>CM031237.1:389217832-389832832 GCA_018340775.1 Taxus wallichiana var. yunnanensis | reverse complement strand
TATCAGCATAACTGTTTCCAATAATAATAAAAGGACAAAAAGAATGCAAGAAATTATGCTTGCACTTGCTTGTAATCATGGCGAGGCTTGTGGTAGTGAATCCATTACATCAAACTAGGATCACCTCTTTGATATATGGAGAAAAGTCTACAATGGAAAGTAGAGCTTCTCAAGCCAAAGATAAACATGCGCTATAGCGGAGCTCCAAAGGATATAGATTTTCTCCCTACTCACGAGGAACCAAACTGAAATTTACAAACCTTGGCTTTTCTTGAGGATCTCTGACTTCATCCTGGGGAACCTCTTCAACGTAATCATGAGAGACACACCATATCAAAAATTAAGATCTTTAATCCACTACGTTTAATACTCTGAAAGAAATGATCCCTACAAAGATTGAAATTTGAATGAGGTGATGGAGTTGCTTTCACAAAAATGTAGAAATCTCTTCAATTTTTTAGGATCAAAAAACAGATGAGCAATAAAACATAATCAAAACAGAAATAAAAGAAGCATGCAATCATAAGATAAACCTAAGATGTAACGTGGTTCAACCAATTTGGGATACATCCACCAGAAACAAGCCATACTTGTCTTTTATTCAATCGAGGAATAGAATACAATTGTCTCTCTTTTTCATACTCCAAAGAGTAAATCCATGCACATATATAACTTGTGCACCTCTTTGTAAAAGTTTTCTTCAACCACACACAACCTAAATATAACATGCTTATAAATAAGATAAACATAAAACTAACAAATCTCATCTATTAATAAGACAATGCTATTTTTATCCATGACCATGTATTCCTCCCAAAATCAAGGAAAAAAGCAAACTGTCACTTTAATTTGCATTCAGCCTCCACAACTTTAACAATCTCCCATTTGGAGATTGACTAGTACACCCACTATCACAGCTCATCCTCGGACTCTTCTCTGACTTGTTTCTCTTCTTCAAGATCAATCTTGAAGACCTACCGAAATACGAAAACCTTGTAGCTTCTCTTTTGTCACCACCTTTATCAACATATCAACAAGATTTTGACTTGTATGGATCTTCTCAACTTGATTGTCCACCCTCCAAAATTGACCTAATGAAGTGATACGAGTTGTATATGTTTGGTTCTCGAATGGAATGTTGAGTTCTTTGTAAGATGAATTGCACTTTGGCTATCACTAAATAACCTATAATCCTCCTTCTTTCCCAACTCTTCCATGAACCGCTACATCCATATCATCTCCTTGCTTGCTTCTGTAGCAAAAACATACTCTATCTCTATAGTAAACAAGGCAATAATCTTCGCAGTTTAGAAATCCAACCAACTTTCGTGCCACCAACAGTAAATACATAACCTGTGGTGCTCCTCCTACCATCCAAATCTCTAGCCATGTCTACATCAACATATCCATGTAAGGAAACCTTTGACCCTCCATAACACAACCTGTTTCTGCTATTGGTTCCTCTCAAGTATATGAGAATTCACTGGACTAAATTCCCGTGCTCATTTCCTGGATTACTCATGTATCTGTTGAAAACTCCCACTACATGGGAAATGTCTAGTCTTGTGCATACCATAACATACATCAAAATTCCAACTACTGAAGCATATGGAACTCTGGACATATATTCAATCTCTTCATGTGTTTTTGGACACTTTGTTCTTTACTCAATTTGAAGTACTCTTTCAATGGTGTACTCAATGGTTTTGCATCTTGCATCCTAAACATGTTCAACACCTTGTTCACATACTCTTCTTGAGAAAAAGTCAATACTCTACTCTTTCTCTCTCTATTGATTCTCATGCCAAGAATTTTCTTTTCTACAGCTAAATCCTTCATGGAAAATGTATTGGTTAACTGTCTCTTTAGCTCATTTATATCCTGCATGTTTGACCCTGCCACAACATGTCATCCACATACAACAACAAGATAATATAGGTACCATTATCTAGTCTTTTAAAATAAACAAAGTGATCCGAATGACATCTAGAGTAACCTTGTTCTATCATGAACCCGTCGAATCTCAAATACCACAGTCTTGGATCTTGTTTAAGGTCATACAAACTCTTCTTCAATTTGCACACCAATTTCTCCTTCCCGCAAATTTCATATCCCTGTGGTTGCTCCATATAAATTTATTCCTCAAAATCACCATGAATAAAAATAGTCTTTACATCTAATTGTTCAAGATGAAAATCTTCCCATGACTACCAAACTTAAAACAGTTCTAATAGAAGTCATTTTAACAATAGAGAGAAAATTTCATCAAAGTCTAAACCTTTTTCTTGTGTAAATTCCTTCACAACAAGTCTTGTCTTGTACCTTTTTCCACCTTCTTCGTCCTTCAACCTATAAATGCACTTGTTCTGTAATGCTCTCTTTCATGTAGGCAACTGAACCAAATCCCAAGTTTGGTTGTGTTCCAAGGAGTCCATCTTCTCATCCATGTCATGCTCCCACTTTTTCGTGTTTCTACTTGCATTGCTTCTTCAAAACTTTCTGGTTCTCCACCATCTATCAATAAATAATAGTAAAGCTCATATGAACATAATCTTACAGGAGGTCTACTTACCCTAGTAGAACGTCTCACAAGATTTTATGGATTTTGAGGCTTTTGCTGATTTTGATCTACATAATCAACACCGACTGTGTCAGGATTGATGCCAACTTGTTGATTTTATAGCCCTTTGAGCACTTCTCTATATTTTATCTCATCAAGTGCTACATACTCAGACTTTTCTAGCTTCTTATCATGTAGTTGTTCCCTGTACATAACCCTTTCATTGAAAATAACATCCCTACTCCTAATGATTTTCTTCTCATCCAAACTCCACAACCAAAATCCAAAATCATCAGTGTCATACCCAATGAAGGTACATTTATTTGACTTATCTTCTAGCTTGGTCCTATTCTCTTTATCAATGTGTGAAAATGCTTCACAAAAAAAAAAGAAAATAATAGTTTACCTTCTTACCGGTCCAAGCCTCCTCTAGTACTCCACCTTCCAAAGCACTTGAAGGTCCTTTGTTTATCAAGTAAACATCAATATCTACAACATCCACCCAAAAATGTAAGGGAAATCCAGCATGCAATCTCATGCTCCTTGCACGCTCCATGATAGTCCTATTCATCCTTTCTGACACACCATTCGTTGTGGTATTCTTGGAACCGTCTTCACCCTACGGATTCCATTATGTGAGCAATATTTATTAAATTTATTGCTGCAGTACTCTCCCCCATTATCTAATATGAGACACTTCAACTTCAAACCTATTTCATTCTCAACCGGATCTTTCGACTTCTTGAAAGTATTAAATACATCATATTTATTCTTTATATAGTAAACCCAAACCTTCCTAGTAGCATCATCAATAAAAGTAACAAAATAACATGAACTACCAAGAGAAGATACTTGAGCTAGCCCCACACATCTATATGAACAAGCTCTAACTTTTTCTCCTTCTTGGTTGATCCAACCTTGAGAAATCTCACATGATTTTTTTCCCATACACACAATGCTTACAAAAGTCTAGGTCTATGTTTTTCAAATCAGTCAACTTTTCTGTGAATGTAAAATATTCATCCCCTTCTCACTCATATGGCCAAGTCTATGATGCCATAGAGTTGTGTCTATACCTATAGTAGCTAAAATAGAAGAGGGATCAGTACTAATAGTGGATAAATAAAAATTACCTACTTTCTTACCTCTTGCAACCACAAGAGAACCCTTGGTAACTTTCAAGAATCTATTGTAAATATAACCATATAACCCTCATCTCCTAATTACCCTATAGAAATTAGATTCCTCCTTAGAATAGGAATACACACGACATTCTTCAACACCCAAGTGTTACCATTATACAATTTAACATGAAAACTGCCTTTTCAATGATGTTACATGACTCATCATAACCAATATATCCAAATTTTCCTTGAACATAATCTTGAAAATATTGTCTATGAGAAGTTACATCAAATGAAGCACCAAATCTAAAACCCAAGATTCTAATTTACTATCCAAAGAAAAATAAGAGCATCTTATAACACATCACCTACTATGTTTGCCTCCTTTTTCCCTTCTTGTTGATCTTTCCCACGATTTTAAAGACCAACAATCTTTCTTTGCATGTTCTGTTTTTCCAGAATTCTAGCATACCATCCTTCTTCTAGATTTAGATATGCCTTTCTTAGACCTTTCATGGTGTTTAGGATGTTTCTATTTTTCTTTCTATTTTCCCTTGTTCTCTACACTCAAAGCATTACAAATGAATCACTTGTGATTCCCAAGATCACCTTGAAGAGACATGAGGGAAGAGCATATGCGATCTTATTCTTATAAGCAAGCATGAAAAGTTTATCTAATCTAGAATAGTTCTATAACAAAGCTAAATCAAAATCTAAAACACCATCAAGATAAGAGCTAAGCAAGGTTAGACAATAACATTATTGCATTAGAACTTTAAAGCATAAATCAAACTAACATGCTAATTATCAAGAACCTCTACTCTTTAGATTACCAACAAAATCAAATGGACCTATGTAGATTCAATGGCAATCAATAGTTGATTGTTTGATCTTCAAGAAATTAGGAATGGGAGCTCATCAAAGCATGGCTACAAGACCACTTTGATTATTCCCATATGACCTAAGAACTTGGATGAATGCAATGCAAGAAAGGAGGCTTAGCTCTTCAAATGGTGAATTCTTCAAGAATAACAAAGAAGCTTATAGTCTATTTGCTATGTGCTTTGCTTTTGTCTTCTCAAGGAATTTAGGTGTAAGTGTAAAGGTAGGAGGAGGGCTCTTTATATAGCCCAATGGATAAAGGAATCACTACATCCCTTTGTATGTGGGATAATAGAGATGTTGAGTTAGTTGTGGATAAGGGGGGTTTAGATAGGGTTGAGTTAACTTTAGGAGGGTTTAGCTTGTCCTTTAGTGACCCATGTGGATAAAGGGGGCTCATTAATTAATCAAGATGATTTAATTAATAGATGTGCAAGCTTATAGAAGCTTTTAGAGGAATATTAGCATGATTTAGACTATAGAAGGGGATTAAATCAATTAAATATTGATTTATTGGTTAAATGAAAGGGGAAGCTAATTAATTAATAATAATTAATTAGTCTAGATAGAAGGGGGATTAAATCAATTTAATTAATGAAAGGTCTAATTAATTAGGTATTTTGTTAGATAGGGGGATTTACTTAATTAATTATTGTTGGATAGTGTAATTAATTAATGACGATAGGAGAGAAGATGAGCCTTTTGATGATATGTCACCAATTTGTGGGAAAGGAGATAATTAGCACAATTTAAGTATTTAAATTGCTCGGGCGTAATTATGGGTGTCTACATTTGCCCCTCTTTGGGGTGGCGTAAGTGACGCCACTTCAAAGATATAGTAGGATGAAATTTTGAAGGGATAGAAGAAAAATTAGTAGAGGGAGAGATGCCCCCTCGAGTGTCGATGGGGTGATGAAGGAAGATGATCGACGATCAAAAAAGGTGAGAAATAGATAGAAGAATGGGCAGGGAAGAATGCCCTAGGTGAAAAGAAGATTAGGGGTGAGAGGAAAGTGATGTAGAAGAAATATGGAGAAGTGGAGAGAAGAACTTAGCCTCTAGCCTTTGTATTGGAACAACTTCAAGTGTCATCATATTGCCAAAAGATCTACGTCATCGGTCCTTATGAAAAATATAAGCATACAAAAAAAGTAGAATGACATGAAAAGCCATACTACGAACAATTGTCCATTGCTGAAAAACACCAACTCCATGCAACATACAAAATGCAATGCAATATGAGAAGGAAACAAGCTCATTTAATAGGAAAACAAGTATGAATGCACATATCCAACCCAACAATGGTCAAGATAGTTGTACAAATGTTTTGTTATCAAGATGAAGAGATCCACATGTTTCGTGATTGATGACAAGGGTTAAAAATGATGCCCCGAGAGCAAGGATACATGCAAGGGGAAATGATAATGGACACGGGTCCAAGTAGAAAGCTTTGTGCAATGAAACAACACCAGGCAACAAGACGTGCCCCCAGTAGTATAGACGAAGCAAGTAGCTAGCTTTGTGAATGGTTGTGAATCGGTGATCTGTGAGTCATATTAATCGGGGAAGATGTGAAACAAACTAGTAGGATATGGAGAGAATACCATGCAAGACACAAGTTTTAGCCGTAATAATAAGTAAGTTACCTATTTTTGTTTTTTTTTTTACTTTTAGGATTTTTGAAAATTTTGTTTTTGAAAAAATTTTTTTGATATATATATATTTTTGGATATATATATATATATATATATATATATATATTTTTTTTTTTTTTTAAAATGGTGGATAGTAGAAGAAAATAGAAGAAATAGAATGAAGTGCCTAGATGCAAAAGAAAATGCCCCAAGTGGAAGAAAGAAGAAACAAGTGACAAATAATGTCCCTGTATAGTGGAAAATTAATAAAATAATTTTTTAAAAAAATAATTATTTACGAGAGTGTGGATAAGAAGAAAAATCACCTAGGAGCAATAAAAATTGTCCTAGTGAGAAGAAAGGGGTACTAGATGGAAAAAAATGCCCCAACATGGTGAAAAATAAAAGAAAAATAATTATTTAATTAAAATAATTATTCAATGGTGAACAAGAGGAGAAAATGGCGGTCAAAATGAGCCTCCAGCACTCACGGTGGTGAAAAATAGCTTGATATACCCCACCTGGGGGGGTAAATCACCATGACCAATTCATTTGTTACCGACCACTATTGAGTTTTTACCGTGAGGCTCTGACAAATGATGAGGATGATGGTGATAGCACGAGACCGATTGAGATGGGAAGACACACATAGTCCGAGGGTATGAGCAAGTGGCATGCCGACGATGGCATCTTTGTGAGTACTCAAACCCTCTTTGTCAATTTTGTAATTAATGCCCTAGAAGTAGGAGGAATTAGGTTAGGGTCATGTCGTGTGCATGCGCGCGTGTGCAGGTGTGTGCACACTAAAGGTGGCGTAGGCATCCAAATGGGGTGCAGGCATCCTAGTGTGCATGTGCATGCACACACGTGCACACACACAAACACACACACACACACATGCACACACACACACACACACACACACACACACACACACACACACACACACACACAGGGTACACACACATGCACACACACACACGCACATGCACACGCATGATGGCACACAGCCACACATGATGGCACATGCACACATGCATGGTTGCACAAATGCATGCGTGCACAACAATGATGTGCACATGTGCCCAAAGGGCATGCATGCCCAAAAGGGGGTGCACACATGCCCCAAAGGGCATGCAGGTGCACTAGGAGAGATGGAGGATAGATAAGAAAATGCCAAAAATGATGGCACTTAGAAGAAAATTTAGGATTTTTGGGTTAACCCTAAAAATGATAGGTAGAATTTAGAAGAAATGTTAGTAATTGATGAATGGAATGATTTTTTAGAGATTTTACAGTGCTTTTTAGATGCGGAGCATCATTCATGTATCCGAAGCTGGAGGGGAGCATGCATGCATCAATGAGATCAAGCGTGTGATAGCCATTCTTCTAGAGGTAGTGGGCCTAGGCCCCATGTCTCGGATGCCTTCTATCACATTAGATCATGATCAGGCTACTTACTACATTGGCTGAGTGGTGGCACATAGTGAGAGCCAGTGTTTTTGACTCCCTACTGGGAGAGATGACCATGACTTTAGAGGATGTGTGGATTCTCATGTGCCCATCTTGGGTTCACTGATCGAGTATACTCGACTTGATGGACCTGGGAAGATCAGAAGTAGTTGTTAGTGATTTGTTTGATCGAGATGATATACCACATGATGGTATGATTATTGCATTTCATGAGTGTATCACCGACCCGACACTACACCGAGGGCCCCTTATATGTTATGTCACTTATCAGTGGGTTTTTACTCACTGATAAGACTGGGACATCCTTTTCGAGAGGGTTGATGACACTAGTACATGGGATTTTAGTGGTGAGTGCTATTGTTGGGGACAGTGTATATTGGTGCACCTTTACTGGGACTTACATCTTATTACCTACCACCGTTAGAAGATGGTGGGGCCTGCCTCGCTACTACAGATTTGGTCATGGGACCACATAGCTATCGGGTGCCCCGTGGGCACTCTACATGTTCGAGCTCCAGAGGAGCCATCTTATATGGTGTGGGTTTCAAGTAGGTGGTGACATACGAGGTCACCTGGGTAGTTTATATAGATATCATCCTGAGAGTTTGATGAGTTTTTAGATAGAGGATATCATATGGAGACCCTACAGGTAGATACAAGTGGCCAGAGGATGTAGTAGAGCTCAAGTGTTTGTACATATGGAGCATTTCCTTCTTGGCAGTCAGAGTTATATCATTGAGCTATATAGGGTAGATAGATGCTAGCATGATAGCTAGGCATGGTGCAGGGGGTTCCCAACTGACATATGGTATGCCCATCGAGATTCTGAGAGGTAGACCATGGGGCCACACATATAGGTGACCCGAGCTAGGGCCAATTTTTCTTAGATGTGGTTCCACAGGTATGGGATCCAAGTGATAGTTAGAGATCCGGGCACTACCATGGATTACTGGACTTGGTACATGCTACTATTTTACCCCGATGCTTGACTATCCAGAGGAGGCCTGGGCAAGCAGGTGCTCAGACCACCGAGAGAGATTTCATCATGGTGGTGACGAGAGAGAGGGTGCAAGCAGCCCGTGACCTAGAGGATCCATTTGATGGGTTACCACATGATGAGTAGGGTGGGCACGCACATGTATAGGGACCGAGGGCCAGGACCAGGACAGCACATGCATACATTTTCCTAGGCTTAGATTATTGAGAGCAAGGGATAGTCATCTAGAGTCCAGGATAGGCCTACACATGGACAAAGCCCTGGTGGCAATACCACCACCCTATAATAGTAGTTACAACAGCAGGCTCTAGAGAGAGAGAGGCTCAAGTCAGAGAGAGAGAGACCAGCCCGAGCCCGAGTGTGATATGAGATAGCCGAGTGAGATCAAGCTTGGAGACTTAGAATTTGATAGTACTAGAAGAAGAGCGAGATCAAAGCTCAGCCCAGCTAGTAGCTAGGAGGTGATAGTGTTGTTCACTTTCAATAGATATGATAGATGGCCTCGTAGATGGCTAGGTGACAGGCCTATATCAGCAGACATAGGCCCAACTACAGCCCGTGATACTAGAGTGAGATAGGCGAGAGAGAGAGAGAGTGTAGTGGGCCAGCCGAGCTTTCCCGAGCCTCAGAGAGAGAGATAGCATCTTTCGATGCACAGAGATGGTATATAGTGGTGACTTCCCAAGATGACACATAGAGATTTAGCTACATACAACAGAGGGCAGAGCATCCTATTATAGATCTTTATACTTTGAGGTAGTTTAATGAGTGGTGGGCACCTTCCTATAGCCAGCAGTTGAGTAGAGGGACTAGTCAGAGAGGCCTCAGGCCTCAGTGGAGCAGCCAGCCGAGGCAGCCATAGAGAGAGCCGAGTGATGCTCATGCTATGCCACCACCATGAGATAGACCAGCCACCCCATCTGAGGGCTCGAGTCAGCCTTGATGATTATATTTTGACACATATGCCTCTTGATGAAGGCTATGAGTTTTGATGATGTACACCATTCTTTTTTGTATATGTACACCATGCCTCTGATGAAGGCTTTTTTTTGATTATTTTTGACACATGCCTCTGATGAAGGATTTTTTATTTGATGATTGATATATATCATCTTTTTGTATGCCTCAGATGAAGGCATTTTTGATGTATAGCAGTAGTTATGTATATCCATTTTTGATACAAATATACCACACACATGTATATATGGACATTTTTGACATGACATGACATATGTGTTTATGAGATGGACATTTATTTTTATTTTCGATGGAGTACATGGATAGATATATGTGTTTATGATGTTAGATGATTTGATTTCACATATATATGTATCATGATTTGTTGATGTATCACATGTGTTTTGATTTCTAGATGATAGATCTTGTAGAGTATATCAAATGTATTTTCTCATGTGATGTGCCAGACTTAGTGGACGGGATGATATGATGATATGGGTGTGGGGGATAGATTTTGATATTTGTGATCCCTCTTGCCCCCATTTGATGATACGATATGTGATGATTAGCTTAGCATTCATGTATGATGTATACTTAGCTTTTTCTTGATATATGATGTATAGATGATGTTAGATGTGATGATATTGATGGAAATATGATGATGTGATAACAAAATGATGCACATGCAACAAAAAACACAATCAAATGCTAACAAAGAACATAATGAACAATGTATCATGACTCACTAGCATGCAAAAACACACTTCAATATGCACAAGTAAGAATAAATCTAATCTAATCAAGAAAAGATGAATCCTAACAAAGTATGCCCAAACAAAAACAAAACAAATGTACAAACATGAAGCAACTATACAAGCAAACAAGAAAAGCAAGAAACAAGACAATGCAAGTAAACTAAAGTAAATGTTTTTGCAAGATTTGTTTTTTGAAACAAATTGTTTTGTTTTGTGAAACAATTTTCTTTTTTGTTTTGAAACAATTTTCTATTGTTTTTGTGTTTTTGTGAAACAATTTTCTATTGTTTTTGTGTTTTTTTTAATATTCTTTTTTTGTGTTTTTGAAACAATTTTCTATTTTTTTTTGTTTTTGAAACAATTTTCTATTGTTTTTTGTTTTTTGAAATATTTTTTATTGTTTTTGTGTTTTTCTAATAGTTTTCCAGAGCTATGCACAAGTAACCAAGAAAGCGTGGATGCCCCCAACGTTAGATGGGGAATATACAAGGGAAAATGCCACATGTGCTTATAAACAGGAAGGTGAAGTCGCAGAAATGCCCCCGCGTAAGATGGGGAATAGACAAAGACCATGCCCTTCACAGATGAATAAAAGGAGACAAAGCCGGATCAAGGCTTGACAAGATTGGGCTCACAGGAATCTCGGAGGTAGACGTGGAACTAGCCCTAGGCTAAGTAAAAGTACCCCCAGATGCAAGATGCTTGTGAACAACGAATCCTCCCAAGGTGCCGAAACCGGTTTTCACCCAAGGACTTATCCAAAGTGCCACAATTGTGTGGTTTTCACTTATGGATGACCTATTTTTTTTTTTTTTTTTTTTTTTTTTTTTTTTTTTGTATTTTGATTATTTTACCATGTTTTTTTTTTTTTTTTTTTTGATTTTGTGCCATGTTTAAGCATAGAACCGCTTAAGGTGCATGGCATTCATGGGCTCATGGAGCTCATCACCATTGGGGTGAGTGAGTTTTGTATGCTCCTGTGCCATACTTGGCCACTATAACATAAGGTCCTAACCAATGTGGTTCAAACTTTCCTTTCTTTTCTCATTTTGCCCTTGTGTTGAATTGATTCTCCTTCATGACCAAATCACCAACCTCAAACTGACGAGGTATGATTCTTTTGTTGTAATTTCTGGAGACTCTATTCTGATACACTTTGAGGTGATTAAGGGTGTGGATGTGCTTCTCATCTAGGAGCTCTAACTCAATCCTAGTCTAGCCACCCGGTAATCTTCATCTTTATCCAGATAATCCCTAAGAGAGATTCTTAGGGAAGGAAGTTCAATTTCTAGTGGGATGATAGATTCCATCCCAAATACTAGAGAATATGGCATCACACCCGTAGGAGTGTGAATAGAGGTCCTGTAAGCCCAAAGAGCTGGGTGGATTTGCAAATGCCAATTACGACCTGTCTTACTTACCATTTTCTCCATTATTCACACCAAAGTCTTATTTGTGGCCTCAGCCTATCCATTACCTTGGGGATAATATGGTGTAGACCATTTTAACCTGATTTGGAACCGATGACAGAGACCCTTTACCATTTTATTCTTGAATGACTTTCCATTATCAGTAATAATGGCTGCAGGAATGCCATACCAGAAAATGATATGATTCATGATGAATTTGGAAATATGAGCTCTTGTTACATAGGTTAAAGGGGACCTCCACCCACTTGGTAAAGTATTCAGTAGCCGTGATGATGTGGGTATGGCCATCAGATGAAGTAGGGGTAAGCTTCCCTATCAAATCAAGTCCCCATTTAGAAAATGGCCATGGGGTGGTGATGGGTTGCAATGGTTGTGATGGAGCATGGATGAAATTTCCATACTTCTGACAAAGTACACACTTTTTGACATAGTTGCAATAATCGGTTTCCATGGTAGGCCAATAGTAGCCTACTCTTAACAATTTCTTGGCCAAAACCATTCCATTAGTATGTGCTCCACACACCCCTTCATGTACTTCTTTGATCGCTTGGATCGACTGTCATATCGAGACAACGTAACAGATTCCCATCATAGCCATGATGATAAAGTGTACCTCCTAAAAGGGTATAATGGGCTATTTGGTGAATTAGGATTTGTTTCTCTAGAATGGGAGATGTCAGAGGGAACATGTGTTGTCTTTGAGATAGGTAAAGATGGGCTCATACCATGGGGAATTGGGACCAACAACATCACAAGCCAGACATGATTCTGGCATGTCATATATGTGCAGGCTGGCGTAAATTTTCCACAAAGAATGGCATGTCATTATTTCCTGGTGGAATATGGAGCATAGAACCCACTATTGGCCATAGCATCTGCAGATCTATTTTTTACACTCTTGGAATTTGTTCAAATGTGATGTGCACAAAATACTCTTTTAGAGTTTCTACCAACTTCTTGTAAGGTATGAGTTTTTCATCCTTAACCTTGTATTCATCATTAACTTGCTTGATAATTAACTGAGAATCACCCACAACCTTAACATGATGAATGTTCCATTTGATGGTGAGCTTCATCCCTATGATAAGTGCCTCATACTCTATGATGTTGTTCATGCAAGGAAAACCAAGATGAAAATCCTGAGGTATGGGTCACTAGAAGGAGTAATGAGGACCACACCTGCCCGAACCATGAAAAGTAAAAGACCCATCAAAGTGTATCTTCCACATGATAGATTCTTCAATGTATAGCAATGAGGCATCTGGAAGATCCAGATTCAAAGGTTCAAGTGCCTTGCAAAGGTGCTTCTGCTAATTGATCAGTGAGTACTTGTCCCTTAACCAACTTTTGATGCACAAACTCTATGTCAAATTCACTTAGTAGAATGATCCAATTAGCCATTCTACCCGTGAGGGTGGGTTTAGACAACAAGTACTTGAGTGGGTCAACTTTGGATATAAGCTTGGTTTTGGTATTCAATAGATAATGGTGAAGTTTTTGAAAAGTAAAAAAACAACAAACCAAACAAGATTTTTCAATTTGGGGATAGTTGAGCTCATAAGTGATGAGAGTGTGACTGAGGTAGTACACCACTTTTTCTTTGTGACCAAGGTCATATTGGGCAAGCAACGCACCAATAAATTGAGTAGCAGAGATATAAAGTAGGAGTGGCTCACCAGGAGTTGGAGGCATGAGGATAGGTGGATTGGCCAAGTATTGTTTAAGCAAGGTGAAGGCTTGTTGTTTCTCTGGTCCCCAGATGAAGGTGACATCCTTTTTAAGTAGGTGGGTGAATGAATGACACTTATCAAGCAAGTTGGGAGATGAAGTGGTGAATAGCCTGTATTTTTCCCTGTAAAGCTGCATAAGTTGCTTAATGTTCTTAGGAGGAGGCATCTCAAGTAATAAGACACTTTAGCAGGGTCTACCTCAATTCCCCTTCTTGATACAATGAAACCCAACAATTTTCCTGATAGCACACCAAACACACATTTCTTTGGGTTTAGCTAGACTTTGTACTCTCGTAGGTGCTCAAAGATACGCCACAAAATAATAGGGTGATCCTCTCTTGTCTTAGATTTTCCGAGGATGTCATCCACATAGTCTTCCATGATATCATGGATCATATCATGGAAAATTACCATCATTCCCTCTGATAAGTAGCTCCTATATTTTTAAGACCAAATGGCATTACCTGATAATAGAAGGTACCCCAAGGAGTTGTAAAAGCCATCTTGTGTTGATCTTCATCAACTATCTTGATTTGGTTGTATCCTGAAAATCCATCCATAAGAGATAACATCTCATATCCTGTTGTTGAATCCACAATCATATCAATATTTGGTAGTGGAAAATCATCCTTAGGGAAAGCCTTATTAATGTCTCTAAAATCCATGTAGATTCTGATCCCGACAATTTTTTAGATAAGGATGATGTTGGATATCCATTTAGAGTAATCAATGGGCCGAATGAATCCTGCCACAAGCAATCTTTCTAATTCTCTTTAACTAAGAGGGCCACCCTTGGGTGCATCTTTTTGAGCTTTTTTGCTTAATAGGCTTAGCATCTGCATGTACAACTAAGTTGTGCATGACCAAAGTTGGATCTAAGCCTGGCATATCCTTATAGGACCATGTGAATACATCTATAAACTCCCGTAGCAGCATGGTGAATGTTTTTTGTTCCCGTGCCGAGAGTGATGCTCCCAATTTGACTATTTTTGGGTCCTCTTCTGTACCAATGTTTACATCGATAGTTTCCTCTACTAGTAACTTTGACAAGTCCTCCATACATGCGTAGGATCGGGAGGAAGGTTGAGATCTTCATCCAAGGATGTCTCCATGAGATTTTCATCCTTGGTGTGGTCACTTTTATTGTCCTTTGATTTTTACACCTATTTTTTGGCAAAGTGCCTCAAAGAGGTTTTCACTGTGTGACTTGGACTTTGATTTTTGCCGAGGCTTTACGTTGGAACTTTTTCCCTCACTTTTTCTTAAGTTTTGCTGACCATGAAGCTCAGCCTCCTCACCGAAGTAGGCATGTAGGTATCCAAGTCAATATAGAATCCCTTTTTGTGGTCTCCAATGGGAATTGTATCCCGAATGCCCATGAACTCTGTGATAGCTTCATCATTCTCAAATAGATCTAGTGACATATGATGTTGTTGGTCCCATTCAACAAGGGAAGGGTAAACAAGGTCAAAGTGTAGTTTCATGTAGGGGTTATGGTTAGGACAATGGTATTCATGAATAGGTTCATGGAGGAAAGATCCTCATATTGGCTACAATGGGAATCTGTATCACTGTCTAGATAGTCAGAGCTATCCTCACATTCAGAGAAAGTAGCATCTTGATCATTGGGGTGTGCCCCATAAGGGTGAATTCCAATGCCATATCTTTCTATTTTAAAATGTGGGAGAGGCACTGGTTCTCATTGTCCTTGCTCATTTCTTCCACATCCTAGGCCCTTGTAGCCCATGGAGTACATCATTTTACTAGATTTCTTATATTAGGGGTTTGATAACAGGTTGGTTGAGTATCCTCTGGGACCCAAGTTGTAGGTGGATCCAACAATTTTTCTTCAGCCAACAAGCCTCCAGGTAAAAATGACCCAATAGTTTTGCTCATTTCTAGGTCTTCTGAAGTGATAGTTGGGTCGACCTCTAGTCTTGGGTGACAATGAGAGGTCTGAAACCAAGAGGGCTTGTTGCACATTATATTCTCCACAACCATATTCTAGAACCTTCATCTCCCATGAATCAAAAGGAGAGGTTGATGTAGAGGCACCATGGGTGCAAGAACTGAGAGAATCCAAATCTACCCGAGATTCCATGGCTTCAGATTGGAGAGGGACAACTATATCGGTGGAGGGACACACATATGTACCCTTACGTGTAAAACTATTGAGAGCTCTGCAGTGAGCGAAGGGCTCTGAATCTCCTTGTATTGTAATAGTGTGTCCCTCATGCTTCAGTTTAATGCATTGATGAAATGTTGATGGCACATGACCTGCATGGCATGAATCCATGGTTGGCCTAGAAGCATATTATATGGAAGTTCCAAGTCCAGGACATGGAACTTTGTTTGATGACAAGTGGGACCCACTTCCATGGGAAACATGATTGTGCCCGCTGACTCCCTTTCCACATGTTGTCGTAAGTGGTGATAGTGATGATGTTTGACTCAAGATCTGCTTCAGTATGTCCCAACTTGCTTAACCAACTTTAGTGTGCAGATGTTCAACCCTGATCCGTTGTCCACAAGCACCCATTTGATCTTCTATGGGTAACAACTACCTCAATATACAAAGGGAGATTATGCGTTGGATTTTTAGTAGGGATCTCCCTATGATTGAAGGCAATGTGTTTAGTTGGTACAATGTTTTTACTACTATGGCTTGAAGATGTGTAGGATCTACCTCTAGTGGCACTCCTGACCCCTGAAGAGTTTGGTACAAAATGTCTTTGTGTACATTTGATATCTTAAGAAGATCCAAGATCAAAATCTTGTAGAGATGTTTTCTCAAGTTTCTCTAAGAGGTTATACCTACCATTTTGTGGGGTTGATGGAGAAGGTTCAGGAATCACGAGGGGGCATGCCTTGTTACCATGGCACAATCCTTTCCCTTGATTTGAATGGTGTTGACATGGTCATTAGGAGAGTGAATACATCCAATAAGTGAATCATAATGATTTTTTTTTTCTTGGTATATAAGTAATTCACTACTTTATAACTTTGGGATGACTCTCCCGATCCGGCTTTGACTTTTCTGATTTACCATGTTTGGGGAATGGCTCTTTATATATCCCCACATTTTCATTGGGTGTCTGAGTTTTCTCTAGGTTTGTCCACCTCTATCTCCCCATTGTCGATGAGGTCTTGGATATAGTGATGAAGTCATAGACATTTTTCTATTTTATGTCCCTTGACATGATGTAATTCACAATAGTCATGCTCCTTGTACCATGATGGTTTTGGAGCATTTGTCATCAAATGGTTGTGTCGTAGGATATGTCACCATGTGAGCCGCATCCAATTGTTTTAATATAACCAACAAAGGCTCATTAAGAGGGGTGAACATTCTTCATTTTGGTGGTGGTTGAATAGGTCCTTTGGTCAGTTTAAAAGGTTGACGGTTTGGACCATTTGTACACGTTTGGAATCTGTGATCCCATCTCCCACCACATTTTTGTTTTTGTTAAATACTTTTGGCTTCTCCGTAGGTTTAACATTTTGATTATCCTTAGATTGTGACTTAAGAGTTCCTTTAGCAATAAGGGATTTCTCTATTTGAACACCCTTTTCAATGACCTCCTCAAAAGTGTGAACACAATGCATTTGAAGGTGGAAAGCAATGTCTGGATTTAGGTTGGGCACAAAGATACTTACTAGCTATTTTTTAGGGAAAGCAAGGGAAGTGACTGGCTATCCCTCTCCACCATTGTAGGAAGCTGGTGAAAGTCTCATTAGGGCATTGTTTGGTGCCACATAAATCTGCCATGGTGATATCACTTTCTATGTTGTATGAGAAGTGACGCACAAACCTCTCTGCCAATTTTGGCTAGGTAAAAATAGACCCACGAGGCAAATGAGTAAACCACTCCAAGGCTTGACCTCCTAGACTCTTGGGAAAGAGTCATATGAGATAATTATCACTATAGGACACCTCTTGACATGCCATATAGAAATATTTGACATGATCTCGTGGATCTCCCTTTCCTCTATATTTGTCAAATTTTGGCATGTCAAATTTTTTAGGGAAAGGTTGAAGTGTCATAGCTTTTTCAAAAGGATGGGGACATAGTTCTTCATATTGATACTTTCTAATGCTCCCCACATTTCTCTCTTGAAGGCTTGTGAGTGTTTCCTTCATGGATTGTACTTCTTGTGTGAGCAATTGTTCTTTAGTAGGAGAAGCTGGGATATATACATGATGATAATCCGTATTGTCTTCTCCTTGATTTTCTCTATGGAGTTCACTGATTTTGACCTTAGGCCTTGATTTTTGGACATTTTTGGACATTTTGCTTGCTTCCTTTTGTACATGAGAGGTTAGCAAGGCTAATTTTTGGCTTAGGTTACTAATTTTTTGTTGAATGGTGATCTCTTCTCCCAAAGGTTCCTCTTCTTCCTCATATTGTGGAGGTTCTTCAACATTCTCGTGTCCTGACCTGATTTTACGTGGCACTTTGATAAAGGGTATTCTATGTCCCACTACATTATCATTTCCGTGTTGGAGGTAGAAGCATGTCCGTGTGTTAAAATTTCCTCCATGTTGATAAGAGGTCGCTCCTCCTCATTAGCATTATTCGTAGGTGGGATTGTTTCATTTGTAGTGGGCATTTTGGCCCCCAATTCTACAACCCATGCTAGCACCCTATCCTTGTTTCTAAAAAGGAACTCATCTAATAAGGTGGGGTCAAAGTCAAATTCCACATGTGGGGACTCCAATTCATCACCACTATGATCGACCATGTCTTCTATCTCTTTTTCTATGGAAAATAGAGGCCCTAGATCATGTCCAATAAAAGGGTTTGACCCTTGTCTATTTGAGGCTTCCCAAGCTTGCGCTTGTTGTTCCTCGTATGTTTGTTTCTTGAGTCCTAATCATGTTTTGGGAGCCATGATTTGCAATAGTTTCACTAAGGTAAGTTGTAAATGTGTTCAAAACTTTGTGACCACACCTAAGTGAAATGCAAGATGAATGTCAAGAATATGAATGAGTAAAATGTGAGAATACCAATGTGATAGAGTGATAAATCAACAATGACACAAATGTTTGGTATCTAAGCCTATCAAATGAATGAAGTACTTCCTAGACTATGTTTCAAAAAGTAGTTTGGTGTCACAAGATAATTAACAAGATGTTCTCACTTATGCCAAGTTCAAGAGAATGAACAAGACGTAAGTAAATACAAGAAGTTAATGTGACCTCCTAACAAGGTATACTAAAAGTGAGCTCAAATTTGATTAAGACCTATATCCCAAAAAGTGCCAGTTATAATTTGTGAGTGACACAACAATGTCACCAAGATATGTTAACCAAACTTTGTGAGAAAGTAAGGTATTGATATCAAGATGATATTGATATAACACGCACAAGTGGTAACACGTAGCACTCTTCAAAATCGAGGTAATAATAGAGTCAAACTAAAAGCTTAAAGTATAACTAAGAATTGTTAAAATGTGTAGTGTAACCTTACAATATAGATATTTAGGTCAAGTTTACAAGAAACAAGACGTAAATACCAAAATTGTAGTGATACGATACAAACAAGGTAACCTTTCTAAGGAAGTTCAAGATGATGAACCACATGCCTAACTACAATGATGATCTTGACATGGGTATCAAGATCACAAAGGCCACCAATGATATGAATATGCCTCCACACACTTTAGACATTTAACTTACCCAACCACAAACATGGATGGGTGTAAATGGACAAAAAAGTGGCAGAAACAATCGATTGGTAACACAAAGGTAGTCACCCTTCTTTTGATCAACAAAGTGTCAAAAGAATGTGAAGGAAGTAGATCAAAATGGGGATGAAAAATGTTGGCTTTACTTTGGCAGAGTTTCACCTCACCTTAAGGCAAGTGAAAAACTAAGCAAAAGTACACGTCACATGTTTCGTGATGAAAAGATGGCTCACAACTCAACACTATTTTGAAATGGTCAAAGTGGGCTCCTGGCCAAAGAATATCTTCCTAGGTGGTTCTCTCACCCTAGGTGTTACAAAGTTGTCTTAAGTGAGTGTGATTTACCCAAATAGTCCCGACTATCTTGGGAGTATCTCGGCTTTACTTTACCCCCTTCAAGAACAATAGGAAACTAGTGCATCTATGTGTACTATCACTGGGGTCACCATATGGACAACCGGTAATGCTATCTCACAAGGAATCACTAGTCAAGTAGGTAGTGTGGAGCACTTCCCATTTCATCCACAAGGTTCCCTCTTGCGTGGACTACTTTGGGGTTCCTGGAACCACCCCCATTGTTGTAGCTTAAGGCATTATGCCAAAGGGGTTATGTTCCAGTTGAGTGGATAGGGACATACCTTTTTTCAAAACCGCAATACAATGTTTTGAATATGTTGTTCTTTTTATCTTGTTTAATTAGGTGTGGTTTGCTTGAACACCTTTTGGCAACCTGTATGACAACTGTATTAGTAGTTTTTGACTTTGTTTTGATTCCACCTTTCTTTGACAAGTGTGTGTTTTGGTCCTGCACAACGAGTTTAGTAGTTTTCCATAAAAAGAGTAAACATCATTTCTGATTCTCAAGATCATCCAAGGATGCAAGAGAAGAGCATACGTGATGTTTCCAAAATCCAAGAAGATATCAAATGGAAAAACACTTTAATTCAAACACACCAAGTTAACCCATTCCAATTCAGATATTCCTAACAATTTCAAAGCATCAAAAAGACCTAAGAATCATTTTTGATTCCCAAGATCACCCCAAGGGATGTGAGGGAAGAGCATACATGATCTTATTCTTATAAGAAAGCATGCAAAGTTTATCTAATCTAGTAAAAGCATGTAAAAACACCCTAAAAATGAGTATTAATTAGATAAAACCTGCAAGAAAGTTAGCACCTTAACACCTTAATCTCAAGAAAACAAAAAGACACATGTGCCCCCCTATTTTGGTGTCTACGCGTGGGTTAGGGTGGATGCGCCACTCTATTTTTTTAACTTACAAAGTGCACTGCGCCACCGAAAAAGGTGTGTGCCACCTAAAAAGATGTGTGCACCACCAAATTAAAAAAATATATAAAGATCTCGACAGAAGAGCTACACTACCAGAAAAGTTCCTATGCACCACTGAAAAGTGTGTGTGTGCCACCACAAGATTAAAACAAGTATCAGATTTTTGACAGAGCACTTGCGCACTAAAAAGTGCTCGCGCACCAGAGAGATGCATGTGCACTAGGTTAGTGTGTATGTGCTGGTCTGATAGGTTTTGTGTTGTAGTGAAGGTACAATATGAAATGGCATCTCATGCCTCGGGTTAGTGCATGCTATGTGCCCTGGTTAGGTATGTGTAGGGTTAGTGTATGTGTGCAAGGTCAAAAATAGAAATTCAAGCTCGACAGTGTGCCTACGCCACCCGAGAGGTGCCTCGCCAGATAAGTGTGTATCTGTGCCCCGTTAGTGTGTGCCTGCGCCACTCCTGCAACCAAAGTATGATGAAAAAACACAAAAAGCTCACAATACTTCAAATTTTAACAAGTTAGCTTGAAATTAGCAACAACCCATTAAAATGATAGCTATAAGTGAGAACCTACACATATAATGTTAGCAAAAATCCCAAGAAATTGAACATTAATTACTATATGTGCATATCAAAGGGTTAGCCAAAAACAATAGAATTCAAGCTAAAAATGCTAAGGGACAAAGGATCCGGTCCCCCACGGGCGTGCCAAATGTGTGCATGGTTTTGTTTAGCTAAGTTAGAAAAATGAGAACTAACACCTAAATAGTTCTATAACAAAGCTAAATCAAAATCTAAAACACCATCAAGATAAGAGCTAAGCAAGGTTAGACAACAACATTATTGCATTAGAACTTTGAAGCATAAATCAAACTAACATGCTAATTATCAAGAACCTCTACTCTTTAGATTACAACAAAATCAAATGGACCTATGTAGATTCAATGGCAATCAATAGTTGATTGTTTGATCTTCAAGAAATTAGGAATGGGAGCTCATCAAAGCATGGCTACAAGACCACTTTGATTATTCCCATATGACCTAAGAACTTGGATGAATGCAATGCAAGAAAGGAGGCTTAGCTCTTCAAATGGTGGATTCTTCAAGAATAACAAAGAAGCTTATAGTCTATTTGCTATGTGCTTTGCTTTTGTCTTCTCAAGGAATTTAGGTGTAAGTGTAAAGGTAGGAGGAGGGCTCTTTATATAGCCCAATGGATAAAGGAATCACTACATCCCTTTGTATGTGGGATAATAGAGATGTTGAGTTAGTTGTGGATAAGGGGGGTTTAGATAGGGTTGAGTTAACTTTAGGAGGGTTTAGCTTGTCCTTTAGTGACCCATGTGGATAAAGGGGGCTCATTAATTAATCAAGATGATTTAATTAATAGATGTGCAAGCTTATAAAAGCTTTTACTTTCAACTTACCTTCTTGCACCTTTTTCCTATTGGACCTGTTAAGGGGTTTGGTAACCAAGATATAAAGAAATGATGAAAGAGGATCACCCTTCCGATACCCCGATTTACTACCAAAGAAACCCTCAACATTCCCATTGATCAAAATAGAGAAGGAAGGCCCAGAGATACAACTAAAGATCCAATTACAAAATTGAGATGAGAAACCAAATTTCCTGAGAACTCTGATTAGGAAACACCAATTTATTTTATCATAAGCCTTGCTTATGTCCAACTTCAACATCATGCCCAGGGAATTTCTAGTGGAAAGGGAATGAGTCATCTCATGAGACAAGAAGATACCTTCATAAATAGACCTTCCTAGCATAAACCTCTATCGCCCTTGAGAGATGAGAGGATTCAACACTACTTTAATCCTAGAAGTAATGAATTTAGAAATAATTTTATACGTTGTGTTACACAGAGACACCAACTTGAAATCAACAAAAGATGAAGGTTAATTATTCTTCGGGAGGAGGATGATGAAATAAAAATTCAATACTTTGAGCATAGATCGAGATCTATGGGATTCTTCGATGACTTCCCAAACATCATTACCAACAATGTTCCAAAAGTGTTGAAAGAAATCAGCTTTGAAACCATCCGGCCCGAGATTTATTTTTCTCCAAAGAGAGTACCACTTTCTCCACCTCGAAAAAGAAAAGGTCTTACGAAGAGATAGATTCTAATACCCATTAATGATCGACGGAATACAATCCAGCAGGGAAGACTAAACATCTTCAAAGGAAGCAACATCACCTCTAAAAAGAGAGGAGAAAAATTGAATACCTTCCTCCGTGATATCCTTTTGATCCAAAATAACCACACCATCGATGTTCGAATTTGAAATGAAATTCAAACTTCTTCTTGTTTTGAATGAGGCATAAAATAATTTAGAGTTTCTGTCCCCATCCTTAAGCCAAAGCTCTCTCGATTTTTGTTTCCAATGCACTTCTTCCCTAAGAAGTAACTCTCCCAACTCAGCTAGAAGAGACTTCTCCAACAAGTAATCATCCTGCCCCATACCAAAGTCAAAAACTCTCAAATTAAGATCTTTCAACTCTGACTCAACACGAAGTTTCTCTTGGAAGATGTTTTTAAAACAATTTACATTCCAAACCTATAGATCCCCTTAAGAATCTTTAGTTTTTGAGATAAAAAAACATTTTAGAGCCCTCAACTTAATAAGAATTCCACCACAAATTAATACTTTCTTCCAGAGAAGGATCCCTAAGCCACATTAATTCAAATTTAAAAGGATAGTTACGAGGAGCTACATCAATGTAGATCAAAAGGGACACTGGAAAATGATCCGACCTAAACCAGGGAAACACAAAACTTTCAAGAACCATATTATCCAGAGCCCAATTAGGACCAACTAAAAACCTATCAAGCCTTTTTAGCTATGTTGCTAAAACCTTTCCTTCGATTGCTCCAAGTAAACCACCCTTGCTTAGGTTTAATGTCCTACAAGGAACTATCACTAATAAAGGAAAAAATCCAACTTTGATTGCAAATTCCTTCTAATACCCCCTCTCTTATCCCTATCTAAGGAGATAGCATTGAAATAACCTCCCTAGAATGAAAAAATGCTCCTCCAGGGCTTGCAAAGACATGGATAGACCGACCAAAACTCCCTTTTACCAATGATACTATTGGGATCATAAACATTAAAAAGATGAAAAGCTGGTAGGGAGTGCCTATGACCGAAATCTTGACTAATTTACATTTAGAATTATGAGCAGATAACTCCACATGAATTAGATTCTCCCTCCACAAGATTCCTAAACCTCCAAAGGATCCATTCAATTCCAAAAAACACCTTTCCAACCTTTACAGGACTTACCCCACATTGATGACTTTTTGAAGAGCAAACATTTTAGTTTCTTGAAGAAAAACCACACAAGCTTCCGAAGAAAAAAAATATCACTTTAAAAGCATTGTTTTTTAGGGGTGTTCAAACCCCTGACATTCCAAGAAAGGATCCTCATTGGTGGCAAGGAAGGATTTTCACCTTACCAGAGTCATACTTATCAAATTTTAGGGTGCTTTTTTTTCCGAGTATACTTCCTTCTTAGCTATATCATGCTTCGATTTCTTGCCTCTTTTCCTAGTTGAACCACAATTTGTTGATTTTAATCTATCTTTACCAAAAACTGTCTTAGAGGAGACCAAATCAGAAACTAAGATACTGGACCAATTTCCCCATCTTCTAAACCTCTAACAACTTTAGAAGATCGCAACAAATCTCCTCCCTTTTCTAAGAGATCCACCCATTCAAGGCACCCATAGAAGAGGCATACCCTAGCTCCATACCTTCCTTAATAAAAGAGACTAATTCACTAGAGTCCCTATGAAATTTTTATGTTTCCTTCAATAAGGAGCGAGGGGTTAATTCCTCTGAGGGAATGGTATTACCAAGATGGCCACTAGAAAATCCTGGATCACCACCTTTTGTTAGGAAATCCTGAGATAGGGGATTACCACAAATAGAGTCAGGGCAATGATCCAAGAAATCAGATGACATTTTCAAAGACTTAGGGGAGGTCCCTTCTACCTTTCTATCCTTGTAAGGGAAATCCTTCTTCATGTGTCCCAGTTTCCCATGGTAAAAACACTTCACATTAAGCCCTTTGTAATTAATAGCTTGAGTCCAGGATCCTCTATCGAATTCAAACTTAAAGAACTTGGGAGTGGGGAAGACAAGTCTATTTTGACACAAAAATGGGCCAAAACATTTCTGCAAGCAGAGAGAGAAGTATTTCGATAGGTACAAAGGACCCAAGAGTATTCGCAATAGCCTTCAAAGAAAAATGCTTCCGAATTTCAGAAGGTAAGTTATGAAAGCTTAAGAAAGCGAGCTCGAGCAATTTTTTTCGACAACGGGTTGAAACTCGAGGACCAAGGGTGCATATACATGCTATAAGAGCTTAAAACCTAGGACCCATCCTTACAAACCTTATTCAAAAATTTGACCAAAGGAAAAAAAAACTTGAAAAAAACCATTCACAAGAAAATTCACCTTAGACTTGCCCTCTTTTCCCCAGAACCAGAAGATCCAGTCCAAAATATTTCTTCTTGAAAATCTTGCTCCTATAAACTTGCAACAAATGGCCCTTCTAAATCTAACATCATATAGATCCACTTCAGAGCTGGCTGAGATATCTACACATAAACTCTCGAAGAGATTTTAAAATCTATTCCCCCAACCTTAATCTACTCGACCACTTTTGAACCAGAGGATGAATTCAAGTTTTGATTCGAAGGGACCTCCATTTATAGAGCTAGGGATGAATTTATAGGATTCAAGGCCTTAAGATCTTCATAAACCATATTCCCAATGTTACTACCCCAACCAAGGTAGCTAGGGATTTGATAATTGCACCAGTGATGAACTTTTGAGCCAAAACTAAAACTTCCACCTCCATAAGTGAAGAACACACATCGCCCCCCCCACTCAACTCCTCCCATGACCATTTCTATTTGCACGGAATCACTAGTAGGAACCCTAGACTCCTTCGCTTTCAAAAATTCAAAAATTTCACTCCTTTGGCGCTCCATATTTAGTCTTTTTCTCAAAAATTATTTCTACATATCTTAATTGATTAGTAACCATGTTGAATTCATTCAAATGATCATTTACTGAATCACTTTGTGACATCTTTATATTAAACAAACTTTTCATGAGATATAACTTATTGGAGGCTGAGGGATTTTCCTACAATATACCCAAATTTTCCATTAGATCTACCGTTGTCTTTTCCTTAGAAATATTGAAAGTTACCATTGCTACCAAGAATAACCGTATGGTTCCTAGTGCCTTCCAATCAAGAAAATCTCATTCTTCATCTTTCATAGATGACAACTTCAAAGCTTTCCCTTTCAATGGTAGATAAAGATCCTTCTAATATAGGTAGTCCTCCACTTGCATTTTCCATAGCTGAAAGTTTTGGCTATTAAAATTCTCAACACCGAACTTGTTATCTCTCGCCTTTACTCCCACTCAAACAAGAAACCCTCCTGTGAGCTTTTTCTACCAAAACAAAATCCTTCTCTGATACTAGTTGTTAGGATTGAAACATAGATGAACAATAAAATGGAATTAAAATAGAAATAAAAGAAACATGTAATCACAACATAAATCCAAGATTTAATGTCGTTCACCAAATTTGGGCTACATCCACCAAAAACAAGCCAAACTTCTCCTTTATTTAGTTTCGAGGAATACTATACAATTCTCTCTCTTTTTCATACTCCAAAGAGTAAATCCATGCACATATCTATGACTTGTGCACCTCTTTGTAAAAGTTCGCTTTAACCACAAGAAACCTAAATATAGCATGTTTATATATAGGCCATGCATATAAATAAGATAAACATAAAAATAACAACTCGTCTATTAATAATACAATGTTATGTTTATACATGGCCATGCATTCCTCCTAAAATCAAGGAAAAAGTAAACTACCACTTTAACTTGCACGCATTTAGGCTCCACAACTTTAACACAAGTATTCTAATTGTATCTTTTCACATATATAAAAATATCAAGCAATAATAAATGCAATTTTTTCTCTAGCTATAATGTCATTAAATATGGTTTCAAATGTCATGTTCCTAATATTTGTTTGGTAAATATAAAAATTTATGTACTGGAATAAGGCCTCAAAATAGTCACATCATCGTAAAGTAACCAATAGATACAAAGATAAATGAATTATTATATAATTTTAATACTACAAATTCAACTATTCAACATTGACACATTAGATATATTGACTATAATAAATTATTTTTGAAATATGATTGGTTTAAAGTTGTTAGATGAATAAAGTAGGTTGAAAAGTATACTAAATCGCCAAAGGCGAGGAACTAATAAGTTCTAACCAGACAACATTAATTTATATTAATATATTAACATTAGAAACGATTAATAAATACATGAATACACTAAATCATTATAAGTGATTAATTCTATATTAATAATAAAAATATAAATACGAAGAGCTCCCCTTCATATGATTTAGTGCAATAGTATTGGTCACAAAGTTGCATCGTGTTCTATAGTAGAAAAACCCATGCAACACAAAAGGTTTGGAGGAAAATAGATGGAGCTCGGAAAAGGAAATTTTTATAGAGAAACAATGGTAAGTTTTTAGAGAGTGGCACCCTCAATACTATTTTCTCCCTATAAGAAGACTTGTGATGGAGATGGGGCTCCCCCTTGGTTGAGGGGGTTGTTTTTAACACCCACTTTTCGGGGGTGGAATCGGAAAGTGAGGAGGATGAATATACATGGCCCTCACAAATTCATAAAGGGGATTCTCCCTCATTTGATCAAACAAAAATAATAATGATGGAGAAACTTGGTGCTATAACTAGGAGTAAAGGACAGATGTATGAGGTTGAATATGAAAGTTGGAGCGTGAGAAATTAGTGAGAGTTAGGTCATAAAGAACGTTGGTGGATTTTCTTTCCTAGTATGGGAAAAATTCATGTTGTTATCTTTGTTTCCACCTTGGGGGTGTTTGTGGTTATCTTCTTATCGACCCCTTGCTGATAGTTAATTTCCTTTTGGTTGATACTTATTGATGATGGTTGTTTACGGTGTTTTTTAGGCTTGGTTATGTTTTGTTTATTCACTCTACTACTATATGTTGCTCCAAGAATTCCCCCTTGATCGTGTATCATGCCGTTCATAGCTCCAAAAAGAGTTTACCTAATACTTAACAAACATAAATATACTAATATTTTAATAAGTAATTAATATCATAAATTAATAAATAAAAGATACATTAATTAATATTATAGTAACTAGAAAAGCCGATATGAATAAATTAATTACTAAATACACAAAAACACTAATAATATAACAATCATCTATTCCCATATAAATAATTATCGATAGGAATAAATTACTAGGGCCTTAGTATTGTATGACATCCATCAATAGTTGTAGGTGGGTCTATGTTATGTAAGACCATCTAATGCACCTTGGCCAATGATTGCACAACAATGCTTTTGGTTGATTATTTAGGGCCTCAAAGCATGTAAGTGCCCTATCTTGTGCTAATTTTTCACTTCTATTCCTTCATGGGTCTTAGTTTTCTACCTTGTGATACATATAAAATCAAATAACCATAATGATGAATATAACTTCATTTCAAGGTGGTGATTTTTTTATCGTGGATTACAAGATTAAGGTGTTTTCTCAAAATGAATCAAGTAGGAAACTCTAATTTCACTTTGACTCATATCTTTCATCGCCTCTAACACCTTCATGATACTTCTAGCTCTCAATGTTCATGAGTTATATCTTGTATTTCATCTCTATGACTATGTTGAGAACTCGGGATCACTATTTAGTTCACAAGTTTGCATATGCAACTCGGTTTGGATATTTTTTTCACGCTTCACTTGACAAATGCTTTGGGGTTTCTGATTTAATAAAAATAGAATAATGTAAAACCCTAATTGCAAAGTCACGTCTAATAAATAAAATTCTAAAATAAAAATTGACACAAGAAATAAGATAATAAAATGTGAAATCGTAAGTGCAGAGAGAGAGAAATGGACTTAATCGAGTTACACATTGTCTCGGGATTGGTCTAAGATGGGAAAAATTTTGAACATGAAGTGATTGGTGTTGTAAATTCTCAAAATAAATTATAGATTGCAGGAATATGGCTTGACATAGGCACCCACGGCTGGACATGAGCGCTTGGGTGTCTTGTGAAATCTACATGGCGCATGTGACTATGAAAATAGTTAGAAATTGATCTTTGTTGTGTCACATAAGTGTCCCAAATACTACGTGTTGCAATATGATCACTAAGGTACCGATAACTTTGTAAAACAAAGTTTAGACATGAAACCACACACTTACTATTACTATTATACCGTCAAGTATGTTGTTCTATATATGGATCTAGCATAAGACAAGAATTCACTTTGATGACCCATCCTATAGTCCATCCATTTGTATTCTTATTCTTTGTTATTTTTTTACACACTTGTTACTCATACATACTGATCCGCCAGTCTTAGGGGTCCATGTTTTTCAAGTCTCACTCATTTGTCGTCACTTTTCTCTAAACACTAGCTCCCATACACACTAGCACAGGTGCTCTGTCCATCTTGGGTGCCCTGTTCTCTTTATTTTTCATCATATTTTTGACATTTGAGGTTGGTATTTTTGGTTTTCCCTCTCATATCTTGAGGTAATAATTTACATGTCGGTCAGGTCATTGGTGTCGAAATTGAAGCAAGACACCCCTATATAAACACAACATACATACCATTATATGGGTGGAATATTATTATCAAGGGTTAGCTATCTACATAAAGCAAGGGACTATGTTTGGCCATTACTCTGCATACACACTGCATAGGAAGGGGATTTCAATCTATTCCATCCACACATTTGCATTTTTATCTAGCTATTTCCCCCTATCTTAGAGTCATTAATGCGAGGGTTACCTAGGAGAACTATTGCACACACAAGCACACATAACCACAATGGGTCCGAGATGTAGTGCAATGCTCAATTGTAAGTGCACCTTGTGGTGGATGAGGACAGTATGACCCCTCATTTTGCATCTTTATTTTTAGGATTTGATGTTTATTTGAGGGTTTTGTAGGTGCTTTCTTCATTGTAGGTGTATAGGTACCTTGGTGATCTAAGTGAGACATACACCTCATAAAAGGTGAAAAAGTGTGAATCCCTAAGCAATCATATTGGAACCGTGAGTTCGACCCTTTCTATAGACCAGGAGGAGCGAATCTAGACCAGAGAACCCCAAACATCCCTATCCTTCTCCAAGTGCCCCATTCCAACCATTTCCACCTCTTTTTCACTTTTTTTACGGTTCGTTGTGATGGTCTTCTCTTCTATTTAATCACACTTCTCGGTCCCATTTCACTTCGAGGTAAGCAAATTCAAGGTAAGTACCTTATCCCTCTTTTCCCATTCATTAGTAAAATCAAATAATTTCTTTAGTAGTCATATTGTATTGTATATCATTTGTAGTAGCTCTATACAATTAAATTCATATAAATAATTTAGATTTTATTGAATCATTTTGGTGAACCCGTATCTTAGAACTATTTTCCCTAAGATCCACTAAAACCCTAATGGATAAGGATGGATGTTATCCTTCTCATTGCATCATGTCTCATGTGAGTATCAATCCTATTTATGATGAAGAAACTATCGCTAAACTCATTGCCTTATAGCGTGATGCCACTCTCTCAGATTATATTCAAAAACACCTCTTGGCTAACGAATGCAATGTGCCTACTATCTTTGATAATTCTACTATTGGCATTGTTTTTGATCCGATGATTTTTACTTGTTGCACACCTTGTTATATGGTTAACCACACTCCTTATGAAATTTATAATGAAAACTTAGATGATGTTATTATCAATTTCATGCTTGGTCTTGATGATAATAAACATGTGCATGATGATTCTCATACTAGTCACAATGATACTCTAGCTGCATCTCATACTTCTCCTATTTTTGAAAATTCTTCTCATAATACATCGCATACTAGTTATCCTCCTTCATTCTATGTCGATGATACACTTAATGATATCCTTCTATCTCAATCAATGTTTGATTTCGATGAAATATATTATAGCCACGATTCTACTTTTTGCATACTATTGAGTATGAATCTCTAAGATTGTATCTAATAACATGCATGACTCATCTCCTTCTATCAATTCATCTCCTCCTATCACTTCATCTCTATCTATTAGTTCATCTCCTCCTACCACCTCATCTCCATCTATCACTTCATCTCCTAGGGATGTTTCATATGTTATTCCTACTACTTCTATGGATGTTCCATGTCCTTCACCACCTATTACTTCTTTGGTACCAACATCTAGTGTGCCCTTAACATCAAAATCTCCTATATCTCCTATGACACTATATATGGCTCTAAGGGCATGTCCTGAGCCATACAAACTGTCTAGTTACTCACTTACCACTGGAATAGATTCACTACTCCTTAAAATAGATCCTCTAACCACATGGTGTGACGAATGTACCCCAACTCAACATTATCCTCCACCCATCCTCCATAGTCTTTATAATGCCTCCATATAATGGCCCCAAGTCCCATCTTGATCTAACATTGACCTATACGTGGTATTATCCATCCTCCTACTCTGGGTCCCCACCCACCTCACTACAAATATATCTAGCTCATCCCACTTGGCCCGTGGCCTATTGAGCGACATCACAATAGTTATATGCTCATACACCCATACATGCAATAAAGTAGTAGCTCCTAATCCACCTCCATGGTCCTTTTGTGTGAACCGATATAAATCCATGTACAAATGGGCCAACACACATCGTACCCATCCATGTCTATTACCATTCTCCGCTATATCCCGAGAAAATAGCGGGCATCCTATATAAAATCCCTACTCCACCACCTTCCATGACTATCGATGATCGCAAGTGCCATTGCAATAAATTTCCGTAACCGCGGAACTCCAACTATCACAATCACATCTAAACCGATATAGGTCTCGGCTGTGCTAGAGACCCTCCAAAATATCGTCATGCTGCCCTCATCTAACCATGAGTATCGAATACAACCATAATTTGTACCCTCTCTATGATGACTAGAAACCACAATATCCTATATATCCTACAATGTCATTGTCATCTCTCTTGTCAACAACTAGAATGTACATGTATCTGCACACCATTTGTCACACAAAATTTTTAACAAAGGAATATTATGGAGTATTTCCCCCAATGTAGTAATGTAGCGCAAGTTTTCATTGTCAATATATACCACTCATCATCCATCAACCCCAAACCAAGCAACGTGCTTAAGTGAAGGCCTACACAAAACTCCTCTAGAAAACAAAGACCAACAATAAATCAAAAATATTAGCATTTGACATCATTCAAAATTGACTATAATACCATCAAAATAACCTAAACTACCGTAACAATGCTATAATCGTACCCCTAGACACTAACACCTAGGAGCTATACATTAGCACCAAGTAGCAAGACATTAGTGGCGGGAAGTAGGAGCTAGTGTCCCAAAGGAAAGAAATTCCCTATCTACTTCCATCCTAGTCGAAACGTTAAATAATAAAAATATTCAAATTTTACAAAAACTAATAAAATGATAATTGAGTCATACATACCAGGTATGCGGTCATCTACGTGGCCACAACCTTCTTCACCCTTTAGAATCATGTCCGAATAACATATCTAATGCATGACACCCTTCTATCAATTCATCTCCTCCTATCACTTTATCTATGTCTATTAGTTCATCTTCTCCTACCACCGTATCTCCATCTATCACTTCATCTCCTAGGGATGTTTCCTACATTAGTTCTACTACTTATATGAATATTCCATGTACTTCACCACCTATTACTTCTTGGTACCAACATCTAGTGTGCCCTTAACATCAAAATCTCCTATATCTCCTATGACATTATATATGGCTCTAGGGGCATGTCCTGAGCCACACAAATTTGTCTAGTTACTCACTTACCCCGGAATAGATTCACTACTCCTTAAAATAGATCCTCTAACCACATGGTGTGACGAATGTACCTCAACTCAACATTATCCTCCACCCATCCTCCATGGTCTTTATAATTCCTCCATATAATGGCCCCAAGTCCCATCTCGATCTAACATTGACCTATATGTGGTTTTATCCATCCTCCTACTCCGGGTCCCCACCCACCTCGCTACAAATATATATAGATCATCCCACTTGGCCCGTGGCCTATTGAGCGACATCACAATAGTTATATACTCATACACCCATACATGCGATAAAGTAGTCACTCCTAATCCACATCCATGGTCCTTTTGTGTGAACCGATATAAATCCATGTACAAATGGGCCAACACACATCATACCCATCCATGTCTAGTACCATTCTCCTCTATATCCCGAGAAAATAGTAGGCATCCTATATGAAATCCCTACTCCACCACCTTCCATGACTATCGATGACGCAAGCGCCATTGCAATAAATTTCCGTAACCGCAGAACTCCAACTATCACAATCACATCTAAACCGATATAGGTCTCGGCCGTGCTTAGAGACCCTCCAAAATATCGTCATGCTGCCCTCATCTAACCATGAGTATCGAATACAACCATAATTTGTACCCTCTCTATGATGACTAGAAACCACAATATCCTATATATCCTACAATGTCATTGTCATCTCTCTTGTCAACAACTAGAATGTACATGTATCGCACACCATTTGTCACACAAAATTTTTAACAAAGGAATATTATGGAGTATTTCCCCAATGTAGTAATGTAGCGCATGTTTTCATTGTCAATATATCCCACTCATCATCCGTCAACCCCAAACCAAGCAACGTGCTTAAGTGAAGGCCTACAAAACTCCCTCTAGTGGATAAAACAAAGACCAACAATAAATCAAAAATATTAGCATCCGACATCATTCAAAATTGACTATAATACCATCAAAATAACCTAAACTACCATAACAATGCTATAATCCTACCCCTAGACACTAACACCTAGGAGCTATACATTGGCACCAAGTAGCAGGACATTAGTGGCGGGAAGTAGGAGCTAGTGTCCCAAAGGAAAGAAATTCCCTATCTGCTTCCATCCTAGTCGAAACGTTAAATAATAAAAATATACAAATTTTACAAAAACTAATAAAATGATAATTGAGTCATACATACCAGGTATGCGGTCATCTACATGGCCACAACCTCATCACCCTTTAGAATCACATCCGAATAACATATCTAATGCATAACATCCTCGTAACTCGGATCTCAAAATTCTAGCCACTCTTGGTATAAATGAAATTACTATTCACTTTTTCCATATTACTATATATAGTAATTCACATATTTTCCTATATACTATAATCACTACTTGCTACCATTCTTATAACTCCTACAAGGAACATAGCTTGGATCATATCTTCATCCTCATTATTATGTTTTCCTCACTATTTGTGCCACTTAGATCACGGTATCCTATAACACTCGTACTCTATAATTTTAAACACTCCTTATTCAAATTTGACACATGTCTTATTCAATGCATACACATAATGTTTCGTAAGTTATTATCTCTCAATTTCTATTACAACCTTTCATAGCCTTAATTTCGACTTAGTTCTCATTTTTCCACACCTCACCCTTTCAATGAAAGGGGGGTGCATACAATCGAAATCATCCTATAATCCCTCTCAGGATAAAAAAATATAATGAATCAACATTCTTAATACATTACAACCACATTTTCTCTAATCTAGTCAAACATGGTTTCAATTATTCTATATGAAAGTAAATACTTTTACTATTTCAAATCTATTTTCCCCAAAATGACCTAATCTAGGGGAAAATAAAAACCTCTCTATGAGTAATATTCTAAATACATCTTATTCAAATCAACTCCTATCACTTGAATCAATCAATCAATACAATAAGCACAATTATTACTACTTCTAGATGACCTAACTTGGGATCTGCATTACATCACCATCACTTCTAGATGACCTAACTTGGAAGCCATCTAATACTATTCAAATCGAAACACATGTTACTATAGGAATGGGGAAATGAGATGTCATTTCCTTTTCGTATTACTCTATGTGTGTTTTTCAATCGGGGACAAACATATTACAATCAAAACTAAATAGGAAATAATTTGGTCTTTATCCATTTGTAGTGGTTGGACCTTTTGGGGAAGTGTCATGGAAGGAGGGAAAAATATAAATATCTCCTCGAAACTCTTCCTCTGGTGGAAGGACCCCAAATCCTCCAATTATCAAAAAATTGGGTTGGGAATTGATCACTCCCTACCTCCTCTATCACCTTTGAAAAAATCCAAAATCTCCAAAATCATCACAATCAATTCTCCAAGTTGCTCCTAACGATGGTTTTCTATCTTCTCATATGCCGCAGGTAAAAACGTTGATTCATGGTTCTCCATGTTATACGTTTCTATGTCCTACATGCATTCTACAACATGGCTTCTCCGGACCCTATACAAGTATGTTTCTTACTTCCTTTACACTACTTAAATTTCATTCAAATAGTATAAAACGAGGAAAATGTAGACACAAAATTATGCACATATTACTATTTCACTAAGTTGTTATATGTATGAATCTTAAGTAAGATAAATATTCTTTGGTGATATTATATCTTGTCCATCTACGGTATTTTATTGATTTATATTATCTCTCTTCTACATATCTCATTTCTATATACACTTCCAAAGAAGGTCACGAGGATCCATGTCTCTGCCTCTGTCTTTTCACAACTATCGTTATTTATCTCAGGATACTAGAGCCCACTATTGACACTAGTGCCCAGGCGCTTATGTCCATTCTGGGTGCTTTTATCCTCTTTGTTCCTTTTACACATTTTGACTTTTTTGGTCAGCCTTGTAACTTTTCTTATCCTTAACTCGTTATCCTAGCTAGAATTTTGCGTCACTAGTGTCGAAATTCAAACAAGAGACCTCATATAGATACACAACATACTCACTATTATTGGGGCTAGCAATTCAAGAGGAAAATCACGTCTACATTATATCACTAGTATCAAAAGGGATTACATTTTGGGTTGCATACGCTGCATAGGAGAGGGAAGTGTTGAATTCCATACAACACATTTATAGATTTAAAACTAGTTATAACTCACTATATTGGCTTAGTTGGCACATGGGAAAACCTAAGGAAATTATTTCACACACATGCACACAAAAATATATGGAGTTTGAAATGTAGTTTAACACTTGGTACCAAGTTCACTCATCAGTGACCGCTTGGGTCAGTTTGACTTCACATATTGCATATTTTATTCGAGTTAAATGTGATTGTGAGATTTTTAGATTGCTAGGGTTTTTTGTGCAAGTTACAGGTGTGATCAAAACCCTAACAACGAATTTGGAGCCATAAAGAAATTATTGGTGTGAAGATCCTCGGAACCATAAAAGAGCATATCATGAATATTCACACATACACTAGCACCCAAAACAAACACTAGTGACAATGCGCTCTGTCCAACATAGTTCAAAGTCCCCAAACTCTTTACAAGTCAATCGACATCATTTGACTAGATCCAATAGATACACGGTCCGACTACCTCCAAGTTATACAGAAATCAACTAAGTCATCTATCTCTCTCATTTTCTTAAAAATTTACATTGTTATATACTTAGTACTTGTATATTAATATATAATTTATGGTTCATTTTAATACCCCCATCTAAAAAATTAGTATAGAATGGGAGGTGAATCTACGAAATGGCCTTTCGAATAAATGATGAATATCCAAAAAAATGATTTGTGGAAAAGGAAATTTGACAAGCCATAGTTTTTGTGATTTAACAAAATTAGAAAAATGTTAGATGGTTGTCCACCTATCATTAGACATGTTCGATTAGACATATGTTCATGTCCCATAAGACAAATCTGGGTTAGACGACCTTCTCTCCTCTATTAGATGGACTAGGTTGGATGATCGTCTCTTTTGTATTAGATTCCTAGGGTTCATTTTAAGACACCCCCTCCAAAAAATTAGTTTAGAATGGGTGGAAAATCTCAAAAATTGACTTTCGAATCGATGGTGAATTTCTATAAAACATTTGATGGTAAAGGCGATTTGGCGGAGCACTACAATGATAAGAAACATTGGCGAAATTACATGCAAAATTTAATTTAACATATAAATAGTAGGCGAATTCACCCATATAAATGAATTATCGGTGGAAATTTTAGGCGAATTGGGTGGGAGCTGACTGCTGAAAATTAGCCATTTCCAATTTCCAAAATCCCTAATATTCGCAATTTTATGAAAATTTGCCACTAAAATTTTCCCTATATTAGACAAATTGGGTTGGAAGGTTGTCTCTTATAGATATTAGGCAGACCGGGTTTAATAGAAGTCTCTTAACTATTATATGGAATGGGTTAGATAGACACATCTTCTCTATTAGATGGACTAGATTGGATTGGGTTGGATAGTCATCTATCTAGTGTTAGGCAGTGATGTGTTAGAAGAATGTATGTTCTGATGTAGATGCACGTCTACAACCGTGATTGTCTCTTTGAAACTAGACGGTAATATATCGTGCTTATACGACGTTGGGTTGGATGATCACCTTCTACTTCCATCTCTCCCATGTGCGAGACATCCATGTCTTTCATGGCCATTAGAGGTGTAGGGCGGAAGGATTGGATAGTCGTCTCATGTACTAAAAAAGGAATAAATATAATGAATAAATACATATAAAATGTGGCTTTTGGGGGTGTTTCCCCGAACCTCCATCGAGGAGTGTGGCCCTAGACCCCTATATGGGGTCCCATCTCCCAACCCCACAAGGGGTACCCCCTTTTAACCCTCCGAGCCATACGTATTATAACTTGGTGAATATGAACGTAGTTTAACTTCAAACGTTGGCAAAATACATGCATAAGTTTATTTTTAAGTGTAAATAGTAGGCAAACTAACCCATACAAATGACATGTTGGCTGAAATGTTTGGCTTAACCTGGGTGGTAGCCGATTGATGAAAATTCACCATTTCCAATTTCCAAAACCCCTAATATTCATGAGTTTATGAAAATTTGCCACTAAATTATTTCCCTCTTGTATATTATCACTTGTATATCATTGGTTACAATGGTTACTCGAAATAACATTTTAATTCCATTTATATTAAATCATTTGTAAATTAAGTATATCATGTTGTTGAACTGAATTGGGCTATTTTAGGGATGAATGTTTAAAAAAATTAACATCTCTAATAACAAAAGCCTGATTTGTATTTGGATTATACAATTTATAAGCCTTTGATTCCTGACTATATCCAATAAAAATGGCTATATGACTCTTTGAATCTAACCTTTATCTCTTTTCATGAGGAATAAATGAAAGAACTTTGCAACCAAATACTCTTAAATCTTCCAAGTTAGATTTTTTTAATAGACCACAATTCGTATGGATTTTTACCTTTTAGATTATTTGAGATAAATATATTTTGAGTATAAGAAAAAATACAAAAATATTCATCCCAAAAACTTACAGAATTTCGCTATCTTCTAGCATAGTTCTAACACATTCTGCTAATGTGCGATTCATCCTTTCAGCCACTCCATTTTGTTGAGGATTATACATAACTGTCAGTTGTCTAGAAATTCCATGTTCTTCACAATACTGCTGAAACCTTTTAGAAGTATATTCACCACCATTGTCACTTTGAAGAACCTTTAACCTCTTTCCAGTTCGATTTTCAACATTCTTGTGATAAAATTTGAAAACATCAAATATATCTGATTTCTTCTTCAAAAAAAATACATCAACTTTCCTAGAATAATCATCAATGAATGTTGCTACATACCTTACACCCCCAAATGAATTTACTGACATTGGGCCACATATATCAGTGTGAATGAGTTCCAAAACTTTTGTAGCTCTACTATTTTATAATTTGGGAAATGGATTCCTTGTCATCTTCTAAGAGTGCAAAATTAACATGACTTTCATTCGCATTTTTGTCAAACTTGAGACCAATTGTTGATGCACTGGTATTCATCTCTTGCATGGTTTTGAAATTCAAATGACCAAACCTATGATGCCAAATATCAACATCGATTTTAGTACAACTATAATAAAATCCTTCTCGTCATTGGAAATTTATTCCACTTTGTATAAATTTCCTACTCTCTTTCCTTTGGCAACTATGTGCTTTTGTTCATCAAGTAAAAGACAACTTGATTGATCAAACAAAACTTTGAGACCAATATCTGTTAATCTACTTATTGAAAGCAGATTATGAACAATATCAGGAACATAAAGGACATCATTGAATTGCTTCTTACCTCTATTGGGTAACATGACCTCAACTGTGCCTTTACCTATAACAATATTAACACTATCATCTCCAAGTCTGATTTCTTTTGAAATTTTGGTCATATTAATAAACCAATCCTTCTTGGATGTCATGTGTTCCGTTGCTCTAGAATCTAAGTACCAATCACTTAGTGTACCCTTTATAGGTGCTGAAGAGGCCATCAAAAGAGATGAATTTTCCTCTTTAACAAAATTTTCCTCATGCTTATTTTGATTCACATTGTCTGCAATCTTTTTCCAACAATCCTTCTCCATATGTCCAGTCTTCTTGCAGTAAGGACACTTTTGCTTAATTTTTGATTGATTGCTAGAATCAGATGTTGATTTTGCAAACCTTTGTTTGGGCTTGTGCTCCTTTGAAGAAAATACTTTCTTCTTTGTATTTGCAATAAAAGTAAAGATCCAACCTTCTTTATTTCGATTGATTTTGACTTGTCTCCTCTTGCAGTAAAATATTAACAACATCATCCCATTTTATTTTTCTTTGATTGCTGATGTAGATAACAACATTCTCATAAGATTCTATCAAAATATCCAGTAGAATAAAAATATTCAATTCTTCTTCCTATGTCTTGATCCAACATCTTTAAGTTGGTCTAACATTTCTTTCATTTTATTGACATGTGTCAATAATCTTTCTCCTTCCTGCATCTTCATTCATAGGATATTTCGATAAAGAGCTAATTTTGTTGTCATGCTCTTTGTCTCATATGTACTTTTCAGCTTATCATATGCAACTTTTGATGTAGCAAATCCTTTCACTTGCACTATTATTGAATTTTCTAGATTCAAAACAATAGAAGATAGTGCCCTTTCATCCTTCGTAATCCATTTATATACTGCTTCAACTGAAGATGTGGGTTTAAGATTTGTGTTATCTATGACTCGCCATAGTCCCTTTTCCTTTAAAATCATGGTTATCTTATAGCTCCATAAACTGAAGAATTCTCCATTGAATCTCTCTATCAGATGTGTGTCTGATGTAGATGATATTGCAACCATATATAAGAACTTGGAAACAAAAAAATTTGTGAAAAATATATAAGATTACCTCACCGCTTGATGAAGACTACACTTAAATCAACCTTGCTCTGATACCATAAAAGGTATATGCCCAGGATTGGTTAATCTAACTATAGAGTAAAAATTAATCTTGCCAAAAGTAACAAAGACAAACTACTTTTATTAACTTTGAATAATAATCAACATTTACATTGGAAAGGAAATATTTAAACTAACACAAAAAAACTAATTTCCTAATTGAAAGGAATCATATCTACTTGACACTACTACAACTGATCTAGAAGAAAACTAAAATTAGAATTCTATCTAACTAAAACTTCTACACTAGTTACACTATGAGTCTAACCGTACATACAAAACCCCAATAAACATTTTAAACGAGATGTCAAATCATAGCTTTGATTCCTATATCACTAAAAATTGCAAATGAGTCAGCAAGTTACGCTGGAGAGGGTTTGAATTTTGCGTGTACAATATGGTTCAAATGCAATGTGAAGGTGACTTATATTTGTATTGCATTAAAAGTGGGTGTTGTCTATATATATGTGTGTGTGTGTGTGTGTGTGTGTGTGTGTGTGTGTGTGTGTGTGTGTGTGTGTGTGTGTGTGTGTGTGTGTGTGTGTGTGTGTATATGTATGTGGAACACTTTATTTTTATATGAAGGTTGGAACCAAGATCTAGGAACACTATTGTGGGTATGATGTGGGCAGGATTGTGCACATGCATTGTATGTTATGTGACAGTTCTGTGTTACAAAGTCTTTGCTCCTCTTCCTTACGTGCTTTTACATTATTCGTATATCTCATTCGCATGTAGCGTTCAAACGTAAAAGCTAGTAAGATTTGCAGATATTTGATGGCACAAACTCTTGACATTGCCGTGAATGTTATTCCTTGAATGTCAACATTTCTAATGTCTACTATGGCCTTTTCAAGAGTTAGGCCTTGTGATTTGTGGATGGTGAGGCCCCAAGACATTATTAGTGGGATTTGGCAATGATTTCCATGTGTGACAAGAGGTAGGGGAAAGTGGGTTGGGTTGAGTATGTCCCATGGGGACCCTTGGTAGTATTTGAAGTTGACAACAACAAAGGATGGCAAGTCTGGTGGTTGTGTTTCTAGATTATACACTTTCACTTTCCCTAGTGCACCATTAACCAATCCAGAGCTAACCCACAAGTTATATGTCAACATGACCTCTTGCCCGGTGCATAGGAAAACTACTTGGGTCCGGTTTAGTGTCATTGATGTTTGATTCGAGTTATGTTTTCTTTGTTTCGTGATGCTCATTACAATTGGCACGTGTAAGGATTTTAGCATTTGTTTATTGTGCTTGCATGAGGTTCTTTGTTACAAATAGGTGCTTCTCGGTTGTGAAGATGGATTGCTCTAAGGTATACATGCACGAATTTTTATGTGACATGAGAAGATATCAATCCTTAATGGTTGCTTCTACATTTCGATGTTTGGTCAACATTTCTCTAAATTGAAGTTGTGTCGGGCTCAATCCTTGTTACCGAAATTTGTGTCCAAGGTGATCATTGTATCAAAAGAATGCAAAAGGAGCTGCTTATTTATTTCATGCATATAATGGTATATCATTGACAGGAGGGAGCTGGCCTAAGTCACCCACCAAAATCATTGAAAAGTTTCCGAATGCATGGTTATTTTGTTGGGGGAATGCCTCACAAAGTCTTTTTTTGATGTCGTTTAACATTGTAGGACCTATAAAGCTCATTTCATCTATGAGGTAGTGTATGGCACTCATACGCTCTTGGAAGATTGCTAGGGCTTGGCCTTCAAGAGGTTTCATGTCGGAAATGGGTATTCAGAGGGAAGAATGTATAGTAGATAATTTTATATTGAATGAAGCAATACCTGTTGGGGCTAGTACAAGGATGGAAGATTTAAATTTTCCAGTCATGTTTTGAAACCCATTTTGATGCGTTGTATGAGGTATTATTTTCCTTTACCAGCAGTTCCCTGAATGATCATCTTCAATGGTGGGTATTTCCCTTGTTGAGTTGCATGGGAAAGTACAATTGAGTATGCAAGGTGTTTTTTTATGATAGTTGGAGAGCTTCTAATTGGGTAGGTGGAGAAATAAGTGGTAGTGCATTTTCAGTGCAGGCAAGGTCTATGAAGTTAGGTGCACTTTTTTGTAAGGCAGTAGGGATGGAATGTACCTTCCAATTGTGGTTAATGTCAAACTCACAAAGGCCTATCATGTCTACATCATCAATTTTTGTATTGAGTGTTGGGTGCATGCATGCTATATGCTCCCATTCAAATAGTTTTGCATGCAGTGGATTAGATCCCTGCGAGTTATTGTCATCACTGCTTGTTCCAGTTGTAGTTTCTTCTAGAGTAGTGGCTCTATGTACATGTAAAGGGATGTAGGATTTTTCATTTTCCCCCATTGGTTAGTTATTTCAGATGTAGAGATGTCATTGTCTATTTGGATATGTCGAAAGGGTTTATAAAGCAGAAGCTCTGACTAGCAAAAATCCTCATAGTGTATCGCATATGGGGAGGGGACTTCACTGTATCAGGGGAATACGTGGACAATAGCAAGGGTTATTATTTGTAGCCACTGAGTAAATTTCCTTTGGCTGTTGTAGGAAAATGAACAGGAAACCTCAAAGATGGAGGTGTTCTCCAATTGTAAAGGGTGTTTTATGTATACATCTATGAATGAAGGGAATTGTAATTTGTTTCCTACATCTGTGAGGACACGTTTGAATACCTATTTACCGGTGAATAGGGTAATAAATGTATAACTAAAATTGGAGAGGGGGAGTTTTAGTAACATGTGGCATGTCTCTTGTGCACCAATGTCCCAATCAACAATAGTTTCTCAAAGGAATTTGTTGTGGCGGCCTTTTAGGGTGATCGACATTACCTTCATTAGATATCCATGTCAACATGTGATAGTAGCTTTCTGATTTATTCTCTTCCTTGGATGCATATTTTGCAATGTATTGTAAGATTGCATGTCGTGACACAACAGGCTGATAGTCAACATTGGCTCGCCACAATGCCAACATGTTTGAGTTGTGTATGTTGACCCGTGTGTCATTGCATGCAGACGTGTAATTTTTTTTACCTGTTTCATCTAAGCCCAAACTCGAATACTCTTGGAGTGGCCCAGGGGATTTATATCTACATTAAAGTGTCCCATTTTTTTGCAAGCACATTTCCTCACTACATTTTGTGTGTTATTGCATGTGGTTCAACGAGGTTTTTATAGTCAGCTCTGAGGTTGTCTCGTAAGTATCCTGTATATGTCTAACAAGCATGGGTCATCTTCTTATGAATGATGTATCCCATATTTTCCACTCTCAAGGCCCCTTGGATTCCATGCAATTACTAATTGGTCGAAGAAATTCTTTTCCGCATCAAGTTGAAGGGGGTTGTCCCAGTCTAGCACCTCCATGTTTGGTGCATTTGGAAGCCATATAAACCCATGGATATGAGCCAAGCCTCTATGTTGCCATTCGTACCTATATTTTCACAAAGAGGATCCATGTTGGAAAATGGGGTAGGGGTGGTATTGTATGAAAATCTAAGTGGTAGTGAGCTCACTGTACCAGTAGTCAATGCAATGTAGTTTTTTTTGAAGCACCTCCTCAAAAATATTGTAAATCTTTTTTCCATGTATGTAGACATGATATGGGGGTGCATGTTCAAGTTCATGTTTCTCCATTGTTGGCCAGTTGTTGTGGGTGGCATAGGGGATCCTAGCATTGCTCTGTGTAAATCTAGCCATTTAGTATCTATGCACTTAAAGTGAAGAAAAGCATAGGGATTTCTAGTTGGGTTATCATATCTGTGAGTTCATGTCTGCGCTTACACCAAAATGATTTAGTTCCTTACAAATTAGACCCAAAGCGCATTATTTGCTCTGCAATGTGGGCATCTGGAAAGTGTGAAAGTTGTTGGCGTAACATTGATACCATGGTAGGAAAGTTGTCCCCTAGATTTTTTTGTGGAAAAAAACAGATGTTGATTGGCTTCTATGGCACAAAATAATGTTGAGAATGAAGTAGTGAAAGTGCGGATGGATTCCAAATCTATTATCATGGTAACGCATTAGGTGCAATGCGTATTCATGCATGTGAATGCTTTCGACCCATTTTTGGTGGAATAATGCAATCCCTGTAGGTAACAATGTTGGAAAATCTATAGAGAGCAAACCCTCAATGTTGTATTCGTTGATTGTGGATGAACCAATGTGTGGCCACTCAATTGACTATAGTGGAGTTTGGTTTTTGCCTTCAATGAAATTTTTATTTGGTTAACTTCAAAGTGGTTGGAGGGAGGGAGGACACAAAAGATGTTGGTTTTTGCTCATGGGTATGTGGTGGGGAACTTAGGAAAAGGTCTATTTTGATTACCTTCAAAGCATTATGCGAGATAGTTGAATTAAAGTGTGGTAGGGAAGTAGATATATCAGTATTGTGAGGTGGTAGGGAATGCAATGCATTGTGGTCAAGGAAAACATCCTTGTAGTAAGGTTCATGAGCTATTTTGAATTGTAATGCAGCCAAAACATGAGATCTACTTACAAAGCATTCATAAGCTTTATTTGTTTCTCCAACTCTTCGATAATTAAGATGTCCAAGTCTACGACGCTTTGAGGCAAGTGTTTAGTTATGGATGAAACATCTTGGGGGAAGCATATGGTGTGGCCCTTATATTTGTATTAACCACCTATAGCGTGATTCACTTGCAATATTGGGTTAACCCTTGCTATCAACATTTCCTCGGCTTGTGTAAGTGAGGATAAAACCTTAAGTTGCGGGCACGGGTCCATGTTATTCCAACTTGAGAAGCCATGATAATTTTTTTCAACAATGCATCTACGATAGGTATTGGTACCTTTGTAAACCCTTATATGTATCCCAACATATAACTCATTACAACATGAACATGCGGTTGGATGTGGGAGGTGATCTAATCTTTGGTGGAATTAGTGTTGTGTATCTTAGAGTGAATGTTAATTGGAGTGTGTTCTTCAATAAGGTTGATGTGGGTGGCTACATATGTTGGTGCTGTGTGTTCAACTTTTGTCATTTCATGCAAGCTATATGATGACGATGTTCATTTAGGTTGTTTTTTTTGACTGCATACTTCAATCGAGCCTTTGCATTTTTTTCAGTTCGTGTCAGGCTTGTGCAGAATGAGAAAAAGTGGTAATAGTAATTAGGTATAGAAGATAGTTAATGCATGCAAAAAGTAGAAGTAATTTTGTTTGTTTGATGTGAAGTGCAACACTGTATATCAAAACATCATTTTTTGTTTAATAATTTCGATAGTGTTTGCATTGTTGTTAAAGAGTGACTTTTTTAACGTGAAAGACATGTGCGACCAGAAAATGTGTGTGTAACAAATAGAACCAAACTTATGAATGAAAAAACCTATATGTGGAGTAGGTGGTATGGTAAGTATGTATTGGAAAGTTCCTAACATTGTGTGTGTACAATATAATATGTTTTCGAGAGATAGTGTAGGATATTTTTATCAATACATAGTTAAGGGGATGTGAGTTATAATTTAATAAATGAAATTTTCCCATCAGTAAAAACATTAGATCCACATTACAAAAATTAATGAGTATAATTAATCCAAATATAGTTAAATTTCTCTTAGGTGTTAATTTAATAAATAATTAAATTAACACTATAGTTAAATATTCCTTAATTAATTTTAGAGGGTCAAAGGGGCCAAAACAATTAAATGCCCAAGGTTTTTAATTTCACTAGGTCTAAACAATAACCAAGGTTCTTATTTACATGGGATAGAAAAACATTCTCTTATCCCTAACGTGACCCTTTAAAAAGGTCAACCCATGCTTTAGAGTTAAACATTTAAGTTAAAAAGGGGTAATTTCCCACTTACCCACTCTCAGACTCATCTTTGCACTTCAACCTGATTTTTCACATATTTAATGCACTTAAGGTTTCTGAAAACATTTCCATTAGATAGGAAATTTCTTCCCTTTCCAATGATATAAAGAAGTCCTCCTAACTCCTCATATTTCTTAAGTTACTGTGGGCCTGGGGGGCCGGGCCTGGGGGGAGAAATTTTTCCCAAAGGCGGGGGGCTAGGGAAGAAATTTTTCCCAAAGGCGGGCTATGGGCCTGGGGAAGAAATTTTTCCCTAGGGAAGGTTTGGGCTGGTGGCTAGGGGAGGTAATTTGGTGCTTTGGAAAAAAAATTTTCACCAAAGGCCCATGAGCCACAGTGGGCTTTCGGCAGGGAAGAAAAAATTTTCCAAAGCCGCAAGGGACACATGGCACATTTTTAAGCCACGCGGGAAGGTGGGTCATCGGAGGTAATTTGGATTTTAACTCTTTTTTTTGTTAAAAAGAAAAAAGGTTTAAAAATGAGCCGCGCCTCCGCCGACCCTAGAGATGCCACGTGTCATGCCCAAAATCAAGTGGGGAAGTGAACCATAGGGAAAACTTAGAAATGTTGGATTTTTTTTAAAAAGTGTGAAGTTTAAAAACAACCCGTGCCTCCGCCGATGCCTAAGAAGCCACGTGTCATGCCCAAAAATTGACTATGGGGGAAGGTGGGCCGTGGGGAAACTTAGGAATTTTTGCCAATTTTTTTAAAAAAAGTGATAAGGTCTAAAAAATCCACGCCTCCTCCACACGATGCCTAAAGAAGCCATGTGTAGACCCAGTGTGGTGGGGAAGTGGTGGGCCGTGGGGAGACTTAAAATTTTCCCTTTTTTTTTCAAAAAGTAAAGTTTGAAGGTGTGGGCCCGTGAACCCATGGAAGTTTTTTTTTTCCAAAAAGGAATTGATGCGGGGCATGGGAGCCATGGGAGAACTTGTGACTTTTTGCATTTTTGCAAAAAGTTCCCTAAGTAATTTTGGGCCCGTGGATCCGATTTACAAAAATTTTCTTTTTTTTTTTTAAAAAAAACAAAGTAAAAAACTTCAGAAGGCCATAACTTTTGACTGGAAGCTGGATTTGAGAAAATAAGGACTTTTTGGAAAGGGCTCAAACTCCTCTTTGCATAGGAAGCACAAAATATTATTTTCAACAAACTTAGATGGGTGAAATTTAAGAAAACGTCTTTCCTGCCATAAAATGTGAACTAAACTTTTTTCAACTACCGCCATATTTAATCGATCGCTATTCTTCTTCTTCAACATGCCAAACAAGACATGGAGAATGCACTTGATAGATTTCAAATGGATTTGCAAGGATTAATTGATTAATGGTTGAGATTTCAAAAAATTTATTTTTCTTTTTGTGAAAAATTGCATTATTATGCCTCTTGCCCGATTAATAAAGTTCTAAGTAAATTTTTGAGGCAATACAAAAATTTTTGGGATGTGTTTTGATCATCCTTAGTTCATTTTAAAGTTTCATTTTGTCTTTTCATTGTTAGTAGGTACTCTGTATGTTTTTGATATTTATTTTGTAGGTTTTGAAAAATCTAAAGAAATCTACGTATTTCAAACTAGAAATTTATCTATTTTCATTTTCCATACTTTAAAATTTAAGTTCATTCCATTCTAATTTTACAATGTTTAACTTTCCTTCAATCAATGCGTGAAAAGCAAGAATGTAATTCTATTTTTTCAAAAATGTTCCTTTCAAATAATACAGAGGAATGTAATAATTTTAACACAGGCATTTCCAGCCTTCAAACAGAGAGTTTACAATATATTTCAACAACAAGTTTTAAACAAGAGTAACACCATTTTTTGAAAAGTAAATCAACTTCAATTAAATGAAATAATTCCTTTTACACTTCTTTTTTTATTCACCAAAAGACAACTTACAAAATAAATCTTTCTCATTCCTTTTTCACATACAAATACAACTTTCATATCAAAAAACAGAGCAACTTTTCACTACAAATATTATTACAATGTCATCCACTTAAAGTGGGAAATTTTTTACAATAAGGAACCCCAAGAGAACTACAAAATTTGTCTTCACACACACAGCTCCCAAAACAACAACAAGAGAGATCCACCATGTTTCATTTGGTCACAACAAAAAAAGGGGGAGAGGCAATGCTCTCCACCCAACCAAGAATTCCAATGAAGAGGAGAATTCATCCTCCTCATTGGCCCCCGAGCCCCAACCACATTACAATAGGAAATGGATTCAACTCATGGCAACAAGACAAGCTTCCACAACACAAAATAATTTCACAATCATATCACAATCCAAAATAAAATGTAGTTACAGTCACAAGAAGGATAATAACAAAATATACAAGGCCTCATCACACAAAGGCCAAAAGAGCAAGATCTATGGGGGAAGCTGCTTATACCTCCCAATGGGGAATGGGTGACCACCTTAAAAACCCACCAAAATATTCATCTCAAACCCCTACATACTCTTATGCCTCCCCAAGTACCTCTTATGCCTCCCCATTCTCTTATGCCCCCCAAAAGTAAGAAATGCAAGCTATTTCTTGTCCAAGGTGGAACACCCAACCCAAACTCCCTCCAAAAAACTCTTATGCCTCCCCACAACTCTTATGCCTCCCCACAAAATATCCCCATAGTCTTCTCCTACACCACACCTAGGAAATCTACCCAACCAACCAACAAACATACCAAACATTCAAAACATTCACATAAGCACAATACAAAAAGAAAACCTTTTTACAAGAGTCAAGCTCCTACCTCTCCATGATAGAGCTTGATCCAAAAGTTCAACAACAAGCTTCTTCAAATCCAAATAGTCCCAAAGCACCAAAAATCCACAAGCATCAAAATCCTCTAACTCTCTCCAATTGCAAGAGCACCAACCAACATGAAGTAACCCCAAAAAACAAAAGAATTCGAATAAATAGAAAAGGGAGAGAGGAGGATGAGGTGGCTCCATGTAGGATGCCACATCACTCATCCTCAACTCCACCTCACAAGTCAACTTCAAACTCCAAAGCACAATTAATAAGTGGGTGAATAAATGACATTTTTTACTTACACACACAATCCAAGTCCACACCCCAAGGACCAAAATTAATTTTATGTAAGAAGGTGCAATAAAAACTTACAACTTGTCTTCCCAAAATACATAATAAGGCCTAATTTTGACTCCCCAACCCATAGGTAGGGTTTGTGTAACAATTTAAGAGGTGTGGGACAAGTTTAACTTGTCCCACAAGCCTCCAAAATCAGCCCCTAAGGACAGATCCGAATTTCAAAAGGAAGGTGGAGTGTTTCACACTCAAAGTTACTTACACATTACTTACAACACATAATCCAAGAGCCATCAACTCTAATAAATGCATTCTTTTGACCCATTTTAATTTATTTAACAACATGATTACTCACTAATCTAGACACAAATAAAATAAATAATAAAGGGGAAAATACATCACTAAAAAAATCCACATACTAAAATTAAACAAAAGAAACTAAATAAAAGAATACACATACCCCTTGGTCACATTTAAAGGTGATCCCCCCATGGGAACCCCTAACAACAAACACACAAACACACACACAAACAAATACACGTTGCCATGGTGACCCTTGTTGAATTCATCTAGAATTCCAATGTGGTTGGTCTCCAATCCCCGATGTTTGTTGTGACATGTTTACCTGCAAAACACAAATACCTCCTTCGGCCTTGTGGCCACATCAAATCATCCAAAATAAATATAAAATATAACTCCAAAATCATCTATATATGAATCAAAACATCATCAAGCAAGTAACAATATCATTTACAATTTCATCAATAACCATATGATCACAAGATTAGTTCAATTTTCTAGGTCTACTCAATATGAAAAATATCACACAAAAAACACACACACACACACACACACACACATACATATATATATATATATACATATAACCATGTCAATCAATATCAACATCAATATAAAATGTCTCCAATAATCCACATGCATCATATATGAATCAAAATCAACAATAGTCCATGATCTCTAACATCTAACATCATGCCAAATCAAAAGCTATAATAACATCCATAAGTATAGTCATATCATAATCAATAAAAAAGGTGTCGAAGGGAAGTGGGCACTACATCCCCTCCCCTTAGACTCGACTTCCTCCTGGAAGTCACTAGAATAGGTGTGGAAACTGAACTCGTAAGAAAAGTAGCATCCTCCCATGTAGCCAGCAGTCTCATCATATCTGTCCCACTGCACTCAAACCTGGTCAATCTTTCTACCTCGAAGGCCAAGGTCCTACACTCTATAATGTGAATGGGCTCCACCATCACCTACCCCTGATCCTGCACCTACAATGAGGTCCAATCTAGCACATGAGAAGGGTCTACAATATATCTCCTAAGTATTGAAACATGAAACACATCATGGATGCGAGACAAGCTAGGTGGCAATGCTAGATGGTAGGCCAAAGGACCGATACGCTCCAAGATCTCAAAGGGGCCCATGAATCTAGGAGCTAACTTAGAACCTTTTCCATAATGGATAGGGCTCTTATGTGGCCTGACACATGAAGGAAAACCTTCATGCCCACATCAAAACTATGGTCGGTCCTATGTTGATCTGCATACTTCTTTTGTCTATCATGTGCCTCCTGCAGTCTCTGTCTGATCATAACCACCTACTGCTCCATGTCCTGCAATAAAGCTGGCCCAAGAGAAACCCTGTCCTCTAACCTATCCCAACTAAGAGGTGTCTGCACTCTCTACCATACAAAGTTCCTAGAAAGGAGCCATGCCTATCAAACTCTAAAAACTATTATTGTAGGAAAACTCCACCAAGTACAAATACTCCTCCCATCTCGACTGGTGATCCATAACATACATCCTAAGCATGTCCTCTAAGATCTGATTCACCCACTCAATCTATCCATCTATCTCAGGGTGATATGCCATGCTGAAATTGATCTTCATCCCGAGGGCATGCTGCATGGTAGTCCAAAAGTGGGAAGTATACAGAGGATCGTGGTCACAAATGATCTTCCATGGAATCCCATGTAATATGAAAATCTCATCTAGATATACCCATGCCACTACACTAGCTATATAGGTGGTCTTCACAGAGAAAAATGAGCCACTTTCATCAATTTATCCACCGTGACCATGATATGGCGTCGTGGTGGTATCTCGACATCGGTAGCCCAACAATGAAGTCCATGGAAATGGTGTCCCATTTCCATTCCGTAGTATAGCATGAGGAAAGAGAAGGCCAACTGGATGTTGATGCTTGGCCTTCACTTTCTGACACTCTAAACAATGTGACACAAACTGAGCCACATCTCTATGAAGTCCCCTCCAATGATACAATTGTCTCAAAGTGGCGTGCATCTTCTTCACCCGGGATGGGCTGAATAGGGTGCATGATGTGCCTCTGTCAAGATGTCCTACCTCAAGCCTCCATCTCTGGGAACATAAATCTAGTCTCTATGTGCTTGAGAAGGCCATCTACCTCCAATGAAAACCCATCAAACTTCCCTCAAGGGGTCTCTGAGACTCGATCTCTGCTCTAGCTGCAATGTAGAAACTATCGTGAGGAAGTTGTTGTAGAATCCTGCTCCAAATCTGTGCTCACTGAGGTGGCCATAACCACATGTCTCCTCCTACTAGAGAGCATCTCTGCAACCACATTCTCCTTCCCCTTCACATGCTCTATCTCCATATCATACTCACAAAGAAACTCCATCCAATGCCATGATGAGCATTGAGATTGGGCTGCGTGAAGAGGTGGCGAAGACTCAAGTGATCAGTCCTGAGTGTGAATCTCTCAGCCAAGAAGGAAGTGTCTCCATCAAACCAAGGCATGCACAACTACCGCAAGCTCAAGATCATGAGTTGGATAATTGAGCTCATAATATTTGAGTTTGTGAGACTCAAAAGAAACTACTCTTCCCTCCTGCATCAACACACCTCCAACTCCTGCCAAAGAAGCATCCATGCATATGAAAAACTCACCTATGGATCTGGCACAAGCAAGAACAGGCATTCGTGAGGCATTTCAAGTGTCTTGAAGGCCTACTCACATCTTCTAACAAAAAAACTTCTTCCCTTTCCATTGAAAGGGAAGTGATGGGGTGTGCAACCCGAGAGAAGTCCTAAACAAATCTCCTGTAATATCCTACTAAACCCATGAAGTTATGCACCTCTATCACACTAGTGGGTGTTGGCCAATCCATAATAGCTTGAATCTTGGAAGGATCAACTATGATACCTTCCCTAGAAATGATGTGGCCCAAATACTACACCTCTGTCTGAAAGAATGCACACTTCTCCAGGTTCCCGTAAAGCTTACTACTCACGAAGACACTGAAGAACCTGGTGAAGGTGCCCCTCATGCTCCTCACACGTACGTGAGTAAATCAAAATGTCATCAAGGAAGATGAGCATGAAGTGATCCAAGAATTTCCTGAACACCCCATTCATCAAGCTCATAAACACTATGGGGGCATTTGTCAAACCAAAAGGCACCACGGTGAACTCGTAGTGGCCATATCTCATATGGAAGGTGGTCTTATGAATATCTTCCTCCGTAATCCTCAACTGATGATAACCTGACTTAAGGTCTATCTTAGAAAAAATGTGGCCCCCTTCATCTGATCAAACAAATCATCAATGCAATGTGGAAGGGGATAACGATTCTTGATCGTTACTTTGTTCAGCTGGTGGTAATCAATACACAACCACAAGAGATCCATCCTTCTTCTTTACAAAATATCACCGGTGCACCCCAAGGGGATACACTAGGATGGATTAGGCCTTTCTCCAAAAGGCCCTCTAGCTGCAACTTGAGCTCGCAGAGCTCAAGGGGTGGTCATCCGATAAGGTGCTCGTGAGATAGGCTCTACTCCCGGAACCAGATCTATGTGAAAATCTATCTCACGTGGGGGTGGTAACCCCTAGTAGCTCCCCTAGAAAGACATCAAAAAACTCTCTCAAGATGGGATGGTCATCAAGCGATGGTCCACTAGACTCATCCTCCGATCGGTCACTAACTGTGACAACATACATCTGACAACCCCATCACACACACGCTTAAGCTGCATGGAGAGAGATGGTGTGAATGGAAATGGGTCTCCTAACCCCTACTATCACTGACTCAACTCCTAGATCATCTGCACATGATATAATCTTATGGTAACAATCCACTCTAGCTCTGTGTGTGACAACCAGTCCATGCCCAAGATGACTCCATACGAACCCAACGGAAGGATACAAAGATCCGAGGTAGTGGTGAAGGGTCCCAAATCCACTACACACTCCTTAACTAAGGAGTCTATAGAGATTTTGGCTCCAGAAGCCATCTCGATGTCCCAACTAAGACCCTACCTAACTACCACCAGCCTGCATCGCTCTACCAAAGATGGTGCAATAAAAGAATCAAGAAGAACAAAATCAAATAGAATGGAGGTAGGAACACCACCAATGCTACATGTCATCTCAATCACATGGTACTAATGGTGCTCATGCCACTGGCAGGTTCTCGACACTGCATAGATCCGATGACCATGCCCCATGTCACCAACAAGTAGGCTCTGAGATCTACGTCTTACCCTTGTTACTAGGGTTTTGTGGGCACTCTCTCCAAAAATGTCCAGCAACACCACAACCATAACAACTACCCGGTCCTCTCCCATGAGTAGCAGCTCCCAACTCGGTACTCTAGAGGTCTATGTTGTGGATCCTGATGATCTAGCTATGGACTAGCTGAGGTCTCTACTGATGAGCTCCTACTGACTGAGCTCTCGGTGCACCCTATGTGTCCTAATGGGACCCTAGGAGGAGGCCCCCCCATACTCCCCCCCTCTATGTGCATCAAATCTCTGTGGAGGCCTGTATGGTGGGTGGGTCTCTCTGCTGCTGCTGTGGCCTAAAAGATGACTATGTTGAACCTGGTCCACCATGAGGAGGAGGAGCTGACCCCCTTGACCTGTTGTCCTGCATCTGCTGGATGTGGCTCGTACTCTGTCTCTCTCTGCCTGTGTGTCTTTCCCAGAGTCTCTCTCGCTATATAGGCCTTCTCAATGCCTCTCAAGCTAATGTCTCTGCGAGACAATGGATACGCACCGCACCACCCAAATCTACATTCAGGCCCCGGATGAACCTGTGATCCATACCTCTCATCCTGCATGTAGTCGACATACTGGAGTAGATCCAAAATTGACTCTCATACTTAGCTACTATCAAAGATGCCTATCGGAGGTCATGAAACTCATCTATCCTGTTGAATGAACCTCGTGATAAGTACCTACTCCTAAACCTCTCCTCAAAGAGCTCCCAAGTAACCATCTCTAAATCAATGTGGAGCTTTTTACTCCTCGGTCCTCCACAGACACCTACTCTCCATCCCTTAGAAGATGGATCGCAACATGAGCTTTTCATGTTGTTTCTAGTACAAGGGCAGAGCTTGAAGCACCCGCTCAAGCTCACCAACCAGGCCTCTCCTAAAATCCACCTGTGTCCCTAGAATAATGAGATGGTCGTAGCTTTAGGATCTCCCTGATATGGTCTACAAGCTATAGTCTGGTACAACCCCTAGGCCTCTCTGCATGCTCATCTCTAAGCCTAGGGCTCGAGACCTATCCCTGTGTCTAAAATGGTCTCCCCCCCTCTCTGTGGTGACTCTCTCTCTTCCGACTCCACGGGAGTTTCTCTCCTCTATGCTCCTCGCTATGTCGAGGAGATGCATGAGCCTCAACGGATGGCTCCCTATCATGTCTGGCTGACCATCCTCCTACTGGACCCTCCACGTAAAGTGACATTAACATCCTGAAGCATCTATAAAATATGAGGTAGGATGGCTGCTACAGTATGATCTGGAGGTGGCAAGTCTAGGTCTATGTGAAAGGACCCCTCATCTTGTCTGTGCCTCCTACACAGACCAAGGTGAGAGTTAGTTCATTATTCTAGGTTTTATTTAGTTTTCCATGTTTACTAAAATATGCAATTTTCAAACAAAGTTGTTTTCTAGATTTAAAAGTGTGCTAGGTTTAATATTGCACTAGGTTTAATGTTCATGTCTCAAGTTTTCTAGTGTGCCCAAGGGTCCAAGATTTGAACCCAACTCGATACCAAGTGTAACACCCACTAAAATGACCACTCGAGACCCAAGAACAACCTAGGTTTAGATAGAAAAATTATGGAATAAATTTTTTTTTTTGAAAAGCGTGACCACTACCAGGCTTCAAGCAACAATTGTCACAACAAAGATTCAAAGTCAATTATAATTTAATAAATGAAAATTTTCCCATTGTAACAAACATTAGATCCACATTACAAAATTAATGAGTATAATTAATCCAAATATAGTTAAATTTCTCTTAGGTGTTAATTTAATAAATAATTAAATTAACACTATAGTTAAATATTCCTTAATTAATTTTAGAGGGTCAAAGGGGCCAAACAATTAAATGCCCAAGGTTTTTAATTTCACTAGGTCTAAACAATAACCAAGGTTCTTATTTACATGGGATAGAAAAACATTCTCTTATCCCCTAACGTGACCCCTTAAAAAGGTCAACCCATGCTTTAGAGTTAAACATTTAAGTTAAAAGGGGTAATTTCCCACTTACCCACTCTCAAGACTCATCTTTGCACTTCAACCTGATTTTTCACATATTTAATGCACTTAAGGTTTCCTGAAAAAACATTTCCATTAGATAGGAAATTTCTTCCCCTTTCCAATGATATAAAGAAGTCCTCCTAACTCCTCATATTTCTTAAGTTATGGCCGGTGGGCTGGGAGGAAATTTTTCCAAAGGTGGGCCTGGGGAAGAAATTTTTCCCAAAGGCGGGCATGTGGGCCCGGGGAAGAAAATTTTTCCCAAAGGTGGGAAGGTTTCCCAGGGCTTAGGGGAAATTTTTCCCAAAGGAGGGGGTACTTTGCACTTTTGGGAAAAAAATTTTTCCCCAATTTACACCCACGAGCCCGGGAAGAAGTCCCAAAGGGGGGCTTCACGCCAAAAGAAGAAAAATTTTCCCAAGCTGCAAGGGACACGTGGCACATTTTTTTTAAGCCAACGCGGGGAAGGTGGGTCATCGGAGGTAATTTGGATTTTAACTTTTTTTGTTGAAAAGGGAAAAAGGTTTTAAAATGACCCGCGCCTCCGCCGATGCCCTAGAGATGCCACGTGTCATGCCCAAAATTTCAAGCGGGGAAGTGGACCATCGGGGAAAACTTAGAAATGTTGGATTTTGTGTTAAAAAAGTGAAGGTTAAAAACAACCCGCGCCTCCACCGATGCCAAAGAAGCCACATGTGTAGTCCAACAGTGTGACTGCATGGGAAGGTGGGGCATGGGGAAACTTAGGAATTTTTGCCAATTTTTTTCCAAAAAAGTGATAAGGTCTAAAACCATCCGCGCCTCCGCCGATGCCTAAAGAAGCCACATGTAAGACCCTCATTTGCTCATTGGTGGGGGTGGGGGCCTTGGGGAGACTTAGAAATTTTCACCTTTTTCAAAAAAGGTAAGTTTGAAGGAACGGCCCGCGAACCCAGTAAAGTTTTTTTTTTTTCCCAAAAGAAGGAATTGGGCTTGAGGGCCATGGAGAACTTGTGATTTTTGCATTTTTGCAAAAAGTGCCCTAAGTAATTTTTGGGGCCCATGGATCCGATTTACAAAAATTTTTTTTTTTTTTTTTTTTTTGAAACCAAACGAAGTAAAAACTTCATAAGGCCATAACTTTTGACTGGAAGCTCGGATTTGAGAAAATAAGGACTTTTTGGAAAGGGCTCAAACTCCTCTTTGCATAAGAAGCACAAAATCTTATTTTCAACAAACTTAGATGGGTGAAATTTAAGAAAAATGTCTTTCCTACCATAAAAATGTGAACTAAACTTTTCAACTACTAGATTTAATTTGATCCGCTATTCTTCTTCAACATGCCAAAAGACATGGAGAATCACACTTGATACTTGAATGGATTCAAAATGGATTAGGATTAATTGATTAATGGTTGATTTCAAAAAAATTGAATTTCTTTTTTTTATGTGAAAAGGCATTATTTTGCCTCTTGCCCGATTAATAAAGTTCTAAATAAATTACTAGGGCAATACAATACTTTTATGATGTTTTTGTTCATCCTTAGTTCATTTTAAAGTTTCATTTTGTCTTTCATTGTTGTAGGGTACTCTATATATTTTTCTGATATTTATTTGCAGGTTTTACAAGTGAATCTAAAAGAAATCTACATATTTAAACTAGAAATTTATCTATTTCATTTTATCATACTTTAAAATGTTAAGTTCATTCCATTCTAATTTAATGTTTAACTTTCCTTCAATCAATACGTGAAAAGAAAGAATGTAATTCTATTTTCAAAACGTGCCTTTCAAATAATACAGAGGAATGTAATAATTTTAACACAGCATTTCCATCCTTCAACAGAGAGTTTACAATATACTTACAACAACAAGTTTTAAACAAGAGTAACACCATTTGATGAAAGGTAAATCAACATTCAATTAAATGAAAAATATTCCTTTTACAACTTCTTTTTTTTTCCAAAAGACAATTACAAATAAATCTTTCTCATTCTCATTCAAATAAACTTTCATATCCAAAAACAAGAGCAACTTTTCACTACAAATATTATTACAAAGTCATCCACTTAAAGTGGGAAATTTTACAATAAGGAACCCAAGGAGAACTACAAAAATTTGTCTTCATACACAAGCTCCAAAAACAACAACAAGAGAGATCCACCATGATTTCATTTGGTCACAACAAAAAAAAGGGGAGAGGCAACGCTCTCCACCCAACCAAGAATTCCAATGAAGAGGAGAAGTCATCCTCCTCATTGGCCCCCGAGCCCCAACCACATTACAATAGGAAATGGATTCAACTCATGGCAACAAGACAAGCTTCCACAACACAAAATAGATTTCACAATCATATCACAGTCAAAAATAAAATAGTTATAGTCACAAGAAGGACAATAACAAAATATACAAGGCCTCATCACACAAAGGCCAAAAGAGCAAGATCTATGGGGAAGCTGCTTATACCTCCCAATGGGGAATGGGTGACCACCTTAAAAACCCACCAAAATATTCATCTCAAACCCCTACATACTCTTATGCCTCCCCAAGTACCTCTTATGCCTCCCCCAAAAGTAAGAAATGCAAGCTATTTCTTGTCCAAGGTGGAACACCCAACCCAAACTCCCTCCACAAATAACTCTTATGCCTCCCCCAACTCTTATGCCTCCCCAAAATATCCCCATAGTCTTCTCCTACACCACACCTAGGAAATCTACCCAACCAACCAACAAACATACCAAACATTCAAAACATTCACATATGCATAAAATAAAAAAAAAACATTTTAAAAGAGTCAAGCTCCTACCTCTCCATGATAGAGCTTGATCCAAAAGTTCAACAACAAGCTTCTTCAAATCCAAATAGTCCCAAAAGCACCAACAAATCCACAAGCATCAAAAATCTTAACTCTCTTCCAAAAAGAGCAGCAAACAACATGAAGTAACCCCATGAAGTAACCCCCAAAACAACAAAAGAATTTGAATAAATAGAAAAGGGAGAGAGGAGGATGAGGTGGCTCCATGTAGGATGCCACATCACTCATCCTCAACTCCACCTCACAAGTCAACTTCAAACTCCAAAGCACAATTAATAAGTGGGTGAATAAATGACCTTTTACTTACACACACAATCCAAGTCCACACCCCTTAAGGACCAAAATTAATTTCATGTAAGAAGGTGCAATAAAAACTTACAACTTGTCTTCCCAAAATACATAATAAGGCCTAATTTTGACTCCCCAACCCATAGGTAGGGTTGGTGTAACAATTTAAGAGGTGGGACAAGTTTAACTTGTCCCACAAGCCTCCAAAATCAGCCCCTAAGGACAGATCCGAATTTCAAAAGGAAGGTGGAGTGTTTCACACTCAAGTTACTTACACATTACTTACAACACATAATCCAAGAGCCATCAACTCTAATAAATGCATTCTTTTGACCCATTTTAATTTATTTAACAACATGATTACTCACTAATCTAGACACAAATAAAATAAATAATAAAGGGGAAAATACATCACTAAAATCCACATACTAAAATTAAAAAAAGAAACTAAATAAAAGAATACACATAACCCCTTGGTCACATTTAAAGGTGATCCCCCCATGGGAACCCCTAACAACAAACAACACACACACACAAACAAATACACGTTGCCATGGTGACCCTTGTTGAATTCATCTAGAATTCCAATGTGGTTGGTCTCCAATCCCCGATGTTTGTTGTGACATGTTTACCTGCAAAACACAAATACCTCCTTTGGCCTTGTGGCCACATCAAATCATCCAAAATAAATATACAATATAACTCCAAAATCATCTATATATATGAATCAAACATCATCAAGCAAGTAACAATATCATTTACAATTTCATCCATAACCATATGATCACAAGATTAGTTCAATTTTCTAGGTCTACTCAGGTCTACTCAATATGACACATGTCCAAAAAATACACACACACATCATATAACACATATATATACATAACCATGTCATCACATATCAACATCAATATAAAATGTCTCTAATAATCCACATGCATCATATATGAATAAAGAGGATTTTGCAATTAGCTTATGTTTTTTCTTGCATTGGTTGTTGTTAACAATTGATGTGCAAGCTGGATAGCTAAATGAGGACATATTCATGTGTATAATTGTTGTTGTGGTGGAGAAGGTGAGTGTTTTACCTAGTTGCGAGGAGGATTTTATGCCCGTGATATCGGTTTCCTCAAATTTTTCAATACTCACTAAAGGGTATGCAGTTGTTGACTCAAGTGAAGTAAACCATGCATGCATTGCATGAGCCTCAGTTATATCAGGATCAATTAAGATTTGTGTATTAGGGCCCATGGCTAATGTTGTTCCTTTGAAAGATGTAATTTTTCTCTCTTAATTACAAGAATTGGTCTTATTGGTGTCTGTGAAGCACATAGTTCACTTAAAAGTTTTCCCTCATTGTCACTGAAAGCACCCCATAGTGTTGCCTCAATACATAGTGTCGAGTTATCAATAAGTATGATTGTACATTTGTGGTTGAAAGTACTATCACTTTTCCTTATAGTGGAGGGGGCAAGTAATGGATAGTGCAATAGCGAGGAGGTCAATGGTGGATTTGGTGGGAGAGGAGTTGATTTCTACTATTTTTGAAAGCAAGAAAGATATATTGAGGTATCTCCATGGACTGATTTGTACTAAGATTTACTGAGTCTAAGTCTAGGATGATGTCCCAAGGAGTTGTGAAATCATTGTAATATTTTTTGTAGTCCGCAAGGTGCCTCCTTTGATTGTGTATGTTTTACCTAGTTGTATTTGGTTGTAGTAAGAAACTACAGCTTGGTCAAAAGAAGTCACCACTATATATAAACTACTTTTTTCAACAATGTCGAAGCTAAATACCTGCCATGTGCATTTGTCCATGCTATATTTGTTTAGGTAGCCTTTTTCGATGACCCTGCCTTCAATAGTCCAAAGGCTTTGGTAAGGATTTAACAATTTTATTGGCGTAAGTTACATGTAGTTTGCAAGGCATCCTTCATGAGTAGCTGGTGCCAAAGTATCGGTGCGGGATGTTGGAATGTTTATGGCAATTGGGGAGGCACAAGGTTGGAGGCAAAGTGGAGCCTATGATGGTGGTGGTTCCTAAACAATAAAATACAACGTAAATGAATTAGAAACGAATTAACATAAAGTAGTTATCTGGCATACTATAATACATTAAGCGTATGGTAATTTAATGTGCACATATATGTTGTGGGCTTTGTATATAAGGATACGAGGGGTACACACTAAAGCATAAAGTTTGTAACCAATTTATTGTCCACATATAGTGTTTTTTTAGGACATAAGCACGTAAAAATATGTACAATGGGAAAGATGTTCATATAACACAACAATTTTATGCTCATTCAAAGTAAAGTACGAAACATATGTATGGTGAATACAATGTATATCTCGTGAAAGGCACTCTACAAAACTTCTATAGGGGGTTATAAAATGGAACAACAAGTACAACATATTTATGTAAGCATAGGTTTTTCGAGTCAGTCCTTCAAAAAGAGGTTTATGTGGGTTAACATAAAAGAGGTGGGCATATGTATGAGCATTGCAAAGTTGTAGTAGGTCTAAGGTAGGGGATTAAATTATAGGGGACGCAAGGTAAGCATTGAATGCGGCTCTAATGTAGTGTTCCTTGCCACCAGAGTAGTACTGGTCATAGCTTAGCACATGAAGGAAAGTGTACAACGCTTCAAGCCTAAGGTACATTGCATCTACCTTGTGCATCATGTCTAAGACAATGGTTAAATCACTATCGAGAACCATCGTTGATGGGATTAGAGACTCGGATATCCTACCAGAAATGGTTAAGCATGTAGTTGCAATAGAAGTAGCCAAATAATGCACAGAAGTTGCAAGCGGTGGTTGGACACTATGTATTGAGCTCGATTGGTGGCTTCTTAGGTTACATATGACCGAGGGGACCCATTTAAAGCTTCTAGGTCAAAAGGAGGGCTCTGACAATGGCACCAAAGGTATCATCGGATATCGCGATAATGGATGGACTTCCATTTGGAGTGGCCATAGTACCTGAAAATAGCAAGCAACTTTGTTTAATATAAAGCATTTTTCTACTGACAAGTACATAAATACATATACATATATATGTTATGAATTTCAATAATTTGTGTAGCATTGAAGGTGAAAAAAAGAGATATTGCAGAATAAATTTTTTTGGGTGTGATAGCAAGACATCTTGAGTCTGCATACTCCAAATCCTAGACATTTCATCTATAACATTCATTTATTCGGAGATTGTATCTCTAGAACATGCAGTATAAGTCCCCATCATGTATACTCACAAGAAAGCAAACAAATTGAGGCCAATTGTATCTTTGATTGACAGGTAACAATCTAAGAAACTATGACTGACTTAATGAGCAATCCACAGTTTCACGATCTGAAATAATTTATAATCTCTAAATATTGATACTATTAAACTATTTATGTTCATGGTACAATCCAACAAACTTTGGGATTGGATGACTATAATTATACAGCTAGGGGAAAGATTCCAAAGACAATCCTCCATGTATAAATAATTAATCATAACAACATTTTGTTTTACTTCACAGCCTTATATGTTATCAATGACCTCTAAAAAACAACATTTCAATAGGAAAAATGCTCTGCTAAACACTAGTCTCTAGTATACAAAACCTACTATAAATTGTACAATGATGCCAGAACTTGAGATACATAAGTGTATATTTTCCCACATTAACAAGCCCAGCGCATTTGATATAATTCCTTATCATCCCCAAATCTATGGTTAAGGGCAATTAATCTACCAGTGCAAATAAGCTAAAAAATATTATCAGTGATTCAAATTCTTGGTATATTTGGGGTGTCTGATTTAAAAAGACTTTGCACCCTGTAATCAAATATAAATATGTCCAGTCAAATGGGATGAACTCAAGTGGTGAAAGAAAATGGACATTCAAAGTGAAGGCACAAGTTCACTCACCAACAATTGAAGTGTTGATATTGAGTAAGATATTGCATAGAACATGATGGGTACGGGTGCAAATTCATCCGAGATACCCCCTCGGTCTTATCAAGTAAGCAGAATGTTACCTCAAAACAGGGACTTTACCAAATCAAAAAACAGTGAATATGTTCAGGGGAGTTCTGGTGTGATCATAATAGGGGACACTTGTAAGAGTGAACCAGGTTGAAATTCCAACACCACAGTAAGGCAACCCATGTCTCCAGCAGACATGTCACAAGAACATAATGTAACAATAATGGAGCTTTTTATAGCCTTATTATTATTCTCTTCGGTGTTATTCATGTATAAATCTATAGCAGAAATTTTACAGGAAAAGCGCTCATAAGAAATACAAGATTATTCAACTATTAATCCTCTATTATGTTCAACTCCTTTTATTAGAAAACAACATGATTTCTCTGCTCTCTGAAAAGCAAAGTAGTCACTATAGATTGAGTTGTCTAATTATTCCTTATAACGTATGTCAAATCATGGTATTTGCCTATTTTTTGCAATTGTATATGTATGTGCAAAGTAGAAAAGGAGCAATGCTTTTAGATGGCAACTTTAGCAACTCTAGAAAAGAAGCTGGTTGAAAATTAATAACACATACACAATTTCTCAAGTGCAGAAGTGATGAATGGACTACAACTTGGAATTTACTTCACCATCACAGAGCAATTCATATTATTGTACACCTTTACCAACGATAATGGTTAGTCCAAAGACAAGACCATGATATTTAGTGAATGCCATGATATTGAGCTGGAGATGTAGTATCAACGCCTGTGGGTATTCCTAATGAAATCAGCGTAGAAGAGTTATATGCATCCTAAGACAATCCTCCATGTATAAATAATTAATCATAACATGACATTATGTTTTACTTCACAGCCTTATATGTTATCAATGACCTCTAAAAATAACATTTCAACAAGAAAAATGCTCTGTACATTCTTTTCAGTCAGAGAACTACTCAAGAATTCAAAACATTCCAAAAACATTGGCTCGATGAAACGTCTAGCATATGGCAATGGACAGACTCCTTTGGCTTCTCGGTGATGAAGATGGTTGATACTAATAAACTTATGTGTTTATTTACATCATGAACTCAAATTATATAGAGTGATCAGAATAAAAAGGCATCCATGGCATAGCAACAATAGTAATGTAATTTTAAAAGCATATAACAATCATGCAAACCTCTTATATTTCTGAGCTGGGGTGTATATGAGGACAAAGGATGCTGCAGGTGTTTGGAAAATCAATCCGGTGGAGGTGTTGTAGGATGGAAAGTTAAAAATTTGTGGTGTATTTAAAGGCAGGGAGATATTTTCAGTAGTCATGTGAGAGGAGGACAAAACCTACAGCAAAGCAAATACTTTAAATCAGCTACAGTAGAGGCGCTATTGTTTCAACTACTATCAATAATGGTAGGAGCAATGCTAGAGTCACATACTTATTCTATCCAGTGTATTTATGCATTGTGCGTTGCCTACGTAGTATAGTCGGCAGATGGGACTATGCAGTAGTTGGTTGGGAGGGTGGGTGCTTTTTGCAGTAAGCACCTTCCAAATTGATTGTCCACGACTCTCCAACTTAGCGGAATAGTGATGATGTATGTAATATGCACTGTTGCTATTTCTTAGGCGGATAAGATAGCAAACCAAGTAGTTGGAAAGGGTAAGATGGAAAATGTTGTTGCAGATTAACACTTTCCAACAAGGGATTCTTCAAAGTAGATTCCTTTGGTGAATTTTTTTAAATGTACAACTTTAATATTGTGTTTTATGTTGTGGTCTTGTCTTATTGCTTTCGCTCGGATAAATATAATTCCTTATTTCATGAGATGCTTGCGTGAGATTCATGCATTTGAAATAATAATTTGCGTAACATTAGACATTACATGACAAATAATTAATAATAATGCGTGACATAATAATAAGAATAATAATAATAATAAGGTTTTTACGGTCCCACGATGCCGTGGGCAGCCTGTTTTTGGGTCTACAAGCAGCTTATAGCATATGGGACTACCTCATACTCACATGCGGGAGGCAACTAACTTTGCTACAAACGAGGCAACTAACTTTGCTACAAACGAGGTGTATATACCCTACCCCCTGCAGGATTTGAACTTGTAACCTCTCTTTCAAGAGCACATGTTCTTCACCATTAGGCCAACTCAAGTGTACATTAAGTAATGATTAAGTAATAGTGCATATGATTAATAATTAATAATAGTAATGTAAGTAATGATTAATAAATTTCAAGAGATTAATAAGAATGCATATGAATTAAAACGGTCTTAATAGTGCCAACATTTTTCGAATAAAATTTTTGTTTTTGCAGAATCCTGGCGCCATGGCATCAATTTCTTATGCAAACATTTTTACAATTTGTAAGGCGCGAAACCCCATAATGGTGGCAGTTAGTGGATCGTAAGATCAGTTTCCTCTACCGTAACCGTAGAACACAGAAACAATGCTCCGTCTCTGCAATTCACAGACAAACCGGGATGATCATCTGCTAACATTTCCCACATCCCTGTGCTGAAATCATATAAGCAAACACGCCTTGTGCAGCTCGCGTATCTTGACTTGTTGAACACGTACACCAAATCCCCCGCACCTCTGCATTCTATATTTTCTTCTTCTTCGTATTCTTCTTGCCCGCCATTAATGATACTCAGCATCTCATCAGGCATGCATATTTCTTTACTATCTTCTTCTATAATACACATCCTGAAACTCATCACTTCCCCCTTCGTTTCTTTCGTTAAACCAGCTAAAACCAATCCACGGGAGGAGGTTAAACAGTAATATTTGAGCACAGTAAGCTCACACGCAAACAGAGGCCATCCCTTCACGCTCATCACATTTCCCCACCGCTTGCTCTGCATCTCGTAAATACAGTAATTTCCCGTATAATTTTCCAGCACACAGATTTTTCCATTAAAAACAGCCGTGGAAAGCCGAGTGGACGACGCCCTTTGCTTGAACTGGTGCGGCAATGGATCGCACATCTCCCACTCTCCCTTATTCACGTCAAACATCTCCACACACAATGGATTTTCTTCCAACTCGTGCACTCCCGCTATCACAAATATTTTACCGCCATCATAATCTTTGCAAACCAGGGGATTCTGTCTCCACGCCCGCATAGAGGATTCCGTCTCGTACCATTTCCCGCGCGGATTCAGAAAATTCTCTCTCAACTTCAAGCGGCCGCCCGGGATTGAGAAGAGGAACCCACTTGCTTCCATTATAACCGCGTCGGCTTGGGTGAGTGGCGGCACACGGATCCACCTGCGGGCTACCGGGTCGAATCCCATGCCTAGTTTTCTGTTGAATCCCAAAATAAACAGCCATGGCTTGCGTTTGTGAAGAGAAGACGAGACTGTTCTTAGAATTGGACTGGAAGCGATGAAAGACCGCCATTGCTTGCAAACCAGGGCTGCTCTGGGCAAATCTGAAACTGAAAGGAAGGCCAAAACTATCTGTATCACATCATCTTGCAATGAAACACAACCATATTCTTCTTCCTGTGCTGCCATTGTTATTGTGGATTATGGATTTTCCATCCCCTTTTAAGATAGAGAGAAGCGGCCATTGGCTGCACACGACAGCTTCGTCGAATGAGTAAGTGGCACTCTCCCATTTAATTTTTAAATAATCAAAAGATGACATGGAATTGGGTTTGGGGACTGATAATTTTCGTTGGCAAAATACTGGACAATGACGTCTCATTAATTATGTTAGTGGCACGCCATGGTGTCTCCTCATTATTGTTCTCTCCACAACAGATTATCTTTTTACCAATAAAATAAAAGCCCTCCACCAATGACATGGACTTCTAGTTGACGTTTTTTTTCTGAATATTATGTCATATAAATATGACTTTCGTTTGCTCTTACTTTAGATTGGATAAGCACGTATCTTACTTGTTTTTCTAGTAAAACAAAGAAACAATATTATTATCCTGCCGAAGGCAGTAATATAGGCATACAAAATCATTTTGCTTATCTTAACAAGCCAATCATACAGATCCATGTGGCATTTTAAATGTTTAGTATATAGTTTCTCAAAATATATATATTTACTTAATTTTTTTGTAAATTAATTTGATTTTTTATTGGCTGGAATATTTTCATAAGCATTTTAGCATTTTTATATTAAAAAAATCAAGAAATTCAAATTTTTAATTTCATATAATTTAAACATAAGGATACTCAACTTTGAATACTGTGCAATAAAACTGACAAACACAATAAATTCTACAATTAATGTATTGAAATGCTTTTTCTTACAATATCACACGAATTCAATTAAGAATCAATATTACATGTATATTAAAATATCACACGAATTCAATTAAATAAACAATTTTCTAACTAAACTTTAATTTGCTACATGCTACAACAATGAATGATAGTCGTCAAGTACACCGAGATGGTGCCTCCGCCATTAGAAGAGTCGTCGATAATATAAGTCTACACACGATTCCAGTCATTTATAGTTCTTGAAGAAAATGGGAAAGAGACGACTCAGACGAGGACAGGTTGAGCAGCTTGCCTGACTATTTGCTTTATTCTGAAATACTCCCCATGGTTTCTATTCCAGATGCAGTCCATTGATCCATCCTCTCCACCAAGTGGCGATTTTTATGGACGAAAATGCCCCATCTCAATTTCACTTGTGTTGATTTCCAAAATCGACAACCTAAAAAGGTAGAAGAAATAATTAATACCGTCCTCGAACTCCATTCTAATTGGCTTGAATGCTTGAAGGTAGAAGCTTCTTTGGATGACTGTCAAAGTGCCAATGTTTGGAAATGGATTCAATTTGCAGATACGAAAGTAGCGAAATGGATCAGCCTTGGCAATGTTGGAATCATATTAGGTAGGGAGAATGCAATGGAGGTTCCAAGTTCTATTTTTGCCTGCAACTCCGTTACCACTCTAGAACTAGTAGGCTTGGTTTTCCCTAAAATTCCTCATAATTTCGGGGGTTTTCTTTTCTCAAAACATGTTGTTTGAATAATATTACTGGTTTGAATGCTGAGACACTCCAACAGTTGTTAGGGCTATGCCCATTTCTAGAGAATCTAGGGCTAGAGTATCGTGGTTCTCTGAACAGTTTGATAATTTGTGCTCCTAACCTTATATTTCTTAGTATAGCTATAAGATATGGCTCGTGCCAAGTAAAATTATTGAAGATTGAGTGCCCGCATTTAAGAGAAATCAAACTGTTACATGGCCTCTTTTGGGATGGCTACCCTAGATCAAGTTTTAGCTTACTTGAAGAGCTTTCAATTGTAAAATCAATTAAAAACATTACCCTTGTAAATTATGTAGTAGTCTTTCGCATTCCTTTTAGTCTTACTGTGTAGGGTGGATTTCCTCGCCTTGAAGATTTAACTATTTGGGGTGAATCCATTGGGATATGTAGTTTTATGCAGCTAACATTGCTTTTAAATCTAACACGTGTTGTTTTTCTTTCCAAGGTTGGTATGATTTTTGTATGTATGAGACCAAGTCAGTTCTGAATTGCAGGAGGTGGCAGTGAAAGAGATATTGTTGTTCATGGTGCAGTCATATGAACAAGTCGACATGATTTTGCCAAATCTGAAAAGGGTAAATGTATATATGTTCTCTCCTGTGGGTGAAACTCATTTGAGTATGTTCCATTACTTGCTGAGAAATAGTCCAAGGCTTAATATAATGAGGGTTACTCTGCCACTTTGTCCCATGAATGTGCATGACCGGGAGTTCATCAATAAACTGTTGCACTTGGAGAGGGAGTCTAGAGAAGCAAAGATATTTACTACCACAAGAAAAGAACCAGATAATAAAACCTGTTGTGAAAGTTCTCCATTGTGGTATTGATAATTTATGATGCAAGAAGTTTTTGAAATATGTTTTAGTTTTTGTAGACCTGTTGGTAGCAAGACTAATATCAGTCAATCTTAGAGCCTGCAACTTTGCCTTCATCAAATCACTGGTTTTTGAAAGAATCTAGATAATCCCTTCATCACTAACAAGAGAGCAGTTATTGATGCTTGACACAGTTCTGTCTGATTACTTTTAGAGACTTATTCCCAACCAAGGGACATGATTCTAGATTGAGTGTCAATAAATTGGGACAGTATAGAGCAAAAAAATCTAAACCATTGTCCCCGATCCATGGGCATTGACAAAGATCAAGTTTCTCCAATTACCTGCAACCTTTTGCTATTGCAGCCAACCCTGTATCACTGACGAATGGACAATCCCAAAGACTTAAAACTCTCAGTGACAGTTACCTTCAATCCCCTAAGAGCACTTTCAACGACCTTTCACCTTGCAGTCGGCTTTGGGACTCTCCCACAAATAATCGAGGACACTCATGCTCTGGTGAAATGCCACAACAGAAAAATGGACATTAAGAGACAACCCCAAATAAGGACAAATTCTTCCAAAGAGGGGAAACAAGCCTCCTCGTACTTGCATGCCAAAAGCATTGCAGTCAGCCCCACAAGCTGGAAATCATTTCTGAGAACATCTTGACTTGAAAGATATCTATCTATGATATTCACATCAAGGAATAAAGTTTCATGCCTAAGTTCAAAAGCTTGGTGTACCTGCAGAAATAATAAATAACATGATGATCATTTAAATTATCTCTATTTTTGCAAATTAAAATGGCCCTGCATTATTATCTCTGCTTTTACAAATGAAAATTGCCCTGCATTATAAATTGCCCTTGCCTCAATGCTAGTAGCTTGCACAAACATAATATTATTTATCAAATAATAGCCCAAAGCTTATTAAAGACAAGGTGAATCTATTGTACTATTATTTTTTCCTTCTGCTTACATGTCATTGTTTAGAAGGGATGAACAATGACATTGAACTTCCATATTACTTTCCATATTGCTTGATTAGTTGGAAAATCTCAACCTTTTGGCATGTCTTCACAATTGGGATCTTTCACAGCACTTGGTTGATTGTAAAACACATTCCAAAAAATGTATTGCCTTCTCATTAAGACTTATTCTGAATCCGGCTAAACTCCATGCAGCCTCCACTCTCCAAATGTTTCTTTCTACTTAACAAAATACAAAGCCTGTACCAATGAATGCAGTCCCAAATGGCAGGATATGCCATTCCATGGCCTTGTTAAATATAAGAAACACTCACATTTCCAAAGATTTGTTTATTGGTTTGAATGGGTAGAGTATTGGATAGATTGATGAGTCAAAGAGTACTACCATAGAGGGTCCATCATGCACAAATACTAAAGTATATTCATATAATTGGTTACAAAGTTGTAAACACTTAATTTTGGTGTGGAATTATTTTTTTATTAGAGTGTTTATGTATTTGTGTCTTAATGGATTAATGGTTTCAATTTTATTCACTGTTTTGTGAATTTTTATTATTTATTATTTATTTTATGTAATTTCAAAAAAATTAGTGTTTTTTTTTTTAATTTTATTTTTTATTATCGAATTAATATTCTTTTACTAGTTCTTTATTTATCTTTATTTTTATTTTCTCTGTTTTTTCATAATTTTCTTTTTTTTCTATTTTCTTATCCTCATTTTTTTCTAAAATTATAATAGTACTATTGTGTTCATCCAAAACCTTCTCGTTACAATTTTGGTAACTTAAGTTTTGTGGGCCATTATGGCCCTTGTTTAAGTCCCTCGTTTTCTTGTCCTCTTCATCAACTTTTCTCACTTATATGTTGGCATATGCACATTAGTATGGTCTTAATTTGAATTCAAGAATTCTATCAATACATAAATGCACTAGTATATTTAGGATGATGAGGCAATCCCATTCACACAAAAATTACTTATTGAATAACGAATAATTGTTAACATTCACATTCACATTCACATTTACTTTCACATTCACAAATAACAAATAACATTCATATTCACAAATAATTACTTATTGAATAACAAATAACATTCACATTCACCATATTTCATATATCATTACTAGAAAAATATGTATCAAATATAACACATGTCATAAATTGAAACTCTTTACAGGTTTAGGACCCAAGAATTTTCATGGCGAAACCAATTAGGAAGCTAGAAACTCACATGTTTGCAACTCGAGAAATAGATGTATTTCTCAATGCAAAGTCCAATGGGACCAATATTCTTAAGATAGTGCAACTTGGGAGAATTTGGGAGAAATAAAAACAACATTTCCTTATTTGTTTCAATGATTAAAATTCTTATTTTGTTAATTAATATAGACTTACTATTCATTACTTGGTACTTGTGAGGACTGTCTTGGAAAATTTTTGTTGTATTGACAATTGTTTGAAATTATTTGTTGTTATAAGGTTATGTACAACCAAGTTTTATGACTTTTGATTGACTAAAATTATGGAAATTTTCAAATTTTTATGAAAATATGAACTAATTTTATTTTACAAAGTGATGTCTAGACTGTTTTCATTTGATATGTTTGAGTGCATTAAATAAAATCATTAAATGATTCTTTAAGGGGGAGTATGTCACACCCCATAATTAAATGGATCTTTGTTGCTATGTTTTATGGTTGATGGCTAAATTAATTCTAAAAGTTGATTTATTATTTATACTTAATATTATGTGTGTGTGTGTGTGCGTGCGTGCGTGCGTGCGTAGAAAACATATACATATACGTATATAGATGCATATATAAGAATATATATGTATATGTTTGCAATTATTTCATTGTATGATTGTTTCAATTTAATAGCCATATTCGGATTACATTATTGTTCATGTTGGTTGGATCAATATCATTATATGATAATGATTTGTATTGAATTCATTCTTGGTTGTAATTGTTATCGACATTTGGAAAAATGTATAAATGTAAATGTTGTCATTGTGAGGTTAAACCTCCTTGGAATTGTGAACGTGGTCATGTAACATTGAAGAGGTAAAAAAGTGTAATGTTTATTGATTCATTTGGTTATTGCGATTGTTGATAGGTCATAGACCTTGTGGAAAACATAAGGGTATCGATTAATGTTTACATTGTATATTATAGTGGAAGGTAAAAAAAATGTCATGTTATAATTATGTGAAGATGGTCATAGATCAAGGGGGAAAATAATTTTTGTTTTGTTAAATGGGTCATAGATCACATTACTTACAATGGAAAAGTTTAAAGGTTTTTATGTTATTTTTTTTTGTTTATATGGCCATTGACCATATCACAAGGTAAAAAGATAAAGATTAAAAAGTTTATAAACTATGGTAACCGACCATTAAGCAAGTATAAAGGGAAATATATTGATTATTTAATGTTATGTGGAACCATGGTCACAAACCATACACATTACACATAGTTTTATATATTTTTGAGGGAATGGAAAGTTACATTGTATGTTATTAAATGAATTAAATAAAATAATACTATTCTTTGGAATTAGATGCTTGCAAAGAAATATAATGCATGCCTTCTCTCTCCCAAGTTGCATTTTTGGTTTTATTATTTAGTTTTGTTTCTTTGGGAGATTACATGAGTTTTTGGCATGAGAAAAAATGGATAATTATGGGGGTGTAAATGCATACAATATGGAGATCTATGTAAATCGTGACTTTGTGTTTATTCTTGTTGTTGTGGAAATTTTGGGGGCCTTTTGCGAGATTGTTCTACGAGGATAAACCTGAAACCCGTGCACATCAAGGAGGATGTACTACAATGGTAGAGTGATGCTCCAAGTAATCAAAAAGAATCAAACAACAATGGAAAATAATGTATAAGGAAAAAATGTCTAACATACTCATAGATCGAAAAAGGAGGGTACATATAAGATTGTTGTCTAACTCCCATGCCTAGACAATCATTCCCTTCAAGAGGTAAAGAGGAGTTACAAATCCAAATAGGAAATTTAACTCCTATGACACCACCGATGAATTTAACAATTACAGATTCTATGATAGAATATGTCATGTGTCATATAAATCCTAAGACCTGTGATATTTCTAAACGAGATGAATCACCGCGTGATGTGGATGAGACCTCAAGTGATGATGAGGAAAGTCACACAAACCAATACTCTCCTTCATCAAAGCTTAGGTAGAGGTAATGGAAAGTAAGAAAAAAGAAAACCCCCTAGAAAACTATGAAAGATGTGTCAATGGGGCACGACAACTAAAGGCCTTATAAGGTACCCATGTAAAAAAATCTCTCCAAAAAGAAGAAACGAAGAAGAAGGAATAGAATTCTTAAAGAAGATGGGTGGCTACAATAGACCTATCCCAAAAAGAAGAGACCGTTAATGAAGAAAATTTACCTCAATGAAGGGCTTGGTGAATTTCTCTGCTGACTTTGTCAAATGTCGGACAATACTCCAATTTGATGATCCTCATGTATCATCTACGATATGAAGTGCACATGGATATCAATGTGATTCATACACGATGTTGAACCATATTTTGGTAAATCAAGATGGTACTCATGTTGTCACATTAGATATTGGTAGGCCACCAAAATTGAATACAAAACTATGTCAAGATACCTTGCAACCAAACAGCTTATGTGGCAGCGTTAACTGCTCCTTTGTACTCTTCATCTATAGATGATATGGAAATTACATTATACTTCTTGATGGACTAAATGACATGACTTGAACCAAGAGAGAAAATGTAGCTTGAGGTATATTTTTGATGATCTAGATCACCGACCCAATCAAAGTCTAAATATCCAACCAAGTCCATCTATGTCCCTCCTAATTAGTGAATGCCATCGTGTGAGTGCTAAAAACATAATGAAGGATCTAATTTTCTTCTTTCCAATACAACTTGTGAGGCTCTGCATAAATTTGGACATGATCCCAATAACATAGAGGAAGAGATGCTCTTGATCAATAATTCATCAAGATATAGAATGAGGAGGAGTATGGATTCATCCCACCGTAGAATGTAAACATTTGGGTCGAGTGACACGAGTGAACCTTGATGCAAGTAAAAGGAGTCCATCTTGGCATACCAAGCCCTAGGGGATTGATTAAGGTCGTGAGAGACTTATTTAAATCCCAAATGAGGGATGGATCATGGACGTAACTCGAGAGGTTATTCCATGTATATATATTCCTCTAGGTCCCCATGAATGAAGGAATTTGTCATGTCTATCTAGTGGAATTCCCATCTCATTAGCGGAAGTGATACCAATGGTCATCGAATGTAACTCATCTTCGCAACTGGAGAAAAGGTTTGTGAATAATCAATCCCAGATACCTAGGATAAACCCTTAGCTACAATTCATGATTTATACTTCTCGACTTCTCCATCAAGCACCATACTTTATCCTGGTACACACACTTATATCAAATTATTTCTCTTCCTTTCGGAAGAGGGTGATATCCCAAGTATCGTTCTTTATGAGTTAGGAATACTCCTCATCCATGTTATAATCCCACTTAGGAATCCCACAAGCCTCGGAGAAGGACTGAGGGTCCAAAGTGGAGGGGAAAAAGGAGTTGGGTCCAATGAACTCAAAGTGAGTACATATCTCATTTTAAGGATCTCTAGTCTACTCTCTAGTACTCTGAAAGTCTTCCTAGCCCAATGATGAAAATGAGGATCATGCTCAGATTGAGAAGGATTCTTCACTCAAGTGAGAAGGGAAAATTTCCTCCTCATCACTACTATGAGAATTGTAAGACTTCAAAGCATGATGATCGGGAGGAGAAGGAGGATCAAGAGGTGGAACACGCGCAACAATGTCATCATCTAATGAGTAAGAATCTAAACTACGAGTAAAATAACCTCACGGGAAGGAGAAGTGGAAGTCGAAGATGACTCACCAAACTTCACACTTCTCTCAATATAAATCTCATGAGTAGTAGGGTTAAAAAATTTATACCCCTTCATGCCATCAGGATACCTAATAAAAAAATAAGGGTTGGATTTTGTGTTTTCAAGGCCTTGTGACTCTTTTTAGGATTCCAAGCCATAGCATTGGATCTGAAGACGCAAAATTTCTCTACATCGGGCTTGGATCCAAATCAAGATTGTAAGGGTATCATCCCTCTTATGGCCTTATGTGAAATACGGTTATAAATGTATCAATCATAGTTTAATTCTTTTCCATAATACTGCGAAGGAAGGGATTTTGAGTGAACCATACACGATGCCATCTTCTTAAGCATTTGGTTCTTTTTTTCTGTAACTACATTTTGTGAATGGCTATAAGAAACTGCACACTACAAAGAAATCCCTTTGAAGTACATAAATATTCAAAACTATTTCTCGCATACTTTCCTCCATTGTTAGTTTGAATAACCTTGATATACCTTTAAAATTATTTCTCAGTAAGATCCTTAAATTATTGAAAATGATCGAAAACTTCATACTTAAGCTTAAGAAAATACACCCAAGTGTAATGTGAAAAATATTCGAGTGAATATTTTTGTGTGTGTGTGTGTGTGTGTGTGTGTGTGTGTGTGTGTGTGTGTGTGTGTGTGTGTGTGTGTGTGTGTGTGTGTGTGTGTGTGTGTGTGTGTAAACAAAGGATATGGGAAAGGGTTAGAAATGTCAAAATGAACAAGATCCAAAGGACAAGTAGCTCTCCATTATTTTCCTTTGTCAATATTTTTCACGGTGCATCCCAAGGAACAATATTCAAAAAGACCCTTAGAAAATTTAACAAAGGGTAACCCTCTAACCATTTTGTTTTGGCTCAACTATTAAAGGTAACAATAGTTAAGATGGCCAAAATGCTCATGTCATAGATTACTAACCTCATCTAAATGATTTAGTAAGGAAATGGGTGTCAAATAAGAAGTAAAGTGGGAGAAGGTATACAAATGTAAATGGTGATTATCATTTCCTTTAACCAATGTGGAGTTAGAGTTAAGATCACTTATGATGACCAAGTTAGGACCAAATTCCACTCACATTCTTCACCAAAGTGAGTGATTTGGTAAATCGATAAGAGATTGGTAGAGATATTGGGAACACTTAACACTTGGTTAAACACTACACCATCCATATCTACCGATCCACTACTAGAAACCAAAAATGAAGAGTCATCACCCAACGTGATTTAAGACATGCAACATGGCTCGATGATGGAAAACATAACATGTGAAGAGGCTATGTGGTGTGAGGCACCCAAATAGATAATCCAAGTTGATGAAGGAGTTTCTCTAGATATAAGTGCCTTTCCTTTTTTCTTCTCAGATTTAGACTCCTTTTCTTTGGAAGACTCGACCTTTGAAGAATTTTTTTATAGAATCCGGAACACTTATTTCATTCTTCTCAAGTAAATGAGTTAAGTGATCAATTTTTTTTCTCATACATTTATACTCTTCATGGATAGAATTCTTTTAATAGGAACACTTACACTTTTCCTTCTTCGCTTTAGGCTCATAATTCAAAGCGTTTATGTTAGGATTGGTTGGTCTTGGTTTCCTTATTGGGTTGATCCTTTTTCTCTTTCTTCTTTTCATTTTTATTTTCCTTACCCTTACTTTCCACAAGTTCATGGGACTTGGATTTTAGAGTCACCATTTGAATAATTTTGTCATGTTCTTGAATGAGTTGGGATGAAAAACAGCTTAAATGAAGGAATTTTCCAAGTACTTCCCAAGGTGTATTTTGTGGCATGGAAATTGAAACGAAGGATTAGTATTTGGGACCTAAATTAGAAATAATTGAAAAGATTAACTAGGAGTGTTTCTTCTCCACTTTAAATTCTTTTAAAAGCAATCTAGTTTGGAATTTTTTTGAGAATAATGCATATAGGTTGTCAAAGTCACTAAGATTTAATCGAGTATTTAGTTCTCTAACTTGAATTCATTCTCTTGTCATCTTGTTTTCGAACATAATGTTCAAAATGTTCCACACTTCATCGGTTTTATCAGATGATTCAATGTGGAAGATCACGTCGGAGAAAGCAGACATACATAGAATACCTAATGCTTCATTACATTGAGTCATCCACTTAGATTATTCAGGATCATTATTAGGTTCAGTCTCTACCCACGTGGTGATGTGAAATAAACCTTTACCCCTTAGTTTCATTACCATTTTCAATCTCCATTCGAATAAATTGAATGGTGTGAGAAAAGGTACTAAAAGAGCATCCATCAAAAGAGAGATAAAGAAGGAATACAAAAGGAATAAAAAAAAACCACCCCGTAATAATATTAACACCCCATGAATTTAGAAATTTATAGTTTAGTGCGTTGATTTCAATTAGGTGTGAATGTGTATTGTGAAACAACGAGTCACTCACCATACAATCAATGTAATCACACGCATGAGTGGAGATCACAATAAAGTATTATTAATTGTGACATTTGGGAAACGTAAGCAAGCATAAAAAGAGTAAAAATCAAGGGAATGGGAGAAAACATAGTCCTATGTGAGAAATAACGTCTCACATCGGAGTAGAAACTCCCTTTCGCAAGACTATGGAGGACATGCTCATTTGTCCACAAGCAATAAAAATGGTGAAACCATGCAAAACACGACTCAAAGCGAGTGCAAAGGACCTCAAGACGTAGAGAAGGCTCTAGTAGGCAAAACAATACTAGAAATGATGCTACCCACTCCAACAACAAATTAATAGAAAAACACCATTAACACATTTTAAAAGCAATTTTGATTTCACAATTATTCTAAATTTAAAATATTAAAAAATGAAAAATATCCTATAACGTTAATTGAACGAAAAATTAAACTACTAATTGTAAAATTAAAGAGATTATAAAAAATTAGATGCCTAATTTAAAAGTTAAAGCTCTAAATTAGTTTAATTAAATTAATCCACCTTGAAATTGAATTATATCCTAATGCTAAATATTAATACCTAATTATAATAAATAATACACCTTATATTAACCCCTACCTTATTGAAATAACACCGACCCACCTTTAAATTTTAAACCCCACTTTAATTTGAATCCTAACCCCTTTATTAGATAAACTTATCCACTTATAAAAACCCGAAAAAACTACTAATAAAAACACCCACCTAATAAAATACCCAATTAATATTAAAAGAGATGGATTTTAATCCAAATAAGATTCAACAAAAATAGGTAGGAAAGCATCGTGAAGGGTGGATGGCGGTAGCGATGAGGTAAGAGGAATCCAATCCATTTAGGGCTCAAACATGCATGATAGAGATAGCGAAAATAGTGAGAGTTGAATGGCTCGATGCATACTAGGTCGGTGCGTAGGGTGGAAACATCGGTGGGTGCAAAATGACCTAATGGCACCGAGAGGAAGATCGGGGTCGAGGTTGAGTGCAAAGCTGATGGGATGTAGTAGGAAAGCGATGAAGGAGAAGCAAAGGAGGGCCGAGGTGTGATTGAGGAGGATAAGGGACCCATCCATAGATGAGGCCATGCAAAGCGAGGGTGAGCTCGACTCCTCACACATGACTTCTAACTCAATACAAACAAAGTAGAGCAAAGGCATGCCCAAGAAAACATGAAATCAAAACCACAACCCAACCCAAATGTAAATTGACACACACAAACAGAGAAGCTCAATGCATGAAAAACAAAGATGAGATTGCACAAAACAAAAATGCAAATGAGAAGCTCTACATGGCTTGAGGAAAAATAAGAACATACAACAAATTGGCTCAAGAAAAGAGAAACTCAAAAAAGGAAACACAAAAGGTAATGTAAACACGGGAATGAACAAAGTGATGTGATAATAATGTAATGAAAACACTTAAATAATGTAACCCAACCGATGCAAAAGGTAACTCGACCTGTATCAATGCAAACCCCAAACAACACAATGTAAGGAAAGTGCAACGTGATGCAAAAATCGAACGAGAGCCAACTTGCTAGCACAAACCTGGGTAACTCAACTCAACAAGTTGAAACTAGAATGAGCTCCCGCAGAGGTCGCCAAGGAAAGAACGCAGTGAAGGAGAAACATGGCTAACATAAAATAAAACCAAGAAGAGAAAGAGTCCAAAACAGTCTAAAATATAGATTAAAAAAATTAATTAAAAATTACTTGATTAGAATGAAAATAAAGAAGCAACCTCTATATAGCCTTGCCATCAAATATAAATGTAGATAGATAAATTTGGATGAGAAATTCCTAAACTCGCACATGCACAAACCTCGAAAAACACACAAAATCTTAAAAGTCGGTTGTTAATGCGAGTTAGCAATATTCTAAATAAATGAATAAAAAAATTTATGAGACACGATAAAATTCAAAACCGGAAGTAATTAGAAACCAAAAATAATGAGTGCACATTTACTAAACAAGATATTTGATAATGTGCGAGATGTTTCTATGATGATCAATTCGTAACCCCGTGGAAATTGACGAGGTTACACTCCAACAAAGAATAACACGATGTTCTAAGTAATCAGCAAGAATCAAACAACAATGGAAAATCATGCATAAGGAAAAAACATGTCTAGAATTCTCATAGATAAAAAAGGAGGGTATATATGGGAGTGTTGTGTAACTCCCGTGCTGGAAAATCATTCCCTTCAAGAGGGAAAGAGGAGTTACAATTCCAAATAGGTAATGTAACTCCTATGATGCCACTGACGCATATGAAAATGATAGATTCTATGACAGAATCTTCCACATGTCATATAAATCCTAAGACCTATCATCTCGCTAAGCAAGATGAATCACCACGTGATGTGGATGAGACCCCAAGTGATGACAAGGAAAGTCACACACACCAACACCATTTCTAGAATTGTGAGTTGTAGGTTTTAAGAGGAAAGAGGAAAAAGGAAAGCAATGAAATACATTACTAGGTATGAGTTATGTTTTCTCACATTTTTATGTCTTTAAATGTTGAAATATGGGAATGTATCTTGGGTTTTTAATCAATTTTTTAAAGCATGAAAGTTTCATTGATGGTTTATTTGGAAGTTTGGGAACCAAATTTTATATATTTTTATGGGAAATGCATGCATGCATATTTTTATATTTATTATCAGCTTGTTTGAGCTTGATGGAGGTAGATTTGGAAATGGAATTTTTTCCGAGACTTTGTTTTTGAAATGGGATATTTAACTCTTTTTATTGTTTTTATTTTATTTTTAAATCTAGAAGATGATTTGGTTGACTTTATCTCGTATATAAATTTGGACTTTTTTTTAGTCTTATTAAGAATTTTTAGAGGAAAATGTGAAGGAAAAATAAGGAAATGAAATGGGTTTGTTAAATATTTCAAAGTTTGGTTTTCATTTTACTTTGGTCCCCTTGGTTTTATTATTTTGGGTGAGTAAATAACATGTTTTCACCTGGGATGTTCACCATAAAAAGGATTTATTAAGTATCATTTTTCGTGGAATAAGAGTTTTCGCTTCATTTTTCTAGATATAATTAAGGGAGAAATTCCAACCAGATGGATGCTTTGATTTAAAACAAGAATAAGTAATAAGTTTTATATTTTGTTTGAAAATCTTAAGAAAATCTCTATTTTATTCTCTCAAATAAATTTTGGTTTCTTGAGAAATGTTTGTTTTAAGATGATTAAGAATGAAAGGATATTACAATTTTGGGTGCATCTAAGAATAATGGAAAAGATGTTATGTGTTAATAAAAATATGGGTTTGATGAGAAAATATTTCCCTTATCTCATTTCGGTTTCTCTCTTTCGGTTTGTTCCCTACTCATTTCACGTTATTATTTGTTGGTTATGGTCTCATTTTGTTTATATTAAGCTCTCAAGGATCCGGGATAATAATATTGTTTTTATAGCTATGATTACCTTTGTTTCTATGCGAAAATGTTTGGTTATGTGACTTGTTGATATCTCCTCTTTAAGTATATGGGTATTACTGGGTTTTGGTTAGAGTTAACGGGAGTTAATTCTCATTGGAGAATACATGGAATATCTCCTTAGCTGTTAACAAACAAGAATGTTAAGGGTACTTAGATCATTCTTTATTTTAATATGATGATTGAATAGTGGATTCATTGAGAAATAAGTTCATTGCAAGAAAAAGAGGAGTTGACATTGACTTGTTTCTAATTTTTCCTCAAGCAATGATTTCATTCTTACATTCACGACTATTTTAAATTTTTGTTTGAGTGAGATAATGGGAAGTTGTTAGAAGTATATGATTATTTGTATAACATGAACATGATTTATCTCCTTGCAATAATATCAAAATAGGGTGATGTGATAGTTTAAAGCACCTTTTATTTAAGGTTGGACATTGAAGAAGGTTATGTTATGGAGAAATCACAACACCCTTGATTGCTTACAAGTGAATGGTTGAGGTAGTCAATGTGATTCATTAAACATGGAGTTATCCCAAAGTGTGGGACTTTGCAATCAGGATAACCCTTTGGATGAAGGCAGTTCCTATTCCTCTATTCTAAAACACATGACCAAATTGTAGAGGATACACTCTAAAATCTACTCTAGCTTTCTAGGGAGGAAGGGTTAAAAATATTACAAGAAATCAAACCTAAATGAACTGAAGGTGATGCACCAAAAGGAATGCTAAATAACTAGCCTTTCATGGAAATGAAAATGAAACAAGAATGAAAAGGATGAATATCAACACAAATCGGTTTCTTATCACAATTCATTCACCATTAAACACAAACTTTCAAAGCATGTAATACAATAACCATGCACTGAGATAACCAAGATTGAAATGAGAGATCAAAAGAAAATAATGAACACAATAGAGAGTTGAAATTCATCCTCAAACTTATATTATTTCTCCAAAGATTTGATAAATGCATTATAATGGTGTAAAAGGCACAAACTTGCATTACGGCTTTAATGAGAGGTTTGAACTCCACAAATCCACTTACAGACAAGAGAAGAAGGGAGGATGCAAAGAAAATTTATCCAAAGCATTAGAACAATGACCCTCCTTCCAATATATATGAAGAATGAGAGAAGGGGAGGAGAAGAATCTCAAAATATTGCTTCAACCACCCTAAAATGCATTGAATTCATCTACAACAATGATGGGTTCCATTGCAAAACCCATACCTTATTGTACTTTTCCTTGTTGGGAAAGAAAGGAAGCCCATACCTTCATCATTGTGGTAGGTGAGAAACCTGGAACATTCCTATAAAATGGTGGACTGTATTTCTTCATTTTGAATAACTTAGTCGTAGTTATGTATAGGACACTTAGAGCTTTCCAAAAATTCCTTTCTTGTGCAAATCCAAGCTCCCAGTCAAAAGTTATGGCCATTTGAAGATTGGGGTGCCATACTGCATTAATGGCAAGTGGTTGGATCTACTTCTTCGAACTCCGAAATACCTTGCAACCTTTGAAATCTGAAATTTTGGACTTTCAAAATTTAGGACTTCAGACATTGATGTTCTTGTTCCTCCGTTTGAGCGTGTGAAACCTCCGAAATTCCAAAACCCCCAAGTTTGAAATTTTGAATTCGGATTTCAAACATTCGGTTGTGATTTTTGTGCTTTAGGGCTCCAAAGTTCCAAAATACGGAAACCACGAAGTCTGAAATTTGGACTTACAGTTCGGACCTTGTGCCTTTAGAATTATTTTTCTTCAACCCCAAAATGAACCTCCAAAACCGAGACCTATGAAAGTCTAAAAATTCCCACCACGTTGACCCTAAAGTCAAGTTTGACCCCAAAAATGCCAAATCCTTTCAAACTTAGGCATTTTTCACTTTTGGGCTTTGGTCGCATTTTTACGTTTTCTCGATGAATACCACAAAACTCCAAACCCTCGAACTTCCAAAGTATGAAATCCAAACTTCAAAGTTTGGACTCGAAATCCAAGATCCATTGTGTTGTTGACCTGAAATGGGAGTTGACCCAAAAAAACCCCAAGCCTTCTCGGACTTCAGGTTTTGGGCTTTTGGGCCCCTTCCTTGTTTTTTACCTACTTCTCCGCCAAAACTCCGAATTGTAAAACCTCCAAAGTCCAAAACTTGAGACTCCAAAGTGCTCATTTTTTCACTTAGCTCAACTACGAGCTTCCTTCAAGTTCCCTTGGCCAACTTGGCCCTTGTCCATTCCTTTTCCAACCTTGCATTGCCATTACCGAGGCTACCTATAACCTAACTGGAATAATCAAGATGTGCGCTCCCATGGCCGAATGATTCCTCAATTTCTCAGTGTGCAAGTTCATGTTTGTTAAATTTTTCTCGAGGGACAAAATTGGATAACAAGTTACTCTATTGATTTCATTCTTATGAGATGATATTAGGAAATATATTATTGGTTGATCATATTGTTAATAATTATCATTACAATTCTGTTTAAATAGTTTAAACGTGTATTTTTCTCTTGATAACAAGTATGTTGAAAGATAAATTCATTATTTGGTATTATTTCATTTGTATAAGGAGATATAAAATCAATTAAGGATGAAATTTATTAGTTATCTCTTAAGACAACCTTAACATATTCTTTATTTCAAAAAAATATAACAAGAATATGAATTAGATAAATCATGCTAGTTGTTTTAACTAGCCATGTATACATTTCTCTCTCATATAGTGTGCAGGATGGAGTGATATTGTGAAGTGAATAACTGGATTTTATACACATGATTTTCTTCATTTATAATGTTCAAAAATCTATTTAGGATTATTGTATTTATTTGTAGAAAAAAATATTATTTTCACGAGTTTATTAAAGGCATTTTCCTATTGTACTATTCTAAAAAATTGTATGTCATCATTTTGGAAAATAAGGATTTATCCTTATTAAGTTTGAATAAAATTACTTACTTATTTCATATCACATTTTGTGAGATATAAAGGTGATTTTAATGCTATTTTTACAACAAAGTATGAATTAAATTAATTAAATTTATTGATGAAACTATATTTGGTTTAATAATTCATCTTGAATGAACGAATTTGATGATTGAAAACCAACTAGTATGATATGGATATAAGTACAACGGAAACAATGCTTATATCCTTCTATACCTTTTAAAATGAAAATGTTTAAGTGTTGGTATTAACAACAATGTATAAATATAATTTAATATTTGTTAAATAAACATAACTAATTTTTGTATAATTTTCATTATAGATAAGAAAATGTGTTATTAATGAATGTAGTATGTTATAGAAAATAATACAAAGTAAACTACATTATATTAATATTATACCTTATTAGATAAATTCTACAATTCTTATCTAATGATGATCGATTGAGACAAAAGTGAACTATTCACATTAAACAATAAACTTATGAGATCAATACCAATGCTAAATAGAAAGTGATCGGATCATTTAAATACGATACATAGTTAACTAATCGATACTTAAATAACAACACTATGTTATATCCATATGCTAAGAGGTGCATATTAAGATAGTAACTCGTGAGTTATTATGACTCTCTATAGAGAAATGAATGTCATAGAATGATACGAAATAACCTATTGTTATGTCAAAAATATCTACTTAACTTAATGGATAAGCTGAAAAATGTAAATGAAGCATAGTCACTAAGACTCATAGTCCTTTTGCGAAGTATCCTACTGTACTAACTCGGGATGGCTATGACAAGGGTAGTGAGGACGTAATGACAATATTCATTATGTGGTTACTATCTTTCCCATATGGATCCTAAGGTGGAATTGATAGGATTATTTCATTAGAAGGATGAGTCATGGTTCCTCCTTCTTCAAATTGAAAATTAAATTCTTAAACAATGGAAGAAAAACTTGATAACTATATGGAGATGGTTGTGTGGTGAAGAGGAGACAAGTTTCGTAGGCTATTGTGAAGTCTCAAAAAAATCTTGCAGCGAAATGCTTAAAAACTATGGCCATAGTAATGTAAATGTGTATGCATTCTCTATTCACCATTTTTTCTATTCAATAGTGTCTGGAGTCAAGAGGAAGTTACATAAATACTTACTAGTTGAAACTAAGAAGATGCACTGAGTTCTCATAACCTATAAAAAGATTTTAACTAAATGTTTACAAAATATAAACACTCGTGAAGAGTGATTAAGGGGTCGATACGATCTAAATGACCCTTAATGCTGGACATGGTTATCATATGTTATCGGTTGGATTTTGAAATTTTAAACATTAATTTATGATGGATTAATTATCTATATGATTAAAATCAAGTAAAGGCATTAAGCGTACTTAATGGGTTTGTTTTATTTATTTATTCTTAATTTTGATGAATCATAATATGGGTGTTACAAGAGTGATAAACCCATTCAAATTAGTATTATTAGAAGACACTAAATTGAGATTTTTATTACCATTTTTAATATATTGCAATCGATTAAAAATTATTTTTATTTATGCTTTACACCCAATGTGATTGAAGAGATATGATAAAGCATGTGATGATTAGGAATTATATATGTAAAAATATTGGATAAAAGTTAGAAACAAAAAACAAAGCAATTGATTCCTAAATCTAATCTAATCAACAAAGCTATGATAGATCAATGGATTGAAAAGATGAGAGAGATTATACCTACACTAACCTACAAGATTACAAAATCCTCCTTTGATGTGTTTGGATTTTCTATATGATTGCTTGATTAATATATCTTGGATTTCTTTAGATTAGTGTGAAAAAAATTGGCAACACCTCCCCTTTTCTTGCATTGGATTACTTGAAGAAGATCAATAGATGAGTGATTGATTTTATTGTCTTATTGAAGATAAAAATGGCATAAGTTTGTTATGGATTTCCAAGATGTTTTAAACTAGCTCTTATGGAGGAGGAGAGATCAATTTATATTTTTGGGGTGGAGGATTCAATGGATAAGATGAAGCCATGTTGGATTGAGATCAAGGGTAGAGGATTCATGTGAGGATGGAAGATTCTAGAGTTGGAGGATTCTAGAATTTGAAAGAATATTCAATGGAGGGTGAGAGGTTTATTTGAATTTTTAAATGGAGGGAAGTTTAGAGAGGATTCTAGAAATAGAAGCCTCTAGATTTAGAGGTGTGAGGATGTGATTAGATTAGGATTAGATTAGGTTAAATAAATATGATTAGGGATGTGATTTGATGGAAAGGCTAGGTGTAGGGATGTGTAGGGTAGGTGGTAGGTGAGATGTAGGAATATTAAATTCCTATAAAATGTTAATGAAGGATTATGATGATAATATAATATAACATAATAAGGAAATTAAAGTGATTAATGATAAAATGGGATATAATAATGGATTTAAAGGATTAATGATGAAATGATAAGATTAAATGATAAATGATAAAGGGTAAATATGATAAAATGGATTAATAATAATAATTAATCTTGTGATTAATTATTATATGGATGATGTTGGGATATTTGTAGGAAAAAATAATATTAATTAATCATGTCGACATTTTAGATGTCTACGGTTTCCCCTCTTTGAATGGTTATTGCATAGCAATGACCGTTCAAAAAAAAAGAAGAAAATATTATGGGGTGGTGATATGATGCCCCCTCGAGGGGTTAGGTGGGGAGGAACGAGGTGGGTAACCACTCAAAAAGAGGAGATACCTAAGTTAGTGGATGAGGGAGGATTAAAGGATGAGAAGATTTGAGGATACATATGATTAGGATTAGAGAGTAGAATATTAGAAGAGTAGGGGAGAATATTATAAGATTAGAAGATGTGAGAGAAGATTAGAGGAATAGGAGCTTAGAAGAATAGGAGAGAAGATTAAACAAATAAGGGACTATAAGATTTATAGGAATAGGAGATTAATAGATTAGGAGATATTAGATTTTGTATTTTGGATGCCCTAGTCAATGATGTATGAAAAGGGTGAAGATTTAGGATTTTGGATTATAGGATGATGCCCCGGTCAAGGGGTTAGGTTTTGAGGATTTTAGATTTGAGGATGTTATATTGTGAGATGCCCTAGTCAAGGGGTAGGATTTAAATATTTGAGGATGTTGGATTTGAATATGTTAGATGTTGAGATGCCCCAGTCAAGGGGGTAGGATTTGAAGATTTTAGGATGTTGGATTTGAAGATGTTAGATGTTGAGATGCCCCAGTCAAGGGGTAAGACTTGAAGATTAGAGGATTTAGAGGATTGGTGTTTGGATCGATTTGGATGATAGGAGAATTTTGAGATGATGATAAGGCTAAAAGATGATGATAGAAGTGGGATGTGCTACCATAAAGTTCCCATTGTTATCATCATTAGCAATTGTGTTTGATGTGGCATAGAGAAAAATGCACCAAGGTATAAATACCATGATGATTTAATTTTCAAATGCCATGTCTTGATATCATTAGACATATCAATATAAAAACATATTCCTCATATCATTGATCCATGTAAAAGAAAAAGAAACAAAAGAGACCTCATATCATCAGCTAGTGTAATAAAAAAAGTGGCCTCATATCATCGACCAAAATGTAAATGCAGATAAACACACACAAACAAAAAAAAACATATTATATTTTTGTATTTTTGTGATCTTTGATGGAATTTTTGAATGTTTTGATTTTTAGATTTGGGATTTTTGATGTTTATAATTTTTATATGTTTTGATACTTGGAGGTTTATTTGGATGTTTTTTTTGGATGTGTGATTTTTGATGTTTTGATTTATTTTGATTTTTGATGTGTTCATTTTTAGATTTTGGATTGTGGAGGTTTATATTTGTGAATGTTTGGATTTTGTGATATTATATTATGGATGTTTAGATGTTTGGATGTTTAGATTATTTTATGTTGGATGTGGAGATTTGGGGTTTGGGATGTGGGGATTTTGAGATTTTGATGGGATAGGTGATGGGGATGGGAAGGAATGTAAGGTGGGATGTGAATTTATCCTATAAGTCCCAAAGTGTGTTTAGGTAGGATGAAAGGGGGATTGAGGGAAATTAAATAAGTTAGATAGGACAAGGATATGATGAGGATTGTTTTATTTTGGATGGGGATTGATTGATAGGGATTGAAGATAGGAAAAGGATTGTTTGATGTTGGATGGTTAAAAGGATTGAAGGATAGGGATTAGTTAATTGGTTAGGATTAGATGGGATATGATATGGGACATATATAGGATGAGGGATGTGGGATATGATAAGAGGGGGGTATTAAAGATGATAAGATATGCCTCCAATATAGGGTTAATGGATTGAGGGATAAATGTGGTGTGCCCCCAAGTGTGAAGTAGGGTGGCCTGTGTGGATGGATGGATGGGTTTGATTTTTCCCAAGTGTAGGGTAGGATGAGAAGTGAGGGGTATATAAAATGGATGATGCCCCTATTGGTTGCTTGGTAGTAAGGATGCTCCCGGTCATGATGATGACAGTTGAAAAGGGACATGAGGAGGATTGTATGAAAAGTAAATGATCATCGTATGCATGTGGATGTTCGATCCTTAGGAAAAAATATGTGGGTGACGGATGGAAGGAAAATAACATTAGTGATGAACAAAATGAACCTACCAGCACATGTTGTAAGGCAAGAGTTGGACTAACATACGTGTGACCAATGTCTAAACAATGCCTGGTAACATGCGATCCCTATGTCTCTACAAGGTCAAAGTATCTGTGATTGTGGTGATTAATTACCACATGGGGTGAAAACTTAATGGGTAGTGTGTGAAGAAAAATAGATAATGTAAAGGGAGTGATTAAGTTAAGTAGGTTGATGGAAGGTGAATGGATGGTTAAGTCATGCATTTCTCTGCTTATTAGCCAAGCATCCATAACCCCGATGAAGATACATTTGATTCTTGTCACAACATTGCTCTGTTATTAGCTAGGCATCCATAGCCCCGGTAGAGTTATTAGAAACACCCCTATAGAGTCTTGAGGTAGATTTTATTTGATATTTTTAATTTTGATATGATTTTTCCTTTTTGATATTTGGATTTTTTTTTGCATAAATCAGTTCCACTCTCTTGAAAGTTCTCGAGGGTTAAGAATCACTAGTGGCTTCATGGGGGATGGAAGTGAGTTTGGTGATGAAATTGGCTAGAGTGTAAAAATATGCACCCAAGGGTCATCACCAAATTTTTATTAAGTGTGTTAAATTGCATAGATCTCTTGGGGATAATGATAGACTAAGGTCACAAAATTGTAGTAGGTACTATTGGCTTATAACATGTGTGAGAAAGTTGATTAAGTGTTCAAATGGATGGACAGGAAGAAGATATAAATGGATGTGACTGGATTAGATGCAAAGATTATTTTGATATTGGATCAAAGGAGGATGAGTTGGAAGGAAATAACATCGATGCGGTGCGCTAAAGCAATGAATTATGTGTTGAATCCATTTTTAGGTGTTTGGTATTAATAGGGGGATTAATTGATTTGTGATTTTGTTGAATGACTGGGATGGTAGGATCAATAAGAAGAGTGGTAGAAATGGGTTGTGAAGTATTAGTGGGAGGTTCATTATTATTTTGGTTTATATCCTAAGTCCAAACATCGTGGATTTTGAGGAAGGGAGATGGGTTTGTGAACGACTTGTTCATAGATGGCTAACCATTTGCCACAATGTTTCATATTAGAGAACATATTTTTGGCTATAGGATATGAAGTGGATGGAGAAGATGATGTCATGTGATCATCATGATACTAGGAGTTGTAATTTTTCATCCACTAAGAGGTCGGACTTAACAAAGGATGGGAGATGAGATTGCAATTAGTTTTTCGTTGGTGGGGATGTTTGGATATATGATGAGATTTGGATGTAAAGTGGGGTTTGGATGATGGATGATGGTTAGTAATAATATTGGGATGAAAATATGGTGGACATAGAGGTATAAGGATAAGAATTCCCTTGTTGATGAAATATTGGACATAAGACTAAAATTGCATGCAATGATTGGTCAAATGTCCATGGGTGTGATGGAAGTCACAATAATAATGTTCCTGATACCAAAATGGTTTGGGAAGGTTTTACTATGTGATTTTATTAGGGATGGATGATCATAATGAATGTTTTTAGATGATGAATAATGGTTGTCATGGATTCTCCTAAAGGAGTAAACTGATTTAGGAGGGAGTAGGAAGTAAAGGTTTGGATATAGTAGGAATTAATGGTGAGAAATGGATGGTTTATGAGATGTTCTAGTTGATTTGGATTTAGGAGTTAGATTATATTGTTGTGGCTTAGAAGATGAAGGGGGTGGATTAGGCTAGAGGGATGAAGTTGATGGCTTGAGCTTATAGGTCGAAGTATATTTGGTTGATTTTAGATTTGTTGGAGTATTTGGTTTTGGTTTAGGATTAGATTGTTTAGGATGGATAGATGTAGATGAAGGGGATGGGGTAGCTTTAGATGAAGGGGATGGGTGTGATATGGGGGTCACATTAGATTTGGATGATGGTGGGGATGAAGGATATTTTGTAGATGGTGTGGTCTAGGAACCACATTATATTTGGTAGGAGGTGTGGTGGGGAGAGGATTGTTATTGGATTTGTTAGGTTTGAGAGTTGGTGAATTAGGATTCATGTTATATGTTTCAAGATTGGGGTTTTTGGATTTGAAATAGGATTAGAGGATACAATAGTATTAGGTTGGGGTGATGAAGAGGTTAAGATAGGATTAAATGTGGATGAAGAGGATAACGATGGCATAGGATCGGCATTGGATGGTTTAGGATTTGGCGTAGAAGAGGATGATGGTAACTTAGGAGTCACATGATGGATGGGATAGTATTGATAGGATTGGGTGTAGGTGATGGAGGGGATGAAATAGGATTAGAGGATAAATTTTATGGTAAATAAGGGATTGTGGAAAATCTAGGAGAAAGTATGTAGGATCGGATTAGGATGATGAGGATGACAAGGATGGAGGACTAAGATGGGATGTGGAAGATAATAATGTTGGGGTATGTGAGTAGGATTTTTGTGGGTATGTGAATGGAAATCGATGATAGGTTTGATGATGATTAGATTTAGGAGTTGAGGTTTTGGATGATGGTGGATTATTCACATGAGTTTTGATGGAAGGAAGGTGTAGGTCATGATGAGTGATAAGGGATTTGGAGGTTGGGTTTTGTGATGGTTGCATGGGTTTGGGAACTATGGCTAGACTAGCAAGGATATAAAGGAGGTCCTCTTAGTCTAGGTCAAAGTTAGTGAGGTTGTCAAAGTCGATGTATTTATATTGTGGGGATAGTGGTTTATGTTTTTTTAGGTCGATGTAAGGATTAAGATGACTAGGGTTCCTCAAAGAGGAATTCAATGGGGTGAGCAGTATGGATCATAGAAAGGGGAAATTTTAGATGGGGTTAGTTAGGGGATGATGGTTTAGGGTTTGATTGAAGATTGAAGATCAGATATTTGTTGGTTAAGTTGGATGGATTTTAGGATTTTAGAGTCAATATGTGATGGTTGATTCAGATGAAGAGGAGAAGATTGGTTAAGGAAGAATGTTAGGTTTGAGATTTGTTTGTTAATGTGTTGGATGGTGTGTGGAACTTCATGGTTAATGTGAGATGGTTGACTTGGATGGGTGGGGGATGGTGGGATAACTTGGTTTATGGATTTAGAGAAGAGGAATGGGTTTGGATGTTCATTTGGAAAGGATGGGGATTGAGAATCAAATGCCATGGTTAGATAAGATGTGTAGGGGATTAGATTTGGAATAGGATTGATGGTAATGGTATTAGGATTAAGATTAAGTTGGTTAATTAAGGATGGTAAGGGGATTTGGATTGGGATTGTGTAATTAAGGATGGATTGTTATAATGATGTTTGATTAATTAATATTTTAATGTGACAGATTGTTAAGGGTGTTCATAAACAAGAAAAAAACATGCAACACACACCCTAACTATTCAATTGGGATTACAATCAAGATATAGCCTGCATTCAATACCACACACCAAAAACGAAGCCAAATAGTGGTTCTCCACCTATGTGATAATGTGGGGTCATCTAACGAGTGATCTTGGGTAGTGCGACCTCCTTTCACAATAGCTCAATATGCATCCAAAAGGTTTCCTAGTCTAGGATACACGAGCTCACTAGGTGTATCACTGATATACCTTGTGGTACGTGGGGCCCAATTCTGTGTTACAAGGATGTTGTCGATTCCTAGGTATTGGGACATGGAAGCTACTCATTTCACGCCTCTCTTAAAACATGAAAACAATTAGCCAATAATGAAAAACTCTCCAAGAATTTACATACCCCTCTAGAACACGGAGTGTGTCTATGTGTGTGGAGGTGAATCCCATGGTCACGAGACCCCTAAGACTATGAAAAGTGTGTGGATATCACTTCCACGTCACATTTCCCCTACAAAAGAAAAATGGGAAGGATAGCCACTTTTTATCCTCAAGATCGTCGAGGACGCGAGAGGAGATTATACATGGTTTTTCTCCCATGATAAACAAACAAAAAGGAGAACATATAAAAAAGATGATAAATGTAAGATGATAGATGATAAAAATTAAATGATAAATATTACTAATTTTATGATTGGGTCTTCAAGAGGAGGCCCTAAAAAACAAAGGTTAGAAGTTATATGTTTTACACTCTAATGTCTTAGACTAAACGAGTTACAAAACAAAAAGGATAACTAGTTTTATATTGATTTTTTATTTTTGTTAAGCGTAGGAATCTGCACACAAAGTGTTAGTAGTTTAGAACAAGAAAATATAACTTAATGTGTAGCTAAAATGAAAAGATTTAGAAAAATGAAAACCATGATAAAATTATACTAGAAAATTCTAAATTAACACTTTCATTACATAGATACCTAATCTAATCAACAATACCTATGATAGAGCAATGGATTGAAAGAGGAGAGAGATTAAACCTACACTTACCTACAATATTACAAAATCCTCCTTCGATGTGTTTGGATTTTCTCTTGTATTGCTTCTTTAATTGCTCTTGGATTTCTTTATATTTGTGTGGACAAATTTGGAAGCACCTTCCCTTTGCTTGCATTATATTGTTTGATGAAGATCAATGGATGAATGATGATAGATTGTCGATGAATGATGGATTTTATTAGCTTATTGAAGATAAAAATGGCATAATTTTGTTATGGATTCTAAGATGTTCCAAGCTAGCTCTCATGGAGGAGGAGATCTCAATTTATAGTTTGTTGGTGGAGGATTCAATGGCTAAGATGAAGCCATGTTGGATTGAGATCAAGGGTGGAGGATTCATGTGAGGATGGAGGATTCTAGAATTTGAAAGAAGATTCAATGGAGGGTGAGAGGTTTATTTGAATTTTTAAATGGAGGGAAGTTTAGAGAGGCTTCTAGAAATAGAAGCCTCTAGATTTAGAGGTGTGATGATGTGATTAGATTAAGATTATATTAGGTTAAATAAATATGATTAGGGATGTAATTTGATGGAAAGGATACATTTAGAAATGTGTAGAGTAGGTGGTTGTGAGATGTGTTAGGTTTTAAAATAGTACTTTAACAAAACCACGATCAAGGGAAAACAAGTCCCTCATATTTATGGGAGAGGTTCCCTTATTGAAAGCAAGCAAAGCAAAGCTTATATATAAATGTACAAATTTCATCTTAATGTTGGAATTCTAACATATTGAAATACTTTTTACCAAAATATCTTATCAATACAAATGAATGGAAGAGCTGAAGAAAGGAAAAAGTAGAATATAATAAGTACTTTCGGGAAATATAGATATAGAGTATAACCTTATATGTAATGAGAAAATGTGATACGAACATATTCATTCTCATTCATAGCATAAGATATCATTCCATAAACACAAAGTTCTAGAAATCATATCAATAAGAACACAAAGTTTCTTATTATAGAAGATAAATGATCCACAAGATTTTGAGAAAGAAAGAAGAGACAATAAATGACGATAGAGAGAAAGGTGAAATTCTTACGTATTGATTGCTTTTGATTCTATTTACACTTCAAAAGTATCAAAGTCCAACACTTACAATGATCCAAGCTCTTACATTTATATATGAAGTGAAAAGAGGAGAAGAAAATAAGGAAAGAAATATGATTTGACAAACTTAACCACCAACCATCAATGCCCCTAAAAATCCACCTACATCTGCCAAGTCTAGTTACGCATGTCTATTTGGTGCATTGGAGAAGGAAGGATGGAATATCGGATCAAATCTGATTTGGTTGAAGCAATCGAACTTAAAAATGATCATGTGTCCTTTTGTGGGACTTAGAAATTCTTTAATACTTTATGCCCTTTTTTTCCATAATGCATCAAAACAAGAACAGGGCCCGCCTTTCCGCCATATCTCGATTTGACCAATCAGGATCCTTCGGGCCACGGGGCCAATTCGATACTTATGCAAAAATAACAAAAGTTACAAGTTCATCAAATAAACTCGACGCCACATCCAATCAGAGATGTCCACATATCCGCGGACGTTGGAAAAGAAATTGATGGGGAAGATACGCTCATCATTCATGACTGTAGAAAAAAATATAGAGGAGGGGAAAAAACTCCACCCTTCATGCCCGAAAAACAAATTGCTCCTTGTGGAAAGAAGAACTATAAACAATATTAGGCTCGATGCGATCCATGACCATAGAAAAATGATTTGACAATTTCATTCGAATGGAGGAAACAATTTTCAAGCATCCAGATGGGAAGACAAAAAGTTTATCAAACCATGCGGACTACAAGATTTTAAATTAACAGGCGAGATTGCAAATGAGCACCAACTTCTTCAAAGCATGAATTTTTTTATCTCTCCAAAATTCTCACTCTGCTCAAACATCTCTCAAAGGCACCAACTCAAAAATTTTGAAACTTGACTTGAAAAATGAGGGGAATTTTGAGGGTGACAACAAGATGTAGGAATATTAAATTCCTATCAAATGTTAATGAAGGATTATGATGATAATGTGATATAATAAGGAAATTAAAGTGATTAATGATAAAATGAGATATAATAATTGATTTAAAGGATTAATGATGAAATGATAATTGTTAAAGGGTAAATATGATAAAATGGATTAATAATAATAATAATAATTAATTTTGTGATTAACTATTATATGGATGATGTTGGTATATTAACGGGAAAATTAATCGTAATTAATCATATCTACATTTTAACCTGTCTATATGAACATATTAATGAATATTATGAAACATATGGGAAGAATCATTCTTACAAAAGTATGCGAGGAAGGTATAGTGTAAAGAAATATATTCTAAGAAATAAGGAAGAGAGATGACCATATGCCTGCGAGCATTGAGAAGGGTGTTATGTTGTGGAGTTTGTTTTCATGTGTGGAAGTGTTAAAAACTATACACTAAAAGTATTGTACACTCTCCACAGTTTTCTCTCCGAGGAGTTCGGGCCGGGCCGAGCCCCGAGTGGGGTGTGAACGTGACATCACCCACTAGCAGGGGTTTGGGGTGTAGCCCTAAGGAAAAAAATTGTCCTAAAAAGTGTGCTTGACACCTCGGGAAACAATCTCACCTCATATGGGTCATATTTTGACCCACAAGTTTATGGGGCAATTTTAGCCAAGGTTTTACTACCCACATTATTGTAAAATTGTTTAAGTAGTTGCCTCTTGATGTGTTTTATAGCATATGGTAGGGTAGATGTAACATTGTTTATGTGTGAGTTCAAGTGTGAATTCGGGAGAGTTTTTAGCACAACTCCAAACATATTTGGGTATTGTATTGAGAGAAAGATGTGGCTTGTAATAAAATTTAAGCAAGTGATTCTTGGTAGACGTAGCCCAAATTGGGTGAACCACATTAAATATTGTCTCTTTGTTGTGTTATTTTATTTTTACACTTTTATTTCAGATCTATGATATTATTCTACATATTAGTTTCTACTATTTTGATTCTATGTGGGATTGTTCTACATGTTTTATCCCTTATTTCCTAACAATTGGTATCAGAGAATTTATTGGTTTGCTAAAGTGTTGAATCACAAGGAAATTTTTAGCTTGAGTGGGAGCTATGTCGGATGATGGAAGATCAAAGGTTGATAAATTCAACAAGAAGAATATTAGTCTTTGGAAGATGTAGATAAAAATTACCTTTATCGGGAGGATCTTTATATTTCATTTCTGAAAAAGGGAACAAACCCTCGAGCATGTCGGATGTGGATTAGGATTTTTTTATAGGAAAGAAATTGGGAAAATTCATCTATGTCTTACATCTTTGGTGTTATTTAATGTTTCAAATGGAAACACTATAAAATAACTTATGGAGGCATTAGGAAGTTGTATGAAAAACCCTCTACCTCTAACAAGATATTTTTAATGAAAAAATTGTTTAATATGTAGATGTCGATAATGGTTCAAGTAATAGAAAATTTGAGTGAATTTTATACGGTTGTGAATATACTAGCTTCAATTATAATAGATTTTAAAGAAGAAGTTAGGGATTTATTGATTTTGTGTTCCTTACGAGAGATGGAATATCCTAGTAATGGCGGTAAGTAACTTAGTTCCAACTAACTCAAAGAGGAAATGTTAAGAAAAAAATCTAGGAATCTTCTACTTCAAGGAATGATTTGATGATGTAAACTAGAGGGAGATAGAAGAATAAAGGAAGCCATAAAAAATCGAAATATTGGGCAACGTCAAAATCCAAAAGCAAGATGGTATGGTGGTACTATGGAAAGCCTCGACATGTAAAGGAATTTTTGGATCTTTGGGACAAGAAGAAAAACAAGGAAGAAAACAAGGAGGTGAATGTGGAAACATGTAATGTCTATCAGGATGATTTGATTATCTCTTTGGATAATATCATTGAATCTTAGGTTTTAAATTCGGTGCTTCTTTCCATGTTACTCCACATAGGCATTATTTCATTGATTATGTTCAAGGGTATTTTTGGCATGTTTATCTTGATGATGATGAGCCTTGCATCATAGTTATAAAAGGTTGTGTTCGAGGTTAAGATATAGAATGGGAATACATGGTTGTTAAAGGATTTCAAACGTGTGCTGTATTAAGAGGAAACCTCGTATCGGTGGGGAAGTTGGGAAATGAAGGTTGTAATGTGATATTTACATCAGACTCTTTAAAGGTTACCAAGGGTTATTTTGTGGTGGCAAGAGGTAAGAAGGTTAGAACCTTGTATTTAACTAATAGTAGCACTAATGCTTGTAATTTTGTGTCTTTAAACACATATACAACATTGTGGAACTATAGGCTCGGTCATATGAGCCATAAGGGCATGCAAATCATAAAGAAGAATTTTTCTAGATATACAAAAATAGGTTTGGATTTATATGAGAACTGTGTATATGGGAAAAAAAAGTGAGTAAAATTTCTCAAGGTTAGATCTACAAAGAAAGAGAGTAAGTTAGAGATGGTACATTCTAATGTTTGGGGGCTAACTCAGGTATCATCTATTGGAGGTTAAAATTATTATGTAACTTTTATTGATGATGTAACAAAGAAAATTTGGGTGTATCGTATTAGAAATAAATATGATGTATTTGATAGTTTTGTCAAATAGAAAGCACGAGTAGAGAATGAAAGAGGTCTTAAGGTAAAATGTCTATGGTCGGATAATGGAGGGGAGTATTTTATAAATGAGTTTGATGATTATTCGAGAATGGAATCTATAGGAAAAAGATGGTTCTAGGAACTTTACGAAGAATGGGATGTTAGAAAGGATGAACAAGACAATAATGGAACAAGTTAGGAGCATGAGATTACATGTGGGATTATCACTTTTTTAGAAGTAATGACCATAGCTGTGTACTTGATAAAAAGAGGACCCTCAAGTTCCTGGATGGAGCCATAATCGAGGAGGCTTGGTATGGAGAAATTTGACTACCATTTCTTATATTCTTTGGATGTGAGGTGCTTATTCAGGCAAGCATGATAGGACCTAGCTAGAGGCTAAATAAGAAAAATGCACTTTCATTGGATATGGTGGTGATGAATTTAGATATAAACGTTGGAGTATTAAGGATAATAAAATCATTTGATCTAGGGATGTGTTCTTTAATAAGAAATTTATATATAAGTTGTGATTAAGAAAACAAGGAAGATCCCAAGAAATAATATGTAGTGGTAAAGGATCTTCTTAATGTGAAAGTGGAATATGAATCGGTTTACGAACCTACTCAACAGAACCCCTAATTCCTATATTGAGGAGGTATTGTAGGGTAAGAAGAGAAATTGAATTTTTTTCCCTTATCTTTTATTTATTCTCCGACCGTGGAGTTCTACAGAGATTTTATGAAGTAATTTTGGTAGATGTCAAGAAGAAGTAGGATTAATCCATGAATGAGGAACATCAATCTCTCATTGAGAACACAAGTTGGAATTTTTTTAAGATACCCGAAGGTAAAAGAGAATTGCAGAACAAGTGGGTGTAGAGAATTACAAAGGAAGAGGGAGGCAAGAAAAGATCAAGGCCGGTTGGTGGTCAAGGGGTTTACATAGAAAAAAGGTATATATTTTGATGAGATGTTTTCTCTTGTAGTAAAAATGAATTATATTAGAAACTGTTCTTGGAATAGTGAAAGTAGAAGAATTGCACTTAGTGCAACTAGATGTAAAGATTTCATTTATCAATAGTGATTTAGAGTAGGATCTATATGTGTAGTAGTCGGAGGGCTATGAGGCCAAAGTTAAAGAGGATATGGTGTGCAAATTGAAAAAAAGAGCTTGTTTGGCTTGAAACAAGCTCCACGTCAAAGGTATATGAAATTTGATAGCTTCATGATGGAGCAAGGTTATATTACATGTCATTATGATAATTGCATGTATATAAAGAAATTCAAGATGGTATTTATATTATTATGTATTTGTATGTGGATGACATGTTGGTTGCATGCAAAAACATGTAGGAAATAAAATTACTCAAAAAGAAACTAAGTGACTCCTTTAATATGAAGGATTTGGGGTCACCAAAAAAATCCTTTGGTATGAGGATATCTCAAGATATAAAGGAATGAAATCTGAATTTATCTCAAAAAGAGTACATTAAGAAGGTCTTGGAGAGGTTTAATATAAATTATAATAAACCATTTGAGACTCCTTTGGCATGCCATTTCAAGTTATAAAGGAGTTCTTTCCCAAGATAGAGCACGAGTGAAACCAGATGTCTAAGGTACATTACTCATCAATACTTGGTAGTTTAATGTATGCCATGGTTCCCACTAGGCATGATATTGCCCATCTAGTGGGAGAAGTGAGTAGATTTATGAGTGATCCAAGTAAAGATCATTGACAGGTAGTAAAGTGGATCCTTCTGTACTTAAGAGGACCATGGGGACAATTTTGTGATCTGATGGATCGAGACACCAATTTGCGTGTTTATGTAGATTCAAACAATGATGGAGATGTAGGCAGTAGAAGGAACATGACATGTTATATTTACACTATACATGGAACAACAATGAGTTGGATTTCATGAATAAAAAACCTTTTGGCGTTGTAAACCATGGAGGTTGATTATGATGCTACCACAAAGGTAAGAAAATAGATGATTTGGTTACAAAAATTTCTTGATAAGTTAGGGAATAAGCAAGAGGAAGGAAACCCGCATAGTGATAATTAAGGTACTATACACCTACGAAATATTTTATTTATAGTAGAAAGCATATATAGTTACGGTACCATTTCATTAGGACATATTTGGAGGAATATAAGTTGAAGCTAGAGAAGATTCATACTAGTTAGAATCCTACAGACATGATGACCAAGGTGGTCACAAAGGAGAAATTGAAGTTATGTTTAGCTTTGGTTGGTCTTCATGGATGATAGTGAAGGGTTGAGAAGTTTTCTTAGAGGAAAACTAGTCTCCAAGTGGGAGATTGTTATCTTGTTGAGATTTGTTTCATGTGTGGAAGTGTTGAAGACTGTACATTAAAATTACTTTACATTTGCCACTATTTTCTTGCCCAGTTCAAGAAACATGCTCTTCTCATATGGGCATTATTTTGACCCATAAGTTAATGGGGTAGTTTTGGCCCATTGTTTTGGTACCCACTATATTGTAAAAATACTTAAATAGTTTCCTATTGATGTGCTTTTGTGCATATGGTAGGGTAGATGTAACATTGTAGATGTGTGAGTTCAAGTGTGAATTCAAGAGATTTTTTTAGCACATCTCCAAATAGATCTGGGTATTGTATTGAGAGAAAGAGGTAGATTTTAATAAAATATAAGAAAGTGATTATTTGTGGACATAGCCCAAATTGGGTGAACCACGTTAGATATCTTTTTCTCTATGTTGTGTTCTTTTATTTTATGCACTTTTATTTCAAATTTGTGATAATATTCTGCATATAACTTATTACTACTATGATTTTTGTGGGAATTTTCTGCAAATTTTATCCCTTATTTCCTAACAAAGGGATCATACCTTCGTGTAAATTAATAGAATATCAAGATGAAACCACTAGATATAAGCATGTGTCATAGAATTATACTCGTAGAAATAGTAAGGAAAATCCATATTTAGGCTATGTATCTCGGTGATCTTAGGAATATCATAGATATCAATCATGCACTTTTGGTATTATTTAGTCTCGGTCTCATACTACTATTCATATGGTTTTGAGTGAAGAAATTAATAATTAAGCGTAGTCTTTTGATAATTTTTATTTGCTTTGTATCGTGATTCTCGACCTCAACCACATCCATACCAGTCTATTTTTGTCACTTTCCATCATTTTAACCTTGAATGGAGTGCCCAAGCCTATACTATTTTGCTCATGGGTGCCCTAGTCCAAGTCGGGGTGTCATGATCCTTGTTACACTTTCCCATCCCTTTTTAGGCACTTTCTAGCCATTTGAATATTCTATATTTTTGGTGGTCGGCCTTTTCGGGGTTAATTACAAAATTAGATCAAGAGAACCATATAAATATAAAGTTATGAGACCATAATGAGGGACCAAGCACTAGTCACTACTATCATCCACCTAGATTTGCATCCATCAAAGACATCTTGAGCTCATCTCGCATCCATCTAGCTTCATCACAAGGGACAAGTTTGCTTCATTTTCATCACACAAGCATAGAAGGGAAGTTTAATCTATACCATCCACCATCTATTACATTTTCTACATAGATATATAGGTCACTACTTCAAAAAGTGCGACTGACACAAGAGCACCGAGGGCATGATTCACGCACACACACACACACACACACTTAGAACTACATTTGTGTCTAAAATTAAGTGCAACACTTAGTTAGTAAGTCCACCATTATGGCCGATGAGGACAATCGAACCCTTAATTTGCATATTTATTTTTTTAGGGTTTAATGCTTTTCTTGGGGTTTTGCATGTCTCATCTTTATTTTGGATTTCTAGTAACATACTTCGCATTCCAAAGCTAGTGCGACAAAAAACATAGATAAGAAACCATCAAAGCGGAACCTTAGAGGAAGGTTAGAGAGCCTTTTCATAAACCAAGGTGCCCTATATCTGATATAAGGTCACCCATAGGCACCCATGTTCCTATCCATGTGCCTCAGTCCTTTCATATTTCCCTAGATCAAAAATTTTAGGAATTTGACACAATAGTTTACTCCTCCTGTTTCTCTAACCACCTATGCAACACAGATCCAGCAAGCTCGTCGAATCAGCCGAAATCTTTATAACTCTCCTTGCACTTTAGGGTTTTACATATCTACCTTCTTATTTGCTTGGGTAACTTTCCATATTTATTTACTACTTTTATTTACTCTTACTTATTGTAGTTCCAAGTTAGATTAACTTCATAATATCGACATTTTAGTTAATCATTTTGGTGAACCCAACTACTTTCATGCTTAGGATCCTCATTTTCCCTCTATCATAGCTCCCAAAATTCCTCAAGTTTCTTTATCTGATTTTCTTAAGATGCATCCTAATTGTCAAGATGCTCTTCAAAAAGTCCTAAACACTATGCATCGTCTTCAAAGCACACCACCACATGAAATAATTCCTATATTCGATCATTTATTTGATGACCCTAGTCCTAGTGCTCCTCCATCTAATAAACCCCTATTTGAGTCAATTAAATCATTGGATTATTTATTTTAAGAAAAAATTATGACTATGGAATCCATGATCACATCCCTCAAATCTGAAATCCAAAATATTATGGACGCTTCTCGGGCACATGTTTGTTCTCCTTCTCCATCTTCTCTTCAATCCATGTCTAATACACGTCATATAATTGAACCTCAAGACATGCCATTTAAATAACCTCTCATAATTTATCACAATACTAAGCCACATGAAATTATTATTGAGCTCTTTAGTCATCAATTAATCACTTTATCACCTACTCATTACTATCCTCCTTATCAGCTAATAAATTATCAAGGTTGTCCATATTGTAATTATCATCAAATCAATGGACATAATGATAATGATTGTTATGTTATATAACATAGAATCAAACATCTTGCGCGTCATAGCTTTATCTCATTAACTACAAAAATTATATTACATTCCCATCTACGACAATTACACCCACCTAGGATTCTAAATTAGTTCCCTCTAGTCTTACCTTGGTTAATCAAGATCCACCTAAACAACTACCTACGACCTCACCAAAGTCAACATACGAAACAACCTTTCAAAATTAGTCCAACACTTCCTCCTTCTAAGTTATCTATAGTATTACCGATCTAAACTAAGAAACCCCTATAAAAATCAATGCAACTCGCCACCTCTCGGGTCATCGGTGGTCAACACGTAACCACCGGTTCCACAAAACAAGCACACTCTAGCTAACATATTTCATTTTTGTAATTTTAGGGCCACATTCAATCCTCGCTTCAAATTCCAATCACTTTTGTCAAAGAAACTACTCCTTATATTGATTCAATTAGTGTCTTTTGACTAAATATCCATCACTTACACACTTGGGGGTAGATTGTTCACACATTTTCCCCTCATATTAGTATAACACATCTCCCATACTTACATAATCATAAAATATCTTAGTATAGTCATATACATCTACACTTTAGCATCGTCATTATCCGATGAAACACTCTTTTCTTGAGCCACACCTTTGGACTATTAAGGGCTTACTACACATAAACTCCACACTCTACACAATAGGTACTACAAACTACATCTATTCGGACATATTACATTGTACATCATACATTCTACATTTATTCTACATCATCTCATCATATATTTACATATTACACACATTTTTCACATCATATATACTTTACATCTCATACTAGTCTTCATCATACATGGGTCATACTCCTATTGTCTATGACTCTAGCATTACATACTTCTCATTTTACATACTACATCACGCACATCTTACACTTTTCAGTCTACATACACACCTTATATTGTATCTTATACATCATACACTACACATTCTACACATCATATGGTCATATATCATCACCACATACACTACATCTTCCAAGTGTTGCACTTAATACCATGTGACACTTTAGTTCCTCAATCTATACTTGACTATTGAGGGTAAACCAATAAAATTGACCTTGACATACTCACACATTTATCATTTAACATTTCTTCATGCGGAATTCCTAAGTTCATGACATACACTATAGGCTAGATGGTCACCTATTCCCATCATCTTGTATTGGTATACACTTTAGGCTACATCACCACTCCATTTAATCATCTTGTAGTGATATTTGGTTTAGGCTATATCATCAATTTCTCGATCATATTATTGCGATATACACTTAAAATATAAGGGTCACACACACATCATTTCTAGGTCGCATCTCATCAATACACATCGACATTCCTCATAGCACGTTAGAAAAACAACATACACACTTCGACCATTTCCTGACAAAACACTCTCATTTACAGTTCATTTTTTACTGCTAAGAGGGGAAACCAAATGAACCTCATTGCATGCATTTCCATTCATTCAGGTGGCACATGGCTCCTACCATCCATATTGCATTACATTCCATCCATACACAACATATTACATATCTTGGTGACTTTTATTCTTGTTTACTTTTTCTTGTTCATGTTCGTTTTATTACACATGTCATTTGTTTATACCATACACACATGTGCGTTCACACCATTGCTTAGTTTTTATCATAGATACATGTCTTTTGCATGTAGAACCAATGCACACCTTCTTCCCATCTTCTACAATGGTCGATGGGGGCATCCACGTTTATCTCTTATAGGTTCTATTATTTCATTTTGTACTTAGCACTTTTCATTACTTGGTTATAAAGGATTTTGAAATACTAGTTATCTTTTAAACATGTTAGTGGGTACTTCATGTGCAACATTTATTTTGTAGGATTACTTGCTTCCATAACTATCTATTATTTTTACTTGTTTGTTTCTATTTCTATTGTTTACGGGATTTTTCCTATGTTTGGTGTGTATACTTATTTGTTTGTATGTGGCCATGATGGAATTGTGTGTTGTGTGACATCGTGAGTGATGTCCCATGTTTCCAACCCACTTTGACAAGTCTACTTTTTCTTATTATTTTTTATTGGTAGCCTACAAATTTCTTTATACATGCATGCCTTTTTGTACTAACACTTGTTTTGGATACCCTTGTTGTTTGTGCATGCCTTGGTTTCTACCAAGTGCATTCCATTTCCCTCTGCAGGGGCATAGTTATAGATTTCATGTGGTTGGTCCTCTTTTAGGGCCACATTCTCTTATCAATGACATTGTCATTTGTACACCCCCAAATAGGGGGCCATCATTTGGAGTTTTTACATTCTACACAACGCTTCTACACTAGTTCGGTTAGTGCACTTTCCACTCTTGGAATAATGGGTTAAATACAATGAGTGGGTTCAAACCAGATCTATGAACCCCCTAAAAAGTGGATTTTACAGGACATGGTTACCCTTACCATTTTGGGAAGTAGTTACAAGTTAGAGGATACAGTGGAATTCCTCTCTACACTTCTTCGACCAATGGCATCAGATCACCCAAAAAACTAGGAAGTACATAGATCTCTTCACATATATTGAGGGAAGAAGTTATAGGATACAACAGAATTCCTCCATACACTTGTTTATCCTATGGTGTCGAATCGCCTAAAAACCCAAGACATGATATCCTCTCTTCACCCTTTCTCTCATCACTTATCAAGTGCACATATTCCTTTTACACTTTTGCATACTTTCATTTCAGTCTTTTCATTACTATATACATGCGTTTTTGACATATATACATGTGTATTTGACTTCTTGATCGTATTATCCTTGTAGGTCCAATTGTATGAGAAGCAAGTAGTCAATAACAAAAACAACAACAACAATGGTGATAACAACAACAACAATTTTGTGGAAACACACACCATACCAACCATGAAGGTACAACACACATTGGCAAATATAAACGTGTTTCCACCCTAGGTTCACTTTCATCACTATTTTATCTTTTTCATCTTTAGTTTCCATGCTCCATCATCTTTTTGTCACTCCAATCTTTGTCTAGTCCTTCGGTGTGTTTTCTACATCACTCTACATGGGAATCAGATACGCATCTCTATCTACTTTATGTTACTGAGTGTTCCGCTCACCAACATAAAGTGGGGGAAAATGTAGACACTAAATCATGCACTTTGGGTATTATTTAGTCCTGGTATCATACTACTATTCATATGGTTTTTGAGTGAAGAAAGTACTAATTAACCTCGGTCTTTTGGAAATTTTTATTTACTTTCTATCATCATTCCGACCTCCACCGTATACATGCCCAATCTATTTTTATCACTTTCCATCATTTTATCCATAACTAGGCTACCTAGACTTGTATTGGGGGCCCAAGGGTGCCTTAGTCCTAACCCAGGCTGTCCTAATCCTTTTACACTTTCTTGCCACTTTTTGGTCACTTTCTAGTTGTTTGAACATTCTATCTTTTACGTGGTTGGCCTTTCCAAAGTTAATTATGAAATTAGATCAAGAGAACCATATAAATATAGAGTTATGAGACCAAAATGAGGGACAAAGCATTAGTCACTACTATCATCCACCTAGAGTTGTATTCATCAAAGGAATCTAGATCTCATTTACATCCATCTAGCTTAATCACAAGGGACAAGGCTAGTTCATTTACATCAGAAAAGCATATGAGGGAAGTTTATTCTATTCCATCCACCATATATTACATTTTCTACACATATTTATAGCTCACTACTTCACAAAGTGTGACTAACACAAGAGCACCTAGGGCATGATTCACACACACACACACACACACACACACACACACACACACACACACACACACATAGAATTACATTTGGGTCTGAAATGTAGTGCAACACTCAGTTAGTAAGTCCACCATTGTGGCTGATTAGGACATTCCAATCCCTTCATATGCATATTTGTTTTTAGGGATTTGATGCTCATCTTGGGGTTTTATAGGCCCCATCTTCATTTTGGATTTCCAAAGAACATATTGTGTAGTCCGGTGAAGCTAGTGCGATAGGAAACAAAGGTAGGAAACCATCAAGTGACAACTTAGAGGAAGGTTACAGAGCTTTTTCATAGACCCGGGGTGCCCATTTCTAAGACCAAGGCACCCACGGGTGCCCTATCCCTATCCATACACCCCATTCCTCTCATATACCTAGTTGTTTCTAAATACCCTTGCACTTTAGGGTTTTGCATAACTACTTTTTGAGCTGCTTGGGTCACTTTATTTATTAATTTACTACTTTAATTTACTCTTATACTATTTCCCCTAGTTAGATTAGCTTCACAATATCAACATTTTAGTTAATCAATATGAGCAATGAGTTTTAGATTTATCAATTTAGAAATCCCTTGGTCCATATAAGATAATTAAATAATCATCACTATCAAAGAGATGGATATTAAATTCATGTAAAGGCTCACATGGTGTATCGATTTCATCATTATTTATATTAGTATTCCAACTACCATATTGGTCAAAATGGATTCATATTGGTACAGTTAGTACCATCCATCATATTTTAATTCATATTCTCCCCATTGGGGATGCGAACCATAACATGGATGAATCTTAGAAGAAAACTAAGGATTCATCCTATATGCGCTTAATTTTTATGGAGATATATATATTATCATCAAAATCATTAACTATATTTATAACATACCATATATGTGTATTAAGATGCATCGTACTTGTAATGGGAATATAAATAAGATCATTCATATTCGCACTAGAATTAGTATTGAAAATGATAACATTATTGCAATCCAAATCTATCCCAACTTGTTGTGGATAAGTAGAGATATCATAATATCATTTTTTTATGCCTACTTACTTTGGGATTGTGTATACTATGTGTTTATAGGCCATGTAAAAAAATTTGTACTCGAGTGATATTGTTGTGAATTATTTTTGTAATAGTAGGATATAATTATTTTTGATATTTTTATATTGAAGGAGGTAGTGCATTATTATCCTCTTTGAGTATATGATGTTTGTTAGATATCCAAAGGTGTATCCTTTAGTAGTTTTCTATTCTCATTTGATATAATTGATATAACTTTCAGTAGCTATGTAGTCTTAGGCAATTCAAATGAATGCATATTATAATGTCATACATAAATCATTTTACGCTTCAGCTACTAGATTCATCATTGTCAAAAAGAGAAATAATTTCTACGATGTTTAATAATTGCATGATAATTACAAATTGATTGATATATTATTTTTAAAGATGAAAGGGGATAGTAAAGAGTATGTACCAAATTTATTAATCAGTTATAAAGTATCTCATATAGAATATCATGTTTTCTAGCATTATCGTCAAACCAAATAGGTTCCTTCTATAGTCTTTTCCTTAGTATTTAAGATTCATATTTTCAAAAATACACTTATTTTCCTTTATGTAGCAGCTTCACTTCACCTTTATGATATCATGTATTATGCATAAGGTTTGTATCACATTACTTTTCGATATCCTAAAAACTAGATTGATCATTAAGTTTAGAGAAATGGGAATGGGAGGAATGATTTAGATGTGTTATCTCATCCTTGAGAGATTTATCTTCGGCACTCATATATTTAATTTGAATTGTAAAACTAAAATAATGGTTTAATTCTTGAATTGCTTGTAGGGTATTCATATGAGTAATATCATTGTTATGAAAATCAATATAAACATTATCTATGTCAAAGTTCTTTTAAAAATAATTTATTTCAACACGAGGGGAATAACATGTTCTTAATTTGTAAGAGACTTAGAAGAAATAACTACATTTTCCACCTTGGGAAGGTCATGTCTAATGAAATATTGTAGGGGAGCTTTTTAATGCTTAATAATATGATTTTAGAAATGAGATTTATAGTGGTGAACATAGAGATGATATAATCTTAGGTTATATTAAGATGAACTTTTATGGATTGTATGAATCGTGAAACAAGTTGTTGGAATGTAGGATGAATGTGAATATATTCAAAAAATATACAATAGGAAAATGGGAAGAATATATGATAACAAAAAAATTGTTTATCCTTCAATTAGATAACAAATAATACACTTAATCAACAATTTGAAGGTTGGCGGAATAGAACCCAAATGTAATATGTAGAAAAAATAATTGATCATTAAATTATTAAAATGACCATTTATAAAATTTAATAACACATTGATGGAAATAGAAATGATCTTTTTAAATAATATAATTTGGTAGAATTAAATCCTCCACAGAATTCACAAAAAATATACAATATTTTATTATTTCTTAATTATTAAAAATAGCAATTTTGTATTTACGATAAGTTCACTTCAAATTATGTGAAACAAAAATATTTTTATTAAATATACAAAAAAAAGTCATATGAATTTTGAAATAGAGTGGTTTTGGTCTAGATATATCTCAAAAAAAAAAAGAAGCCCCTAAAGTAATGTGTAGTAAAAAGAAACCATTGTTATATCAATACAAAATCTATTTCTAAAAATAAAAAGAAAAATTTAGCAAACATAGAGAGGTATTTTAGGATATGAACACTAGAAAAAATAACCTCTAGGTGATTTGAAAAAATGTATATTTTAATTAGTAGAGGTTCCTAGATTACGACGTCAAAACTTGAAACAAGTTGTAGTCTAGATTAAAGCAAAGGATATAATTGAACATGTCAATTGCATAATAGATTAAATACAAAGAGTTCACGAAAAGAGAAACATATCACAAAAATCAAATGATTCGATTAGAATTAAATAGAGATATATCAAAACTTAGATGGAAAAAGGGATTATATGAAGTAATTTCTCTTAGGATACAATATCAACCTATTTAAAGTCATATTACATAGCTCTGTACAAAATGCGATGGTTGTTTAATTACTAGTCCTTTCATCTCCTTCTCGTATATTTAGAAGCTTTTCATCTTCTTTACCTATGTGTAGAGAATATAGACATTTTACATTTTTCCCATACTAATATATACATACAAAAGGATTGTAGAATCATGAACTATATACATGTTGGCTTCTTATTACATTTTACTATCCAACACTTTTTGAGACTTACTAGTTTTCTCATCCCGAGAAAAAAATTGATTCGAAATACTAGGGGCTTATATCTATCAAGTGTCGAGTGGTGGTTATGTTGCACTATAACTTACTCTTTTCACAATTGACATAGATGATGTTATTTACATGTTTTCATCCTCCTCTATGCCTTTGTTAAACCGCTTTCCGTGTTTTCAATTAAGAATAATTCCAAATAGAATTATATTTCAGATTTTCAATCTATGGGAACTCCCTCATGGGTCTCCCTTGTGGGGTTTTGAGACCATGCACACCTTTTTAGTGATATACAAAAAAATTTTGCATTTACTATTATTACCTAATAACCTTTCGCAAAATTGTGATGATCTTTTATATTGATACTTCTTAGTCTACTCCTTGTTGTTCAATTTGATAATTTTAAATAGGAGGGGTGAATTGTGGTGATCTAGTTATGAGTACAAACGTGGATATTTAAAGAATTATATGCGGAAAAATGAATCTTGGTGTGTTGTTCATTTCATTCGCAATTGGAAGAATGACCTCTAGGTACGCCTTGTATATATTTCAATCTTCAAAGGCTTCATTTATTATTCCATAATAAATCTACAATTGTATTATTAACTTCATAAATTCATATATTTAGTCATCTTTGACCTACTTGGAAGCTTGATCATAAATCATTATAGTAGTCTATATATCCTCAATAAGTTTCGCAAGTTGACCTCTCATTCGTTATGCTTAAACCATTACAAAAGTGTTGTTTGTCATATTTGGTTCCAATTCCCATGATCATTCAATGACATTATCCCTAGATTACAATGATGAATACAAATCAGTTTCAAACTTTTGATCCTCTTCCTCTTTCAACATTTTCGGTGTAGCTTTTTCCTTACTTTAATATAAATATTATTATCACTTATGGTGGCATGGAAATGTGTATTCTAATCCTAAATATTGAATGTTAGTTATTTTTCCTAATCTTCGGATTGCTTTAGCATTGTGCCATACTCATTGAGTATTATTTTAGCCTCTTATACTTCATGTTTAACATTTGCTACTTATGCTACAATCATTTTATCCATCTTATTTTTGGTCTAGTTGTCCACCATCTTTTCAACTAAGAGTGTGATATGCATTTATTCACCCATGACTTGGTCACTTATGGTGTCTATGACTAGCTTAGGACAATGTTATATAACATGTGACCTTAGATTTCATAGTGGTTTCTCTAAGTTATCATTCTCTAAGTTATCATTCTCTTGGGCCATCTAGACCGTGGCTAATCCTATATTACTTTGTAGTGCGTGTATTAATTAAATCTTTATTGCAATGGAAATTATTCTAAATCTACTTACACTATACTAAATATAGACTAGGATCTATACTAAATATAGACTAGGATGTTGTAGCTTGCACACTAATGTAAGTAATTTATAAGATTACATCACAAACATGGAATGAAGGGAGAATTAACTTAATTTTTGTGTTGGAACTATTGATTTTTATTTCCATCTATACATTTTTGCATCTCTTTGTCTACTTCTTCTTGCCTCTATTGGAAGATGCTCTAGATGTAATTGCCTCTATTTTTCCTCTTCTTCCTTTATAACCCATAGATGTTTGATCTTGCCACTTTCATTCTTCCGTTTCTCTCTTATCTTCCTCTTGTTTTCTTCTTTCTTTCTAAATTATTTTTCTTCCTTATAGTTCTCCTTTGGTTCTCCTTAGCATGTAAATCCTCTTCCTCTCTTTGTTTTTCCTCTCATTTATTTTTCCCTCTCATTTATTTTCTTATCTCTATTTCTTTTCTTTTTTTTCTTGATTCCTTTTCATGTCCATGGCCTTTTGTGCTTAGGCATGTACAATTTAAAATATATTTTTGTTCTTCTTGTTCCTTGTACAATTTTTTTCCATGTTTTCTTTACTACTCTTCATTTTTTTGTTTGCATGACTATTCTTCAACTTCATTCTTATTCAATTATTCTTTTTCAAAAGCATCCTCTTCTTTACAATTTATTTGTACTAATTACTCCACTAAGCGTGCTTCGATCCGAGTGATGATTTCTTATCCTTGAATTACTTTCACACTTGGAATTTTCATTGCATCAATTTAAGATAGGTTACATACCTCTTATAAAGATGGAAGAGGAGGATGTGTGCTTGGTATTTTGATTACAACTTTAGGGACTGCAATTTTGATTCTTCTTTTCTCCTTGAATTTATGTCTCTTTTGCATTCTTAAACTCCCTATCACAAATAAGAGTTTCTTGCACATGTTACAAAATTGTCTTCAGTTTTTGTATGACATCTTGTGTAAGTGAGGTTCTTCTATACATGCTTACAACCATAACAAACATATTTAGGTCTTGAACTACAAGTTATCACACCACTCTAAAAGGGATAGTTGTATTTCATTTCTTCTTGGGTGGGGAGGCTAAGAACTTTTCCTCTAGGGTAGTTACATCCAGTAGATGGTCCTTTAGAAACTCCTTTACATTGTGCACCATTTATTATTTTTTCACATCCTCATGTCCCTCATTTATCATGAGAGACTTTGACATTGGTGGGAGACCAACCATGTCTTTTGACCTCAACTTCTTGGTTACGGTCTATTCCATTGTGATAACTTTCCATTTGTATAATTATCATTCCTCTAGATGATATATTTTTGTTCCCATTTCTGAAATTACGATTGAACACGTTCTTTCACTTTAAATTTTTGTTTACTAAAAATATAGAATGGAAAACTAGTTGGGTAATATAGGGTTTCTTTCTACCCTTGATGAATGTCTTCATGTTGATGTGATGCTCAACTTCCTTCCTATCTTTCACCTAACTTCCTTTTAACTCTTCCCCTTCAAATTGTATTACATTTTAATCATACTTAGCTTCTCCCATTTATAACTCTCCTCTCATTGGTTACTCTAGCACTTACATATGAAATTGTCGGACATTTGTTAGAATCATGTCATGTTGTCTACTTAGTTAGACCTTGGCAATATATATGTCAATGAAAAATGACAAAGTGTATTTATATTTTTGGCATTAGTGAAATCTAATAATAGCATGAATCCATAATGTAATTAAGTTATTTTGGCATACAAGGCTATATAATTTCTTACCTCCCTAGAAACACGAGGGATTGTGCTAATCTATTCTATGATTTTTAGTTCCCAAATTACCAATAATTGTATGTCTTAAAAAGTTATGTAGGGATTTGATGGGATAAACTACGCAAATATATCATGTGGGAAGTACTCATTGTCTACTTCTATAATGTCCTTGGGGGCCTTTTAGTGTGTGAAATTGAGCAACATGATAAGCCAATGGTACTACAACACTGTACCTCATGTTTACCCGATCTACTTCACATTTGTATAAGTTCATGTTTAATGAGTTCAAGCCATTTAAACTTTACACCATATTCTTGCACTCTTGTAATGATGCCCGCAACTCTCAAGGATGTTTGTTTACTGCCTCAAGTTATCTTGAACATCATTATACTATGATTTTTCCAATCTTACTTCATGGTTTGTGATAGTTCCCAATAGGATGCTTTTCCATTTTTTAAAATGAACATATATGGTCGCAATCGTAATACTTATAGGAGGTATGGTGGTTTTGATGCATAATAGAGGTAACCAAATTTGGTATATCTATGGATAAGGAAACCATAACTACATTGATGGGAACTTAATCCTTAGTAGAGAAAAAATGGATTCATTATGGTATCTTCTCATGATTGTCTACATAAGCTTGGGATAGTCTCCCATATAAGGAATTTTTGTGAGCATGTGTGCAATCGTTCCTCGGGACCGGGTCCTTTAGTATAATTTTCTCTCGTGTAATTTCTTCTTGGGATTTTGGTTGTTGTTCCCCTCAAATTTTTAGGGCACACTCTTCTATCTCATGGTGAGATGGGTCACTCCACCTATTTGATCAAAACATTATGGAGATCCACATCTCTTATTTTTCTACATCCCATAGGGAAATGAATGTAAATACTTTTTCTTTTCTTTCTATCATCATTCTCGACCTCCACGCATACATACACATTTTGTTTTTGTCTCATTCTATCATTTTATCCTTGATTGGGGCACCCAGCTTGTACCAAGGCACCCATGAGAGCCTTGGTCCTAGTTGGGGTGCCCTGATCCTTTTTACACTTTCTCGCCACTTTTTGGGCACTTTCTAGTCATTTGAACATTCTATCTTTTTAGTTGTTGGTATTTTCAGGGTTAATTATGAAATTAGATCAAGAGAACCATATAAATATAAAATTATGAGACCATAATGAGGGCCCAATAACTAGTTAGTACTATCATCCACCTAGAGTTACATCCATCAATTGTATCTTGAGATCATTTGCATCCATATAGCTTCATCACAAGGGACAAGGTCTGGTTCATCTCGCATCACACAAGCATAAGAGGGATGTTTATTCTATTCCATCCACCATCTATTACGTTTTATACACATAGTTATAGCTCACTACTTCATAAAGTGCAACTGCCACAAGAGAACCTAGGGCATGATTCACACACACACAAACAGAACTACATTTGGGTATGAAATGTAGTGCAATGCTCGATTAGTAAGTTCACCATTGTGGTTGTTGAGGACCGTCTCGACCCCTTCATTAGGATATTTATTTTTTTAGGGTTTTATGCTCATCTTGGGGTTTTTAGGTCTCATCTTCATTTCCTATTTCAACATCATACCTTGCTGTCTAGTGAAGCTAGTGCGACGGAAAGAAAAGGTAGGAAACCATCAAATGACACCTCAGAGGTAGGTTACAAAGAGTTTTTGCATACTAGGGTGGCCACATGCGCCGATGTACCTATCCATGTACCCGGTCTTCTCAAATTTCCCAAATCTACACTTTTTAGGAATTTGACACAATCATTTCCTCCTCTTGTTTCTCTAACCACCTTTGCCACATAGTCTAGCAAGATCATCTAATCAACTAAGTTATTTCTAAATCTCCTTGCACTTTAGGGTTTTACATATCTACTTTCTTAGTTGTTTGGGTCACTTTCCATATTTATTTACTACTTTTACCTACTCTTACTTATTGTTGTTCCTACTTAGATTAAATTCATAATATCCAAATTTTAGTTAATCATTTTGGTAAATCCGACCACTTTCATACTTAGGATCCTCATTTTCCCTCTATCATGACTCCTAAAATTCCTCAAGTTTCTTTATCGATTCTATTAAGATGCATCCTAATTGTCAAGATGCTCTTAAAAATCCCTAGACACCACATATCGTCTTCAAATCGCACCACCACATGAAATAATTCTTATTTTCAATCATTTATCTAATAACCCTAGTCATAATGCTCCTCCATCTAATCAACCGTTATTGGAATCAATTCCAACTTTGAATTATTTATTTCAAGACAAATTTTTGCTATGGAATCCACAATCACATCCCTCAAATATGACATCCAAAATATTAAGGACACTTCTTAGGTGCATGTTTGTTTTGCTTCTTCATCTCCTCTTCAATCCATGTCTAAAACTTGTCATATAATTGAATCTCAATCCATTCCATTGTTAGAACCTATCATACTTCATCGCAATACTAAGCCACATGACATTATTAATGAGATCCTTAGTCATCAATTGATCACTTTCCGCCTACTAATTACTATCATCTTTATCAGCTAATAAAGTATCAAGGTCATCCATATTGCAATTATCATCGAATAAATGGACATAATGACAATGAATGCTATGTTAAACAACGTATAATCAAAAATAGTATGTGGGACTTATCTCATTCAATACATGAGATTCTATTACTTTCCCATCTACGATTGCTACACCCATTTGGGATCCTATACTTTTTCCTCTCTGCTCCTCCTTTGATTAATCAAAAGCCAACTAAGCAACTACCTATGACCTCACCAAGTCAAAATATGCAGAAACCTCTCAAAATTAGTCCAACACTTCCTCTTATTAAGTCATCTACAATATTACGGAGAAAAACTAAGAAACCCCCTTTAAAAATCAATGCAACTCGCCACCTCTCAAGTAATTTGTATTAAACATGCAACCACTAGTTCCACAAAACAAAAACACTCTAGATATATTATTTAGAATTTTGCATTTTAAGGTCCATATTAAATCCTTTCTTCAACGTCAATCAATTTTGTTGAAGAAACTACTCCTTTCATTGATCCACTTAACGTCTTTTGACTAAATCTCCATCACTTACACAATTAGGGAGCAGAGCATTCACACATTCTCCCCCATATTAGTATCAACACATCTCTCATGCTTGCATAATCATACAATCTCTTAGCAAAGTCATATTCATCTACACTTCAACGTCATCATTACCCAATGAAACACTATTGTGCTTTGGTTCAATTTGGAATTTTTAGGGCTTACTACACATGAATCCCACACACTACACAATAGGTATTATGCATTACGTCTATTCACACATATTGCATTGTACATCATACATTCTATATTTAGTCTATAGCATATCATCACCTATTTACATATTATATACATTTTACACATCATACATACTTTACATCTCATACTAGTGTTAATCATACATGGGTCATACTCATATTCTCTATGAGTCTAACATTACATACCCACCATTTTACATACTAAATCACGCACATCTTACACTTTTTAGTCTACATACACACCTTACATTTCACCTTATACATTGTAAACTACACATTCTATACATCATATGGTCATCTATCATCACCACATATACTACATCTTTTACGCGTTCAGACCGAGTACCCTATGACACACTTTAGTTCTTAGGTGTATACTCAAATGCTGAGGGTTTACCAATCAAATGGACCTTATCATACTCACAATTTTATCATTCAACCTTTCTTCATGTGACATTCCTAAGTTAGTGACATACGTTATAGGCTAAATGGTCACCTATTCCCAACATCTCTTAGTTGTATATGCTTTAGGCTACATCACCATTCCCTTTATTAATCTTGTAGTGATATACACTTTAGGATACATCCTAACTCACTTGATCATCTTGTCATGATATACGATTCAGAAATAATGGTCACACACATCATTTCTAGGCCATATCTCATCAATACACATACACATTCCTCACTTGCACGTTAGAGACAACATGCACAATTCTACCATTTCCCAATGATGCACTCTCATTTATGGTTCATTTTTATTACTAAGAGGGGAAACCAAATGAACCTCATTACATACATTTCCATTCACTTAGGGGTCACATGGATCCTACCATCCATCTTGCAATCCTCGCTTGACTTCCAATCACTTTTGTCAAAGAAACTACTCCTTACATTAATCCAAATAGCGTCTTTTAAATAAATCTCCATCACTTACACACTTAGGGGTAGAGCATTCACACATTCACCGCATCATATTAGTATCAACACATCTCCCATACTTGCATAATCATAAAATCTCTTAGCATAGTCATATACATTTACACTTTAGCGTCGTCATTGCCTAATGACACACTCTTGTGCTTTGGTTCACATTGGACTGTTGAGGGCTTACTACACATGATCCCCACACTATGCACGATAGGTAAAACAAAGCATTTCTATTCACACATCTTGCATTATCTATCATACATTCTACATCATCTCATCACATATTTACATATTATACACATTTTACACATCATATATACTTTACATCTCATACTTTTTTCATCATGCATGGGTCATAATCCTATTGTCTTCTTGAGTCTAGCATTACATACTCCCCATTTTACATACTACAACACGCAAATCTTACACTTTTAAGTATACATACACACCTTACATTGCATTGTATACATTGTACACTACACATTCTACACATCATATGGTCATCTATCATCACCGCACATGGATCCTACCATCCATCTTACATTCCCTTTCATCCATCCACAACATATTACATATCTTGGTCGGTTTTATTCTTGTTTACATTTTCTCGTTCATGTTTGTATTATTATACATGCTATATAGATCTCTTTTGTTTCATTTCTTTGTACCATACAGACATGTTTGTTCACACCTTTATCTAGTTGTGATAGCAGATATAGGTATTTTACACACAACACGATGCTTGTCTTCTATCCATCCTAAACTAGTCATTGGGTGCATCCACATTTGTATCTTACAGTGCTATTGTTTCATTATATACTTAGCACTTTTCATTATTTGGTTATACACACTTTTGACATACTAGTTATCTTTCCAACATGCTAATGGGTGTTTCATGTGGAGCCTTTTTTTGCAGGATTACTTGCTTCCATGACTATTTATTGTTTACAGGATTTTCCCTCTGTTTGGTATGCACACTTTTTTTTTGTATGTGGTTATGATGGCCTTGTGTGTCTTGTGACATTGTGAGTTATTTCCCATATTTTCAACCCGCTTTAGCGGTCTACTTTGTCTTCTTGCATTTTTTTCTTGGTATCTTACACCTTACTTTATACATGCATGCTTATTTGTACTAACACTTATTTTGGTTGGCCTTCTTGTTTACACACACCTTGGTTTCTACCAAGTGCATTCCCTTCCACCTGTAGGGAAGAGTTACATATTTTATGTTTTCGGTCCTCTTTTGGGGCCACATTCTCCTATCAGTGACGTTGTATGTGCCCCCAAAGAGGGGGATAATCATTTGCAGGTTTTTACATCATACACAAGTTTAGTTTAATTCCACTTTCCGCCATTATAATTTTGGGTTATATACAACGAGTGGGTTCAGACTAGTCTATGAATGTCATACACATCCAATTTTACAGGACATGGTTATCCTTATCATTCTAGGAAGAAATTACATGTTAGAGGATATAAAGGAATTCCTCTCTACACTACTTTGGCCATCAGTGTCGGATCGCCCAAAAAACCAAGAAATACAGAGATATCTTAACACGTATTCGGGGAAGTAGTTACAAGTTGGAGGATATAATGGAATTCCCACTACACTTATTCATCCTATTATGTCGATTTCCAAAAACTAGGACAAGATATATTTTCTTCACCCTTTCTCTCATCACGGATCAGTGCACATGTTCATTTTACACTTTTGGATACTTTCATTTCATTTTTTTCATTACTATATACATGTGTTTGGGACATATATACATGCGTATTTGACTTCTTGATCATCTTCTCCTTTTAATTCCACCCATATGAGAAGAAAACCGTTAATAACAACAAAAAAACTATGCCGACAACAACAACACTTTTACGAAAAAACACACCATACTAACCATGCAGGGTACATCACACATCGAGAAAATATACACGTTTTTCTGCCCTAGGTTCACTCTTATCACTTTTTCTCTTTTTGTCTTTAGTTTCCATGCTCCACCTTATTTTTCTCACTCCACGCTTTGTCTAGACCTTTGTCATATTTTATACATCACTCTACATTGGCAAAGAGTACACATCTCTATCTACGTTATGTTATTGAGTGTTTCACTCACCAACATAAAGTGGGGAAAATTTAGACAATAAATCATTCACTTTGGGTATTATTTATTCTCGTATCATACTACTATTCACATGGTTTTAGAGTGAAGAAAATACTAATGGACCCTTGTATTTTGGCCATTTTTATTTGCTTTTATCGTCATTACCGACCTCCAGTGCATACATTCCTAGTCTATTTTTTCACTATATACCATTTTATCCTTTATTCGGGTGCCCATTCTTATACTAGGGTGCCAATGGGTGCCCTAGTCCTAGTTAGGTATCCCATATCATTTTTATACTTTCTCGCCACTTTTTGGGCACATTCTAGCTATTTGAACATTCTATCTTTTTGGTGGCCAATATTTTCAGTGGTTAATTATGAAATTAGATCAAGAGATACATATAAATATAAAGTTATGAGACCATAATGAGGGACCAAGAACTAGTCACTACTATCATCCACATAGAGTTGAATCCATAAAATTCATCTAGAGCTCATTTGGGATAAGGTTGGTTCATCTACATCACACAAGCATAGGAGGGAATTTTATTCTATTCCATCCACCATATATTACATTTTATACACATACTTATATCTTGCTACTTCACAAAATTCTAATGACACAAGAGCACCTAGGGCATGATTCACACACACAGACTTAGAACTACATTTGGAGTCTCGAAGTGTAGTGCAACACTTAAGTAAGTCCACCATTGTCGCGCCGAGGACAGTTCGACCTCTTCATTTACACTTTTGTTTTTTTAGGGTTTAATGCTTGTCTTGGGGTTTTATATGTCTCATATTCATTTTGTATTTCAAGCAACATACTATGGAATCTAGCGAATCTAGTGAGACAAGAAGCGAAGGAAAATAACCATCAAGTGACACCTTCGAGGAAGGCTACAAATCTTTTTGAAGACCATGACACCCATATCTCATACTAGGGCATCCACATGTGCCCTTGTATTTATCTAGGCACCCCAATCATCTCATATTTCCCAAATATACACTTTTAGGGCTTCAACATAGTCATTTCCTCCCCTATTTCTCCATCCACCTTTGTGGCATAGTCTAGAAAGCTTGTCAATTATACTAAGTTCTTTCTAAGTCTCCTTGCACTTTAGGGTTTTACATATCTACTTTTTTTTTTTGGGTCACTTTCCATATTTATTTACTCGACTATTTATCCTAGTTCGATTAACTTCACGATATCCGAATTTTAGTTAATCATTATGAGCATTAATTTTAGATTTATCGATTTGGAAATCCCATGGTCCATAGAGGTTAATTAAATAATATTCAATATCAAATAGAGGGATATTAAATTCGTGCAAAGGCTCACATGGTGTATCAATTTCATCATTATTTATATCAGTATTCCAAGTACCATCTTGGTAAAAATGGATTCATATTGGTACACTACCACCATCCACGATATTTTCATCATATTCCTGCATTGGGGATGCGAACCATAACAAAGATGAATATTAGAAGAAAACATAGGATTAAGCCTATATGTTCCTATTTCCTATGGAGATATTGACATTATCATCAACATTATTAACTATATTTAAAGCATGTGAATGAGGAAAAGTTTCAAAATATATGGAAATGACGTTAAAGAACCTCAAAGATTTGTTGACTTAACTATGCACCGTGAGATAAGAGAAAAACAAGGGAAACTAACATGCAATCATTATAAATTTGAAATAAACATAAAAAAATAACATGGATATTACTCTCTACTCTTTGAAAGTTATAAAACATGAACCTATTAAGATCCTAGCAATCATATTTTTGTTTACTCCATGAGAGTGAATGAATCTCACCAAATGGCTGCATGGAAAAGTTTAACATATTCCATTTCTAACCTATCATGGATGCAAGATGAAGCTATTTTAATGGTGGATGGCTCAAGATCAAATTCCCTATTATCTTGGCTAATGTAAATGAGCTCTTAAGCTATGTCAAGATGAAATATGATATCAAGATCAAGATGTCAATAATATGTGTTTTTGAAAGGGAGGAGTGACCCTTCTATTTATAGTTTTCCACTTGGGAGAGTTTGGAATTTGGGTGCATGTGGGACTAAAGGTAAGCCAAATATCACTTTTAGATTAGGTTAGGATAAACATTCTTTAGGCTTAGTTGAGATAGGTTTAGGCTAGTTAAACTTGATTAACAAGTGATTAGAGACTCATTGAAAATTGGGAGGAGTATGATTAATCATTTTGTGATTGATAGATGGCCTAGGAAGCCTATAGAAGTTTTTTAAGAGAGAACTAGGGAGGTTCTCGAATGGTTGAAAGGAGAAATATCTAGCTAATAAGAGATATATCAGCCCAATTCGTTGATTATAGGAGGGATACGATCGAAAGGTGTCGTAAATGGGCATCTCGAATGGAGCAAACAAAGGTTGATTAACAAAGTGTCATTGATTGATTGAATTGGATGAAATGTTGGGCATAATCACATTTTAGGTGTCTCTATTTTCCCCTCTTTGGGTTGGCGTAAGTGAAATCCATTCAAAGAAATTAGACAAGTATAAACAAGTAGAAAATTTTGAAGGGATAGAAGAAAAATGGGTAGAATGAAGGATACCCCTCGATTTCCGATGGCATGATGGAAGAACTTGATTGACAATCAAAACGATGATGTAAAGAGAACAAAAGAAAGAATAGTGTGAAGAAGAAGAAAAGAAAGGGGATATAGAAGAAAATGAGTATGAGGAAGGGGGAATGAGATAACATCCATCTAGTGCCTTTTAAACAACTTTATTTTTCATCATATTGCTAGTGATCTTCATTATTGGTCCTTATTATAAAGAATGAAAAAAGTGTAGTATAACATGAAAAACCATATACAAAAAAATTTCCATTGTTAAAAACACAAAATCCATGCAACATACAAAATGCAATGCAATAAAAGAAAGTAAACAAGCTAACCTAACATAGAAACAAGTACAATATTTTTGTTTATCAAGCTTCAATTTCGACCTTTACGAATTAATGACAAGGTTTGTGGTGGTGCCCCAAGAAAGGATACATGTAAGGTGAATAACGGAGGAAACTTGGGTCCTATGAAAAGCATTGTGTGCTATGAAACAATACTAAGAACTTGATTGGGTAGGAAGTACAGACATAACAAGAAGACTAGCTTTGTAAATGGAGGTAGATCACGATGATCCGCGAGTCGCTCACATGGATAGGTGAGAACCAAAGAGCGATGTTTTGTAGGATGATTTAGATTTTTTTATTTTTCTCGAAACATATTTGAATGTTTTGATTTGTCTTCCTAAAAAATTTTGAAGCTATGTATAGGAAGACAAATAAGCATGGATATGCACAATGATAATGGGATGTAAAAGGGTAGAATGCCACATGCGTGCACAAGAAAATCAAGATGCAAAAATATTCCAACATTAGGTGGAAGTATTCAAAGGAAAACTCTTCACATGCTGATGATGAGCGGGGATCAAGGACAATATAGATATGTTCAACTTGACGATGAACACAAACAAATGACATCTTTGGGAAGGAGCAAGGATGCCCCCAACGTAATCTAGCCAAGAAACATATGATAGAAAGGAAGTGGGGGATTGTTTATTAAATGAAGGAACAAAGTCCCACAAACATGGAAAAAGGAAATCATGTACACATAGATGTTACGAATGAAAATAGAAGAACAATGTGAATGATATGAATGTAGTTTATAAACCTCGCGATGAAGAAGTGATTAGCAAAGGTACAAATCGTGAGACAAGACATGTACTAAGCAAGAGTTTGAAAAATTCCAAAAAAGACAATTAATAACATACTAATCTTGTTTTCTCATAGAGATCTAGTGTGTGGATGTCAAAACTAATTACCTCCTGAAGGGAAAATTTAATAGGCAACAAATGACAACAACCTAGCCAATGTGTAGGAATGATTTATTTTTATAGGTGATAGGCAATTTGTGAATGGAGGGTGGAAGGATAGCCGTACATATCTTTGCTACTAGCCGATGCCGATATCCCACGATGGAGATATATTTGATTATAATAAAAAAATCTCTACTTCTATTCAGGAATCCATAGCCAATAGGAAGATAGATATTATTGGAAATACCCAAATAGAGTAATATATCAATTCGCTTTTGATTTTAGCTTTTAGCTTTTGATTTTTGATTGATTTTGATTTGTTTGTTTTCGAAAACTTATTTCAGCTCTCTTGTTTGACAAGGGGTTAAGAACCACTGAGATGGTTTGATGGAAGGATATGGAAGTGATTGTGATGATGACATTCGCTAGTGTCAACAAATATGTCCAAAATTTCTTCGTTGGAAAAAGGTTATTAGATGTTTAGTGTGATAGGATATCTAAGAGGTCAACCGTTCTTTAATTTACCTGGAAATAAAAGACTAGGGTCAAACGGATACCATAGAGATAAATGTCATAAAATGCATGTGAATATATTAACCAACATATCACCGAATGGATGAAAATGGTGGATTCCTTGTAAAGGAATGGTAAGAAAGGGAAGAAAGAAAATTCATGTGTATGTAATACCGATTGTAATGTGATCTTTATATCTTCAATTTTTAATGTTTTCTCATTTTTGTATTGTTGAATTATTTTGATTTTTATATTTTTGATAGTTTTTGGAAAGGTGGGACCAAAAAATTCAATCTACATGATAAGATCCGACAACAATGTTTGTGACTTCCTTGATAAAGGAGATTAAGCATTTTTGCTTATCAAGAGTCATATTATCTCTGATCACGATGATCGTGGTTAGCTCATTCTCAAAAAATGATTGCAATTTTTCTTGAAACATGGATTTCATATGTGGGAGCCTCGGTTCCACTGTCCATATTTTTTTGTACTTTACACCATACTTGATGGTTACATTGATGTGCGTTCTTGAATTGCACTTGATTTTGAATTTTTGGGTTGTTCGAGTTGTTGGGAACTTTGGAGATCTTAGAAGTTTTGACCTGAGATTGATTAAGAAATTTTTTGGGTTTCTTATAAGATGACACGTGACTTGTCTTATCTGGAGAAGTGAGAAAGGAACGTGGATGTTTATGATTGATGATATGAATAAGAAAAATGATGGTGCAATTTCCCTAGTCATTGATAGAAGAAGAACATGATAGGTGAAAAGGATACGGTCTAAGAATTGAAGAGGATGGGCTTCCAAGAGGTGAGCCACTAATAGAATATGACGAAGGGCTTCCAGGATATGGTCCTAAGATGAGGATAAAGGAATATTCAGAGGTTTCCCATAGATAGAAGAGGATGAAGGGATACTAGGACGTGACCCAAAAATAGAAGATAATGGGCTACCATGAGGTGTCCCATAGATGGAAGAGAATGAAGGGATACTAAGGCATGACCCAAGAATAGAATGTAATGGGTTTCCCCAAGGTGACTCATATATGAATGATAATCGAGGGCTACTAGGACATGGCCCTAGAATGGAAGGAGATAATGAGGGAATATTAGGGTGTGACCCAAGTACATAGGAGGAGGGACTCCTTGGAGGTGTCCCATAGATAGAAGAGGATGAAGGGCTACTAGGATGTGAACTGTGAATAGAAGGTAATGGGATGTCAGGAGGTGAACCACAAGTAGAAAATGGAGGGCTGCCCGGGGTGGTTATAGAATAGAAGAAAACTATGGGCTACTCATTGGTGACCCAAGGAAAGATTTTAATTGAGGAATGATGATAGATAATGAGAAGGTAGGTCATGGATCAATGCCAGACCTTGATATTTCATCATTCTCGGAGGAAGGTGAAGATAGAATAACAAAATAAGAATCAAGTTCCATGAATTTAGGCTCTTCCTCTATGTTCTGAAAAAAGGGATCAATTTCTTAACTCCAATATGCGAGCATATCAAGCTCAAGAAAGAACCCTTGTTTTCAATCCTCCAGAGGGATATCTTCGTGTAGTCTGATTATTGTGTCATCCCGAGAGAAATCAATCAGTAGAGGTTATTCTTCTTCAACCATAGGAGGTTGACTATAAGAAATGGGTACGATAAGAGGGTAAGATTGATTGATAGAAGAAGATGAAGATGTTCGAGGATGTAGATGAGGGGAAGGCTTGACCTTATCACTTCCATGAGAAGAGTTTATATCTTGCTTTGAAAATATAGCTTACCACATGACTTATTTCTAATGGTTCTATTGGTGCTCAATTTAATCTCATCTCTACTTTATTCATGGGAATCCCTGTTTGTTCAAAACTTCTCGATCGCATGGTTTGAAGTATTTTTGTCTCCCTGTATGGATGCGTGAAACTATTTGCCTTCACCAGAATGTCATTTTTCATTCCTTTCCTTGGGTCGTGGATCACGTTGAGCCAGGTATTGTTTATTGTTTCTCTATCGATGAGAAATAATTTTTAATTTCGGCGTGAATTCGGGGTTTCCCCTTCCTTCTATTTTTCCACAGTCATATTTTCCCTATCAAATTTTGTCCCAACATCTGTAGAAACGTGGTCCTTTTTTATTGGACACGGCCGGAGGGTCTTTTTGGTGAAACTTGTCACTTTTGTTACATTTGTAAAAAATGCCAAATTGGTTCTGCATGGCCCTGATAGTTTCTGATTGGCTATTTGAAAAATATGAAGCGGCAGGGAAAAATTATTACTTTGACCCCGAAGATGGACACGTGGCCATTTTTCAAGTTAAAAGAGGGGAGGCGGGTTCATTAGGACATTTTGTAGATTTTTTCCTTTTTGTGTGAAGGAGGAAAGTTATGAAATGATCCGCAACTCCACTAGGGCCCACATCAAAAGTCAGAAGTGAAGAGGTGGGTCGCCAGAGGATTTTGAAGTTTTTTTGACTTTTTGTGAGAAGGAGAAAAGTTATAAAATAATCTGCAACTCCGCTAGGGGCCCACATCAAAAGTTAAAAGCGGAGAGGCGGGTCACCGGGGAATTTTGAGATTCTCAAGCCCGCTTCAACTCAAATATTTTCCACATGGAGGGCCTATGCTCATTTGAGGATTCACCTCTCGGTTTGACCTTTGGAGTTGCACCAAGGAGACACATGGAGGTTTCGCAGGCTTTTCCCACGTTCGGACTTTTGAGCGGCCGATGTAACTTTGTCAAACCATGGACATATGGAGGGCATGCGCTCATTTGAGGATCCACCTCTAGGTCTTACCTTTATAGTTGCACCAAGGAGACACGTGGAGGCTTCCGCTAGCTCCTCTCTATACTTAGACTTCTCAAGCAACTTTCTAAGGCTTGGGACATGTGGAGGGCCCACGCTGTTTGGGGACCTGCCCCTAAACTTTACTTTTGAAAGAGCACGAGAAGGGACACGTGGAGGTTTCCATTGGATCTTCCCATACTTAGAATTTTTCAAGTGTTCGGTGCAACTTTTCGGACCCTAGACACGTGGAAGGCCCACACTTGTTTGGGATTCCTTCTTTTGAGCTTCATACCAAAAAAAACACCGAAGAGACATGTGGAAGATTCCGCTGGCCCTACCCATACTTATACTTTTCAATGGTTGAGGATACTTTCTCAGACCCTAGGCACATGGCACCTTCCGCTAGTCCTTAAACTCTTTCAAAACTTTTCCAGGATGAGACACGTGGTGAGCCCACGCTTATTTAGGGTCTTCACTTTTTGGACCATATCAAAAGTGCGCTGAAGAGACATGTGGAGTCTTCCACTGGCTCCTCTTTATACTGAGACTCTTTCAAAGGCCAAGGTAACTTTCTTGGGGGGCCTGTGGCACGTGGAGAGCATGCGCTCGTTTGGGAACTTGCCTCTAGACTTCACCTTTACAGTTGCACCAAGGAAACACATGGATGTTTTCATTGGATCTTTTTGCACTTGGTGACGCAGACTCACAATGCACAAATGCAGGTATCCATGCAAGGGAAATCATTTCTCAAGGTGTATTCTCAAAGGTAAAAAGGATTGCTTGTCAGATCAAGCCATATGGAGCCACCTGAAAATGATTAAAAAGGGGATTTCTGCACAAAAGAGTAAAAGAATGATTTAGAAGGACTATCAAAGAATTATGTGGCATCCCAGTCATAGTTGAGGGTCTGAGAAACATGATTAGTTCATGATTTATCCACCTAGCAACTTTGGGTGTAAATTTGTTAAACATCACTTTCTGGGACAAACTTGTAACAAGCAAAGGATTCCTTGAATATTCTTCTTTTTGGGGGAAATTTGGGATGAGTGAGCAAGTGAAATGTATAAATGCAATGAGAATACTCTTGCAAATGGTCGAGGTTAACTTTTCTGAGAAAGTTTGAGAGAAACCATTTTCCCGAGAGACCGTCTGAGAGACTAGTTTATTTTCCTGTGTCTTTGGATTCAATCGTGTCAAGGTGGTTGCAAGTGTATAGCCATTAATAGGCTCTGATATTTTTGAGGAAACTTTCCCCTGCTAATGAATCTAATGAACCTTGAATGACTCTATGTTGATCATGTGCATTATTGTGTCTGCTTTTCTTTCAGAATGTTTTCAAATAGTTTTTCTTATTCCTATTGCAATCTTATGTTAAAATCTCTCTGAGTCACACAATATCTCATCCGTGTGTTAGTATTGTGGTATTTGCAATTTCATTATGAGAAGATCCTTCATCTGGTAATGAAATAAACAATTTAAAATCAATTTGCTTTCACTATGTTTATAAATATTGTTTGTAAGCCCATGAGTGTATCTTAGGCATGACAAACCAGGGATTTCTAGCATTTAATTGAGTATTTAGCATGAGCCTTTGTGTTGAATTATCGAAGAGTGTGTGAAAATTTGCATCTTTGTGCCTCCATTGATGCACACCTTCTCGGTTGAAATAATATCTTGGTTGTTCAAGCATTCTGTCTATGAGTTTCCCAATATTTGTAAAGGATCTCAAAGATCTAGTATAATCCACTTTATATTGCTTAAATTCCCACCAAAACTTTCTCAAATGACGAATCCTACATGAACTACCCATATTTGTATTGTGTATCCACAAATAAACAAATTCAGTGCAAAGTATGCAGGAAAATCAGGATTAAATCATTGTCTTTAGTAACCCGATCCTTTATCTAGGAAACATCGCACTCTCTAGTGTGACAACTCATGAGAGTTATATTGTGTCGTATTGATCATATTTCCTCATGGTTCTCATTAAAATTACGTAAAGAAGGATCCTTGATGTCCTTCATCGACACAAAGTTATAGAGCAGTTCCTCACCCCGGTTCAAGGCACAACCTAAAGCAATGAGGATAGATCAAACCCTCGGTGAGGTGCTATCAAATTCTCCAACGCTCGAGTGAAAAAGATTGAGATGAATCCCATCTGGACTACAAAAATCACTCATATCATGGTTTTTCATCGTATCTAAGCATCCTGTCAGTTTCGTGATGCTACTTGGCCCCCGCGGAGAATCAATTTGGATACCAACACCGAATTGGCGCCATTTCTAGGGATTATTTGAACTCCAGAACATATTTGTGCGGCAACAACACCGAATTGGCACCATTTCTGGGGAATACTTTTACAAAGGTGTACACATACCGACCCTGATAATGTTTCTTGCATGATTAAAATACAGATATGTTATTTAAACGTCATCCTTTGTTGAGATCTGTAATATTTGTGCAAGATTACATGTGCATTGTGTAGTATTTCCAATTTCTAGTGGTTATTGCACTAAATTTACATCAATAGTGATAAATTTGGGTAAAGGAAGGTCAAATCTGTTAAGATTTGTAGAAATTAAGCATTGATAGACACTTGGTAAGTTACTAATAGTGCATCTACACAACTAAGGTGAAAATCCTTAGTGGCGACTCCATGTTGATTTGAAATTTTAATGATTACCAGTGCCTTAACCTATGTCAAGTGAGATCTGTCATTAATCTGTGCAAATCTGGAAGGAAGAAGATATATCTTCACTAGGGACCCTACTAGAAAGTTATTTCTAGAACTAGGAAAATAAAATTCAGAAGGAAAACAAGTCTGGAAAGTTGTTGGAGATCAAGAATCAAAAAGGAGATATCATTCTGAAGGATGATCAATCTGTGGCTGAATATTACCATACGTCTTCAAGTGATTTTGAACTGTAATCTTTATATAAATTTGAGTTCTCCAACTGGAGAGGGGCCATCATTTGTATTTGAAAAGTGTGCTTCTCAGTTTTCCCCTATTTCTTCCAAGGTTGATAGGGTTTTCCAAGAAGCTGAGTCATTAGAGAATATCTATTTTAAAAGCTATATTCCTGTGCTCCAAAGACCCCTCATTCCCTATCATTCTATTTCTCCTGTAAATTCACCACCTCAAGGCAATATGGCCCAACCTCCACCTAGACCTCCATTTTTTTCAACACTTTTGGACCTATAGATTTCAGAGGTATGGATGGATATCCTAATATAGTGCCACAAGATGTCAAAAATAGGTTGCCAAAATTTCAAGGAAATATTGCCATCACTGGTGACCACCAGTTAAAAATATTTGTTAATATGATGAAATATTTTGAAATTGAGTTTGAAGATGTGTATATAAAAATTTTTATTCATACTTTGAGGAGGATGCACGTGAGTTATTATACCGCTTGATAAAATATTCTGATGCTTTTGATAAAAAAAGTTGCTTATTAATTGAGAGATAAGAACCCAGGAACATTGAGGTAGGATTTCACCATGGCCTTACAAATAGAGAATAACATCAAAGCAATTAGAAAGCCTCCTAAGAGGGAAGGTGTTAAGTTGATCAATCCTAAAAAGCCTCAATCAAGCAAAGCTATGGATCTGGAAGAGGTTGTAAAAACTTTGGCTGGAGCAGTTAAAGAAATATCCTATAAACTAGCCAGAGCAGAAAAAGGGATAGGACAAAGTTCCCAAGGTCAGCACAAGCCACACGGTCAGGAGAGATCTAGAAATCATCCCAGAGGTGATCACAGACCGATGATGACAGAGGGAAAGGGCTCATGGGATCAGGAAATAAACAACCTCAACCTAAGGAGAATAGATTGGTTCTTGATCCTTTGACTGCCAGGGTTACTATTGTGGAGGAGGCCAATGTTATTGAGTGGTGTGATAGGTGTTTCTTACCACACTCCCCATGTGATGTAGATCAATAAGTTGAGGAAGCTGATGATGATGAGACATATAATGATCTGTGCATGATGGAGAGCCCTGCAAACTCATAACAGGGGCAACCTCAACTGAATTGATAAGTGCCAAAACTGTTGAAGACTTCTAGGATTATGTCCACTGGGTATTGCCTCTTCCTCCCATTAATGCTTTTGAAATTGATATGGTACAAGCATTTGATCTGCCAATCATGATTTTGAATACTTAAGGGATTTGATGATTAAAAAGTATGATGGAGGGATCCCTTCCGAAGAGGACATGAAACTATTGATGAATGCAATAGTTTCTCAGGAGAAAGAATATAACACCAGAAGTAAGGTTGTCAAAGGGGTAGGGCCACAAGCCAAGCCAAAGATTCCAAATCTTACCAAGTATCCCTAAGGAGACCCCTAAGAAAGATACATTTGGAAAAGGCCTAATTACCCAAAATGGAACTATTGCTCCTACCCATGCTCAAACTCGAAAATTCCTATATTATCGATGAGATTATGAATCTCCCTCATAACACCGCCCTACCTAAATATGTTCCTTGTGAGATAGCATAGGTCTTGAGTTAGATCAAGGTCATTGTTCCCATTGTTGAATTACTCAGGATCCCGAGCATAAGAAAAGGGCATTCAAATATTTGGGATTTAAGGAAGAAAAGATTACTCAAGGAAAAAGTGTTAATAATATAGAGGTTCCTCCCATTATTGTAGAATCAAAAATACCACAAGCATTAGAGGAACTGGGTGAATCATTTGAGGTATATTTGGGAACTTCTATGGTTGAGTCTCAGCTTAATGTGGATCCATTTTTTACCACTTTGATTATTAAAGATAGGTTGGTACATAACTGCATGTTTGACTCGAAGCCTCATGTAATGTAATGCCTCTTGAGGTAATGAATGAGTTAGATATCAAGGTAACAACATGACTTTTGGGAAATGTATTGCCATGGATTCAAGAGAAGTGCTAGTAATTGGGTATGTCAAAGGGTTAGTAGTGCAATTGGCAGCTTTTCTAGGAAAGTGCTTAACCATGAATGTGGTTATTATGGACTGTCCTGCCAAATGGGGGATGTTATTATCTAGAAAGTGGGAAGCTAGTGTGGGTGGAAGTTTGCAGATGGACATGTTTTATGCAACCATACCAATTGACGGAAACCTTTTGAAGTTATACGGTGAAAATAAAATGTTATATCTCATTGAGGACCCTAACAATGCTTCTTATGAAATATTGTATGTAGACGTCAATGTCGATAAATTTATGAGTTATGCTAACTTTAAGGAACATAAGATTGACGAGTGCAAGTATCCTTAGTAGATTCGTTCTCCCTGGAATTTGGTGTTTGATGGGGTTTGTTCTAGATCTGGTAAAGGCCCAAAAGATAAACCTCAAAAAATATGGCGAGGTAGAAACTTAGATAGAGAAGGAAAACAAGCATATATCCGATTCTTTAAAGAAGTATCAATACTTCTTATCTTGGTCGTACTCAAAATGGTAGGCACTTGAAACATCTATTTGACTGATTTCTCATAGTCAAGGCATGCATCATTGTACAGTGTATAGCCTTTTGTTTTTGTTTTGTTTTCACGTTTTTTCTCTTTCAGTTTTGCCTGGTCCTTTGTGACTAGTTTTATTGTTTTATCAGTCCTTAGGGGAATTGGTTATTGTTGTTCTACTTTACAAGTTTGTTCTTGACTCCGTTGCCCAATGGATTTTGGCACATGGTCTAGTCTGTTGTTCTTGTAGCACTCGTAGGGAGTGCCCATCCCAGTCGGAGCCAATGTTGGTGCTCAATTTAATCTCACCTTGTTTGTTCAAAACTTCTCAGTCCGCATGGTTTGAAGTATTTTTGTCTCCCTGTATGGATGCGTGAAACTCTTTTCCTTCACCAGGATGTTGTTTGTCAGTCCTTTCCTTGGGTCGTGGATCACGTTGAGCCAATTATTATTTACCTTTTCTTTGTCCACGAGAAAGAATTTGTAATTTGGGCGTGAATTTGGGGTTTCCCCTTCCTTTTATTTTTCCACAGTCATGTTTTCCTTGTCAAATTTTGTCCCAACATCCGTGGAAACGTGGTCCTTTCTGATTGGACGCGGCCACGGTGGGTATTTTTGGTGAAACTTATCACTTTTGTTACATTTGTAAAAATTCCAAATTGGTCTTATGGCCCCGATAGTTTTTGATTGGCTATTCAACAAATATGAAGCGGCAGGGAAAAATTCTTACTTTGACCCGAAGATGGACATGGGCGTTTTCAAGTTAAAATCAAGGAGGGAGGCTCACAGAAATTTTGTAGATATTTTCCTTTTTGTGCAAAGGAGAAAAATTATGAAATGATCCGCAACTATGCTGGGGCACACATCAAAAGTTATAAGTGAAGAGGTAGGTCACCAAAGGATTTTGAAGGTTTTTTCCTTATTGTGAGGAGTAAAGTTATAAAATGATCTGCAACTCTGCTAGGGCCCACATCAAAAGTTAGAAGTAGAGAGGCGGGTTGCTGGGGAATTTTGAGATTCTCAAACCCGCTTCAACTCAAATATTTTCCATGTGGAGGACCTGCGTTCATTTGAGGATTTGCCTCTCGGTTTGACCTTAGGTGTTCCACCAAGGAGACACATGGAGGTTTCATTTGGCTCGCCCACGCGTTTAGAATTTTCAATGGTCGATGCGGCTTTGTCAGACCATGGACACGTGGAGAGCCTACACTTATTTTAGGAACTATCTCTGGGCCTTAGCTTTACAGCTACACCAAGGAGACGCGTGGAGGCTTCCGCTGGATCCTCTCTATACTTAGACTTCTCAAACAACTTTCTAAGGCTTGGGACACGTGGAGGGCCCACGCTTGTTTGGGGACCTACCCCTGAATTTTACTTTTGAAAGAGCACCAAATGGAAACATGGAGGTTTCCACTGGATCTTCTGATATTTAGACTTTTTCAAGTGTTTGGTGTAACTTTTTCAAACCCTAGACACGTGGAAGGCCCGTGATCCTTTGGGATTCCTTCGTTTGAGCTTCATACTAAAAAATTACTAAAGAGACACATGGAAGATTCTGTTGGCCCTGCCCATACTTAGAATTTTCAATGACCGAGGAGACTTTCTCAGACCCTAGGCATGTGGCACCTTCCGCTAGTCCTTAAACTCTTTCAACAACTTTGCCAAGTTGAGACACATGGTGATCCCGCACTTGTTTAGGGTCTCCACTTTTGGGCACCATATTAAAAGTGCACTAAAGAGACACGTGGAGGCTTCCATTGGCTCCTCTTTATACTGAGACTCTTTCAAAGGCCAAGGAAACTTTCTTGGGCCCAGGGCATGTGGAGATCCTGCGCTCGTTTGGGAACTTGCCTCTAGACTTCACCTTTGCAGTTGCCAAGGAAACACGTGGAGGTTTCCGTTGGCTCCTCTTTGCACTTGGCCGACTTGGACTCATAGCACACGAATGTATGTATCCATGCGAGGGAAATCATTTCTCAAGGTGTATTCTCATAGGTAAAAGGATTGCTTGTCAGATCAAGCCATATGGAGCCACCTGAAAATGATTAAAAAGGGGATTTCCTACACGACAGAGTAAAAGAATGATTAGAAGGACTATCAAAGAATTATGTGGCATCCTAGTCATAGTTGAGGGTCTGAGAAACATGATTAGTTCATGATTTATCCACCTAGCAGCTTTGGGTGTAAATTTGTTAAACATCACTTTCTGGGACAAACTTGTAACAAGCAAAGGATTCCTCGAATATTCTTCTTTTTGGGGGAAAATTTGGGATGAGTGAGCAAGTGAAATGTATAAATGAAATGAGAATACTCTTGCAAATGGTCAAAGGTAAACTTTTCTGAGAAAGTTTGAGAGAAACCATTTTCCCGAGAGCTCGTCTAAGAGACTAGTTCATTTTCCTGTGTCTTTGGATTCAATCACGTCAAGGTGGTTGTAATTGTACAACCATTGACAGGATCTAAGATTGTTGAGGAAAATTTCCCTCTTGATGAATCTGATGAACCTTGAATGACTCTATGTTGATCATGTGCATTATTGTGTCTACTTTTCTTTCAGAAGGTTTTCAAATACTTTTCCTTGTTCCTATTGCAATCTTATGTTAAAATATCTCTGAGTCACACAAGATCTCATCGTGTGTTAGTATTTTTGCATTTTCAATTTCATTATGAGAAGAGCCTTCATCTGGTAATGAAATAAACAATTTAAAATCACTTTACTTTCACTATGTTGATAAATATTGTTTATAAGCCTATGAGTGTATCTTAGGCGTGATGAACCAGGGATTTCTAGCATTTAATTGAGTCTTTAGCATGAGCCTTTGTGTTGAATTCTCGAAGAGTGTGTGGCTTGTCGTGCTCTCGGGCCTCCACGATGCACACCTTACGGTTGAAGGAATATCTTGGTTGTTCTGAAGCATTTTGTCTATGAGTTTCCCAATATTTATAAATGCTCTCAAATATCTAGTATAATCCCCTTTATCTTTCTTAACTTCCCACCAAAAAAATTCTCAAATGACGAATCCTACACAAACTACCCTTGTTTTGCTTGTGTATCCAAAATGAACAAATTACAGTGCCAAAGTATGCAAGGACAATCAAGATTCAATCATTGTCTTTAGTAACCGAACCTTTATCCAGAAACATCTCCACTCTCTAGTGTGACAATTCATGAGAGTTAGATTGTGCCATAGTGATCATATTTCCTCAAGGTTCTCATTAAAATTGTGTAAAGAAGGATATCTTAATGTCCTTCACCGACACGGGTTACAAAACGGGTCCTCTCACCCCGGTTGGCACAACCTAAATCAATGAGGTAGATCAAACCCTTAATGAGGTGTTATACACTTCTCCAATGCCCGAGTGACAAAGAGTCGAAGAACCCCATCCCCGGCTATAAAAATGACTCATATCATGGTTTGTTTTCTCTAAGCATCCTTCCAATTTCATGATGTTGCTCTGCCTCATGGAGAATCAATTTTGATATAAATAGGTTCGACATAGTTAAATACATTGATCTTTAGAAGATGGATGAGGAAATGGTATGATATGGTTGAAAGGGATCAATGGCTAAAGAGGGATTGAAGTTACACCGATAGTATAAGACAACTCAAGAGATGACATATATTTGGAGATAATCATCTCATGAACATATGATTTGGATTTGATCCTAGGTCATTTTTTAGAAGACGACACAACATAGGAAGGAAATTAAGATCGCATAGTTATCTGTTAAGTTGTGATGTAGGAGTCAAATGGATGATTTACTAGAGGGAATCGAGTCATGGAACTCTTCAACAGAGGAAGGGATCATTGAGGTGACTAATAAAGGTGGTCCTACGAGTAAAGAACTGAATTATTTGTTTGATCGATAGAACTTGAAGTCGCACGAATCTTTAAAGGAGGAATACATCGTTGATGTGATTGGGAATGAAGGTCCTTGAAGAAATGGAGTACCATGATTCAAGATTTGATCTAGGGGTATCCGAACAATAGTTGGGATCCAAATCTTCAAAAGAAGAGTGGGAATCCAAATGGTAGTTTGGATTAGAATCAAAAGAAGAGTGGGAAACTTGAATAATAATTTGGATCGAAGCATATAAACCATACCACTAACTATGATCGAAGATGGGGAAAAAGGTTCCCGAATGGGCTCTCTAGCATGAAGAACGAAAAGAGGTTTAATCATAATGGGAATCTTTTGATTTTAATTCCTAAACCTAGATTCCACACTTTTATAAGTGTGAGGAACCATACGATAGTCATAAATTGTTGGCATTGTTTAAAAAAAAATTCTAAACCTAGATAGTGTGATAGAAATCCTTCAAAGGGAAGGAAGTAACATGTCGATTCAGGGAAGCATAGCCGAAACCAACTACACATTTTCTAAGATAAATAGGGGATGCACGTGTGATTTTCCGAAGGGAACCTAAGGAGGACATACATCGTGATAACTTAATTTCGATAACCCAACAATATTTTCCTAGAATACGTCTATGATTTTTTTAACACGCAAGGAACAATCATGCAAGTCCATTAGTAAATCGGTCCTTCACTAAAACTATTTTATGGAACATTATACCTTTAAGCTATGGTTTCAATGATAGGAACAAAAGTAGACAGTGACAATACCCTATCAATACCTAGGTCGAGTTGAAATATCAACAAGATCTAAGCACCAAAGTTGTACTGACGCGATCTCTCCACGAGATATACTATGACTAGTTCATAAGTCAAAAAAATCTAAGTATTTGATAATGGAAGTTGAAAATGCAAATAACATAACAACACTACCTTGACACGTTAACCAAGTTTAAAATAAACAAGGTGTTTAGTATCAAGATGATGTTATCGCAATATGAAGAATGCAATATCAACAGTCTCAAAAGGCCTTAGATGTCATTGGTACCGAAACTAAGTACAAGTATAGCAAGAAGTTGTTATTCATGCACTTAACGTAACGATACAATATGGAAACTTATACAAAGTTCTAATAAATCAAAACAAGATGTAAGTGTCATAATTGTATGGCTAGAATGTGGGAAGAGTAACAAATCAAAGGGAAAATAATGATGAAACCAAAATTAACTATGAATATGATCTTGAAATCAATATCAAGTGGCTATCAATGATGTAAGAATGTACCCACACACTTTAGACATTTAAAACTTAGCCATAAACAAGGATGAGTATAAATAGAGAAAAAGTGGTGAACACTATCTATGAAAACAATCTTGAATGATGTCTTCTCTTGTCCCAAATGGGAAACAATAACTTGAAGGTATAGATAGAAAGATGTAAAAATAAACTAAGGGGCACTTGGGAAGAGTTTCACCTCGTCCGAAGGTGAGAAAGAAACCAAGATAAGTAATACATTGTTTTATTTCATGATGAGAAACACTTAGATCTAATTTGAGTGGATTTGTGGCCTTGATAAAAAAATAAGGTTTTGAAACCAAGAAAGTTATCACTTTATGATGGTTTTTCAAGACATGATAATTGACTAGCAAAGTGGGTTCGTTGACGAAATGACTTCCCTAAGAAGTTCACTCAACAAGGTGTCAACAGTTTGTCTAAATGCAAGCTTGATTTGCCAAGGTTTGCTAAGGAGTATCTCGGATTAACTTTACCCCTTTTTATATAATGAGAAACTAGTGCATTCAATCGTATCATCATTATGGTCGCGATATGGAAACTATGACTCTAAACTCACAATATATGACTAGTCAAGTGGGTAAGTGGAGCACATCCTATTTCATCCATGAGGTTACTTAGCAATGGATTACTTTATGGTTCCTAGAACCACCCCATTATTATAGCTTAAGGAATTATGTCAAAGGGATTATGTTCTAGTTGAGCGGATAGGGACATACCCTTTTCAAAAAAACATGCAATACAGTGTGATGAAAGTGGTGTGTTTTTATCTTACTTATCTTAATGTGGTTTTAAGTGGCACACCATTTGGAAAACTATAATCAGACATAAATTAGTAGGTTTGTGTTTCAAAACTCCTTTCTTTGACAAACAAGTTTTGGTTCTACATGTAAGGAGTTAGTGATTTTCCAAAAGATAAAAAAGAGAGTTCACGTGTTGCTTTTGATTCCCAAGATCACCAAAAGAGGTGCGAGGGAAGAGCATACACAATGTGACAAACTCAACTATAAAATAATGGAAAATACTTGAAGTTTTTTTGTAAAAAGGAATTCATTTTAACCAACTTTGAACTTTAATCCATTATGAAGCATAAAAAAGTGTTTTGAAATCAATAAGAAGGTTTTGGAAGTGTTTTTGGTTCCCAAGATCACCTAGAAGGTGCGAGGGAAGAGCATACACACTTCGAAAACCTCTATCAACTAAAAAAATGAAACACTTAAATAAACTAGTCAAAAAAAAAAAAAAAAGAACCCTGCAATCACTTGTTAGAACTTGCGTAAACAACCGAGAAAAACCAAAAATTTTGATCAAACAACTGGGAAATTTTTTCAATTTTTAACACAAACACTTGCACACCTAGACCTGATCAATGCCTCGCACGTCCCAACCAAGCGGATATGAGCCCTAACCGACGAGTTAGCGTGGAAATAAAATATGACATTCATGTCCAACACCTACGCGGGTAACAAAAGATACACTAGGGTTTCAACAGATACGCTTCCTTTTCGACAGATACACCTGTAAGCTAAAAATAATAATTAGCAAAATATGTAAAAATACACCTACATGTCCAGAGACATGGATACGTGTTCAAGTCAACGAATACGCCGACAAAGGCACAGTACGTGACCCTTTGTAAATGGAATGATAGTGTAAAATATAACCAGACGGGTGTGTAGCCATCTCAACGGGTGTGAGTCCTTTTTGATGGAGATGTTCGATCCATTACAACCTACACGTACCTCTGTAAAAATGTGAAAACTTGCATAAATGAAAAATTTAAAAGAGCAAGTAGGTTAGTTTTTATCCATTAAAACCTATTTCTAGCTTGAACCCATTAAATGCTTAAGCAAAAGGGAGATTTAGCCCATCTAAAATATGAAATATATTAAAAGGCAAGCCTTTAAAACATAGAAAGCATAAAAATTATTATAAATGGATATGAAATGACTAGAAAAGACCTCCATTAATGGAGTATGGACTAAGGGTCCCACCAGGCGTGTCAAATGTGAACAAGGAAAAGTTGCAATAACTATGGAAATGAGGTTAAAGAACCTCAAAGCTTTGCTAACTCAACTATGCACCATGAGATAAGAGATTAAAAAAGGAAACTAACATGTAATCATTATAACTTTTACAAAAACATCAAAAACTAACATGTATATTACTCTTTACTCTTTGAAAGCTATTAAACATGAACCTATTAAGATCCTAACAATCATATTTGTTGTTACTCCATGAGGGTGAATGAATCTTGCTAAATGGCTACATGGCCAAGTTTAGCATATTCCATTACTAACCTATCATGGATGCAAGATGAAGATATTTTAATGGTGGATGGCTCTAGATCAAATGCATTATTATCTTGGCTAATACAAATGAGATCTTAAGTTATGTAAGATGAGATATGATATCAAGATCAAGATGTCGGTAAGGTGTGTTTTTGAAAGGGAGGGATGACCCTTCTATTTGTATTTTTCCACTTGGGAGAGTTTGGAATTTAGGTGCATGTGGGACTAAAGGTAAGCAAAAATCACTTTTAGATTAGATTAGGATAAACATGCTTTAGGCTTAGTTGAGCTAGGTTTAGGCTAGATAAACTTGATTAACAAGTGATTAGAGACTCTTTAAGTGTTGGGAGGAGTCCGATTAATCATTTGTGATTGATATATAGCCTAGGAATCTTGCAGAAGTGGTTCATAGAGAACTAGGGAGGTTCGAATGGTCAAAAGGAGGAATATCTAGATAATAAGAAATATATTAGCCCAATCAGCTCATTATAGGAGGGATACGATCGAAAGGTGTTGTAAATTGGCACCGAGAATGGAGCAAAGAAATTTCGATTAACGAAGTGTCATTAATTGAATTAATTGGATGAAACGCTAGCGTAAGTGCATTTTAGGTTTCTAGAAAACATACCATATATGTGTATTAAGATGCAACATACTTGTAATGGGAATATGAATAGTATCATTCATATTTACACTAAAATTAGTATTGAAAATGATAACATCATTAGAATCAAAATCTATCCCAAATTGTTGTGGATAAGTAGAGATATCCCAAAATTCTTTTTTTTATGCCCACTTACCGGGATTGTGTATACTATGTGTTTCGAGGCCATGTGAAATTATTCTTTCTCGAGTGAAACTGTTGTCAATTGTTTTTGAAATAGTAGGATGTAATTATTTTACTAATATTTTTCTTTTGAAGCAAGTAGTGCATTATTATCCTCTTTGAGTAGATGACACTTGTTATATATCCAAAGTTGTATCCTTTAGTAGTTTGCTATTCTCATTGGATATAATTGATATAGCTTTAGGTATCTATGTAGTTTTAGGGAATTCAAATGAATGGATATTAGAATGTTATACATAAATCATTTATGCTTAAGCTACTGGATTCTTCATTGTAAAGAAGATAATTTTTTTCCACGATGTTTTATATTTCCATAATAATTAGAAATTGATTAACATATTATATTTTCAAGATGATAGGAGTGATAGTAAAGATTAGGTAACAAAGTTATTAATCACTTATCAAGTATCTCATATAGAATATCATGTATCTAACATTATTTTCAAACCAAATAGGTTCCTCTATGGTATTTTCCTTAGTATTCAAGATTCATATTTTCAAACATACATATATTTTCCTTTATATAGCACCTTCACTTCACCTTTATGAGATCATGTATCGGGCATAAGGTTTGTTTTACATTATCTTGTTTGATATCCTAAACTTTAGATTGATCGTGAAGTTTAGAGAAATTGGAATGGGAGGAATGGTTTAGATGTGTTATCTCATCCTTGAGAGATTTGATGTCGCAGTACTCATAGATTTAATTTAGTGTGTAAAAAATGGTTTAATTCATGAATTGATTGTAGGGTAGTCATATGAGTAATATCATTGATATGAAAATCAGCATAGACATTATCTATGTCAAAGTTCTTTTTAAAATCATGTATTTCAACACGAGGGAAATAACATGCTCTTAGTTTGTAAGAAACTTAGAAGAAATAACTACATCTCCCACCTTAGGAAGGTCACGGCTAATGACATCTTGTAGGGGAGATCATCAATGCTTGACAATATGATTTTAGTAATGAGATTTATAGTGGTGAACATAGAGATAATATATTCTTAGGTTGTATTAAGATGAACTTGTATGCATTGTATGAGTTGTGAAACAAGTTGTTTTTTTTTATTATTGGCAAATAGTTTTTTGAAAGGGACTATACCCTTGAGTACAAAAGATGGCCTAGGAGCCAGAATAGGAATGAAAACCAAAGAGAAAAGGATCAGAATCCAAATGTGACAATGAAGCCCAAAGTAGCCAAAAAATAGCTACCCAAACAAGACAAAACAAAGCAAAAACACTGCAAAAAAGTAGTAGAGAGACCGCAAAAAACAGACAAGAACAACTAAAGCATCAACAACTACTTTTGGCAGCTTTTTCTATGCTGGTCTTGATATTCTTCCAGGAATGGAACATACCCAAAGTTTTCATGTGGGTAGCGTCAGTCTTATCCAGCTGATCAATGGTCCTTTTGCTTTCCTTATCATTGCCCCAAAGTGTTGCCGGAACTCCGCTGAGGTTGGAGACACTTTTGACATGTTGCTCAATGAACTCCTCAATCGCCCTAAAGATGGCCATATTGTAATCATGACGAGTTTTGGCCTTCCCTAAACAGAGTCTAAGGCGTTCAGCGAAACTTTGTAGATATCATCAATCTAATTGTTATCAATATCCACCTCCTCATCCTTCCTCCTTGTGAAACAAGTTGTTGTCATGTAGGATGAATGTGAATATATTCTGAAAAATATACAATAATACCATGGGAAGAATACATGATAATAATAAAAATTGTTTATCCTTTAATTAGATAATAAATAATACACTTAATCAACAATTTGAAGGTTGACATAATAGAACCCAAAAGTAATATGTAGAAAAAATAACCGATAAATAAATTATTAAAATGACCATTTATAATATAAAATAACACATTGATGGAAACAAAAATGATCTTTTTAAATAATCTAATTTCATGGAATTAAATCCTCCAAGGAATTCACAAAAATATACAATATTTTCTTGTCCTAGTTATTAAAAATAGTAATTTCAATTTATGATAAGTTCATTTGAAATAATGTCAAAAAAATATTTTTATTAAATATACAAATAAAAAGTCATAGGAATTTTGAAATAGAGTGGTTTTGGTCTAGATACTTCTCAAAATAAAAGAAGCCCCTAAAGTAATGTGTAGTAAAAAGTAACCATTGTTATATCAATAAAAAAGATATTTCCAAAAATAGAAAGCAAATTTTAGCAAACATAGAGAGGTATTTTAGTATATGAACATTGGAAAAAATAAACTCTAGGTAATTTTAAAAGGTGTATATTCTTATTAGGAGAGGTTCCTAGATTATGACGTCAAAAGCTTGCAACAATTTATAGTCTATATTAAAGCATATTAAGATATTATTGTGTGTGGAAATTACACAAAAGATTAAATACAAAGAGTTCACATAAAGAGAAACATATAACAAAAATCAAATGATGCGATTGGAATTAAATACATATATATCATAAATTAGATGGAAAAAGGGATTATACTAAAGTACTTTCTCTTAGGATCCAAGATCAACCTATTTAAATTCAAATTACATGACTCTATACAAAATATGATGGTTGTTGAATTACCAATCCTTTCATCTCCTTCTCGTATATTTAGAAGATTTTTATATTCTCTACCTATGCGCAAAGAAGATAGACATTCTAGATTTTTTCCCATACTAATAATATACATACAAAAGGATTGTAGAATCATGATCTATATCCATGTTGGCTTATTATTACATTTTACTAACCGACACTTTCTTGGATTTAATAGTGTTATCATCCCAAGACAAAAATTGATTCAAAATACTAGGGACTTGTATCTATCGAGTGTCAGTGGTAGTTACATTGCATTCAGTAACTTACGATATTCACAATTTACATGGACAATGTTATTTACCAGTTTACATCCTCTATGCACTATTCATTGCGCTTTCATGTTTTTAATTAAGAATACTTCCCAATAGGATTATCTTTCGCATTTTCAATCTATGGTAAATTCCTCATAGGTCACCCTTGTGGGTTTCGAGACCATGCACACCTTCTTAGTGATATACCAAAAATTGTGCATTTAATATTATTACCCAATAATCTTTCAAAAATTGTGATACTCTTTTTTATTGATAATTCTTTATCCTTTGTTGTTAAATTTGATAATTTTTAATAGGAGGGGTAAATGGTGGTGATCTAGTTATGAGTGCGGTTGTGGATCTTTAAAGAAGAATATGCGAAAAAAAAACCTTGGTGTGTTCTTCATTTCATTCGCAATTGGAAGAATGACCTCTAGGTCTACCTTGTATATATTTTGATCTACAAACACTTCATTTATTATTCAAGTAATACATCTACAAGTGCATTATTACCTTCATAAATTCATATATCTAGTCATCTTTGACCTACTTGGAAGCTCTATCATGAATCATAATAGTAGTCTAGATATCCTCAATGAGTTTCTCAAGTTGACCTCTCATTTTCTATGCTTGAAGAATTGCAAAAGTATTACATTTACATTTGGCTCCCATTCCCATGATCATTCACTTACATTATCCTTGGATTAAAATGATGAATATAAATCAATTTGAAAATTTTGATTTTCTCCTCTGTCAAACATTTTTGGTGTAGTTTCATACTCCATTCAATATAATTCATATTATCTCTTATGGTAGCATGCAAATGTGTATTCTAATCCCCATCTCAAATGTTATTTGCTTTTCCTAAGATTCGGCTTGCTTGAGAATTGTGACATACTCATTGATTATTATTAGAGCCTCTTTTACTTCATGTTTGATGTTGGCTACTTGTGGTGTAATCATTTTATCCATATTATTGTTGGTCATTTTATCCATCTTATGGTTTATATGACTAGCTTTCCATAGTGTTATACAACATATGACCTTATATTTCCTAGTGCTTTCTCCAATTTATCCTTCTCTTGGGCCATTTGGAGTGCGACTAAATTATATTAGTTTGTAGTGTGTGTCATCATTAAATCTTTATTACAATGGAAATTAATCTAAATCTACTTCATTGACTTGAATATAGATTGGGATGTTGTAGCATGCACACTTATCTAATTAATTTATATGATTACAACACAAACATGGAATGAAGGGATAATTAATTTAACTGTTTGTGTTGGAACTATTAATTTTTATTTCCATCTAAACATTTTGCATCTCCTTTTCTACTTCTTCTTCCTTTATTGGCATATGCACTAGATGTACCATCTTATGTGTGTTCCTTTTCTTCCTCGAGCCCGTAGATGTTTGTTCTTGCAACTTTCATTCTTCTACTACTCTCTTATCTTCCTCTTGTTTTCTTCTTTCTTCTTCTTTCTTTCTAATTTATTTTGATTCCTTATATTTCTCCTTTGCTTCTTCCTTAGCACGTACATCCTCTTCCTCTCTTTCTTTTTTCCTCTTATTTAGTTTTTTCTCTATTTTAATTTCTTATTTCTTCTTTTTTCACTTCCTTTCATGTCCATGGCGTTTTGTTATTAAGCATGTACAATTTAATATTTTTTTCCTTCTTGTTCCTTGTGAATTTATTTTTCCTCTTTTTTTACTACTCTTAATTTTGTAGTTTACACAAACTATTCTTTAGCTTCATTGTTATCAAATCATTGTTGTTCAAATGCATCCTCTTCTTTACCATTTGTTTTTACTAATTACTCCACCGAATATGCACTACTATGAGTGATGATTTATTATTCTTGAATTAATTTCACACTTGGAGTTTCCATTGTGTCGCTTTCGGATGAGTTACTTACCTCTTGTAGAGATGGAAGAGGAGAAGGTGTACTTGGTATTTGGATTGCAACTTTAGGGACTGCACTTTTCATTCTTCTTTTCTCCTTGAATTTACGTCTCTTCGCATGCTTAGCTCCCTATCACAAATAGGATTTTCTTGCACATGTTACAAATTTGTCTTCTATTTTTGTATGACCTCTTGTGTAAGAGAGGTTCTTTGCACATGTTTACACCCATAACTAACAAATTTAGATATTCAACTACAAGTTATTGAACCTCTCTATAAGGGCTTATTTTAATTCATTCCTTTAGACCCTCCTTTACATTGTGCACCATATATTATTTTTTCACATCCTTTTGTCCCTCATTGATCATGAGAGAATTTGACATCGGTGGGAGATTAACCATATCTTCTAACCTCATCTTCTTGGTTATGTTCTATTCCATTACAATAACTTTCCATGTGTATAATTATCGTTCCTCTAGAAGGTATATTTTTATCCATTTATGAAATTACGATTGAACGTGTTCTCTCACTTTAAATTTTTGTTTACTAAAAATTTAGATTGGAAAACTATTTGGGTAATCTAGGCTCTCTTTCTTCCCTTGATGATTGTCTTCGTGTCGATGCAATGCTCGATTGCTTTCATATTTTTTACCTAACTTCCCTTTTAAATCTTCCCTTCAAATTGTATTACTGATTGATCATACTTAGCTTCTCCCATTTATAGATCTCCCTTCATTGGTTACTCTAGCACTTACATATGAAATTATAAGATGTTTTTTAGAATCATGTCAATTTGTCTACTTAGTTTGACATTGGCTATATCTATGTTGATGAAAAATGATAGTGTATTTATATTTTTGGCATTAGTGAAATATAATAATAGTATGAATCCATCATGTAATAAATTTATTTTTGGCATATGGGGCTATATAATTTCTTACCTACTTGGAAACGTGAGGGATTGTGCTAATTAATTCAATGATTTTTAGTTCACAAATTCCCAATAATTTTGTGTCTTAGAAAGTTATGTAAGGATTTTCTAGGATAAACTCCACAAATATATCAAGTGGGAAGTACTCATTGTCTACTTCTATAATGTCCTTAGGGGCCTTTCAATTTGTGAAATTGAGCAACATGATGAGCCAATGGTACTACAACACTTTACCTCATGTTTATCGATCTACTACACATTTGTATTAAGTTCATGTTTAATGATTTTAAGCCATTTAAAATCTACAAAATCTTCTTACACTCTTGTAATGATTCACACAACTCTCTGGATGCTTGTTTACTACCCCTAGTTGTTTTCCAACATCATTCCACCGTGATTTTTCCTAAATTCTTCTTTGCGTGATTTTTGATGGTTCCCAACAGGATGTCTCTCCATGTTTTTAAATGAACATATACGATCGTAATTGTAAGAATTAGAAGAGATATGGTGGTTTTGTGTTGTAGGATAGAGGTAACCCAATTTAGTAGATCTATGGATAAGGAAACCATGACTTCTTTGATGGGAACTTCATCCTTATTAGAGAAAAAGATGGATTCATTATGGTATCTTCTCATGATTATCTGGATAAGCTTGAGATAGTCTCCCATGTAGAAAAAGAAAGACAAGGAGTTGTTGAATGACTTACCCATTGACAAGGTTGATTCAAAATTTTCATATGCTTCTATCTCCTCAATCCATTGTGCAAGTTGGGGCAGCATTTCAACCATGAAGTCAAGCTTCTCTTGATGGCTATAGTGTCTTGGAAAAGGGCCTTCCCATAGACAAGGTGCCCTGAAACCAATCTTGAATGCCTTCATTTATGCTATACCCCTTGATTGAACCATGCCAACCTCCATTTTTTGGATCTTCTCCAGCAGACCAGCATCTTGCATTTGATTGTCTTCATTGTTCACATACCCCTGCTCTTGGAAAGCTCCATAGCCAAACTGATTTTGGAACTGTTGCTCATAGGGGTAGACATACTGATTTTTCCTTTGCTCAAAATGCTTGATTTGAAGGAGTTGTAAAACATATTGGAGGTGGATTGCTCTGCTGCTGTAAGTGTGAGTTCCATGAAGGGAATGAAGTCATGATTGCACAACTTCATGGAATGGAAAAGAATGAAAGAGATGGAAATAAGAATGGATGAAAATGAGTGGAAATGGATGGAAAGAAGCAGTCGCAACTCGGAGAATGGGTTTTGATGTTCACTTGGATGGTAGAGGAGACTAAAGGAGTCAATGTGGATGAGGATGGGTTAGTATTGTTCTGGGATGATGTAGATCTAGATGAGAGGTCTATTGAGGATGTGGATTGTTGATTATTGGTATCCTATGAGGAAACTACATTAAGATCAAAAGCAATTATGGGGACCGAAGACACAACACTAGATGTTTCTAATTTACTATTGGTGAGATAAGGGTGTATCTATTAAATTACTAGTTCATGATTATGATCGATAAGATGGGAGTAAGCACATGAGGGGTCAGGTACATAAGGTCATTGTTTAGGTGCAAGCGGTTGAAGGTGAACACCCAAGTATCAAGGTATGCATTAAGAGAAATGAGGTTTGAATCTAAGATTTCATAAAAGAAAAGGTTCCCACTATCAAAGAAATGGGGACTAAAAGGATCAAGTATTTTGATGTGGACGATTGGTTCTTTAGGAGAATGTGGGATTTCTTGATCTTCTAGTCGGGGTGACAAAGATTATCGTCATTGTTCTAACATGAGCGAGGTGTCCTCAATGTGGGTTTGAAGATTTTCAATAGATAATTTTTGGAGGCGGGATTGTTGTCTTGTAGTAACCATGAAATCAAATAATCACCTAAGAAAATGAAAATGAATATAGATTATGATTTAAAAACAAAAATAATTCATATAGAAAATTTTGTTAATTATCTCGATTACTTAGAAAAGTGAAATGTGAAAAATGGTTGATAGGGTCCTAGGAAATGGCAATCTAAGGATGGTTTTAGGTGACATTTAGAGATGGAGTCCTTGATATACCTGAAGGTACGTGAGGCCCAAATCTATGTTGGTTTCATTGCGAGGCTTGGTATTGGGGCCTACCCCTCGCTTCATGAGTCTCGTAGAGATAAGAGAGTCAGGTGCTTAGCCAATATAATGATAACCAAATTGATTATACTCGGCCAGAACACCAGTCGACTTCTCCTCTTAGTGATGAAATCCAAGTAGGTCCACCTAGGTGGGATTGTTTTAATGTAAATTTGTATTTGAAGTGATTTGGTTGTGTATGGGGAAGTTAAGTGAATGTAATCTATTAACCTCCTAATTAAACTATGTGATCAAAAAGGATGAGTGGTTCATTTTAAGCCCAAAAGAAAGATTGATTTTGATGAGTACAACAAGCAAAGAATGTAATGTTTTGAAATAAAGAGAAAGGAAAGATATGCACCTGTAAAATTCTTCCCTTTTTAATTTTTAATTTTTAATATAGTTACTGTCAACAAACAAGCTCCCAAGACAGAAATCTACAAGGGTTAGATGAAAATAGAAGAAAAATTAAAAAAATGTTATAGGTTAACCAACTAAGTAATCAAAAACAATCTATAGAGATCGTTGGTAATTCACTCGGGATCGATAGTGATTCGATTTGGATCATTAGCGATCGCAGCGCAGAGAACCTAATGATGAAATTTATTTAATTTGGAATGAAAGAGAGGAAAAAGGTCCCACCCAAAGACATGCCAGAATGTACTAGAGAGTTTTTTCTTTCCAACTTTAACTTAATGAAGTGAAATAACAAAAATAGACTGACCTCAGAAGACGGCGAGATTTATCGATACCCACGATGATGATTGTTGATGTTTTTGGATAAAAGATCCTTCTTTCAATGACAAAGACACGTGTAGATCAAATACATAAACAAAATAGATTAGATAGATGGGTAAATGATTTTTCTACAAAGGCCAATTCAAGGAACCCAAACAAAATTTCTTGGAGGATGTCAGCTCACTTTAAAATAATTAAGTAAATTGATAAAGATATGTAATAGAAAATGATAGATGGATAATAGATGAGAAACTCTAGAACTCAAGGTTGAAGGGTAAGTCTTGTGCAGCTTCAAAGGTGGCCCAAGAAAGGGTGGATATAATTTGAACAGACTCAAAGTAGTTGTACCAAAAGTCTTTGGTCTCTTGCTCGATCTCGTGGAGAAATTCAAACTAATCTTCTACATAAGTGGAAAATTTTATTACACACATTTTAACTCATGATGGATGTTATAATGTTCTTAGAAGAAGGGTTGTTTAACTATAGGAAGGTTGTAAATTCTTATAATTGGATGAGAATGGCCAAGAACTGCCATCTAAAATAAATTCATGCTTGCAAACAACAAATTAAATCCTCAAGATTGATAATAGTTGACATAAAACTGATAAATTGATAAAAGGTGTAAATTAACAGGGATCATTGGCGATCAGTAGAAATGTTGGTGATTCTAGTAATCACTAGGACGATTCTTGTTAAAATGATGAATATTCTAAAAATGATAATACGAGCTTTAAACGATGATATTTGATGATTTTTGATGTTTAAATGAAATGTAAGTAAAAAAATGAGATAAACAAATACCTTTAGTTGAGAAAACACATTGAAAGATGTCTCCAAACATCTACTAGAGATGATTGAATTCGTTGATTGGTCATTGGATTTTGTGAGAGATGATCAATGAAAATGCTACCAAAATGATGTGTTTAGGATAACTTGGAGTTGATGTAGAACCTTGATGATCTCTGGAAATGTCCTAGATTCACTAGAAGTTGAAAAATGAAGTACAAGCACGAAAAAAATTTGAATATCACGAGAAAGGAGTAAAAACTCCTATTTATAATCACTAGCAATCGGTCAGGATCGTCTGCAATCCAAATTTTCAGGGGAAAATGTCTGAGAAGTGATTAAAACCACTTCTAAATGAGGATTTTGGGTAAATGGTTGGGGGGTTATGGATGAGTTATGGAGGTTAAGATGTGGGGATAAAATATGTTTAAGTTGTTTTTAAAATGGTTAAGGTAGATTTAAAGTGGTTAGGTGGTTTAGGATGTGTAAATAGTAATTTTATGAGAGTGTAAAATTGTTTTTACAAAGGTGTGGAGCGGGTGATTTAGGATAATGACATTAAGATAGGTTTCTAGATTATAATGTGTGTATAATATGAAGCGAGGTGGGTTGACGAAAACTTGGTGTCAACCATTCATATTGGGATAGAGTTAGATGAGGCACAACAATAAAGAATACTAGAACTAAATGAGATTGATGAAATGAGAATGGGGGCACTACATAAGACCGAGCTACTACAATTTTAGATAAGATAATGGCATGGTATTCACTTGAAAAGAGGAAAGCTCAAACAAGGATATTGGGCCCTCTTGTTTGATTCTAAATAATAGGATTTTCTAGGAAATTTTAGAACTAGATTGCTAGGACCATATGAAATTCAAAAAAATTTGAAAATGGATCAATTCAACTACTTCCCATAGATGGGAACACTAAAACTCTTTTGCTCAATAGACGCAGATTTAAGGTCTACCATAAGCCATTAGATAAACAATATTTTCTATAGCAAATCTAATTCGAGAGGAGAGTTTAACTATGAGGAAGATCTTATTTCTTCCTCATGGAAAATCTTTGAAAAAAAAGGAAGGACGATAAAAAGAGATGAATTGATAACCAACAATAGAGGTTATTCTCTTCAATATCACACACACACACACACACAATAAGCAAATTTGAAAACCGAGAAATGGTGGTTTCCCACCTAGCATGCAATCAAAAATAATAAAGTGTGACTTCTTAGCGATGAACACTAGCTGAATTTGATTTTTTTATAGGAAACATGGAGTGAGCAATTCAAGCTATATCACTCTTAAAGGTAAATTTCTCTACTCTCTATGTATAATCTTATTAAAAAGTTGTTGATCTCATGATTATTTAAATAAGTGGGGAGTATTTTCAAAATCAAGTTTCATAAAGGATTTTAAACATCTCTCACTTCAAATTATTGCATTCAATGGGAAAAAGAGTATTCACATGTGCGGAAAGGTTGATGAAGTGACAAGTCTCATATGTGGTATCACGTCGGCTTTATCAAGACTTGAATACTATGAATTAATCCTTCTCTCTCTGACTCGACATATAATTCCAAATCAGAAGGAAGGGAACTCAAAAACCCTTGCTTCAAACTGTGAAACCACTGCTTTGAACAGTTCATAAAGACTTTGATTTACCTGTGAAACCCTTGTTTCAAACTATCCACAGAGACCCTACTTAGGAGTGTTTTCAAGAATTTTTATTTGTAATTAGTTCTCTTTTGAGGTTTCATCCACTAAATATGGTGTTGGTTCTCGTTTTGATCTCGTACCTTGAATTCAAGTGTGCCTTCTAAAATATCTGTATCTTGTTTGCCAAAAGCTTTGTAATGTATGAGAAATATGTATGCATGTAAAACCAAGCAAGATTGAGCCAAGAAAGTGATATATTCGTGTATCATTCAAGTGTAAAATATCCTTGTTTATTAAAACAAACATGACTGCGCTTGTGCAAAATGAATTTCTTTAAATCCGTTGAACTAATCACGTAAATCCCTTAGAAAAATTTTCTATGTTCGTCCTTTTAGCTCTCTATACAAAATGTATTCCCTTCCCCGAAACCCGATAAACGTGGTGTCTCCTGATTGGTTTCACGTTTGTGTGCATTTTATGAATAGTTGGAAGGCTGTGTAAATGTGTAAAGTGTAAAATAAACACAGAGGCCCAATGAAGGAATATTCCAAGGAATATTTGTAGTGTAAAATGTAAAACACAAGTGTATCCCCGCTCCCCGAAAGGAACACGTGTAACAATATTATTAGAGCACGGAGTCAGGAATCCTCTTTACTTTTTCATATCAATTGCAACTCATAAATAAAGTGTAAATTAAGATTTCAAGCCCGAGCCCCGACATGGGACACATGTTTCTATTCCAAACGAAGTCACCACCGAGCGCATGGGTCAACATTGCAGTTTTGCACCCCTTCAATCACAGGTAAAGGTGCAGAAAAGTTCACAAGCCCCAATTCCTTCTGAATGAAGACATGTGGATGGATCATGTTCAAAAGGGAAAAGATGGATTGGATCGCTGAGATTCAAAGCATTTATTTCCTCCCCATTAATGCAATTCACAAAATCAAGCCAAGGTTTTAAAAGTTTGGATGATTGTTTCAATCCTCACAATTTCATACGAAGAATTGAGAAGCCCTAACACTATAAATTTGTGTTATAAGGAGCATAGATTGAAAATGGAGGAAGACACTTGAATCGAGGAAGTTGAAATATGGGGTGTGAGGTGGAATTTAAGGAAATCCGTAAAGAACAAGGTAAGTTTTTAGATACTAGATCATTGCACCCATGTTTTTCCCCTTAAATAAGTTTGAAATCCACGTATTTTCGAGAGGGGAAAATTAAACAGTAATAGGAAAAAATGAGGATTATGGAATCAGGAACTCGCGTCACCTCAAGTATCTCTAATGAATTTGATAAAGTGATAGACACAAATTTGATGAATGATGACCTAGCTAATTTTTTACAACGATTTTTGCTCCTAATAAAAGTGACTTCATGGTGGCCATTAATGTCAACCATATTTGACCTAGCTTCAAATTTTCCCCCTTCTATGCACTACCCCGAATTGTAAGGATTTGTGCTAAAAACTATGATCTGGAAAAAGGGAAGTTTTAGATGGGAGTGGTGAGAGATTCTTAACCCTAACACCTAAAGCATTTAGACTGATGTTAGGGCTACCACAAATTAAGAAACTAGTAGCCATTGATATAGAATCAGCCTTAAGAAATTACATAGCCCAACATAGTGACTATGCCAAGCTTATGAACACTAAGTGGCTGCTAACGGATAGGGGATCCTCTACTATAATTCCTAAGAGATTTCTCAAGTCAAAATTTGTAGAGGAGGTTGAGGATATCATTTTTTTATTAAGAAGAATGGCTGGTATTGAATTGGCTTATGTGTTCAAGGAATGGATGGGTCCATATATAAGAGTCATTTTGGAAGGCAAAGAAAGGATTTTCTTGGGAAAACTTCATAGCTACATCAATTCACACCCAACTCCTTGATATGGCTATAAAAATTAGGACATGCATCACTTACAATTTTGAGTTTTACATGATGTCATACTTAATCTACAATATTGAAGCCATAATTTTTTTCGGTCTCCCACAAGCAAGTAAGTTTTAGAGATCACAAGGTATATGATGTTTATCCCAGTTAAACTTGGATAAATGGAAGGAAATTTTAAAAGGTTGATGATGTATTATTGGCACTATGTAATATGCCTCTTCAGGCCAAGTGGGAGCAATATAGAATCTCTACTAAATCCAAAAGAGTGATACAAGAGTATGGATGCTATTTTATTCAATACATGTTCTTCACTTATATCAGGGCAAGTGGTTTTGAAGGTCACCCATTCATGTTTCCCAAGTACCTTGATGATAAATGGGCCCTCCTTGAAATTTTGAGGTAATTGGAAGTAGTACACAAACTCATTATAGGAAATCATAAAACTAATATTAAGTTTCCTATCAAGATAGGAAAGTACTCATGCCCCTCAATTACAAAATATAAATTTTGGAGGAAGAAATGAATAGTATAATTGGAAAAATTTGAGCCAAGACCCAAATATGACATCAAGTGGGTTGTAAGTTTTTTTAACATGAGCCTCATTTTGAAGACTATTGGATGAATTTTAGGGATGAAGAGGAGGTTAGATTGAGGGATTTCTCTAGGATGACTCTCAAACAAGTCATTGAATTCAAGATTGTAGTTATACCTCAAGGGCTAACAAATGAAAAACAAGTAGTAAGTCAATACTATATTGATAAAAAAGATTGATTCATTACCAATTGCACCTTTAGATTGGAATGAAGTGGAATCAATTAGTTTACATAATAGGATAGCTAATGTAATGAGGAGAACATTATCCTGGTTGAAAATGAAAGGTATGGAGTTGTCTCTCCAAAATACAAAAGTGTTAAATGAGTTCAGAGTAATTTAAAAATCTTGGAAGGATATCTCCCTCCTTTGAAGGAGGGAGATAATAAAATAGATCCATTGGGTGGAAAGGATCCTCAATTCCCACTAAAAGACCAACTTTAGGCATTATTGATGAGTGGACTTGCCACTAGTAGGAATGGCACTTCCATGTCAGTTTTAACCCAAAAGGTTGAAGGGATGCTTCTAAAATCAATTTAAGATGCCCCTATCACTCAATAAATTCCACTATGACCAAAGGGGCAGGTGTTTCAAAACCTAGGACTCTAATGGTGACTTAACTAGGGTCATCTAGTGTAGTAAAAAGGATGAGAGGATTTTGCCAAGCATTGACCCTCGTTTTATGGAAAAGGGTGCTAAAGAAAAAGAAAGAGTTGAGTTCAAATATTTTGAAATGGTTTAAAAAGAAGGCTAGGGTGATACCCCATCAGGTGAGGGACACTGAAGTTCCAAAGATGAAAAGTATCTCCGTCACAAAGGAGCATGTTTAAAATTAAGGAGCCGAGAAATGGGTGCCCAATTATTAACTATTGAATCCAAAAGAAGACTTCATTAAACATTGCGAAAGAAGAAGTTATTACATCATAACTTGGTATAAATCATCATCAACAATACAAGTCTGAAGTTGTAACAACTTCATTTCCTACGAGGGATAGTAGAAGGTTTGGTTATGGAGCAAATAATTCATGATGCTCCCTAAATACTCATCCCATGAAGATCATAGAAGAACAGGGGCTAGAAATGTTTCAATTTGGAAGGCAATATGTTTTCAAGGCCACTCAATTATAAGAGAAGGTAAATGAACCAATTGAAGTGGTGGATGTGGATTCATTTGAGGAGACTCCTACACCTGAAATTATTGGTTTAGCACTTGAAGTACCTAGTGGGGGATGATAATTTTTCTCAAATGAAAATTAGATGGAAGAAACTCCCCAACCACCAATTGTTGAATCAGATGTTCAAGTTCAAAGTGTTCAAGTTGAAAGTACAGTACCATCAAGAGAAAAGGAACCAGTAATTCAAAATATTACAAGTGAACCATCCATAGAGGTTACTATCTCCATTAAACATCAGCCTCGAAAAGAAGAAGAGATAGTGAAAAAGGTTGATGAACCACATAAGAGTGTAAACCCTACCAAAGAAGTTTTGATGGAAACTATAGAAATAATGTTAATCTAGTAGAGACCAATGAAAAGAAGGATATACTAGTTGATGAAAAATTTCAAGGATCAGTGATTGGGTCTCACCTATGGAACAAAAGGAGAATCAATTAGAGGTGGAGCCATTGCATGTTGAGCCCAAGGAGCAAACAATGGAAATCATATGAGCCATATGTAAAGATGCCAATATTGTAGGAAACCCCTAACACATCTAAAGACATGGTTTTATTTTCTAAACTACAAAATTCTGCACCACAAGGAGAAAATGTGGGAAATACTCCCACAACTGGGTGGTTAGGAACACTCCTTCCAAGGAAGGAGAAGGAGATAATTCAGGTAGAAATAGTGGATATTAGAAGTATTGTGTTTTCAAAGCCTACAAGAGCTCCTAAAAAGGATAGAATCCTAACTAAGACTCATATAGATCAACAAGGATTAGGAAGACTTTGGAGGTGGATACCCCATGGGTGATAAACTAAAGAGTGAAATTGCATTAAGTGACTACAAAGTCACACATATCCCACTAGGAAAGCCTACCATGGAAAACTTGAAATAAGATGCCACATTAGCTGTTGGGGGATTGATACAAAATATTAATGAGGACAAGGAGACAAAAAGGCAGTAAAGGAGAAAATCAATACATTGTCCTCATATGTGCAAAGATGGATACAACTTGCTGATGAAGGGAAGGAAGTTGTTGTTGCTATAACTGCATAATTTTTAGTGAATTGAGAGAGAAAGGAAAAGGTCGGTGCTGATGAACATGTGGAAAGAAGAGTTTTAAAAAAGGAAATAAAATTATAGAAGGTACATTGAAATGTTATGCCTAATTAATTGAGAGAGTCAATGATGTCAAAGACCAATAAGAGAAATGCAATGATGAATTGTATTACTAGGAGGGTATCCTTCCAAAACTTGAGGCAATAACTGAGTTGGATGATCAACTGGTGGAAGAGGAGGAAATTATTCCACCTAAAGAAAGTGGGATGCAACATACTTATCTAGAATCAATTTGACTTAGAATTAAGACTTTGAATCAAATCAAAGAAAAATTGATTACATAAAGGGGCATAATTATAGAATGTGTTGACTATCTGGACACTATACTTGAAAAAATGGTACCGAGGAGGATAGAATTACTTATGGAGACTTAGGGACATTTTCCTTAACACAAAATTTTGATCAAAACATCTCTGAGGTCCCTTTTAGTTATGATACTATTCAGAGGTTTGTTAATTTGGAGGAATAACTAACCAAATTATCAAAAAGGGTGAAGAAGAGTAAGAGTGAAATGTAAGAATTTGATCAAATGATCGAAGAAGAAAAATATGATATTCATGTTCCATGTTGGGCTAGATGAAGAATATGTCACCCAGATATTTCATTGATTTGATGCATACAACAAAAGGATGTCTGAGGCATAAGAGGAGGATGTCAAGGAACTTTAAGCTGATACCAATATGCCTAAACAAACTTAGGCTTGTTCCCTAACACTTTCTTCTTTTTATCAAGTTTTTTTTTCTTGTACTCATTAAATTTTGTACTCTCTGAATTTTGTAAATTCCAAATTATGTATGGCATGATGTATTGACAATGTAAATTCAAATAATATGATAATAAATAGAAAAAAATTTAAGCATAAAACATTTTGAAAAATATTGAATTCCTTGTATTCACAAGAGTAACAAAATGGGGATTCTATAGGGGCCCTAGCCCATGAAAATATTTTCATACATTTTGGTGTCATTACAAAAGAGAAAGATACATTATCATTTTATAACTATAAAATTCTCCATGAAGGCAAGAATTCAATTCAACAATCTATTTTTCCTAAATATAAATTCTTCATCATCTTCAACCCCGAACAAATAAAATGTCCCCTGCTACATTATGGGACATATTCAATGCCATAAGTTCAGAAATATTTTCCTAGGGCCTTCCAAGATTTGAATCAGTTCCAATTTATTCTCATAAGAAGAAACCCATTCCAAAAGGCTTAAACCACCTTTGAGATAATCCTTTTTACGTGTAGCTTTCGAGGATGAGGACAACATGGAAGCACTTGTAGGAGAAGTAAGGGAAGTTTTGGTCATTCTTGGAGTTGGTTGGTCTCGGATGCTTGATGGACGCACCCCATCTACATTTTTCAAAGTAGATGGACGATACTTTAAAATCATTTGCAAGTAAAGGCTCGATGGTATTTTCTCTAGGTGAGTAATATGTTTCTCAATTACAGCCACCACTTTGTGAGAAAGCGAAGATATATTATCCACATGAACCTCCTCTTGAAAAATGTATGCATCCATGGGAATTTATTTCTCAGCTAATTCCTCATTAAAGAAGAGAGGAGATATGTAGATGGTGTTATTTGATATAGTGGGCCTGCACTTAATCCAAAAAAATTTCAGTTTTTGGGAGTCTTCTAATCCTCCCAATGAAACAAATGATAGTACATGACTTGAAAGGAAGAAAAATGGATTTATCTTGATCAATATCCATATCAGTGTCACCCTAATGACACGAGTTGTTAAGGGCCCATCACATTCCTCCTGGTCTACAATGTCAAAAAGAATTCTTACGAATGCTTCATCAGGGCCAGACAAATCGAAAATCGAGTGCAAAGTTTCTAAGGAAATTTCTTTCAAGCTAGCTCCCAACTCTACTTCTTCCATTTTATAGAAAATGATTTATACTAACTTCTTCACACTAAAGCTCAAAGGAAAGATATGAAACTATGAAGAGAGCGGTGAAAATTTATAGAAATAATGGATTCTAAGAATAGGTGTACAAGAAATCATATCAAAATTAAAATCCATCTTTTTTTATACTCACACGAGATAAAAAAGGATGAAATTGATTGGCACCACTCGTAAAGGGTTCATTTGGATTTATTTAATAGATCACACAAAAGGACATTCAAAAGGATTCCCAATAATTATGTGCATCTCGAAATGGATTCCCAAAAGGAGAAGATGGTTAGTTTCAAATCAAGTTACATTGAGAAATCAAAATAATCATCAAAGGTTTATCCCTTCTATAAATCTCAACTTGCTCAAAAGTGGAAAGAATCATATTGATGCACATAATAACATTAGTAGATGGAGAATGATGACATGGCACCTCGGTCATCATAACAAGACAAGGAGTATAAATCACACCTGGAAGTACTTAGCAATGGTTTCTCCACATGGAAAAATAGGAATTGAATGGTCCCAAGGCAATAACTGAAAATCAAGTGTTGTTACCCGAGTGGAGTATATTCCTTGCAAAGATTCATCATTGTAAAAAGGGGGAATATTCTTTAGTTGTTTAGGGGTATTTTCCTATCTTTTTTAGGGGGAAAGTAAGTTACAAGGAAATATCAATATTGTATAAATATGAGGGCATGTCCTCATACGAAGGGGGTTAAATTTTCAATTTTCTTGAAAAAATTGAAGGATATTATTGTAAAGCTTGAATTTTATTTAATGAGATACATATGATTTGTTTTGTTCTTAAAATATCTGGTGTCAAGGTGGTTGCAAGTGTACCATTGACAGGCATTGAGAGCATATGTTTTGTGTTCCCTTGTTAAGAATTTTGGAAATTAAAATGAATTGTGTATGCTCATGGATTTATCTTGTTACATTCTGGGTTATGTGTTTTAATTAATCAATTATATTTCTTGCTTCAATCTTATGTTCATATCTCCTCTGAATTACACCAAATTTTCCTTTGTGGTTGTATTCTGGTAATTGGTTCAGTGTTGTGTTGAGAGCATTCTCTTTACAATATTGTGCATAGTTTAAATTCCTCTTTATAACCATTTTGTTGAATAGATTTTCGTTAGCCTTTGAGTGAATCTTAGGCATAATGGATCAGGAGCCATGAACGTTTTATTGGGATGTTGACACAAGTCTTTTTGTCTAATTTCTTAAGGGTTGTATGGGATCATGCATTTTTGGGTATCCATGAATGCAAATCTTCTTTCCAAGGGATTGTTTCAAATTGATTGAATGTTATTTACATCTAGGATGACATTTTGCCATTGTTAAGTTTTGAGAATTGTGTTACAATCAGTTCCATCATGGTATAATCTCCCATCCCCACACAAATACAAACCTATTATCATCTCAATCCTACAAACCATTTCTATTTTCTCTACTTATAAACATATGTCAAGGAACTTTACAAATCTCATCTCCCCTACCAAGAGTATGCAGAAGCACATGGAATTTATTATTGTCTATAGTAACCTAAGTCTAGTTGGATTGACATATGAACCATTTAGTGTGACAACTCATGAGAGTTAAGTGTTGCATCCATGGCCATGTCCATCTCTGGACTAATCTACATATTTTCAAAGAAACTGAGGAACAAAGATCCCATTCTCCCCTCTGCATTTTAAAGTTACCTAGTGGGTCCTCTCACACTGGTCAAAGGTAGGACCAAAAGTAGTAGGGTAGTCATTCCCTTTGTACGTGTCACTCAATCCCTTTAAATCTCGGTCTCAACAAGTTTTCCAGACATTTCATTGGCTACAAACAACATAAATCTCCAAGTCTTCCATCCTTGAAGTACCCCATTCCATTTGTTGATGTTGTTAGGTCCCCGAAGGAGGTGTAAGATTGAGTACCAACATATGGGACACAAGAAGTATTTTGATCCAAACTCCCCTTCAATCCCGCTACAGGATACGAAAGTGGTAGAAGTGTTTGAGCAATCAAGATGGTTGAAGTTCATAAATAAGTTCCAAGGATATAAGGAGTCAATCGTTATAGAATTCAATCTTACCAAATACTCCTCAAAGGTAAGGGGAAACATAATTCCTATTAGTAGTCAAATTATCAGTCAGATATATGGAATTCCTTGTGAAGGAATGCAAATTATAGGAAGGTCCACTTTTAGGAACTGGTTCAAATTTTTAATGAAAAAGTAGAGCTAGAATCTAAAATATCCTTCAACAAGTCAAAAATTGTAAAATGCATCAAGAGAGACACACTTCCATAACCTTATAGGACTATTGCATTTTGAGTAGTAAAGTATTTCACTTGTGACGTTGAATATAACATTGTGAGTTGTGATACAATGATGATTGTAATTCATCTTTGTAAGGGTTTACAAAAACTAGGGCATCAAATGAACTTGTCTGAATTTTTGTATGACAGTATCCAAAATATGGCCAAGAGATACAAAGAAAAAGGAGGTCTAATCTAGCATCGGGAACTTATTTAATTAATATGTCAACATTCTATTATAGAGAATAAGGGTAAGAAAGTATAGGATAGCTTATTGGAAAATTTGGATACAATACCAAAAAAGAAGAGATACTCTCTTTCTTCCATTATCACACAAAATATGAGACCTAAAGTAACTCTATGCCTAACCCATCATAAAGACAAGTGTAAAGTGTCAAGTTCCATGCACACTTTAAAGATTTCAACCTGGGAAGTATGACCCAATAGCCAAAAGGACAAGATGACTAAAACAATGGGAGAAATATCCTCTATTGTTGTACCAAGAAGAAAAAGGTGACTCATCCTTCAAGAAGATGAATGTCTTGAGGAAGTTCAGAGATTTTAGGCAAAGCATAAATTTTACAACAAAAGAATCTACAAAAAAATAACAAATAGTATATGAGGAAATCCAAGAGTTAACTGAACAAGAAGTTGTTGAATTAAGGGCACAACCTTCTATCTCCAAAAAAGATAAAGGTAAATCCCGTAATGGAAGGAGAGGAACCACAATCCTCTACTTCATCAACGTAGAATCTTGAGGAAGAGAAAACCCAGAAAGACCTCTTATTTTCTAGATAATATGACATTATTAAGAAAGAAGAAGAAGAATTAGACTTCCTTAAAGCAAAGGTACAAACCAAAGAAACTTTCATTTCTTTGTTGCAAATACAAATAAAGGAATTTAAATTGCAATGCAAAGAAAAAGAGGAAATAGTTCTTTCTAACACTAAAGTACAAGTCAAATAGGAAGTCCAAACTTCATTAGGTTATAATGAAGTCAAAAATGTTTGGGATAGCATATGCAATAATTTGGAAAAATCAAATCTTCAAAATGAAAAATTCAAAAATTCAAAAAGAAAAGGAAAAAACCAAATATATCTTACAAACTGCTAGTGTTATAGGAGAAAAACTTCTTTCTTGTAGAATACCTTCCTCAACATACAATATCTTTCTACAAGAACAATTTTTCAGATGATAATTATCCATAATTGCATGTGATTTTCCTTTCGAGTTAAAAATGAAATAGACTTCTTGGAGGATTTTACTAAAATTTCCCGACCATCAAAACTCAATGTGTGAATTCCACCTATGCAATCTTCTATTGAGCCACATGTCTAACTTTCTAATCAACTTTTATGTGGAGAATCCCGGTGAGGGATTTCTCATCCATATACAAAATCAAATACCATGGGATCAAAGGACCAATGAATACTTTGAAAAGGTGAAAAAAGAAGGCCTATGCATGAGACCTCAATACCCCAAACATGCTAGACAGATTCAAAACATTCAAGGTAGGGCTTATCAGCCTAAAATTCAAGAACATCATATAAAAGAACTAAAGAAGAGCATTGCAAGTGTCCAACAATTTTCTCCACAAGATTCATAATTTGCAAAAGCAATAATAGTCTGTGAAAAGAGATGGGATACTTTGAACATTCCTTTGAAAGGAGAGAAGTACCCTCTCCCATAAATCTCAAGTGGTCTATGAGAAGGGTTATGTCAATAGAAAACATGATTCCATGAATTTTTCAAACTCATGAACGCAAATGGATTGGAATGAGGTCAAGGCCACCACTTATTATTAGTCATATGCCCTCGTGGGAGGAGTTATTTGTAAAGGACACCAAGGAGTTTGATAAATGGGAATAAAAGGTTGTAGAAATTGAGGGATTTTGTGTCCTGAAACAAAAAAACTTGGGAACTTCATAATAGTGTTTTTGATTTAATTAAATTCATGGAAGAAAAGATCCTTGATCCAAACTTTGGGAAATGATTTGCAAGAGGACTTGCAAACAAGTAAGTTTGGGAGAGAATGGTGAGCCCATTAAATGGATAAATAATGACATTATTTATGTTCCCCTTGTTTGAATTTGAATGCATTTTATAACTTTTTCCTAATTCAAAGTAGAGAATAAATGCATTTTACTAGATTAGTGTGTGAATTTGTTTCACCATTGTGTTCTAACTAAAAATCATGAAAAACATTTAGTTTTGTGTTTTCAGATCAAGAAAAGAATGTTTTGTCCAAGATGCAGAGTTTCAAGCCTAAGAGTTCAAGACTACATTCAACTTTGAGTCTTCCCATCTCGCTCGGATTCTTCCCAACTCGCTTCAAAGTCTTCCCAACTCACTTGAAGTTTTCCCATCTTGTTTCGTAGTCTCCCACTCACTTGAAGTCTTCCCAACGTGCTTGATTCTTCCCAACTCGCTTTGAAGTCTTCCCACTCACTTTAGAGGCTTTACTTATGGCTTCAAAGTGTGACCTTTAGCTTCAGAGTATACTTGGAAACTATGAGACCCTACTAGCTAATATCAATGGATCATGAAATGTGGAATTTTTCCATCCTAGAATATGCATCTATTCAAGAACAACACACATCAAAATTAGAAAATGAAAATTTTAGCACGGATCATGTAATCTATCTTTGTTGTAACTAAACCTTAGAATCGATCGTTCCCCCAATTCTCTCCATTATTTCATCATGAAATATGGAGATATTGTGGAACCTCTCCACCCATAATCTAAACAAGGTAGATTCTAAGTATTTCTTCTAGTTGTTTTGTAGGCATCAGTTGAAGGAGTTGGATGATATAATCGCACTCGGTGATTGTTGTAGGGATGTTGGAAATCAAGTACTTTTGTAATTTTTGAGTCAATTGTATGATCTAGACTTCTTGAAGTAAATAAATCGTTGCTTTGGTGAATTAGAATACAACAATTTTTTTGATCAAAGGGAGAGAAAGGGCCCACTCACTTGAGACTCGGAGCTTTTGTATTTCTACATCAATTAGTTTTTGTTAATTCCTACATATTTATTTGTGCATTTGTTTATTTGTTTACTATATAATTTTATCCATATTTACTCCTCTAATGTTTAGTTAATCCTTAGTAATTTAATCCATATAGTAATTTCCAATTAATAATTCCCTCTCCTTTAATAGTTTTGATTGTTTTCAGTTGTGTGAAATTTCATTTGAAGTTGTTTATTCTTTGACTTTCAACCCTGTAATTTTAATTCAATAAGTGTGTTTATATTTTAATTATTGTGAGGTTTGAATTCCAAGCACTGTGAGTTTTAAATTCCAAAGCATCTCAATTTATATCAAACTTTGCAAGTGAATTAGTTTTATTTTATTTTAAATGGTCTCGTACAATTTTCTTAAAGCTTATCCTAGATTTAAATTTCAGCATTTAGGATTAGAAGACCCCCAAAACAAATAAGGTCCACCAAGAAATTGTTAATTTCACAAAGATATCTTGTTGCATGTTGGCTTTGGACACTACCCTAGTTATAACGACATCAACAAAGTTGATCAAACGAAGAGTTAACAACGAGGCTCATTAGCAAGTACAAAAAGTATGATCTAGATCTTACAACTATAGTTTCATCAATTGCCTTAAGATCCTAAATGCTACATAGGGTAGCACCTAAAGGTATTTAAATACTACGGGTGTATGATAAAATAAGTCATGTTGTTTTCAACGAGGGTAGTTGAAGTTGATGAAATTGTCAAATCCAAAGCATGTAGTGATGTTTGTAGGATCATCATGAGCATAATTATAATATCTAGGGCATTTCTTCTTCAAGAAGTGGGATAAAGTAGCATGTTTGCATGTCTAGTGATTGTCATAGGATCCCATGCTCATATAAACATTAAAGGTAAAACATGCATTCTTATAAACCATGTGACATAACCATGTTAGTTCACATTGAGACAAGGTGGGAAGATAGGATTCAAAACACTCTTGCAAAACATGAATATGCATTTGATCAAGCCTTGACTTGGGGGATACTTTGATTGGAAGATTGTAGCCGTCCATGAGGAAGAGGGCATAGAAATCTTGGAAAATGCGGGTGGACACAACAAGTGTAGTGGTTTGCATTCCTTAGAAAGCTGTTATAGTAGAGTTGGACTTTGCATTCACATGTGGCCCTAAAAATGATCCGACCATCCATAGGGAACAACAAATAAAAAGGAACAAACATGGCAACACCATATTCAACCTAACCATGTTGAGGGAGGGAAGATCATCAAAACCTATTGAGGCATTTTACAAAATTCTCTATTAGCAAGAAGTGGATTGTCGACAATAGGTTGGATATTGGGCCACATTGAGTGCTTGCATTTGTCCAACATAACCATCATAGTAGAAACACCACTTCCTTAGTCCCAAACAACAATATGAAGTGATAAAAGAACATACAAATTTTAGAAAACTCGCTACCACTAAAATCTATTAAATAAAATGCCATCAAAATAGAAATATTTTTCTTACTAAAGAGGTAGAGAGGAAGAGGGGAAGGCCAAGAAGATGGACAAAGTTGTCCTAATTTGACTTAATTCCAAGGAAAAAATGGGTGGATTGACATTTGTGATGGGGAAGATGGAGGGAAGATGGTAATTTGTGTTTATATCTATTTACATTGACAAGGGTTGTGGAACAACTATAGCAAATAAAACTACTTATTGGTTAGAAACACATTCAAGCCTCAAGCTAGCTACCTAGTAAATCCGGATACACTCCCAAAAACATTTACCATAAAAGTTTTTAAAAACTCTTCACATTAAGATCAATTGTTGTAAAATCATATTCTAATGAGTATCGCATTAACCAACAAATAGAAAAAGTGATAGTGTGATGTATTCTTCCAAATCGTAACCTTTCATTTAGAATTTATAAAATGTATTTTCGCTCATAAGTGACAAGTGAATTTAATAATTTAATTTATTAATTGAATTTTATTTAAATAGTGATTTTTGAATTGCATTTTGGGATGGATTTGAACACCTAAAAATGGCTGAAAAGGGTTCAATTTCCATCGTATATGGGAGAGGACCCTATAACCGTGCACCTAACTTTAGGGGCAGGGGAGATATATATAGGAATGTCAATAGAGTAAAATAATTATATCATCGTGTAGCGTATGATTGTGCATATCAACATTTTTATTTCGCTTGTTTATTTGGAGGGAAAAGTAGTTTTTGAATTGATTTAATATGAAGAAAATCAATATAAAGCATTTGAAAGAGGGACCAATGACCGAACGCCTATGTGTCACATTCTCATTAACTCTTAAAAGTGTAATTAACCAAAAAGTGAACTATTGGTACTTTTGTCAATAACTTTTGGTGAAAAGAGATGTACATGTTTTAGTGCATGCTCTCTAATAGAATCCTCTCCCTAGTAACTTAAAAACACACACAAAAATCTCTCAAAAATCAACAATCTTTCAAGGCATTTTGTTGAACAGTTCACATGGGGTATGTATGCTTCCACATTTTGCATACATGTTTACGGGGTATACATGGTTACCAGAGGGCTTGCAACTACAACATGTCACAATAATCTGCTTTCAATTATACTTTTGGTGGATGTCCATAACCTGTTTTATAGCTCCCATATCGGCACAGAGTGGGAGGTTATTGAGACTGGCTTTACACCTGCCAATTGCATTTGCTTGAAAGTTATCAAGGATTTTTCAACAAGCTGATTATGTCCGTATCCTACAATCATTGTAGTCCATAAGAGCACATTCTTGGAAGTTTTCCTTTGAAAATCTTTGCAACATCTCACAAACACCATTATGTGCATATGCTGCAATCCTGGCATTCCATGAGCTCACATAATTTTGAGGCATTTTATTAAAGTGTTGGCATGGAGTGAATGTGCTTCCATATTTTCATAAGTCTATCAAGGTGCTTGCAACAGCATATGATAAAAATCCCTTTCCGTTATGCTTTGATGAATGTTCTTACCCTGTTCTAGAGCTACCATTCTGGCACCAGCTAGCAGGAGGCGGACAAAGGTTGTACAATCCAGCTTTATACCTGGCATTTGCATTTGCTTACAAGTTTTAAGGCCTTATCAACCAAAAAAATACATTTTGCGCCTATAATGCAATCATACAGTCCAAGAAAGAACTTTTGTTTTGAGCAACTCTTTTAAAAACTTTACAGCCTAGTCAAAAACACCATTTTGTGCATATCCTCCAATCATGTAGACTACAATGAGATCACATATCTCCTAAGATCACACATCTACCACACTTACAACATCTGACAAAAATCCTCTTCCCATTTCCCATTATGCTTTGATAGATGTTTGTACCCTGTTTCAAAGTTTCTATTTTGGACAGATTAGATGGGAGAGGGCGCAGTGAGGTGCAGCCTTGAGTGAGGTGCAACTACGTCTGACAAAAATCCTCTTCCCATTATGCTTTGATAGATGTTCATACCCTGTTTTAAAAGTTTTATTTTGGATAGATTGGAGACAGGAGAGGGTGCAGTGAGGTGCAGCCCGGAGTGAGGTGCAACTACAACATCTCAAAAATTCCTTTTCCCATTATGCTTTGATAGATGTTTGTACCCTGTTTTAAAGCTTTTATTTTGGATGGATTGGAGATAGGAGAGGGCGCAGTGAGGTGCAGCCCTGAGTGAGGTGCAACTACAACATCTCAAAAATCCTCTTCCCATTATGTTTTGATAGATGTTTGTACCGTGTTTCAAAGCTCTTATTTTGGACTGGAGAGGGCACAGTGAGCTACAACCCTAAATGATGTCAATGTCCATTTAGCCCAGGTTTGCGCACATGACAGGTAAGAAATAAAGGAGCCCAGTCTAACAATTCTCATAAAATGCAGAGCTCAGTCAACAATTCGCATATGCAACATTATTTGATTGAAAGAACATACAGAGAGATGTGATGTTGTCTGAAAATTTGTCAGAGTTGGAGGCAGCCCTAAGGACGCTTAAGCAGGTCACAATGGATGGTCATGATGCATTGACCAGCATTGACCAGGTGCATATTGAGTGAAGGGTAGCCGCCGCAGTACCAGCTGCTGGAATGCACATACGATGCTAGCTCACTGTGTGCATTCCTGCTCCATGTGCACAGGCTATGGAAGTATGCTGACAAAGATGAACCCACTGGGCTGAACACCTGTTCGTTGCATTTGGTGAAAGGTTTTCAATGATACCAATTTATTGTGTGAGCTGTGATTATGATATTCCATAAGAAAACGTTTCATTTGTCATATCGTCAGAAGACAACTTACAAACTTCCACCAGACTACGGCACTTGACAGACATGTTGAAAGGGTTATTTTGAAATAATGAGCTTGCAGCAAATGATAATCCCCTGCTGGTGATGCAGAGTGGATTTGCTTTCCCTCTGAGAGTGGATTTGCTTACCCTCTGAGTGGGTTTTCTTAGAAATGCGAGTCTGTAATAGTTAAAGATGAGTAAATGAGCTTGCAGGGAGGGTTGTGTGTATGCAGAATGTGCAGCACCCCTTCAACGATCCCCTGTGATGGTTGAACGCTTCTGGGCCATCCACTGAACTTCTGGATGTGTTTTACTGGCAGATTTTTGCCCAACTTGCAATAGATTTCAAATCCTTTTCTAAAGAGTTGTAAATTTTGGTCGATCTTCCTGGCACAATGTACAGCTTTGATCTCTCAAATAGGGCGATGGTGCGATTCAGTCGTGCAAATCTTGCTTTACTGTTTGGGGTAACATTCTAATAATGTGACTCTATTGGCGAAAATATTCTTGCAAAAATACTGCTTTCCTCAAGTACATTTTGCAGAAAACCACTAGTTACGAGCCTCACTTATGTTTAGAAATCAAGTTTTATAGACACTTTTCAAGTCTTAGTCATTATTAGTTTGATTTATACAAACAGTTTTTCAGACAAGATTAGCCAAGATCCATCATAGTCATTCCATTGTTTCTCTGCACTGTCAATAGAAAAGAGTACATAAACATCAAAAATATGTATGCGATTTTGGAAGATGAACATAAAAATCTTCAATCATGCTTCATTTCAGATTAGAAGGTACTATACATATATACTGCAATGAAGATTTTTGCCTCTAACTGTTGGATCCACAGTGAGGGATGGATCCATGCTTTATATATGTATCTGCCAAGAGTTTTCCTAGCTTCACCTGAGACTTTGTTGTGAGGTGAAGTTTATCCTCATTAAGTACCAGGCCATTGGCATCCACACAGTAGACATTTGGTAAGCTTACACCCAACTGTGCTTTCCTAACCTTTTTCACAAGTTCACTATATGGAGGCTCACCCATGGTTATAGCAACCTGTAAAAGAGCCACAAATAGTATTACTAACCACAAAGCAAATGATTGCAGAATGATTAAGGAAGCCTCAAGTAATTGTGGTTTACCTGAATGAAAAGCAGATTGGGAAGTTGTAGATCAGAGCGAACATCATCTATGAATCTCTCTAGGTTTTGCTGGTAACTATTGGCAGATTCCTCAGAGAGAGCATCACTTTCACCTTGATACCATAGAAGAGCCCTAAGAACATGATTACCTCCATTGTTGCATCCAAGAGCTTTCTTTGTTCTATTAATCATGTTGTTGTAAAGAAAGGTTCCTTTCTCCCATTCTTTGATAGCAGTACCACCAATGGCACATGGAACCAAACCCATATAATATTTCTCTCCACATTCCTTGTACTGCTTCAACAATCTGTTTGCAAAAGGCATGCCAGGACCTACTCCACACACTTTTGCTGAATCATATAATCTAGTCTCATCAGTGTCAATTAGAATACAAGATAGACTCAAATCATCAATCTCATTACAAATAACATTAAACACAGAGAAACAGTTATAGACCGTCAATTGGCATGAAAGAAAATTCATAAACTGATTGCATTACAATGTCAATGGACATGTGGTTCTTATTGATTTGAACTAAATCCATGAATTTAGGCTTACCTGTATCAATATCTTTGTGCAGAGGTTCTGTGGCTTCCACCCAATTCTGATCTGAGGTGAACCTGAGAATTGAAGGATGAGGTTGGCATTGGTCAGGAACAAACTCATCCCATTTGTCACCAACAACACCTCCTCTTCCTGACATATTGCTTTGGCCTGAGAGTATGAACACATCCAACTTGGTCTCTGGATCCAAACATCCTGCAAAAACTCTCACATGTATAGTGAGAAGCAGAATAAGTGTCCGATATGGGTATGTGATATTTTTCATAGAATCTCCTCTCATGATGGATATACGAGTTTCCAGCTTTTGAAAATAAAAATAAGCTAAATATTTTTCTATGGACAATAAATTCACACACTGTTCAAAATTGGGTTATTGTGCAGAACAAACAACAACATAATAAACAAATTGATGCCTTGTGGGTTATTCAGGGATCATTGTAGAGAACAATGAACATCAATTTTAATAAATTGTTTGAGAAAAAGACATTCTCCTTTGTTTATTTATTCTTATTGAAGATGCTGAAGAATAAAAAAACGTTCACATGATAACATGACATTGGACTTTGTTAAGGAAAAGAACAAGACAGAATACCAGCCTGGCCTGAGGAGATAGGTTAATGGTTATGGTTTTTTCCTTTTTTTTCCCGAAAGCACCTCGATTATTACGCTGAAGGCACTTTCCCAGCTAGATATTTATATTATAACATATATACCGTTTTGTATATTATATTTTAAATATTTGTGTTATTTTTTGTGCATCGATTACAGCTGAATGGCATTCTCGTTTTGCCAAACTCTCACGCACGTTTGCGGGAGTTAAAGGTATACAAGTTTGGTAAAAAATTGAAAAACAGAGCTGCAGTGTAGTGGTGGGGCACGTGTTGTTGACCCTAGAGGTTGCAGGTTGAGTTTTGCCTATCCTTCTGTATAAGGGGGCGCGTCTCCATGCTCATAGAGTGACCGCCTCCCCCAGGATGGGCAGACCCCATCCGAGCAGGGTAGTGCACGAGGTGCTATCCAGGGAGCCAGAGGGACTCCCGGCCGAGGCAAACGGTTGGCCAGGCATGGGTTGGGGTTGACGACCTCACATGCATTAGCCCATAGAAGATCTGGGCGAGTTGGGCGAGTTAAGCGCGTAGGCTAAAAATGGGTGACCTCCGGGAAGTTCCCGGTGGCGCACCAATGCAACTCTTGAGGGCTATGTAGTGAGAAAGAGTTGTGCATGGGGGATTTGAAAGGACCATGTTGTGAGCCCAAGGATGTCTCAAAATCAAGGTTTAGCCGAGGCGGGTTGGTGAGCTAAGTTGGTTGCACTTAGGAACAGTGCAGGGTGTCTTGGAGCGAAGAACTTACCCAATGTACGCGGAGCGAGTTGGGCAACTCATGAGGGCAATGCAGTGGCAGAGCGAGTTGGTTTGAACATGAAGACCTTACATGATAGAGGCCTTGCGTTGAGAGTGCAAGTAAGCCTAATGAGCTAGATGAGCATGGCAGACAATAAGACCAACGTGGTGAACTCACAACCCCACCAAGTGGAGCGTGGAACACTTGGTGCACTGGACATTCAGAGGATGGGGTGTTCAGGAGACCTTGGAGATATACTCTACCCTTGCGGAGTATGTCCATGCAGAGATGTGCATCGTGGATCAGCAGTGGGACTCCAGTGTTAAGTGACAGTGGACTTGGGGAGACCTTTGAGGTGGTAACGTCCTTAGAAGCAGAGTTCATGTGGGAAACAGCCAAGAGGCATGATGGAGTGAGACTGGGATCCGGAGGTCGAAACAGAGGAGAAGTAACTCGGACGCGAGCGAGCCAAGTGTGGCGAGCTCCTCAACCTTGCAGAGGTTAAAACAACGCAGATGAGTTGAGTGCTCACATAGATGTATCGGAGGCGCAGTGGAAGCGTGGATGCGGAGTGGGTGCAGAAGCAGTGGCTGAGACTCATGAAGTGGATAGAGGATGGTTCACATGGTGATGCGCGACATGGTGGGCTGAGTCAAGGACATCATGGATACGGTTGCAGTGTGGTGAGCTGACAACTAAGGCAGAAGACTTGAGTAGGAGTCAATGCGGTCTGGACGCAGACGGGTGTCTCGAAGAGTAGGCACGCCGATGTCAGTGGCCATGGCATCGGGGCGAGATCAGAGGTTGGATCGAGCCGAGGGAAGAAGAGTACCTCACCCGCATGTGATGCGGTCTACAAAGATGGCGAGCTTGCAGTGCTCCCCGCAGGGATCTTTGGTGTTGTGGACTTGGGTGACAGGACAATCGTCAGCAGGTCGGGGTGAGTAGAGGCTCACACCCGGGAAGGACTCACGAGGAGGACTTCCCGCCGGTGCACACGTAGGTGACCGGCGCAAACTCAGAGACTCATGGATGGATGACAGAAAGGTGCATGTGATGTTCCTTAGTGGCCTTGTGCAGAACAGTTGGGTGTTCGACAGTGAGCCGGCCAGCGGCGCAGAGAGCTGGGTCAGTGATGAGTCGGGAGGCATGAGTTGTGCATTCCCTCAGGTGAACTAAGAAGGCATATTAAGAGCTCCTAGCGGTTGTATGGGCAGCCGTGGTATTCGGCGAGTGGTCTTCTGGAGCAGTTGTATGGGCAGCTGTGAAGGGTGTTGGAAGGGTTCACTTGTGCATGAGTTGGAGATGCGTTGGGAATGGGTGATGGATGAAGGTGGAATGAAGGCGTAGTCTGGGACTGCTGGAGTAGCTTGATCCTCTAAGGCGAGCGAAAAAAGTAGTGTCTCAGTGCCGCACATTGGCTAGTGAAATCCGCATTGCGTAGCTAGCCCCGTGACACTCGCTAACGTGTGAGAAGGATAAGCTCTTCCCAAAATTCTATGGGAAATAGGATTTGTGGTTGGGTCTCAGACCTTACACCACTTGGAATTTCCCCCTTTTTTATTTTGGCTCCTTTAAGTGCAAATTGCACTCGAATGAATAATGCGACCAAGATCAAAATTGTAAAGTGGAGCACAAATAAAAAAGATTATTTGCGAGGGAATAGTCCTCCGAGTTGTGGAATAGGTGTACGGAATGCAAGTATTTAATTTCCATCATTTTATTTCCAACTTTTAATTCATGTCTTTGTCTTACTTGCCAAATTAAAGGTCATCTGATAGATGACCTTGAAACCATAGACATGCAGGTATTTAATTCACACCTTTTTATTGGTAACTTTATGTTTGTCTTCGTCTTAATAATCACCAAATCAAATGCCACCCAATTAAAACTTCTATAAGTACAAATTGCACTCACATGAATAATGCGACTAAGATCAAAACTATAAAGTGGAGCACAAATAACAGAGATTATCTGGGGAGAACAATTTGAGATGTGGAATAGGTGAAAGGCATGCAAGTATTTAATTTCCATCAATTTATTTCAAACTTTCAATTCATGTCTTTGTCTTACCTGCCAAATTAACATCATCTAATAGATGACCTTGAAACCATAGACATGCAGGTATTTAATTCATACCTTTTTATTGATAATGTTATATTTTTCTTCATCTTAATATCTACCAAATCAAATGCCTCCCAATTAAATTTATTTGATATCGATAGGCATTTATGGACTGCACTATTAGGACTTGTAGATGAGAGGAACCTTGATCATTACCTTGATATCTAGAGGGAAACCCTAATTTCACATGTGCATGTACTCACTACCCTAGGATGTCAGGTCCACTCCACATCTCCATGTCTCTAAAATGTCCCTTGAAACGTGTATGTGAATTCATCTTGCATTTGTGTGTGTTCTAGCTTCCCGAAAAACACAAGGCCTTTCCCCGCCCTTGCACTTCTCCTCCCTCAAACCCCTTCTTCTTTGCCCCACTTTCTCCCTTGCAAAATCACTTCCTCTAGTTCAAGTTCTATGATGCATGAAAAACTACATCATTAGAATGTTAAGAGGGGAATCTTGATATCTAGAGAGAAACCCTAATTTCACATGTGCATGTAATCGCTACCCTATGATGCCATGTCCATTCCACATCTCCCTATCTCTAAAATGTCCCATGAAATATGCATGCAAATTTGCCTTACATTTACATGTGTTCTACCTACCTATAAAGTTAGGATATTGAAAAGTGTCATGGTTTACCCGAGAAGGCATTTACACAAGTAGAAACCCATAGTGTTACGAATGACACACAAAATGAGCCATATGCATTGATCTTCATGGTCGTTGATTCAAATGATCTGGTAGTTGCTTGGAATATGTCGTCCCCTCCCAACTCGGGACCATCGTTAACGACATAATCTAATACAAATAAGTTTGTGCATGATATTTGCAATTTGTAGACTTTGGAAATGCGTGTACAAGGCTCTTAAATTATATATTGTGTAGACAACACGTGGCCATCTAAACCTCTATTGTTGTTCCATGTCTAGGCTTCTTCCTCTCGCGAAGGATTTTGACGTTGTTTCCCTTGATGTAGTCAACAAGTGTTTGCTTCGATCAACTCACCTCTGCTAGTTTATTGCTCGCATGTACACAAGAAATTTGTTTCAAACATATACATTGCATGATACACTTGATGGTTTTATTAGTAAGAATCCCTTTGTGTAAATGAGACCAATTTTCTCTTCAAGACAATAGAAATCATATGGAGCCTCAATCTAAAAAAACCTCCATGTGATTTCCTGTAGATAAAATCTACCTCTCGAACTTGGAACATGTTGGGTTTTCCCCAAAAAAATTAAGGCCAACCTAAGCACAAAGAATATATTATAGACCTTTACATGCACACCACACTTTGATACCATTTTTATTAGTAAAAATCTTCTCTTTATAAATCAAAGAAATTTGGTCATAACAATGTTAGAAATCATAAGAGGTCAAGTAGTTTAATACATTACATCTGGAAGACAAAATCTACTTCACGCTCATATGACCAACCAATGGAGGAGCTCAATTATCGATGTTTGTCTGTGCATCGCTTGTTTTCCTAAAATTAATCAAGCTTAAAACTAAAAATGGGGTCTACAAAATGTTACAACAAGCAAGCATTGGGTTTGATTTTGAACTTGGAACCTATTGGATTTCCCCTTTTTTATTTTGGCCCCTTGAAGCGCAACTTGCGCTCACGTGAATAAACAAGATCAAGACTATAAAGTGGATCACATATAGCAAATATTATTTGGGTAGGATTAATCTTAGCAATGGAATAGGTGTGAGACATTCATGTATTTAATTCACACACTTTTATTTGTAGGTTTTTTCAATGATCTTAATGTCAATTCAAAAGAAAAGAAATCAATGGCGCATAAAAGTTTCTTTTTGTTCCAATTACTTAAGCTTCACATTGAAAAAGAGGCCTACAAAGTTCTATTTAAAAGCAAGTATTGTGTTTGATATTCAAACCTTGAGGCTATTCGATTGTCCCCCTTTTTCCAATTGATGACAATGTCACCATACAAAAATAAAATAAAAAATAGCAAAAATTGATTAGCAAATAAATTGTACTTGTCATTCATATGACCAACTATTGGAGGGGCTCAATTATCGGTGATTGTTCATTCATCCCTTATTTTCTTGCATTTACTTGAGGTTATAAATTAAAAAGGGGCCTACAAAGTGCTACAAAAAGCAATCTGGTTGGGTTTCAAACCTTTGAACCATTTGATTATCCCCTCTTTATTTTGGCCCCTTTAAGCACATATTACACTCATGTGAATAATCCCAGTGAGAGTCAAATGATAAAGGAGAATATCAGGACAACATATATTTTTTGGGTGGGAACACTCTGAGCCATGGAATAGGTGTGAGACATGCAAGAATGTTATTCCCACCTTTTTATTTCCAACTTTCTATTCATCTCTTTGTCTTATCTAACAAATTAAATTCCAATGAAAGATATTAGAGATGGAAATACATTTTATTTTCTTACTTCTCTAGACATGATTTTTTTGTCGGAAGGTGTTCACCTTTGAAGATACCCTTGCTAGAAAGTGTCAAATTCTCAGCAATCTTTTCCACCACCAATTTCCATGTGTGAAAGTTTGATAGGCACCCGTAAAGTGTTTGACCAAATGAAAGAACAAGACAACTTCAAAGACATGGGTTTCCTCAAGAGGCGATGGCAAGCCAATCTTCTCAAAAAGACAAGAAAGCAAAGGCAAACAAATCCCATCACTAACAACCCTCCAAATCTACAACAAAATCCTCTTATTTTCTAAAGGATTTTGGGCAAGGATTTCTCTAATTTTCGGGGCACCCTGTAATGTGATTTCCTTGAATTGGATCAAGAATCTAAGATCCCTTTGAATTTTATCGTTCCTCCGATAAAATCTTCTCCAAAAAAAGATGAAATCGGTCCTGGATTGTTGAAAACAATGAGCTCCTACTTCCATAGGCTCAATACTACCCGTTTCTTCTTTGTCAGGACTCGCTAAGAGTACGAAACGCATAAATCTCTTAAGATTTTATGATTATGGTATATACACAACTCTCTGTCTCTCGTCTGTTTCCTGGTTTGAGAGATTTTAGTAGGTGCAACTTCCTTCATGTCTGCTTTTATCAATTAATGTCCAACAAAGGATTTCCAAATTTTTGCGGGGCCACCGGAAATTCACAACTATAAAGACAATTAACACCACATAGAGAGAGTTGAACATTACACAAGTCATGTGAATTGTTTGACAAAATGCCTCAAAAAAACGTGGTTTCATGGACATCCTTGATCGCATGATATGCACAATGCAATTGGCAAGTGTAGAGCCAAATTCCACATAAACCTGTGGGGGTTATGTGGAAGTGTTTTCTTGGTTCCTATAGATCACATATGAATATAGGCTTAGGAGTATTTACTCTCATAATGCATTTTGATTTGGATCCTAAAAAATGATTGACTTATTTTCTCAAACATCTCTCGCAAAAATGGGCACGTGAGGTGAGGCTCAAATGATATGGAGATTGATGAAAGATAGAGAAATTAAGAAGATCCTTGGATGTAGTTGGATTGAAGGCCGGGGATATATCATAAATCATAGATCGCATTTACACATAGATGATATCCATGCAAAGTTGGAGAAAATGGCTTGAGAGATGAAGGCAACAAGTTATTTTTCATATTAAACATATTTACTTAATGATGTGGAAGTGGAGGAAAAAGAATTATTTCTCTGCCACCATAGTAAAAAGTTGGCAATTGCATTTGGTTGGTTAAACACGCTCCCTTAGAACTCTTAGGAACCCACAGTTATGCAAAGAATGAATATGCAGAAAGTAGAATAACAAATTAACAGCTTACAAAGAAAGAGAAAAATAAAATATACAAAATACCAAACATGCAAGAGACGAACACCAAATTTAGGTGGTAAAACCCCAACTGAGTGCTTAGGGAAACATCCATGGTACAAGATATCAAGCTTTATTAACTCAAGATGAATATATTACATGTAAACTCGATATGAGAACCTTTAGATCTCCACAAAAATATATACACCTAATTGGTGAAATCTTTGTTAGGATTCCTCCTCCTAAAAAATAGAGTGGAAAAACGCCATTATGATTTCCTTTCTAAAAATAGAATTTGGTTGAATTTGTCTTTCTAGAAACAAGGGATTGACTCCTTAATTTTTACTTTGGGGCTTCGCCCGAACCCCCGAGGGGGCTCCATAACATGTCACCACCCCCTTAGACGCCTCTGCGACATGAGTGGGGGGCAAGCCCCCCCACACCCTTACTTTAATAAGTGAGGTACAAACCCGCCACAAAGGGATCCAAAATTTAACTTTGTTGGTACATATCTAACATGAATAATTATTACAATGGTCAAGAACCTTCGATTATGTGCTCATTGCCACACTACAACAAAAATTAACTCCAAGATTATTGCAAGAGAAATTGTTGTGAGAAATGGAAACTATTTCCTTCATTTAAAAAGGGAGAATGTTCTTGTGGCGATTATTGGTAATGTTAAATGAAGCAATCTAAAAAAGTAAGTGTACGCTATAATAATGTGCCATATGCTTGATTATTCTCGGTTTCCAAAAAGTTTTTTATTTAGTTTTAAATTTACATATACGTCGTTGTATATTACAGCTCCAACAAACTTAACATTGTTATCTTCTCCTACGTAATTTGAAACTCATGTGTAATTGCTAGTAGATATTTTCATCCCACTTCATACTAGGTCTATCAAATGAGGATCTATCTCCCTACCATGAGACAACCTAAAGTAAAAATAACTTGGGTTCTTTCTAAGAAAAAAATTATAATATATCTTCTTCAAAAAATACAATGGAACCTCATTGTTATTGCATGGAGGCTCATCAAACACCAATCACCACTTATCCATAAAGTTGTTTTAATTTGTACATGAATACACCAATCGGTCCTAACATGTTTTTGATTTCTTTGTAGTGGTTGAATGGTTCTAGGAATGTGAAACAAATCCCAAATTTATTCTTATATTATATTCATGTTTTTAATGGCATCATTTGACAACCCATTATTAAAATATTTTTCGATAATTGCCCTTTGATTATGATTTACATGTAGTTGGGTGGTAGCATTTTATAATTATATAAAAAAATACTCCAATATGTTTGGAAGTGAATTGCACACAATATGGATGATTTGTGCAAACTACTCATGATTATTTGCAATTGTTGGCAATTTGAAATATATTATTGATATAATTCTTCTCTTCATTTGCATGGTTTTGTTGCAAAATTTTTAAGTGGATATTGTTGGGGTTTGTTAGCATATTTTGTTCAAGAATTTTTGTTGGATTTTCTTCCACATTTTCTTCATGCAATGTCTCTATGAAAATAACAAATAAAATAAACAATTAAAAAACTATTTATTTATTTATTTATTACAACCCTATTCACTAAACCAAATTATTTGAAACCTTAAGCATGCCTAAATGAACAAAACACATACTTGGGACCCTAACATATATGTCAATTTATGTGGGAGAATGTTGGAGAAGAAAATCTTATCAAAATGGTGGACACTATATTTTTTTTCCCTTTCCCAACATCTACTTCACTTACTAGAATTCAAATAGAATGAGATTTTTTTAATTAATTTATATATACCCAAAAGGGTGCACCCCTTACGTAGTAAAAGGGACTACACACTTTGTATTACATAGGGTATGAGTTTTTAAAATATTACCTTTAAATAAGGTGTGTGCCTTATGTGTTATAAAGGGAATTTTGAATAAATTTGACATTTACAAAGTCTGAAGGGTGTGCCTCATGTGTTACAAAGGGCTTACACCATTTGTGACACATAGGAGCATGCCCTTTATCTTTGTGTTAGGTTTCAGATTTACACTTGGAATGAAACCACAGTCAGGGGACAAGCAAGTCCCTCCTCTTTAATGGGAGAGGTTCCCTTATTGAAAGTAGGGGCAAAACCTATGTACAAATATACAATCTTTCATTCAATGGTGGTTTCCGATATCTTGAAATGTGTTTTATGCCGAAAATTTATCAATACATGAGGATAGAAGACATTGAAGAGAGGAGGGAGGCAGAAGAAGACAATACTTTCAGGGAAAAGAGATGGCAGAGAAAACCCTTATATGTATTGAGAAAATGAGATATAGAGTAGAACCATTCACATTTATAACGAGCACAATGCAGACTCAAAGTTCTTGAGATTGTATAAACTAGAACACAAATTTTCTAAGCATGCAAGGATTAAATGATTCACATATCAAAGCAAAAAGGAAAGAGAAAGCAAAGGAAAAAGGGGAAAACCTTTGTATTGATTTCTTCCAATTAGAAATTACAGTTCAAAATATCAAAATTCCAACCCATACAATGGCTTTGAAAGCCCATGATATAGCTCACAAGAGATGGTTACAACTTCCTCGAGCAAGCAAGAAATAGTTACAACTTATTCCAATCATTCGCGCCCTCTCGAATTCTTGATTTGCAAAGAAATGTTAATGGCGAGAAAAACTAGTTTTTTAAATATATGGCCATTACATTATTTCACCAGTTAAAACATGGGCCATTTGATTTGCTTCTACAACTTTAAATTTGGGCCACCCACGTGGAAGGAATTGATTAGAGTGGGCTGCGGATGCCTTTTGCATTTTTCCTTTGAAGTTGCGTCAGGCTGACACGTGGAGAGCTTTGCCGGTTCCTTTATACTTTGTTGATTCGGGTCTATTTCCTGCTTGACTTATGTTGACCCCTAGACACGTGGAGGGTTGGCGCTCATTTGAGTTTCCATTTTGGAAACACCTCCTGAAATTGCGCCGAGTTGACACATGTCTCCTTCCGACCGGTCTTGGAATTTTCAACGGCCAACTCTATCTCCCCATTGACTTTAACCACATGGCGAGTTGGCGCTACTTGGAGACTGACCCTTTGATTTCACTTTTGAAATTACGCCGTTAGGGCACGTGGAGACTTCCGCCAACCCGCCCATACTTAGTCAATTTTAACGATCGACTCTCTCTCTTTTTGGACTTGGGACACGTGGAGGACTGGCACAAGTTTGAGAACTACCCCGGTTTGACTCTTGAAGTTGCATGCCGATGAGGCACATGGCGTCGTCCACTGAACCTTCCATACTTAGCCGATTTGAGCTTGTTTTACCTTCATTTTGAACCTGGGACACGCGGAAAGCTTGCACTTATTTGAGGACTGTCCCTTGAACCCCGCCTGGAATGACATCATTTGGATGCGTGGAGGATTTTTGGCCGACGCTTGAAACATGGCCAAACCACATCCAATCAGAGATGCCCACGTACTACCCGTGGATTATGGGGCAAAAATAACGGGGAAGATCGCTGTCGTCATTCCCGATCGCGGGAAGAAAAATAAAAAGAAGGAAAGAAACTTCACCATTACGCTTGAATTTCAAATTTTTCTCCATGAATGGGAAAACTACAAACAATGCTAGGCTCGACGTGATCCAATACTCCAAGGAACAAACTCAAAATTTTGAAACTTGACTTCAAAAGAGGGGAATTTTGAGGACAACAACACTTTTCCAATGTGAAACCTATTTAAAATACATTTTGATCACATTTTATATAGGATGAGCACCCTTTTTAAAAGGGTTCTCACCCTTTTCCAAACATACTACTAGTTTTATAAAGGTTTCACCTTTTTTGTCCCCCACCTTTGTGCATCCACCCATCTCCTCTTAGTTCTCCTATATGGAGAGAATGTCGGGCTCGGGGGTGTTTTGGGTTGGACTAAGACCCACTTATAGGACCTCTTGAAAACCTTCCACTTTATTTCAGGATCTCTTCTTCAACTTAAGAAATCTTATGATTATAGATCCCATTATTTAGTACAAGAGTAAGAAAAATATTTATCGGTAGAATTAAAATTATTAATTCAAAGAATTGATAAGCAAATCACACATCAACATCATAAAAGAGTAACATTGAGAATTTATCAATAAAATAAATATCATAATTTAAGATACTAGGTTATAACTCACACATCCATGTTAGAGATAAACCCTTCAAGTTTAAACATGAAATGGTTAAAAGACTATCTACGATTGTTAGAAATGTGTTGCATAATTTTCACGATTCATATTAGATGCATTATGGTAAAACATAAGTTTGAAGCACATGATTGTCTTGTGAATGGTTGAGTTAATGCAATAAAGAATGTTATTATGCTAAGGTTTTCACATGAAAGGGTTTTCCTATATGAAATATTGTGTGTGTTGTGTGTATGTCATTTTCTTTGTTCGATTATAGTTTAAGGATTATGTTAGTATTTCTTCTCTTATATAATTTTATCAGTCTATTTCTCTTCATTGACACACTTTCAAAACAAAGAAATCAAGATAACATTATGGCTTTAAGGCCTTAAAATCTTACCATAAAAATTTACTAAAAAAGAGATGATGAGAAAACTATTGTGTTGCTCCCAAAAAACCATGCAATGTTATCGATCAAGAGAAGGTAATGGCCATAAAATTAAGAAATTTTACCATAAGCTCAACATTGGATTGTCAAAGTCTATTCTACCATTATGTTTGTGCTTCTATTGATAAAAAAATGAACATCAAACTAAAATGGTTTGGAAAATGATCTAATTCAAAACAAATTACACGTGGTAGGGTGAACCTATCATGAAACTATGGCAAGATTTTAAAAATTCATGCATGCCTCCTATGTAAAAGAAAACATGCATGCCATGAACAAAAAGAGTAAAATATCTAGCCAAACTAAACATTATATGATATCGATTAATTTGTGAACAAAAATACATAACAAGTAGGGTGCAACGACACCCACCTTCCCGAAACCTAACAAGACAATTTTAATCATATAAACATGAAAACTTGATCTTTGTGTAAGATTGTGGTTTCCATATACAAGAATGGGATTGACATAAATCATAGCATGGTACCATTAAGAGACCTTATTGGCAAAGATACATGAGTTTCATCAATGTGAAAAATAAAATACACCTTCAAAATCACAAACTCCAAACCACGAGAGTTAGTCTTAAATCTTTAGAGAAAAATTTGATGAGGACTAGCACCTTAGAGATAAACAAAAAGGTCAAGGATCACATATTCATAGTCTAGAAATCTTCTGCAACAACCAATTATAGACCATGGATAACACACTTGATGTGTGCAAAAGGATACACTTAATATGCTTTAGAGATGACAAATCTCTAATATGCTTTGGAGTGATGGGTTTTTATATCTATCGGTACATATTAAATCTTAAGACACTTAAATTAACACATGGACTGGTCTAATATGATACCTAAAATCATATCTATGGACCTTGTTTCACTGATTATTTGGAACCCATGGATAAACCCAAAAAGTCAAATAAGAAAAAGAAGAGTTAAACCACATATTTGATTAGTTTTAAAAACCTAGCTAAGCAAAAGGGGCTTTGTATCAAATAATCCAATAACAAACAAATAAGAGATCAACCCTCAAAATCTCATTTGGGTGTTTGACATCAATCCTTGAAACTTAAATTATAACCATGAAAAATAGAAATTGATAACCACACCCCAAAGGAAATACAACACAAAAATCAGCTGAAAAACATTTTAGACTAGCCATTAAATCACCATATTCAATGAAACCCATAAGACAATCAACCATGAAGATCATTGGCGTAGCCTATTCTCCCCACATAATGCACCTATGGTCATGAAAACACCATCCTTGCATGCCATGCATACATGACAAATATTCAAAAATTATTTTTTTCTTCGTTGAAAAACACATAATGTTACCATTGCGTGCCCAACATGATTCAACCGCATCGACCTCTACCTTATTAGCACACATTATTTACAAACCAAGTTCTTTGCTTTCAACATGCAGTAATGGTTTGTCAAATTTTTTAATTTAAAATACAAAAACTATTGAGGTGACCCCTGCTTGCGGGACCCACCCATGCATGGTACATTTCATGTTGCATTTGATGTTATGTGGTGCATTCTATGGGGAGAATAGCCCTTTGCCAAGATCACTAAGAACATGTCGACCAATATAAGTAATAAAATGAAACTATATACTTCGACCAAATATATAAGTGTACTCGCTTTCATAGTGGACATGGGTTACGGCCAAAATCAAAGCCAAATTTGACAGATGGACAAACAGATGGTTTTCTTTAGGAGGACGAATGACCCTAGTCAAAACTATCCTGCAGGCCATTCCAATATATATTGCATCCCTTCTTCATATTCCAACTAGGATTCTTCATGATATAGATCATATTAGTCGAGGTTTCTTTGGTGTGGAAAACAACATGATAAAAATGGCATTTAGCCAAATGGGAGATTTTATGTCATCCTAAACACACTGGGGGTCTTGGTTTTAGAGATAGTGTTAAGAAAAACATGGCATTGACAACTAAATTATATTGGAGGCTTCTCCAAAATCTGCACCACTTATGGGTTATTAATGTGTGTGCTAAATATGCAAGTGGTTTATAAACGAGTCACTCATTCGCCATTCCTTACCTGTAGCGGATCTCCTACATTCTCGACCTTCACCTAGGGAGACTCTTATCAAAGACAATTTATTTTGGATTGTCAAAAATGGGTGTCAAGTAAATTTTAGACAAACTCGTGGAATATGTTTCCACCAATTATATCTTAGTACCCAGATTTGTTACCTGTTATGAATGCACTTTATGCACAATGGCAGATAAAAGTTAACCATTATCAGTAGTTACATCCTCAGAGAGACTGGCTTCCATTTTCTCAATGGCTAGTGACCTTATCGCAACAACAAATCCAACAACTGATGTCCATTTTACACCCGCGTCAGCTATCCTTATCAGGCATGCAAGATGAATTAGGGTGGGGAAGGCAATTTGATGGTAGTTACATGGTGGCGGAGGGGTATACTTCTTTGGCTGGGCCAATTAATCATCCATGGGCGGATATCTTCATAAAGATATGGTAATTGGTGTTATGGCTAAAAGTGAGCTTTTTTACCTGGACCCTTCTTCATAAATGGGTACTCACAGGAGGAAAATCTTATGAAAAGAGGGTTGAAAGGACCTTTTAGATGTGTGTTATGCTTGCGTGAGGTAGAAACGTGTGATCATATTTTCCTTTCTTGCCCTTTTTGCTTTACAACTATGGCGATGTATCACTTCAACATGTTCACCCTAGTTTGGAATGATATCACTGACATGGTGTAGGTTATTCGCAGTTGGGAATTGGCTGTAAATGATACCCTGTGATGAATATTGCTTGTTGGATTTCTATAACATTAATGTTATGGAATGTTTGGAAAGAAAGAAACAAGCACATATTTACAGGGAAAATATAGGAACTGACCTTTGTCTAGGCTTCCATCAAAGCTAATATTGCTGAAACTCTCCAAACGAAAGTCAAATTGCCAAATCCGGTATCGGCTAAATGGAAGACAGTTCTTGCAATTCTGGAACTTCGAGAGGAGAATATGCTACAAAGTCCTTATAACAACCTATCATCGCGTCCTACATGTTGGCAGCTGCCTCCTGAAGGCTGCATTAAAATTAATACTGATGGGGCATCTCGAGGAAATCCAGGACAAGCTAGTATAGGAGGAATAGCTAGAGATAATGTAGTCAACAACACCTTTTTATGGACAACAAATTGGAATTACCACAAACAATATGATGAAATCCTTGCCATTCAATATGCCTTGAAGGAGGCATCCAAAATGGGGTGGACCAAGGTTATTATTGAATCTGATTCTCAAATGATTATTCGACTGCTTAATAGGCAAGACACCATTCACTCTTCTAATTGACATATTTCACAGATCCAAGAGAATTTTGGTATTTTGGCTCAAGCTTTCTTGCATGTTCTTTATGTTCATACTCCTCATGAGAGTAATAAATTAGCGAGATGCTTTTGCGAATCGGGCTTTGGATTTCCCAAAGTGTGGGACCTTTGCAAATGGGAAAGCTCTCCAGAGAAGGTTGGTTCCTCTTCCTAAACTACTTACCACAAGTTATTCCGGTGCGAGAAAGCTAATCTAAACCTAATCTAACTTCCAAGGAGATAGGGAGAGAAAGAAAACTAGAAAAATAGAGCCTACACTAAAACAGTGATACACCAGAGAAGGAAAATGTTGATCATCTATCAAAACTGCCATGGAAACAAAAGAGGTGAGCAATGGAAAGGATGGACAAGTGCATCACAAAACCAAGGATGGATTTCACACAAAAATGTTCCAAAACTCCATGAACACAACTCCAAAACCTACAATGAACATCCAAACATGCACAAATACCTGTAATGAAGAGAGGCAAGAAGAAAACAACCAAAAAATGAGCAAGGATGGACAAATGCATCACAAAACACATTTTTATTGCTCAGAAGTTTGCACAGAATCATCATTTCACGGGTAAGAGGAAAAAAATGCCATTACAGAGTAGGGGAGGAGGTTCAAACTCCATTTTTGACCCTGGGGGAAGAAAAGAAGGGAGAGGCAGAGAAGAATGATGAACAACTTTTACAAATGAGCCAAAACTGGCTTTTATCGCTCGAACAAGAATGAAAGAAATGAGAAAACATGGGAAAATTTGATTTGAAACTTCAACCACCGACAAGATCCATTTAATTGGCCTAAAAATGATGGGTTTCCATGAAAAATCCCATACTTTGAAGTACATTTCTTCTTGAGAGAAGAAAGAGGCCCATACTTCATTAATTTTGGTGGTTGGGGTCGTTTTTATGCATTTTTCCATGCTAGAGACGTTTTCTCATTTTTTCCCACAAAACTCCATCAAAATTTAAAATTGAAGGGTCCATCATGTGGAGAATTTCACCATCTTTCCAATGATACCAAAATCATGAAAATCTGAGCTCTGGTGTGAAAGATATGCCCCTCTGAAGATTTAGGGCAAAAATGGGAAAAATTAGGGCAAAAATCGGGTTCGTGGGCGAAATTTGAACTTTTTCCCTCTTTTTCAAATTGGGAAAATTTCCCAAAAATCTCCATGCCCCGCTCCTCCGATGACACGTGGCATGCCCTTTGGTTGATCCGTGCGGCTTCAAAACAACATTTTGCCTCTTTTTTGCACAAAATTGGGAAATTTTCCCAAAATTCTCCATCTCCCGCCGTGCCCCGCTCCGCTGAGACACGTGGCATCTTTTGATGATCTATGGAGATGCGGTTCCATTTTTTACCTTTGCACTTTTTCACCACTTTGGAAAAAATTCCAAAATCCTCCCAACGCCCGACTCCTCGCTGCTGACTTGGACACGTGGCATCTTTTGCTTAGCTCGGCGGGGATGTGCTCCTATTTTTCCTTTGACACATTTTTGACTAAAGCCAAAACTTTGAAGTCCTTCCACCTCCCGCTTTGGCCCGACACGGCATCATTTTTTCCTAGGGCACGGGCCTCAAAAACAATATATTTTCCCAAAAGGGCTTTCTGGGCTTTTGGGCTGAAATTTTCCTTTGAGTTTTTTAGCCAAAAGGCTAAGTGCCAAAAATTTTCCCACGGGTCCGCCTTGGAAAATTTTCCCTCCAAACTCCGCCGAGCCATAACTCAAAAATACAAGGAGTTAGGAGGACTTCTTTACCTTTCTGGAAAGGGAAGAAAAATCCTATCTGATGAAGCCATTTCCTAAAATCTTTTGAGTGCTTGAAATGTGTGAAAATTGAAGTTGAAGCACAAGGAAGGAAAGAATGAAGGCAAGTTAGCCAAAATAAGACAGGGGCTTCATTTTGGATAACAATTTTGGTGACTCAGAGGGGTCATCTACTGCTAGATGAATGATCAAGTGGCCTTTGAAGCATCCATTGGGCATGGAGTCAAGCCTGATAACCAATTCTGATCTGAACTATGAAAATATGACCTCTGAGCCACTTGGAAACCCACTGAAACTTGGAGTTGATCTTCACCAAAATGCCACTGAAATGGACTATGCAAGAGCAACCAAAACAACACCAAAAAACTATGTACAAAATTGAAAAATCATACATGCTCCAAATGGAACATGCAGAGTGTGCAAAAGCACTTATTCTATTGAAAACAAACCTACCTACTCTACTCTAACCAAGAGCAAGGGAGCTAAACAAACCCTATAACTGGTTGGGAGAAATAGCTTCCTTTCCTCAAAAATGGCAGCCATGCAAATGATTTGGAGCTGAACATGGCTGGTTGGATGAGTGGAAAATCAACAAGAAGTTGGTCTTCTACCCAAATTAGCAAGGTGTCAACTGAAAACAAATTAGATACCTCTTTTAGTTGCTCTGCATTTGGATTGAAGAGGTATTGCAGTTGATCCTTGGTACTTTGCATATCATCCTCATGCTTAGAAAGCAAGCATGACTGTTTTGGCTTCTCCTTTGGCTCCAATGAAGCCAAATACCTGATTGGGCAAGGTATGATCCATTTGATATGCCCATTGCTTTGAATTTTAACTCCAAAAATGGAGTCTTCTTATGGACCTTCTTGGATGGATGGTGTGGAAGAGATGATGGAATCCTCATGCTCTTTTCCTTCCTTCATGGCAGTATGGAACTCTTCTATAATATGCAGCTCATCATTATTGATTGCAACATCCAATGAAGTTGCTTTTGCATTATTGTAACCTGTTGCAATACATTGTTGGCTCTGGAGTTCCTCCATTGTAGCTTTTGGAAGATCAAATTCTTCCAACTTTGATTCAAGAGGCATGTTGCAAACTACAGGTGCTTGTCCTTGAATCCTCTCCTCCATGGCAGTAAGTTCTTGTGGTTGAAGAATGAATGATGAAGAAGGAAAAGTTACAATTTCTACAGGCTCCTTCTCATCAAAACATTCTTCTAAGTCGATGGAAAATCAAACTCTTCAATGTCTGCTTTGCAGCAAGGTCTCTCCCTTTTGTATGGTGACCTTCAAATCTGCATTTTTTCACCATGTGGAGCTTCATCTTCAAACATGAAGCTTGTCAGCTCGAACTCATCCAAAAAATCAGATTTTTGGAGAGATGAAGTGGGAGAGAAATCTACAACTTCTTGTGCAACCTGCTCATGATTCAGTGCCTCTGAATTTGTTTTGGTCACCTCCATGATGGATTCATCAATCAAATCAGGCCCTTCAAATGAAAGAAAAAAATCTTCAATAATGCTTCCTTCATCTAGTTCCAATTCTGATTTGATTTCTTCCAGTTGCTCCTCTTCAATGGGACTTGGAGCTGATTGTTCTTCCTCCTTGTTGACTGGTTTTGTAGCTTGGATTAGATCAACATTTTCTTCAAATAAAGTGCCAACATGGACACTACACACTCGAGAACAAAATTTTGATTGATCTCTTTTTGGTCTTCTTCTTCTTCTCTCTGCTTATATAAAATCAGCCTTGGCCACCACTTGTTCTTCAACCTTTACCTCCTCTGTAGGCTTAACCATCAAGGGATCTTTGTAATCCCAAATTTGGCAGCCCAACTCTTCAAATTGTCTGTCATTTCTTTTTTGTTGGGCTCCTCTTTTTGTTGTCCTTGACTGGATTTTTGATTTTCATTTTCCCAACATGGATTTGGGAATGCAAGAGGAGGGGTGGGTTGTGACTCAACTGGTTTTGCAATTATTTGTGGTGGGGAGGAGGGAACTTCTTGTTTCTTTGGAGGGGATGATTGTTTGGAAGGGAAAAGGATAGAAGAATTGAGATGAGGTGGAAGACTAGGGGATGGAGAAATGAAATCAACACTTGGGGCAGCATGGGCTGGATTTGGAATTTGGCATTCAAAATGAGATGGTGTTGCTTGAGGAATGGAAAGAGAAAAACCAGATGATGGTGTAGAACTTACCCATTGACAAGGTTGCTCAACACCAAATTTATAGGCCTCTATCTCCACTATCCATTGTGCAAGTTGGGGCAACATCTCAATCATGAAGTCAGCTTCTCTTGAGGGCTGAAGTGTCTTGGAAAAGGGCCAACCCATGGACAAGTGCCCTGTAAACCAATTCTGAAAGCCTCCATTTGAGTTGTTGCTCTTGATTGCACCATGCCAATCTCCATTTTTTGGATCTTCTCTAACCAAAATCTGCATCTTGCATTTGATTGTCTTCATTGCATGCATACCCTTGCTCTTGATATGTTTCATAACCAAACTGATTTTGGTATTGCTCATATGGGTAAGCATGATGATTTTGAATTTGTTCAAAATGTTGATTTGAAGGAGTTGTAAAACATGTTGGAGGGGAAACATTGTTGTTGTAAATGTGAATTCCATGATGGAAATGAAGTCATGATTGCACAACTTCATGGAATGAAAAAAATGGAAGAGATGGAAGGAAGAATGGATGAAAAATGAATGAAAATGAATGGAAAGAGGGTCTACAACTTCAGAGATGGGTTGTTGATAGATGGAGTCGCCAGATGTGTTTGCAAGTGCCTCCAAAGGCTGAAATCTTCACAGGAACACACCAACCTGCAAAAGATGAAGTGGAAGACCTCTAAGGTCCCACCGGGTGTGCCAAAACTGTTAGTGGCGCATGGTGGTGTAAGATATGTTGTTTTTTTTGCATGAGACACTAAGAGAAGATGAAATATCTAACCCCAGTGTCCCACCAGGCATGCCAAAACTATTAGTGCAAAATCACAACACCCCAAAATGAGTTATGGATCTACTTTTCTAAGGAAATGTCATTTGGTGTGATTGCACAACATTGAGCTTTCCCAAAGTGTGGGACCTTTGCAAATGGGGAAAGCTCTCCAGAGAAGGTTGGTTCCTCTTCCTAAACTACCTGCCACAAGCTATTCCAGTGTAGAAAGCTAATCTAACCTAATCTAACTTCAAGGAGACAGGAGAGAAAGAAAACTAGGAAAAATAGAGCCTACACTAAAACGGTGATACACCAGAGAAGGAAAATGTTGATCATCTATCAAAACTGCCATGGAAACAAAGAGAGGTGAGCAATGGAAAGGATGGACAAGTGCATCACAGACCAAAGATGGATTTCACACAAAAAATGTTCCAAAACTCCATGAACACAGCTCCAAAACCTGCAATGAACATCCAAACATGCACAAATACCTGCAATGAAGAGAGGCAAGAAGAAAACAACCAAAAATGAGCAAGGATGGACAAATGCATCACAAAACACGTTTTTATTATTCTCCAGAAGTTTGCACAGAATCATCATTTCATGGGTAAGAGGAAAAAATGCCATTACAGAGTAGGGGAGGAGGTTCAAACTCCATTTTGACCCTAGGGGAAGAAAAGAAGGGAGAGGCAGAGAAGAATGATGAACAACCTTTTACAAATGAGCCAAAACTGGCTTTTATCGCTCGAATAGAATGAAGAAATGAAAACGTGGGAAAATTTGATTTAAAACTTCAACCACCAACAAGATCCATTTAATTGGCCTGCAAAATGATGGGTTTCCATGAAAAATCCCATACTTTGAAGTACATTGTTTTCATGCAGAGCAAGAAAGAGGCCCATACTTCATTAATTTTGGTGGTTGGGGTCATTTTTTACATTTTTCCATGCCAGAGACGTTTTCTCCATTTTTCTCCCATAAAACTCCATCAAAATTTAAAATTGAAGGGTCCATCGTGTGGAGAATTTCAACATCTTTCCAATGATACCAAAATCGTGAAAATCGAGCTCTAGTGTGAAAGATATGCCCCTCTGAAGATTTAGGGAAAAAATGGCAAAATTAGGGCAAAAATCGGGTTCATGGGCCAAAATTTGAACTTTTTCCCCTTTTTTCAAATTGGGAAAATTTCCCAAAATCTCTCCACCCCACTCCTCCGATGACACGTGGCACCCTCTGGTTGATCCATGGCTTCAAAACAACATTTTGCCCCTTTTCGCAAAATTGGGAAATTTTTTCCAAAAGGTCCCTCTGCGGCCCCCCGCTCGCTGATTGATGGACACGTGGCGTGGCATCTTTTGATTCTGCTGCGATGGAGATGCGGTTCCATTTTTTACCTTTGCGCTTTTATGGTTTTGGAAAATTTTTCAAAAATCCTCCCGAATGCCCCCAACTCCCGCTGAATGGACACGTGGCATCTTTTGCTTAGCTCGGCGGGGATGCGCTCCTATTTTTTCCTTTGACACATTTTGACCAAACGCCAAAAAACTTGAAGTTCCGCGCCCCACCGCTCGCGCCCTGACACGTGGCATCATTTGACTAGGCATGGGCCTTAAGCAATATATTTTCCTTTGGGCTTTCGGGTGAAATTTTCCTTTGAGTTATTTAGCCCAAAAAGTGCTAATTTTTCAATTTCTTCCAAACTTCGCTTAGCCAAAAGGCTCTTTGGCAAAACTTCTTTCCTTTCTCAGCGGGCCCGCCTTGGAAAATTTCCCTCCAAACTCCGCCGAGCCATAACTCAAAAATACAAGGAGTTAGGAGGACTTCTTTACCTTTCTGGAAAGGGGAAGAAAAATCCTATCTTTTTGTTATATTGATGGCACAATATCTATACGCTTTTTGTTTATATATATATATATATATATATATATATATGTGTGAAAATTGAACTTTGAATCACAAGGAAGGAAAGAATCTTCACCTTACTTTGCTGTTGGATTTTCGTTTTTGAATCTTCAATATAGAAGAAAGGCCTTCATAATAAATAGAGATTTCATTTTCTTATAATCTTAAAAGAATTTCTGATAAAAATAATGATTCAATGCTAACTGTATGAAAAACAAGGTAAAAGGATTCAAAAAAAAAAAAAAGGATTCTTACAAATATTGATTGAAAACCCAATTTTTATTGATAAAAATAATAATACAAAGGTAATTGTACCCGCCTAAATACACGTCACAATAAATAAATCAATCACTTAGGCAGGTAAAATTTCTGAACTCACTGTGTAAATCAAATTCCGCACTCCGAACCTACCCAACAGGATTTTTCGATTTTTTCGGATTTTAAGCTATTGTTGCCACAACATTTTTGTGCCCGAAGAAAACAGTGAAAATGCGAAGTCTTTCAATGCCGTGTCATTGACGTCACAAAACCGCTTCTCCCACTGTGGAGGCTCTATGGCCTCCTTTCCTAGCCCTGGTGTCCTGTCCTGTGACTCTGTATTCCTCGCCTCTTTCCAATCCACAACATATGCTGATACCCTTCTTCTGAACTTTGATTTAAATTCATTCCACACCTGGTATTTGTAATGGTTTATCACTGCCTGTGAGAGATTCAAGTGTTCCGTTCTGTAACCTGGTTTCAGCTGAAAATGATGAATAACATTGAGCAATGAAGGGGAAGTGCTTCAAGCAATACCATGGATTTGTGGCGTTGTTGCCCCTTTTCTCTGCATGTGTATCCCTGGGTGACCCCTCTCTCAGGGTGCACTTTCAGCCCTGATGGCCCAAAGTTATTGCACTTTATAGAGATCTGTCCTACTTGGATATGGCTGCCTGAATCATGTTCTTCATTATTGTTATTCCTCTCGGTGACCAACGATTTCAATGCCCTTTTACCAGTCTGTGATGGGTTCAACCTGGATCTAGTTTTATTTGCTTCTTTGATGATTTGGGTGTCTTCTTTGATGATTTGGGTGCCCTCTTTGATGATTTGGGTATTCTCTTTGATGATTTGGGTATCCTCCTGCAGATGATCTGACCACCCAGGAGAGTAAATAAATTCGTCCACATCTGCAAATAACATCCATTGGCATCTATTTCTGGCAAGCAGGGCACAGTGTGAAAACCCAGCTTCCTGAGTCTTGGTCCACGGCCATGGATGTCTGCTCACATTGAACTCACCTCCCAGACCGACCACAGTTTCTTCCAGGTTATCCTCGCTGTTGTTGTCATACAGAAAAAAATGCCCTACGCCCAAATGCGAATGATACATCACCCATTCCTTGAGGAATTTGGCCACATTGAACACCATGGTGCATGAACAGAGAACTTCACGGTGTCTTTGATCATTTTCTGTTTGCTGATCCTTGGGCAGTTCATAGTAAGCCACGGAAGGAATCAGCCCACCATGCCACCTGAGAGAGATTTTGGTGCCAAGAAGCTCAGGTCTATATGCTTTTTGAGGGTGCTTACATCTGAAGACTTCTTGACTTGAGACTGTGACATCTGTCTCCACAGTTCCATTGAATACACAATGCCGAGATTCTGGATCTGTATTCACCCCTTGTCTGTGATTCACTCCCTTTGCAAACAAAACCACATCTGTACTTGTAGATAGACTTTCATAAACCAGAAATCCCCATTTGAAGATAGTCTCAGGCTGATTTATTTGCCTGATATGCCTGTTTAGATCCCTGTCCAATAGAGACAGTGAGAGAAATTTTCTTGCATACCCCTTAGACGACTCTTGTTCTTTCTCCTCTGGTAATTGGCATCTTACTGCGGCTCGACCATGTAAGTACTCAATTCCATTGACGTGTGTAATAATCTGATCAGAATATACACAAACAATCATAGACCTGTGTCTTAATACAGTGGAAGTTGCAGAGGGCAAGTAAACCATTAGGAGCACTTCATCAGGAAGCAAAACCATGTCCTCTATATAAAGTGCCTCTTCTCTAGGCAATGGTGATGATATGTTTTCTTTTGATTCTATCTGCACCTTAAATTCATTTGGTTTGAAGGGTTTCTCTTGGTTTGCCAGTAAAACAAAGGGCAAGACATTTTTCTCAAAACCATGAATAACAATGGTAGCAGTAGCAACAATGGTGAGGAGAATAGAAAAAAGAGCAATGGCACTGCAGAACTTGAAACGATGCTTTCTTGGCTCTGGGATTGTGGGAACAATTTTCCTAGGGCTCTGTGTGACATCCTTGATGATCCAGTCTTCTCCTTTCTTTGAAGGAACGGTTTTCCTTGGACTGTGAGAGATCTCCTTGATGATCCAGTCTTCTCCTTTCTTAGTGCTGCTGCTGCGCCTGTACCGGAACGACATGGTTAATCAAAAACACACAATCCCTCAACTAAACTAAATCTGTCTTCTGCTCTTGTTGGCGGTGCAGATTATTTTAGTTGCATTGAACTTTCGGTCCTGATTCCTCGACTTTCCACACATTATTTACTTGTATGACGCCTTTTTCATGTGGGTCGGTCCAACCTAAATTTCCAGCTTGTAGATTCGGCTGAAATGCAACACCATGATTGGAAAACTACAAGGAATTGTTGGTGAAATCAAATCTAAATTGCCATGCTGGTTAAAATTCTCTCAGCACCCTATATTGACCAGTAACTGAATTCCTAAATAAGCATATTAATATATGGTGAAGCTATAAAACATTCTTTACCGGGCTTCCATGCAGGTTCTGAGATGTGGAGAGTGGTCAATAAATCAGTTTAGTCCCCTTAATTAGTAGTTAATGAGCATGGAAATGCGAAATAATTTAAATGTTTAGAAGAAATAAGGTTTTAGAATGATACATATTTGGTTGTAATTATATAGACAATTGTCAAAAATGGATAGTGTAGAATATGTCAAAACAACACGGTGAATGGATTTAGAAAATTCAACACATGGTTCTAGTAGGTGTCAAATAGGATGATTCGCATTGCATAACTGTTTTAGGACTGTACTCATTTTTCTGGATTCATCGAGTAGTTTTTTCAAAAGTGTCTTTCTTCTTTACAACTTTGATTGGGCGCAACTCTTTGCAAAATTGTAAATATTAGGAGTTAATGTGGACCTATATTACCCCTACATTATTATCAAGTCCTTAGGGTTTTGATTAGTTTGAAAAACAACACACCATGTATAATGCAATTCAGCTAGTTATGTATTGTATATATATCAATCCTTATCAATTTAAATTCTCTAATCAATACAATAAATAAATGTTAAATGGTTTTCTCTAAATGCTTGAAACCTACTTATGTCATGACGATGCTTCTAAAAAAAGATTTGTTTTCTTTTACAACTGCAATTATTGTTCTATTGTATCCTAGATGCACTAATTATCACTAGTAGATTTTCAAATTTTACTCTCGAAATCATGATTTTATTAGCTTGGGAAAAATTGGGTCGTGACACAACTTTTCTTGGTGGAAATTGCATTTGAAACCTTGGTGCTAACTAGCAACTTTTTTACGATGCATCCTATGTCAAAATTTAGCGCCACAAATTTGTTATCACAAATTGTTGCATCATGAAATAGTGCATCAAAGTTTTAAATTTGACATTTTTGTGAGGCATTTTTGTCACAATGCTTTGTGTTGGAAAATATTGCATTAGAGTTTTATATTTTAATTTTGACAATTTTTTGAGAAGGGCCACTTGGTAACAAAAATGTCTAAACCACATGCAATATTAAGATTGTAAATATTACCCCTTATTATTGGGATTGACCACCCTATACTCTCAGTATTAAGGACCTTTTTATGCCACTACCCCTATTTATACCCATATTCCAATGCAAAAATTGTAAATAAAAATTATTGGTTAGAGCATGTAAGCAAGGGTGCACAAATATAACAATGTTTTAGAGATGTTGTGGAATATAAACTAGGACATTGACACATTAGACTCTTCAATACCCAACATTTTCAATACAAGTGTGTGCTTTTTTCCCTTCAACATCATTAGTAGATTGATTGCAATATAAATAGACTTCTTATAGTGCACATTTCAATGTCCATGTTGCAAGAAATAAATTCCCTATAATATACCTTTTCAAATATGAGTGCACCATCATTGGCATTAAATGTTGCAAGAAAGAATGTTAGCAATGATTTTGAATATCAAAGACTATTATTAAAAATTAGTCAATATAATAAACAAAATTATGCCTAGAAAAATATGAGGTGAGATTTACATAATGCTTAAAACAACAATTTCTTGCACATGTTTTCTCTCAATACCAGTTCTTGAAATTTCACCTCCATAATTTTGAAAAACTTTGTATCTTTCTTACCCTTCCATAGGGATTTTTTCAAATAACGCTCACTAACTCATAAAAATTTGTTTATAAACATGTGAGTGAAATAAAAATTTTAATGTGTTGATTGATTTTGGGTGATTTTTTAAAGTTATGGTACACCCTTACACTAATCCTAACACACTCGCTTCAACAATAACACATTTGTGTAGCACTAAGTTTGGTGTCAAAATTTTCAATTTTTTTATTAATGCACTAGTGGGATTTTTAATTTGAATAATATATGTGTTTTGATGCAAAAAAGTGATAATTTTGTGTTAGCAATAATTCTAGCATTAGTATTTTAAATAATGGATTGACGTGATTTTTAATTTAAAAATCTCAGCTATCACGCGAAAAAAGTGATATAAATATGCATAATATTAATTTAAAAAATTATCATTGTAGTGGTTTACACTAAAACTTGGTACAATTTGCGTCACTTTTGCCTTATTGAAAAGTGACACAAAAAAAATGCAAATTAGCATTAAAAAATCATGAAAATATAAAAAAGTAACACAGAAGTTGTGGCAAAATCATCACAATATACCAATATATGCACTCATGTATTTATAGACTTCAATTCAATGTATTCCAAAACACAATAGACAAGAAATACCAAAAAGGCCAAAACCTCAAGGAACTAAAAATGGCCATAAAAATACACTTTGGAACCATAACAAACAATGATAAACACACTAAAGGTACCTAAACACGAAGAAAACATATTGAAGGCACGTTAAACAACTTCAAAGAAACACATTGAGGCGACACTAAATAAGGAGAAAACATACTAACACTAGTACACAAAATGCAATTTTCGCCAAATTTTGGGTCAATTTTGCATTGCAAATCAACTATTTTAAGTGATTTGGCCAAGAAAAATTTGGGAGATTTGAATCAATTTTTAGAGAGACACAAAAGTGACACAACTACATTTATATTTATATTTTAGTTGCATAGACTTTATTTTATCCAATAATAAGATTTAAAAAACAAAACCACACTAATAAATTATGAAAAATTACAAACCAATTATAAAAATTATAAATAATTATATTATATTTAATATTAATATTCTATATTCAAGAAAAAAAATAATATACATATACATAGAATTTTGGATTTAATTTGTTATGATGTCTATATATCTCTATATATTATATGTGTGATGTTTCAATGTTACATGTCACAATAATCTTATTTGCGGTCTAAAAAATTACATGGATGTCATTTAACGTTCAAAATATAATATGCACGTCAAATTTATTTTTATAATAACTATTACAAAAAATAAAAAATTGAGTAAAATTTTACATCTACAAGATTGAAAAAATAACTTTAAATAAATTTCTAAAATGAAATTGAAATAAATAATATAAAATTAAATGCATAATATTTTTCTCTAGATATTTATTGTAAATAAAATTAAATGCATAATATTTCTAGATATTTAGTAGAATATAAACATCATGTGAAATAAAACATCACTACAAATTTTATTTAGATAAAATGAGTTTATCGAAGATCTAAAACTTACATTGATCAACCATGCTTTCACAAAATATTTTGTGACCTTCTTTGTTTTTCCCCTCTCCAAATGTCATACACTTTCTCCCAGTCGATTAAAGAAGGATCAGGTCCATTTAGTGATACTCGCATGAGTGCATCCAATGTTATGATTTCTAGCTTTGATCTTCTTATATCTTTAATTAGGTTTTGCTTTGAAAACCCTCGCTCACATGCTGTTGTACTTGCAGGAATCACAAGTGTACTCTGCCATAGTTTTAACATGTTTGGAAAGTTGGTTTGCCAACTTTTAGAAATACAAAAAACCCTCCATGCTTCTCTAATAGAAAATCCCTCACACCCTGAGTGGAGTGTATCAATAAATTGATGCAACTCTTTTTTACAAGCCTCGATGTCAAATGATGGAATGTCCATCCCTTCATTACAAACAATCTGTTGTAAATGTTGGAAAAGTTTTTCAAGCCAACGCATTGAATTATTTTCTCTAACCAAAACATCATGTGAATAGTGTGAGGGACTAAACAACTTCACTGCATTGAAAATAGAAAGATCAGGAAACCTTGCATTTAGACAATCTATTAGTCTTTGAACATAATCTTTTGTAAGTTGTATGCAACTTTGTAATGTGCCATCAATACAAGGACTGAATCGTTGCTTTTGTGTATTAAGAGTATCACCATGTGCATTGGGAATAGATGTGTAAAGCAATTCATGTTTGTGAACTACTCCCTCTTTATCAGTGATTTGTAGATAGCCAAACTGAGATGCCTCCAAAAATTTTGATAAGTAGCAAGCACCATTTGGAAATGAATTATTATTTAGAAACATTCTCCTTAGAGTATTAATAGTAGCATCAATAGTAGCTCCAAGAGAAGTGACATCAATGTGCTCCACTTGAAATTCTTTGTTTAACTTGTTAAGTTCACACATAACATCAAGCAAGCATGTGCAAACAATACTGAACAGAAAATATTCTTGCCTTATCATACCATGATTCTTTCTTCTCACTTTTCCACAAAGTCATTATAGCAGGCATCAATGCCACTAGCCTTTCAATAACTTGTCCCCTAGATAACCATCTGACTCCATGAATCTGAAGGCACTGGAGAGTTTCTAGTTTCATAAGTTCCTGTAATGCAATCAACTCATTAGTTCTTTTTGTTGAATTTTGAACCCATGAATAGACTTTATTTGCCACTTTCTCAACAAACACTAACTCGGTATCATTTTAGAAGCATCTGATGCAGCTAATGCCTCACGATGAGCAACACAATGAACAACTATTAAATTTGGCACATCTTTTTTTAACAAGGTCACAAATCCATTTTCATTTCCCACCATAGAAGAAGCACCATCCGTAGAAACAACTATCAATTTTTTGTTCAAAATATTCCGTTCATTTCTTAAACCTTGTAGTGCATCATAAATTGTTCTTCCTTTTCCATCACCAACACTAATAAGTTTCATGAATTGAGAGACTGGCAACCCCAATCCTTGTGAATCTAGAAATGTTGCATAAACAACAAGATGTTTATCTAGGCTACGATCAGTGCTTTCATCTAACATGAAAGAGATATAAGGACTCTCATTCATCTTCAAGATCTGTATCTCTTCAAGATATTTAGATATAGAAAAAATAAATTGATTGGCTGCCTTTCGGTTTGTATATGATGCATAGTCTTTATTCTTGGGCATACATGATGTATCTAATGACATGACAAGTGAACAAAGAGAGTCATATGTAGACAAAGATAAATCTGTTTTGCAACCCAATATGCCAATTTCATGGTTGTGATAATTCTATGCTTATTAGAATCATCAATCTGTGTTATATGTTCTGGAATAGATATCACCTTTTTTTGCTTATCACATACCCATTTTGCTTGTGATAGTTTGTGAACATTTGATTTTTCATGGGTTACAATTGCATCTTTCTGCATGCTGGTACAACCATCTCCTATTCCCCATGGACCTGGTGCTCCATATGTTTCACACCATTCACACTTCATAGAAGTTTTATCCTCATGGATAGTTTTTTTAACCATGTATACTTATTTTCCCACTCTACTCTATAAACTCTCTTCAATTTATGTTTTACCTCTTTGCCAACAATATTGTTTGTTTCAACCTCACCTCCCATAATTTCTATATCTTCATTAAGATCTTCATTCAAATCAATATTAGGTCGAGATTCAGAAATACCTTCACGTTGAAGATCTTGAGATGGAATTGACCATTTAAACATTTGGTTGATTGTCCTTTGTTTCTTCTTTCTTTCCGACATTTTACAAAACCTGCAAAATCAATTTAAATATTAATTTCTTTATAATAATGCACCACAAATTATAATATCAAAAAAATAATATCAGCAAAAAATCGGTTAATCTACATGCAGGCTACGCGTCCCGAAATCTATTCTAAAACAAATAAAGAAATCTTCATGCAGGGCGCAGGCAGCAAATGTCATTTCCAATTTGCCACGCAAAATCCAACTACACCTTGCAAAATCCAAGCTTGAGCCCGATCATAGCTTTAGCTTTATCAACACAACTTTCTCACTCTAACAATTTGGCTTTATCGACAGGTTGTGTTTCTTTTCCATTAGCAATACCCCACAATTTTTTGTTCATTAATTTCATTTGTATTTTAACTTTCCAGTGTGAAAGTTGAAGTGAAAATATTTTTCTATTGAGATTTCCATTTTGAAATATTTACTTAGATGAAAAAAAGTGAATACAGATAAGTATGAATACTTGGAAAATGTCCTCAAATCTTATTATTGTCACTGTATTTCTCCTTTAGATGATTCACGCTAGGAGAAATAAAATATGCCCAATCAAAGATTATAGGAATTTTGTAAAATGCATGAAATTACGTTTATGGAATTCACAATGTTTTAGCATTTTTGCTCCTTTGGAAAGTGAGATATTCCTTGAAATGCGAGTAATTAACATGAAGATTGAACTTGCTAGGTTGTTTAAGTCCCAAAAAAATGTCAATGTGCATTAAATCTCACACATTTCGAGATGGAGGAAGTCGCGGTTTTCTTAAAACGGTCTGTCATTTCATGTATTTTTGGCATGTTAGGATTTTTGGTTAGTGATATTTTGCAGTCAGATGCTTTGACGGGAATAGACAAAGAAAAACTATGAAAATCATACCATTCGAAAGGAAAATAATAATAGGGCAGTTGTTTAGTGGCTCAGAACATACTGAAGCATTGTGTCCTCTGTGTTGGGTAGCTAAAACTGTAAATGGGTGTCTAAATTTTTCATTGCGAACTGGTCAGGCCTACCAAATTTTTCATTGCGACACTGGTCTTCGGTCTTCACTTACGAGTTCAAAGGATAACGTTTAATCAAAAGCAAATGAAACTAACGATCTTAAACCATAAGTGAACCAATCTACTTATGAAAAGATTAACCATACAAAAGTTAAGTATTGAGTATATCGGTCTTCATATTCAAGGAATCATAGTCTAGAAGTGAAGACAACTAGATATCATCAAACATTCCGTCATGAAGGATTTCAAATACGTCGAAATAAAATAACAAGAGTACAGAAATTATTCCATTCCTGTAAGTAAGAATATTGCTATACATACCTGTCACCAATGAAGAACCCAAACCAGCATACCAGTGGCTTATCCTCGTGGAATCGTTCTAGCTATCATAGATTCGAGTGCCCACTGCCCCCCCCGTCCAGGTCATATAAATTTGTAAACTAAATGATGAGACGCATTTATAGAATAATGGCTATGGCTAGCCACTGCCGCCACCGCCTGGGATAGAAACTGCAGAGCCGAATTAGAATAGAGTATTTTTTTATTTGTTTTGTTTCTAATTTTATTTCCTGGTTTCTATTTCATACTAACTAAAAAGATAGCAAGTAGCAACAACAGACTTGTAAGATTTTTCCTTTTTTTTTCCAAATATTTCTAAATTTTAATTTTGATTTAAATTAGATTTTTGATGAATTTCAAAATATATATAATACAATAAGTAATTTATATATATATATATATATATATATATATATATATATATATATATATATATATTTGTTGACGGTTAAATTTATAATGTACATGTCATTTTGACGTTTAAATTATAATTCTACCTGTCAAGCATGACGGTCATATTTTAAAAGTGCCTGTATTTTGACATCTAAAATGACTAATTTCTTGCAAATTACTTTCATATGCATACTTTCAATTCCAAAGTGCGGAAAGTTTTCAAATCTATATTAATATTTCAACTTGAACATTTATCTTTCTACAATTTGATTTCTGGAAAAGTGTTTCCTTTCAATTCCCTACACATAATCAGATTAACAATTAGTTTACACATCTATTCAAGGTGGTTTAGTGATGAATATACACTACAAGCTTGTTACAAGGATATAAGTCACTAGGTTAAAAATTAAAGCAGTAAACTATTATTGTCTCTGCATAATATATAATTAATTTAAAAACAAACAAACAATGCCCCCAAACTATCCTTGTGGAGGTGATGTAATAGATGAGAAAGGTAATTTTGAGGGGCTTCAATTGTAAATATTTACAAAAGGTTTGTTTCTACATGCTTCTAAGATATATCAAGCCGCAAGGTTAGGATAAAGAATATAGAGGAAAGAAAGATTAAGAAAGACTATTAAGTTATGGAAAAAAGAGGTTGCAAATATTATTAGTGAACATCAACGTGCAACAATCACCCTTGCATGTGTCAGTATAGGTGGGTGAGTGTGGATTACATTGGTTACCTGTAGTGAATTCTCCTATAACAAATTTCAAGCTATTGGTACAATGAATCCAAATATACTCTAGAAATTCCAAAACTCTTTGATGAGGATAAATTACACACATCAATTTTTCCTACAGTAATTCATACACTTGGTGAAAGTCAACATTTGACAATCACTCCTATATTAATGGGTGAAGAAAGTCCATAAATAGTAACTACTTGTGTGTAGCTGTTGGAAAAGAATGGACATTTATAGCAATTGATCATAAGCCTATTAGGGAAGTCAACCAACAATAGATGGTATGGTGTATGAAGAAAGATAGACCATAACATATGCGCCTATAGTAATTCATGTGCAGTACTTTCTAAGGTGTTCTTGTATAGATTAGCTAATATCAACTAGATAAGTGTAACAAATAAAGTGGGTAAGACATCAAGTGGGAAAACTGTTAGAGGGAAAGTGTGCACACAAGCTAAATATATGTGATTCATCCAAGTGCGTCAAAGTATATCAAAGTTAATGTTGTCAAAGTGCCAAAGACCAAATTTAAGTGTTTGCACTATGGTTCTAAAGTATTTATGTGTTTATTGATGATTAGTATTTGATTATTCTCTTGTTGACATTTTTTCTTTCGACACTTTCATCTCTATCATTCTCTTGTTGTCTCTCTATTCTTCTATGTTTAACCATGTTTGCTTCACCTTCCTCATGTTCTCTCTCCTCATTGGTTTTCTTTCTTCCCTTATTCTCATTATGTATGTACTTGTATTTATAACCTTACAATTATGGTTATGGTTCATCAAAAATTTTATGCTACAATTATGGTCAATTTTGTTGCACGGGACCTTTGATCCTTGTTTTGGGTCTCTTGAGGTTTTTCAATATTTTTGTCAACTTTCCCATCATGTCGTGTCTCAACGTGCTTGTCAGAGTAATGTTTAATTTAAATTCAAGAAGACTATAAATACATAAGTGCATTAACAAGTTTAGAACAATGAAGGAATGAATGATCACAAGAGAATATATATATGAATTTGTAAAAATCAAGGAATTGATTTATTTTCAAAAACATCCCCATGACAAAAGCATAATTCAAGAATTTAAAGAAGAGCATATAACATTTATTTATTTTATTGATTAGATAATTTAGTAGATAAGGGTTAGGACACCTTCATTGTATTGAACTACTTGTTAAATTACATTATACTTCATGTGTTGTTTTTAAAATTGCTCAAAATATGAGGGGCTTAATAATAATAGATAGGTTTTGCAGTTTTGCAAGTTGTTGCTTGCTTATTAGGGTTCTAAGGAAGGGAGACTTCTCTTATTGATGAGTAGTGAAATTGAGAAAAGAAAGTGATTTTTTTGAGCCTAAGAGCTAAAAATGAACCTTGTCAAATCAATTTCACATTATTTGATAGTTTCCAAAACCGTATTGCTATTGTTGTCATGGTGCCACTAAAACAATGTTATGGTTATGGTCAAGGATTTCTATTTTGCCCAATTTCTCATGCTCACTTTGCCTCACCATCTAGACATGTTTTCCAATGATAGTTTCTAACAACTATCCAAAATTATAACTAAATGTGTATCACTCTCAGATCTCAATTTTCTCTAACATTTCAATTATTCTATGTTTCATATTTCCAAGTTTCATATGTTGCTAGAGTAATCAATTCATATAATCAAATATAATTTATTTGATTATATTCCTTTAATTTTAATAGCAAATATATGTGATTAGCAAAACTAGTCTCCACGTTTGCATTATGCAATGTCTCACAATTTTGAGAAGAACACCCATCATATACACTACACTATCCTTTTTTCGGAATTCATTAGCTTTAATGGCGTTGACTTTGACCTACATATTATTTTTCCTAATTTCTAGCATAGTGTTTGACAATTTTTGTATTACACGTCTCCCTAAATATGAATAGGGATCTTGCATATGCGTTTTAACCTTAATTGGAAAACAATCACGCTTTTCTTTTTTCAAAATAAAAAATTGACATCCCAAAAAAACATATAAAATGTCTAAATTTTATATTAAATCAATTGTTTAAAAAATAAGAAGATAGTAGGTATGGGTATTTAGTATTGGCAATAATTTAAGATATTTTAAATATATTTATTTGAAAAATGATAAGATTTATCAATTTTAAAGTTTATTTATTTATTTTGGATTTGACATATATTTTTTCTTATTGAAGGATTTCATATTGATTAATAGTTTTATCACTTTTCTCAAAAACTTCCTACCGATTTTAGATGGGTGACCTCATTCTAACTTCGCTACAATGTTAGGTTCGAAAAAATTCCTAATGGTTTTAAATAGGTAATCTCAATCTAGCTTCACTACAAACTTAGGCTCGACAAAATATTTTGGACAAAAAAATATAGACTCCAAAGTCAACTATATACCCAAGGATTCTTGATTTTAAATTACCTTCTCCAAACAAGAAAAAAACATGCATTATAACAATCAAATGGAGACAAAATTTAAGGACTAACCATTTTAATGAACAAAGTCATGGACATTACACCCCATTATTACCCCAACTACCATTATAAATTATGCTTTTGATACAATTAGAAAATAAGGTAGGTTTTAAAGATATTATATGCATCACTTGCTTGTGTTGAGAAGTTAGATATTCTTTCTTTAATTGATTGATATTTAATACTAGAATATTTGATCCAAATGAGCTCTCGAGACCGATCCATGTCACCATTCGAAGAAGGATTTATAAAAATTATTTTTAGAAAATTATGGAATCTATTTTTAGCGGAGTTTGACATTGTTGGTATTTTACATTTTTAAGGGTCTTCAAAGCATTTATGGGATTCAAATAGTATGATGATAGTATATTCTATTTTCATAGATTTTATTTTCAAGTTCACTCTATTATCTTTCCAATGGATCTCGTGGTTCGCTAATTGGGTCAATAGGCTAGGAGATATGATCCCGACAAGGAGCACCTAAAAAATCAGATTTTGTCATCTTTTTCCTATTCAAATTCACCCCAAACGTGGATGGATGTCATCTCTACGAAGGATGACCTTTTGGATTTTATTTGCAACCCTTCATTTGATGACCTTGTAGCTTCCATTTGGAAGAATTCATTCACTATTGCTACAATCTTTCGTCTTCCACATTGTTTCACTATAAATAAGATGGTTTTGAAAGGCAAAAGTTTGAAAGGTGAAAGTTTTTGTAGACATAAGTTGTAGGTTTGCAAGTTTGGAGGCATACATCTCTCATATACAAAGTTTTGCCATTTGTATACATCTTCATTTGCAGAGAATTGTGAGGCATACATCTCTCCTACAAAGTTTGCTCATTTCACATCCATTCTTGATTCCAAAGAGATTTGACATACATCTCTCCTATAGAGTTTGCCCACTTTGTATACATATTTAATAAAGTTATTTTACTTTTATAGTTATAGTTTTATTTCTGCAATACAATTCATTGCTTCTACAATTTCAGCTATTTTATTATGAATGTATTGCCATAACACATTAAATGCCACCATTAGTGTGTTGTCCACCAAATTCCAAAAATAATTTGGATCAATATTCATGTTTATATGGTATTTGTATTCTTCCTATACAATTGATACTAATTTCGTGTGTGTGCATGTGTGTATATGTGTTTAATTTTTACCATATTTTAGATTGAATTGGTTTTGTAAGACACAATAAAGCGCGTGTGCGCATGCATGTGTACAATCTTGTACATATCATGATTATTTTTAACATATTTTAGATGGAATTGGTTACGTAACACACCATCAACATAATTTTCTTGAATTCTCTCATCAAAATGTGATCTTGTAGTGCATGAGAAAAATAAGTCATTTTTATTCTTTTCAATTAAGTGAGATTTGTAGTTATCTTTGTTGATGTCAAAACTTTGACGATGTATTTTCCTTAAATGGACTAAAAATCCTTACAATTTTCAAACATACAAGGTTAGAAAAAACACCACTTTGTAAACAAGTCAATATAGTAAATATTCAAATTAAAAATTAAAAAATCAAGATAGAAATGGTTGTCAACCCTCTAATTGTCCAAATAAATTAAACCACCTACTAGTAGATACTAACTCAATGAATATTTAGATTCAAAATAACTTCATTGATATTTATTTCGTCAGTAAAACTAATGAAAAATATAAAGCTAAAAAACACATTAAATGACTGATGCTAAATTAAAATAATTTATTTAATATATTTTTTAAAAATCAAGTACCAACAAACCATCAATATTTCTTGTGAGGGGCTCATCTACACATAAAATAAGATGGTTTAAATCAAAGTACTATTTCCATTACTAATTACGATGCACTCGTCAAATTTTGCATGACACAAATTTTATAAAAATATTGTAAAGAATATATAATGTAATTTATTGATGCATTTACTCTTCTTTTTGAACTTTCAAGTTGTGTTGTCCAAAATTTTAACATTAGAAATCAACTAAAAAAGTTTAATTTTTTTGTCGTTGAAACATTACGAGAGCCATGGGTCAAAATATGAGGTACAAAAGTTGCCAATTATTATGACACAAGAGGTTGGAATACAAAGTGATGATAATAACATCTAGTTAGGATCACATGCTCAACAAGATATGGATGTGTAGATACTTAACTCTAGTATTCAATACTTTGAAACATTAGTTTTTGCCTCTTTATAAGCACACTTGAACTATTGACACACATTTGACTATGTATCACACTTCCTCTTTTTTTTATTACATATACATCATCTTGGCCACCTCTATCTTCTAGCTTTACTTACTCATGATTATCTCGAGTCAATATAGGAACACCTTAAAAGGATTACACGAATATTCTCTATTTCTCGGACTCCTATTTTTTGCTTCAACACTATCATCCACCTTAAATAGTATTGTTGCCAAAATGAGCAACTTGCTTGTTTTTTGAGCAATTGATCATGAGTTCACATGTTTTCATGGTTTATTTTAGATGCTTGCAATTTGTATGAACTACTAGACAATGTGTTGGAAGGATTTTGGGGTCTGAGAACACTTCCTCTTTGTCAAGTTGGATTGAAGCGATGTGTTAACTCAATCTTCAACGTTTACACGCATGCATGGTCGAATCTTTGAATGTTTAAGCTTTGCAAGTATTTACAATTAGTCTTGGAGTGTTTTCGAGCCCTTACAATTGAGAAGAAGCCTTGGGAGAGCTCTTTGCCTTCGAGTTTTTGAGCCCTTACAATCGAGAAGAAGCCTTGGGAGAGCTCTTTGCCTTCGAGTTTTCGAGCTATAATCGGTGAAAGCTTCAATGGCGTCTCTACCTTTGTATTTTGAGATTAATCCCATATTTAGGTGGAGTTCAAAGCACTCCCCTTTTATACAAAAAGGTTTCAATGTTAAGTGAAGTAAAAGCTCCACTTATCTTTTTGATCTCTGAAATCAACTAAGGCAAATCTAAGCCCGTAGCCCATAGCAAATCAAATCCATCACATGGCAAAATCTCGTGTACTTAGGTAGACTCCAAATAAGTGACAAGTGGCCCAATGTCGGGCGTCAAAATATTTTAGTTGCTCAAGGTGAGGAAAATCAGCTAAGGAATGGAAAAGGAGTCAAGAACAACAAAACCGAGATTATGCCACATGGCAGAATCCCCAAAATTTGAATGTCGAGGATTTTGTGAAATTGCCTAAGGAAAAGGTGCAACCTAGAGATTGTAACGATTAACGAGCTACCATGTGCCCCTCATCCAAAAAGCATGTAGCCAAACACGGTTTAACGCATGGACCAATCATAGGAAGTCAAGTCTCGGGAAGTGAAGATTGAGTAGCCCGGTGGCCGAGGATGCAAGAGACCATAACCAATCACGGTTTGCCATGTGGCCCCCATCCAACAAGCTCGTAGCCAATCACGTGTTGTCATGTGGCACCAATCACAAAAACTTGGGCGTAGGGAAGATCGAGAGAAATGAGAGAATGGAGACAAAGCTCGGAGCCCATAGCAAATCACAAGCTTACACATGTTGCAAAATCTGCACCAAAGTTTGTTGAGTTGGCACAATTTAGATAAGTCGATGTAATGGCCAATAATGATAAAACAAGTGGTAGAAGCAACTCCGAGTTTAAAATCGATGGCCTTGTGGTTCTCAAATGTTTAAAACTACATGGGTAGATTCAAACAAGCGTAACTTTTGCTCGAGACCACCAAATCAAGTGAGATCGGACTCATTTGCAAAGTTCTTGAGTGTTTCAACATGGGAGTGGTTTCAAGGCACCATTTGCTATGATTTGAAGGTAGTGGGGAATCATAGATGCCAACAATCATTCTAGGATATGTGTTTATGTCATTTGAACAAATATTTTTAGTGAAACATGTTTTGTGAAGAGTTGAGTGGGAGAAACACGAGATATTCCAACATATTCATTTCTTCCCTCCCCTCTTCTATGAATTGTAGTTGTGCATATTTTAAACGAGATCCTCTCTTTCAATGCAAATTTATTCTGCTCTTTTGGGTTTCCAAGCATTTTGAGTGTCTAGACCTTTGTTTTGGAGTGTTCGTAATGAATCCAACACCTCTTTCACTATTGTAGCAAGTTGTGCATCTTTTAAGCATTAATATGATGTTTTTGTGGCTTACATTTACCCTCTAAATCATGTTTTTGCTCTCCTACCTTACTCTATTTTTGAGATATATTGTGTGTGGGTGCAATTGCATGTTTTCATTGCACTATGTATATCATGGGCAACAAGAGAGTGACCCCCAATTTCTTTGGTGCATCATTGTTTTTATTTATTTATAGTTTCTTTCTCCCCTTTTCCACTTGTAATTGTTAGCTAGGTTTAAATTAGTGGTAGCATTAAAGTAGTTAGGATAAGAGCTAGCTTTCTCTATAGGTTTGCTTCAAAGGAGCCAAGGTCCCACACATTGGAAGCATTCCCATCATTGCTTCTTGGGGCACCAATCCCCATTTGGTGCTCTAGGGCGCACACTTTCAATGACCATCAACTACCATTCACAAGTACTATCCACCCCTATTAGTAGTGTCCTTGCACGGGCAATTACTAATTTTCAAATATAGGCACTTTTATTAGATCATTCTAGGCTTGATCTAGGTCATCTTTGTGAGAAAATCAACAATCACCTATATAAATAAATGACACCTTAGGGTCATTAACTATCTAAGCACTTGATAAAGACCTTAAACATCCCTTTACAAAAGGCTTATACACATCACAAATCATCCAAGAGAAACCTTTGAGCATTCCACAAGCTAAATCTAAATTACAAGGGTTCTAAGTTGCACGAAGTGCCAAGTGTTAAGGGTCATAGGAATGATTAATCTCGATCGCACATTATTATTATTTTTGTACATTCACATATGAAATGGAAGAACTTCATCGGTTTGATCCCTCCTCGAAGTATTGGTATGTAGTGCAAAGGTCACATGCATTGGGGCATTCTAAGGTTAGTCCAATCCAATAGTTTATAGGGATTTTCACTACCATTTTTATGTGGGTGCATTGTTAGGATTAGAAAATTGAGAGATCACAGAGGCTTTATTGCATCATATCAAAGTGCTCCAATGCCCTAAATCAAGTGCAAACACAAGAAGACTTCCTTAAAAATTGTACGCTTGTCAAACAGTCCCAAACACCATTATTTGCCTCAATGGCTCGTGTGGGATGGTACTATATTCCTTTGTTGATCATGTCTATGAAATGTTTCAAACTATCTCATTCATCGAGAGCATGATGACAATTTCTTAAGCTATTTCAAGGTCCCTATGTTCACTTTGTATACTCATGTTTCAAACAAAACCCAATTTGGCCTTTCCATTGTGCATGGTTTAACTCTCTAGAATGATCAAATTAACCCTAGTTTAAGTTCATATCATTGTAATTAACTACATTTATTCATATAATATGAATTGGCTCATAGTTTGTATTATTTTATGTAAAATAATTAAAACATTTTGGTGAACTCCACAATTGTCCGAATACAAAACCCTAGATTTTCTTTCTCCATCATGGTGTTAAATTTTCCTCTTTAGGCACTTCATGTTTGATTCTTAATTATTAGGGTTTCATGCTCCCTCTCTTTCTAGGGTTAGGACACATTGTTACATCCTTTATCCCTCTAGGGTTAAAAACCTTATTTGCTTGTGTATAGATTCTTCAAAGCCTAATCCTTCCATAATGGATCATGAATTGGATGCATTGTTCCTTAATATTGAAAAACCTTTTGTGCATATTGTACCATATTGTTATGATTATGACAATGTTGCATGATTATTAGAATGATTATAATGTTTCATCATATGCCTTTAGTGAAGAATGTGAATAAACCTTTGTATACAATGTAAATAATAGAATATTCTTCCTCTTCCTTCCATGGTGGTTCAAGATATTGAACATGAACATAGTGATGCAAATGCTCTAATAATTACAATTACATATATTATTAGAAAATTAGGTGAACAAGAAAATTGTGGCATTGATGAAATTATGGATTTGGTGTTCTTATGTCTTCAATAATGCTTCTATGCTTTGTGATGGTTAGCATGCTTTAACTTCTAGTGTTTCTTCTATATCTATGTTTGCAATCACGGGTGAAATGAGACCTTTGAATGATCCTCATCAATCTATTACCATTCACACCATACAAATAACATTCATCATGCATGTAATAGATGAACTCCAAAAGCAAGTCATTATATTATCTTTAGAATCTATTGCCTACAAATCTTGGATAGAACATGATGTTATCCATAGCCAACCTATTCCTCATAGGATCCTCAACAATACTTATCCACGTGGTTTTTTAATGTCTAATTTTCCGTATTTTATAAATATAGAGATTTGTACCTACAACTTTGCATGTTTTTCTTCTTCTCACATGATGACAAACTATTACTTGAAATTTTCATAAAAGCTTAGTGGATTGTGGCCTAGATTGGTTCGATTCTTTACCTAGTGGATCCATACACTCTTTATCTAAGGCTTGAAGACACATTGTTATCTTATTTAGCATTAACAAGGATGATCCACTCTTTATCTAACACTTGGAGAGACATTCTTATCTTATTTTAGCATTAACAAGGATGATCCACTCTTTATCTAACACTTGAAGAGACATTCTTATCTTATTTTAGCATTAACAAGGGTCATAAACTTACATTCAAACAGCTTCCAACTCTTGAGCAAAACAAAGATGAAAATATTTATGCGTACATTCTTATATTCAAGGACACTATACATAGATTGATATATCAACCTCTGGATATAGAGAAACAATTTATCTTTAGCAAGATTCTTCTACCTTTTCTCAAAGAGAAGGCACTTTATCGGATATCCTCCCTATATATTTTTTTGATCATTTTTGCTTTCACATGATAAACTATGAGGGTGATCTTTTACATCCATTTTACCCTTCTCACACGAATAATGTATCATCTAGTTCTGGTACTTCTGGTCACAAGAGAAGCTATTCAATTGAGAGTGATTCCACACATAGCAATAATGACAAAGTTACACCTTCAACAAACCATACTCCTATTAGTGACCCGTCTAAGGTTCAAAGACTAAGAGACAAACCAAGTGTTATATTAAGGATCCTACTTGACAATAATTTGATTGGGTATGAAACTTAAGGTAAGTGCATGGTAAAAAAAAGGCGGTGAGCATTAAACTTGTAACAGAGCTCTGTCATTCTTTGTTCCTATTTTTTCCCAAATACATTCAAAATTACTTCCAATCAATAAACTATATGTTTTGTTAATTAGGATCATCTTGAGATTGTTGAAACTGCTGTTGTGGACAATGAGGAGAGCTGTGTAGGAGATGCTGAGGCAGTCACATAGGCAAAGATGAGGGAGATGGTCGGCAAAAAGAGGATGAAGGTAAGAGGATGGTATGTGCATCCAAGTGATAGACGAGACATCCATTCACAACTACCACTTGGTCCTACTATGCTCGAATCATTATGAAATCTTTCGTGAATTAATATCATTTGTATCTACAATTTCATCCTGCTAATATCAATTTATTTATGCTGCCATTGATGTATAGCATGCAACACTCTGAACTCTATACATGAGTAGATAATAATATATCTTCCGTCCATCTCAAATTTCATGTCAAAAAGTTGATTCCAGAATCAACTTTTTGATTTCAGAATCAACTTGATTTTAGGATCAGTTGTATGTCAAACAACATTGTTGTAGACTCTTGATGATGTCCATTGTCACAGACTTGCACAAGATCTCTTTTTCTGCCAAGTTCAAGTAAATAATAGGTGATTTGTTTATAACTGAGATACCATACAAGTAAGTTGAGATTCTGAAGAGACCATTGGTTTCAGATCCTGTTTTTTTAGATAAAAGTAGTGATATTACAAAAACCTTTCTCCTTGTTCAACAAGTGAAGAGAAATGAAGAGGGATTATAGCCACGAAGTCCTTTTAAGAAACTTTGCTAAAGAACAAGCGACAACAAGCAAAAGATGAGAGATCAGTTTACATATCGTTTATATACCACATATAGAACAAAGATTCTAGACAAAAGAATTATGCAGAGTCCATAGTATCCAGACACTGAAAGGAAACCAAAAGCGAAAAGTAGACAAAAAGGATGGCATATTCAAGTTCTCCCCGAAGATTTACATGATGTGCAGCAGGATGTCATTTAGTCTTCAGCTCCTGAGCAGCTATCTGTGGGTTCCAAATAGGGACAACAGTTGTGGGTGTAGGTGGGAAAAGAGTGTTGCTCCACATATCTCCTCTTTTGATACCCTTGGTGGTGCAGCGAATTCTGGTGTTTTGTTGTTTTAGCATCTTGATGTGCATTAAATTTCATTTGTTTAAAAATTCTTTTTCTATTCCTTTTGATAACCTCAGTTCAGCTTTAAAGCTTGTTGAAGTTGTGTGTCAGGGAGTTAAGGCATTCTTTTGCTTACATCATCCCATAAAGCAAGTATACAATATTTTTGTTGTTGCTAATAGGATACCATAAGAGAGGAATTCCTTTCCAGGAAATATATGTCAATCCCCTTGTCATCAATTGTGGCAGCCACGTTATCCATACTCTCAGTAATATTTTGCAGGGCCTTGCTCATAGAGGAAGTCTCTTTAGCTACAGCAGTGTTTCTTTTGGTCTGCATGGTCGGAGATCATGTTCTGTAAATGTTTACTTTTTTTCCCATATCGTTGTGTTTAATTTCAAAAAGAACTATGTAGATACCAAAACTATTTTTAACAATGACTCAGAAGTATAGGCCAAAATTCGCCAGATCCTTTTTTCATGGGTAAACCACGTAAAAAGGGCCTGTTATTCAGTAGCAGGCCTCCTTCCAGTTACATTTTTACTTATGTGAAGGATATAAGAACTGGGTTGTCACCGTGGAAATCACTCGAACTTCCCACTTGAACACCAGCCATATGGTTTTTTTCAGAATCTGGAAGGTTAGTTATTAAAGTTCTACATCACTGAATCTTTTTGAAAGAGCATCATATACCAAAATTTTTTTGCCAAAAAAACAAATAACAGTGATAAGAGAGACATACAGATCTTTACAGACAAGGCTAACATAAGCAGCATCTTGATATTTATATTTTTGGACATGCAAAACTTCCCATGATTTAGTGTTCCAAAATATCATTTCAGTACAAATAAACAGTCAAAACTTCTAAATATTCAAATTATAAACTAGGTAATTTAATGCATTGCAGAACTGTCAAAACTTGAGTAAAAGTGTGTTTCATATGGAATTAGGGACCAATGTAAAAGACAGTACCCTCAGGTATCAAGTGTAGAAAAATGGGAAAATCGACAAGTGTTGATGTGGAATGTTGGATAAACTTGGAATATTCAATCACTAAACTTGGTTAAAAATTGACAGGATAAAGTAATGGCAGGGATCCTCCTAAATAGACAGCATAATAAACATATAGAACCATTAAAAAGAACAAGTTAAAAATGGGAAAAAACCACTGATCAAAACTGTCATATATGCCTTTTGTTTCCTAAACATCTGATTTATAGTTTGTAGGCTTGAACCAATGAGACACATCCATCCCATTCTGTATAAGCTTCTTTGTCGGTGGAGCAATCTTCTCTAGTAGCTGCATACCAATACAAAACGATAAAAATCCTCTGCAACAATTAATATATATTCCCTGTAATGTTGTTCAAGAAATTCCATATGCATAAAACTTCATTGGTAGTAGATTTCGATAATGGAGAGATAAATGTCAAAAGAAGACACTGCAAGTGAAATGAAAATGTAATGCATGAGCATGATGACCCCATGCCATACAGCTTATAATTCTTTGGTAAAGGGTAGCATAAAATACATCCAACTGACAAACAATATCATAGTCATGATTTTAGCAGAAGGTTTTGAGGCATTCATAATGCTTCAGATGTGTCCTTGTCAGATTGAAAAAGTTTCCGAACTGCCTAAAGATTGAAGGACAATCCTCAATAAAGTTCATCAGAAGATAAATTAACTAGGGGAATGGACTTGGTAGTTGAGCACCCTATGTCTTGGGTCTAATAAGCATTTCATATGATCTCCAAATAATGTATAAAGCTCAATCGATAATATTATTTTGCAATCAAACTATCATCTTTGTTTGGCATGCTCAATTGGAGGGAAAATAACATTTTAAATCAATTTAATTGACACTAAAATAATGCTTTGGTCCTAAACTTGTTAATAGCATATCCAATTTTACAAATTCTGTGTCATTTTATGATCCACTCTTGCATATTATTATTGAATACAAGTTGTACTATAGTGTAAGACTTTTGCAACTTCTTTTAGTCGCATTTTATTTATATTGTGGGTACTTTTATAGACATGTCCTATATCACCTATTTGTCCATGCTCAACTACCGGGTCCCTTCCCTAGGCATTCTGTTGTGACTTACGGAATTATCACTCAAAACTTTAGCCAGTACTCGGCATTCCATACTATTCAACATTTACATGTGCTGCAAGACTGGAATAGAACAAATTGAAAAATGTATTTTGATTTAATTTTGATGTAGTGTCTTAAAGGCTACCGATGCATGAACAGATAACAGCATGAAAAACTCGGTTTGAGATCTTACTCTTTCATGAAGTGCCCCATTAGATACAAGGACCGAACGGTCAAATACACAGAAGTCACCACCATCCATGCATGTTACAGTTCCACCTGCTTCTTCAACAATCTGTAAACAAACACTTTTCGCTGTGAGTAAAAGAAATCAATATAACTGAGATGTCTAATGAATGAAATTACTGAAGATAGCTTCATGCTACAAACATACAAGCCCGGAAATCTCAAAAGAATTAAAGAAAATGCCTGCAAAATTTTAAAAGGTGAAACTCAAATCTGTCTCAATACCAGGAAGTTATGAAACCAAAACTAAAATAATAGACCAATCCACTAAGCATGGAATTCACTTCCTTTAGGAATGTGCCTTTATTGCCTATCCGTTATTTATAACTTGAGAAAACTATGAGGCAAATGAAGCAAGTTTTCTTTCTTTCATATATAAACCACTAGAAAAAGTGGTTTTGTATAATACCATTGCACCATGCGATGGACCAAACAAAATGAAGGGGAAAAATAAAAAAATTGCATCAAGATATCTGAAGTCGCAGTCTAAATTCAAATTGACATAAATATAGATATGTTGAATGTTGTACAACCATGTGGTCTAAACTATTCTATCAAATCATCCGTGTCACTATTATCTAATCTCCTAAGATGTTGAAGAATATTTTTGAGCAAAGTCTGTGATCATGAGACTTCCAGCCCAATCCTAGGTTTTAAACAATAATTACCAAGTTCAGAAATCCAGATCAGTTTAGGAGGGCAAAACAATCCAAAAGTCTGGAATTCTTGAAAAATTTCATAAAAATCCGGCCCAAAATATATACATATTATTGCTAGGGTACAGGTACAGCTACGGGTTCAAACACAGATACGCTGATTTTCAAAAACCTGTGGTTTGGGTACGTTTTGAGTACGTCCATACATATACATATATACATATGTATATGTATATGTATATGTATGTATGTATATATATATATATATATATATATATATATATATGTATATATATCTGTATATATATATATGTATATATATACAGACTCATTTTTAGTCCATAAGGAATAAATAAACTTTAAAAATACAGTAGGATCAAGGTTCAAAATATTAAGTCTCTTTAAAATTTAACATTTTCATTAATCACGTGGCATAATACATATGATATATGAATATCATGTCAATATGAATACAAATAATCTTGAATATAGCATCTAAATTTTCCTCAAAATCAATTTCCTGTTTTTGGTGTCCCCGAGATTTCACCCTGAAATCTGGGACTACCCCTTTTACAAAAAATTCGTTCTTTTCAAAGTAACGGGTCGTGTTTTGTGTTTTGTTTTCCCTGCAGTTGCTTGCATTGCTTTAAGGTATCCCCAGAGAGTCATAAAAGCCAAGTTCGTCAAATACCTAGATGTCGAACTCATTCAATACCCTCACCGAGTTTTGTCTCTAAGTGTTTTTATTTATTTATTTATTAAATAAATAAAATTCTTTTAAAATGGATTGACCTCACCCCATCATTGTTACCACGCTGGTATTACTTTCAGCTTCGATTGGAGTTTACGGATGGGCTAATTGGCAAGTTATTTTCAAAACAATTGTCTACAACTTCTGTCTGGCATTTCGTTTTTTTTTCTAATTTATTTCTTTTTGTCTGTGTTTTGGTTTTTCTCCGTGTTTTGTCTGGCAATTCCCCTTGATCTTTTCATTCGTTCTGCATAACCAGTTCAATTGCCCAGAGTTTTCAGAAGTCATCCATGGCCTCAGACAAATTTGAAGTTAATTATGGAGTGTTGGTTTTTGAAGCAGCAGTATGGAAGCAAGTCGCACTTTTTGGGAAGAATGATTTCTTCATGCAAGTCGCATTTTCAAAGTTGCCCTTTCACTTGAATTTCAATGCACAACATAGAAGTCAAATCACTTAAGTGAAAAGTGGGAATTTTGGGGCTGCTGGAAGGGTGAATATTTCCACTTCCTTGCCCTCATGTTTTTCCACAAAAGCAAGTTAAATCACTTAAGTGAAAAGTGGGAATTTTGGGGCTGCCTGGAAGGGTGAATATTTCCACTTCCTTGCCCTCATGTCAAAAGCAAGTTAAATCACTTAAGTGAAAAGTGGGAATTTTGGGGCTGCCTAGAAGGGTGAATATTTCCACTTCCTTGCCCTCATGTTTTTTCCACAAAAGTAAGTTAAATCACTTAAGTGAAAACAGGTAATTTTGGGGCTGCTTGGAAGGTTGAAAATTCACACTTCCTTGCCCTCATGATTTTCACACAAAAGAGATTTTATTCACCCATGCAAGTCACACTTTTTGGAGCTGTTGGGAAGGTTAGAAATTCACACAAATCATTTAAGTGAAAAGTGAGAATTTTGGGGCTGCCTGGAAGGTGGAAAATTGGAGGCTTCCTGGTAGGTTGTTTTTTCTCACAATGAAAGTCAAATCACTTGAGTGAAAAGTGGGAATTTTGGGGTTTCTTTGAAGGGTGAATTTTGCTCTTCCTTGCCCTCATGATTATCACACAAAGAGATTTTATTCACCCAAGTGAAAAGTGGAAATTTTGGGGCTATCGGAGGTTGTAATTTAACACAAATCACTTAAGTGAAAAGTGGGAATTTTGGGGCTGCATGGAAGGGTGAATATTCCCACTTCCTTGCCCTCATGTTTTTTCCACAATTCCTAGCCAAAAAGTGCGACCCATTCTGGCATAACTTCATGCCTAAAAGCTGATTTCTTTTAATTATTTTTAGCAAGGGTTGGCGCCAAAGTTAGGGAGGAAGTCATTGCATGCAAAATCCCTTTAGAAGCTTGTGCATGTGCTCCCAATCTTCCAGTTGAAGCCTTCATTGAATTTACTTATATTCCTTCACCTGGAGTGCTTTTCTGAATTCAAAATTACTCATATGCAATTAAAAATAAAAGGTGATGAGTTTTGTCTGAATTGTTTACGGCAAGCATTTTACTGGTGCATGTACTAGAGAAGAATTGCAAAAGCTTAAAAGATAAAAGGGGAAGACAAGTCAGAGGCAACACCTGCAAGCAAAATCACAGTCACTGCTTCCAGATCCAGTTTGGTGAGAATCAAAAGCAAAGAGTCAACCGCATGCAGGAGAAAAAACATCTCAGATTCAAGGTAGAGATATCATCCAAATCATTCATGAGGCGGAAGTGCAATACAAGTTGGATCAACATGTAGAGTATGGAGGAAGAACAAGACTGAGAATGTTGCAACTTTCTTCTAATTTCTTCTCCTCTTTCTTCTTCTTTCTCTTACTTTCTTCGACAAAGTAATTGAGTAATCAATTAAAATTGTAAAACTTAGGTAATTGGCTTTAAAAGCCATTACTTCAAGTTATTGGAAGAAGTCAATTACTTGGAAATAACAGCAGAAGTGCAAAATAGAAAGTTCTATTTTTAGTTATAAAGCATGCATGTCATGCAATGAGAAAGTCTAGGGGAAAATATTGCCATCTGCTTCCCTTTTTCATAGTTTCCACATGCGGCAATTCATTGAAAGCTTCATATTTGTATTTTCCCTCTATACACTATAAATAGAGGAAGAGCCTATGGGTTAAAGGATCAGAATTTGTTAATCAACATTCTTGAGTTCTAGACTTTGTGATGTAGCCCTTGATGTCATTTCGTGAAAGCTGAGGAATTGAATAAAGGCAGATTTCTCGGAGAACTTTGTGTTCAAGGTGCATTTGCTTCTCACTTACGTGTGGATCTTTCAATAAACTTTGTGTTATTTGAGATTTAGATTAGAAGTTTTTCCTTTCCTTTACTTCTGAATATTGTGAGATCTACTTGTTTATTTAATCTACATGTATGAGACCAACTCTGCAAACTATTGGTTGAATTACATATCTTCCTTTCTTCTTTCCCAAATTTTATTATCCCCCTTCCGCAAAATACTTCATAAATAGCTGCTTACTTGCCGCAGAATTGTTAAGCTATGGTTCATGAGCTTTGGAATTAAAGTAAAACCCCCTGTAAATAGTTATTAGGATTCATACTTACCAAATTGATAAACATCTTACACGAGAGACTCATTGGTAAATGAGGGAGGTTTATCTCATGATCGCCTAAGTTTTCAGCTATACGAAAATCTAGCCAATAGAATATCATGTCAATATGAATACAAATAATCTTGAATATAGCATCTAAATTTTCCTCAAAATCAAATTCCTGCATGCCACTTCCACTAGCTCCACTTTCAGTAGCTTTGCTCTCTACTCCTTGTGAACTCCCTTGAATGTCATCTTCGCCATCAAATATTGAAAGTTGGGCAAGAGTGGTTGTGGAGGCATCCAAGTTTGTAGTCTTTGGAAGAATATCCCAAAGTTTGTGAGGACCTCTAATATAGTCCTTAGATTTGTGTGATAGGAGGCGCAAATTGGAATGCACATATACCAAATCCTTAGCCTTTTTGGATGCCAACTTGTTTCATTTAGCTAAGTGGATAAAAGCATGTGTACTCTGATTCAGCCACCTATTACAAAAAATGTTTGTTGGAAATTTCAAATTAATAACATACTAACAATGTACAAAAAAATATGTTAGTAACTTAATAAAATTTTCAATAAATGTTATACCTGTGAGAGAATTTTGATGGCGATAGGTCGTAGGTACTTGGCATCATAGCCATGTACATACCACCATTTGATTGGGCTAATGGTGCACTTGTCGAAGAGATCCTCAACCTCTCCCATGTTTTCTTCTGAAGCTACAAACATGCCCATTTCATTACAGAGCAATCGAATACAAATGAATCGGGAAAAAGTCTTTGAATACTTCCTTGCTTGATTTGCAACTTCGGACTCATCATATGGTGGTTCCCTGTTAGCTAGCCCAAATATTTGAGCTATAATACTTTGGATTAAGGGCATATGGTGGGGTGGTCATTTTATTCCATCTCTTTATGGCCACACTCTTGACTTCATGTAGAAAGTTTCTTCTAGATCTTGTTTTTTTGTTTGTATGATCTCTCTCATATGTCCGAGCATGGAGTCTATTCCATCATAATTCTCTCCCATGCATGCTACACCAACATTTGCATATTTTTTCATGGATAGAATGACCTCTGTAAATTTGAGCAAGTGCTCAACCTTGGCCCACCATTCATCATCAAGGACCAATGATTTTACCTTTGCAACTTTCTTTGTGTTTGTCCGCTCTACACACCCAAACATAGTTGATCACCATCTTGCTTTAAGGCATCTTTTACCTCCACAAGTCATCACAAAACGAGTGTGAGAGAAAAATCTTGTCTCTGCAACCTTTAAAACTCCAACCTCGAGAATCTCCCGAATATGGCTTGTGACGTGATGTTTTGGAATAAACATTTGAATGTCATTTGCTTCTATGTAAAAATTTTCAATCCATGAGTTGTTTCCAATCTTTTGCACCATCAAAATGAGGGAGTAGATAACACAAGAGGTCCAAAATATGTGAATGTTGTCCATGATGACTTGGACAACATTTTGGGACCCACCGACTCAATAGCCCTTATCAAAATGTTGACAATAAATTGAGTTACATTGACTTTCCCTTAACAATCAATGGCTTTTAAAACCATTGCCCCTTTCGGGCATACTGCAACAATATTTATAAAGGTTCTATTTTGAGCAGCTTTCCATCCATCTAAAATGATGAAAACCCTTGAATCCTTCTATGAATCCCTAATTGGATGGAAAGAAGTTTGAATGTGCTCCACTTCCTTCGCCAACAAAGGTGGTTTAAACCTTTTCATAACCAAGCTTTTTGTACCCTTGTGGAGCTTCATTTGTTGCCAATATGGAGACCTCAATACATTGAAGAGCAACCCGCATGCATAAATGCATCAAACAACCAACTCATCAGCAATGTCCCTCTTCTCATTATTGAATGCTTTTTCCAATGCTACTTTTGGCTTTTTTTCGTGAGGTCTCTTCATCTAAAAGGGTATCAAGTGGGAGAGTACGAGTTTGAGTTTGAGTTTGGATGACAGGATGAGTAGAAAATGTAGGTGTGGGTTGTCTTCTTTGAAGGCCTTCTTTCGAAAGGAGTTATTCTAGACCACTTTCTTTTGGTTTGTCTATCAGCCTCTTCTTGCTCTCTCAGGTACTCTACCATTTTCCCTTTTGATAGTTTGGGGGATTCTTTTATCTTCACTCCTCCAAACCTAGTCAAATGGAATTTCAATCGACTACATGAGGATTTGTATCAAGCATGGCGATCATGGCATATCCAAATACGACCGTGCCGCAACCATCAATGTTTTTTACCACTATTCCAAAGAGGAGAAGCAACATCAAATTCCACAATAACCCGTGTTTTCAAAATCTTGTGGGTCTTCTTGCACTCCACCGAAGTTGAACCGAATGCCATAATGGTCCTAATCTATTTTTTATCACCATAAAGGCACGAGGTGAGAGCATACACAAAGTTAGGATATTAAATTAAAACATTCTTCCTTTACATAAATGATAAAATAAAAATATTTACTAATAATTTTTTAACCCTGTTTCGATTCTTCATATCACATTACACTCAATAGAAGAGCATACATAGAAGTTAGAATAATATTTTAAGAGTCGTCATTTTTAATTTTAAAAACATACAACGGAAAATGATTTTTAAAAAAAATTAAACATAATGATAAATATAAAAATTTAAAATAAAAATCATGATCATGGTCATGAATGATGCATTCATGACCATGATTACATGTAATGATGTAACATAAATGATAATATCATTATATGATCATTGATAATACATTAAAATCAAAAATGTAAAGATAAAAATAAAAAGCTCAATTAAACAAATTATACCTCTAAACAACAAAGGCAACAAGTAACAAACAATGGTTGCCTCTAAACGTAGTTCCCCGTAATGAAACTCAACAATGATGCCTCTAAACATAGATCCTCCTTGCAATGAAACTCAAACAATGGTGGCATCTAAACGTGACGTCTCCTCGTTTAAAGAAACAATGACTCGCCTCTAAACAAACTTGACCTCCTTGCAAGCAATGACAACCTCCAATCTCGTCCTCCTTACAATAGTTGCCTCCAAACAAATCCTCCTTGCAATGGTTGCCTCCTCAATTCATCTTTGGCACTTTGCTCTTACACTTGCAAAACCAACAATGAATTGTTGTGTTTTTTAGTTATGCTTGAATGACTTTTTATAGGTTATAGAGGAGTTTAGGGTTTGATTTTTAATTAATTTATGAGTTTTTAGGGTTTCATTGACCAAGTCAACATATTTAATTTGTAATTGCAATGCCAAAACACAACGGGTACGTTTTGGGTATGTTTGTGGCGTCTCGGGACGTACTGTATCATACACGGGGCTTATCCATATTGAGCACGTACAAGGGGTTTGGGAGGCGTACCAATGCAACATAGTTTATATAAGATCAAAATTTTATAAATATGCAAATTTTACAAATACAATGAAAACTAATACTAATGTAATATAAAATGTTAATATATTTAGTATTAAATACTATATAATGTTGTTGGATTTCTCTTTTTGTTAAAAAAACTTTTTAAAAAATTGAGGAAAAAAAGACTAACTTGAACCAAACTAATCTAAGCCAACTAAAAGTTTTGGGAACTGATCAAATTTTGTGCAAACCTAGCAAGATTTGGTAACTATGGTTGTAACCTCATAAGCGAGAGGAAGAAACTCAAGTATCTCTCCTAAAATCCAAAGAAGACCCTGGACCCATAAGAAAAACAAAGAAATATCGTCATAAGTGCTAAAAGTAATATACGAAATACGTTTATATAAGAAAATAGAAGATAAATAAAATATATTATAGGAGAATATCAAATAAAATCTAAGTATGCAAAGTGGGCCGCAAATTAGGGATAAAGCATGTAAACAATCTTGGATTTATTTCTAGCAATTTAGCGTCGATACATTTTAATAGGAGACATGTCCGATTAATTTTAGGGAAAGCTAGCCAAAGTAGAGACGTCCCGGTGAAGAAAAGATATGGGTGGAAGGAAGGGAAGGTTGATTGCATTTGAACATTATTTCCCTTCAAATTTGATCCCTAGATGGTAGCTAAAGAATCAAAATGCAAGAAAACTGTTGCCTGGAGTGTCTAGCATGCCTATCTCATTTGAGAAAAGAAGGGGAAAAAAATTATGTTAATTTCCACATGTGACCAAAGTAAATAAATGGTAATGGAGAATACATCCATTCCTAATAAAAAAGTTAGTAGGGTGAAAAACAACCCTTGAAGCCAAAAAAGTGAGTAAGAGCTAAAACATCAAAAATGAAAACGAGCAACAGGGATGAACACTAGCCATAAAAATAGTAAAATAAATAAATATCCATGTGAGACAAACCACTCAAGGAAGGGAAGGAGAAAAAAAGGAAGGAAATGCTAAGTCGAGATTTCAAGGTCGGAAAAAGAAGCACGGTGTTGTCATCAGATTGTATCGATTAATGGAGAGCGAGATGAAGAAGAACAAGCAACATCATAATCCCCCACCATAAGGGACCAATGCAGATCTAATAATTTCCATATGGGAGTGGCTTAGGCCTATCTTGCTAGGTTGGAGAATCCTAGGAGGGAACAATGATACTTCCCATAGAACTTCTCCAATCACCCAAGGTAGACAAACCTCCAAAGGTGGAGAGAAAATTGGCACATGTCCCCATGTTGGGTCATTTGCAAGAGAAACTAGAAGGCCCGTGACGCTAAAAAGGAGTAGATTTAAGATGTCTAGTATCTCGAATGAAAAGGGGCACAACACCCAAACTAAGCACGTGGAGGAAGGCGCGCCTCTGTGAACAATCAAATTCAAGGGAGCTTAATCCCAATCTATGTGGATCACGGTTTTCAATTTTGTTATCTTTCTTATTGAGAAGTTTAAGAATTTCTTCTTATTTTGATTATGTAATGCCCACGTGCATCGAGGACCTCCGTTTTTGCCACCTGCCTCCACTGCCACCTGGGCCTCCTCCCAACCACCCAACCTGCAGGAATTTTTGACCGCCGCGTTTTCTACCTTGCGTGAGAAAGAGGGAGTCGGTGGAGGCGTGTTTTCTTCACCTAGATCTTTGTTTTGATCCTTTCATTCAATGCAAGGGCGCAGTCTGGTTGACATGATGGCTAGATGGAGCTTCAAGCCAGTGAAGCAGGCGTGTATGAGGCGTTTTCCTCCTGATTCCTCCTGGGCGCGTCCTTTTTGTCTTTCCTGGCCGCGTGGGCTTCTCTGGAGACTGGTCGCTTCATTTTAATGGAGGCTTTCTTTCAAGTCCGCCTGGTTGTTCCCTGTTGCTTGCTCAAGCCATTCTCGGATGATATTCGACTGGGTGTGCTCCTGGCATTTGCTGTTCGTGGGTTGACCTCCTGCCCGCGCCTGTTGGTCCTTGGGTGTTGTGAGGTGTGCTCTTGTCGGAATCCACAGCAACAGCCTGCAATAAGGAGTAACCAAAGGCAAAGCCAGGCAAGAGGAGCCTTCTTTTTAGCGCTTCCAACAGGAAGGCTGTCCAACTATGTTGTTTTCTGCTCAGTATAGAATGCATCCTTAGATTTGGTTTTCTCCTTCATGTTATGGTTATCAAAATCGACTGTGACAGTGAGAGTTCCAGGAGACCAGATGAAGTTTATTGCAAGGAATTCTCTAAGTAGACAAGGGCAAGACTATCATTGCAAGTAAACTTTATAACACGATAACCCTAGCTCCTCTAGTGAACATTATGCCTTTCATGGTAAAATTTGTAAAATGACCCTAAGGTGAAATGAACTGTTAATTGTTTGAGGATAATAAGATTTAATAAACAGGAGAAAACAATTTTGAAACCACACAATCTATCTCTCAGCCATTTGGAAAGTAAATTCTTTTACTCCTTGATAATAATTTTAGCGAAGCCTAAGTAAAGTTGTTAAATCTGGTTAAGAGCCCTAGCTTCAATTTAATACTAGCAATAACTGATGAGGTCCTAAAAATGTTTCATCTCGACCTTCTCCCCCTAACCCTTTTTCAAGGCACCTTATATCTCTTCTCTTAAGTGTGTTGAACTTAAAACCCTGTTGTCTTGTGGGCAAGAACGAATCTTAGTAGCATTAGTGGTGAGCAGATGGCCTTGTGGAATTGAAATTCTCCTTTTTCTTGATAAACGAATTAAGCAAATAAAGGTCATAATAGAGAAGATTTAAAGATAATTACTCTGTGTAAAAAGAATAAATTTAACTTGGTAAGATGAATTGTATGAATCATATCCTGAGTCTCCTTGAAAACGTAAGCTAAGAATTGCAAGATGTCCTTTTAAAATAAATAACCCTCAAGAATATCTCCTTGTGGTTGGCCCTAACTGTAAGTGTGTTCTGTGATTGGACTTCTATGTTGTCTTGTCAAAAGAAAAGTAAATTGTCCTTGATATGTGTGAACGTTTCCGTGTTGCCTTTATGGCCATCCTTGTATCAAGTTGTTCACAGTGTTAGTTGTATACTTGGTGACGACATGTTGCGTCATGTTATGTGTCAAGCAAGTCAAAAAAAGTTATCATGTATTTCACTGTGTTGTTCGTGTGTGGTTATTTGGGTCGCCACATTAACCTTCTACATTATGTTTTTTGCAAGTGCTGTTCTACATCCGACATTTTTAGTACCATTATACTTTGTTGGTACAATCCTCTAAACATTTTTTGAAATATTTTTGAAGCCCACTTGGCAAAATATCTGTTGTTTCAAGTCTCTATCGTTGTGGATTTTCAAATATTGCACCGGATTGAAAATGCTTCGTTATAGTCTTTTATAGACTCATCTTTACTTTATTTGAGGCTCATTAATTCATTTATCATGTGCACATTTGTGTGCTACTTCTTCAACTCTGACTTGATGTTGTTTTCACTTTTTCCCATGTTTTGATTTGAGCTGGTCATACCATTTGATTTCATTGTCTTGCAGTTGTTCCGGAAAATGTTGGATGGATTTTATCATCATTAATACCTTTTGCTTTCCAATAATATTCCCAATTCAAATAGTGCGTTGTTTGGTCCTGATGTTCTTCTACCAAACCTTCTGGTTTGGAGATCCTTGATGGTTTTGACTCCATCCTTTTCCTTTTAAGCTAAAATACACGTTTGGGTATGGGTGCGGCGGCACATGTATGCCTGTATGAGAATTTGTATTCCCCGGCTATGGCCATACAGAAATAGCAATAAATATTAAAAATACAAATATTCTAGCCAAAATAATATGAATTAACCACAGCGTATGCACACAGAATAAACAAAATAACCACAAAACACTACTTCATAATGATAACTGAATGCCACGTCAAGAAATATATAAAATCAAATTTAGAAATCAAAGCCATGATAAATTTTAAATATCAAGAGCTTTTATGGTATTTTTTTTGTCAGTGGTCAGAGTCAAACAATTGAAAAATTAAAAGAAAATTATTTTGAAAAAACGAGTTTTCTCCATGTTCACCCTAGCTGGCCCAGGTACACCCGAGATCTCCAGCAAAAGGATCCAGGCCTACAGGGGTGAACCAAACCCAAACACGTCCCTAGTACCCATGCCTCCATAGGGGTGAACCCGACAAGATTGGTCTAGAAATGATTTCTCTGTTTTTCTCTTTTGTGGACAGCAAACTGGTCCAAGAGACTTCTGGTTTCTTTTATGGCTATATACTCAATTCCATATCCTTTGTGGCAACAAGGTAGTTTCTAACCCTTCAAATGATCCTGCTTGAAAACATCAAGCTGTCCTAATTAGGTAGATAACGTGTCTATCTCAACTTCTAAAACTAGAATCTAGTCGATATAAATAACAGCACAATTCTTCTCCCATAACATTGCTGATCTGCACACTTTCCTTTTATAAATAGTACGCCTGAGTTGGCCTAATGGTGAAGAACATATGCTCTTGAAATAGAGGTCACAAGTTCAAATCCTGCAAGGGGTAGGGTATGTACGCCTCGTTTGTAGAAAAGTTAGTTGCCTCCCGCATGTGAGTACGAGGTAGTCCCATATGCTATAAGCCGCTTATAGACCCAAAAACAGGCTGCCCCACGACATCGTGGACTGTAAAAACCTATTATTATTATTATTATTATTTTCTTTTGTTGAATGGATACTTCCCTTTTACTTGTGGGAGTTGAATGAATCACTTAGACATGCAAAGATGTTATTTACATATACCAATATAAAATCTTTCAAGACTGATATGTCGTTGTCATCAATGATAACATGTGGAGTAAATCTATTCTTTACAGCAGTCCAATAACTCAAAGCATTAAAAGAACGGAAGTTTATAACAGCAACGGGCATTACAAAATAGCAATAGAAAATAAGAAATTGCAGAACAAAATTGATTTGAAGTTATGTGGCTAGGGCGTTTAAAATCCAAGAAATCTTGGAGAATAGGTAGTTAGGCTACAAAATTTGGCGAACAAAACTCAAAGACAGTTGAACTGTTCCAAGCCAAAAGTGTATTGGCCAAGGATAGAGAACCTCAATGTGATTGATATCGAGTTGTTATAGACGGATGAAAAATAATGAAAGATCCCCAATAGATCTTTTGCCCAAATAAAAGATTTTCCCACTTTATAAAATAATAAAATATACTTTTGGCAACTATGGGAAATAAACTAGGGCAACCGGGATTAATTTATGCAAAAGCGACTAGGGTTTTATATGCAAACACACCCAAAATCAGCATACAATAATTATTTTTACTCCCAAACCCTTGGAACAACCCTAGAGAATTTATGGCAAAAATCAGATTCTACAACAGCTGGAAAATAATTTAATTCTGAAACTCTAACTGCTGCAATCTTCAAGATAGCATAACTTTCTCTACACAACTCCAATCTAGGCAAATGACATATGCCCAAACTTGGAAAAATACAAGGAACAAGATGATGTAAACCAAATTATAACTACCAAACATGCAGATCTGACCCTCCTACTATTTCGGCCCACACATTTAGGGCATCAAATGAGCTCCAAAAATTATTTTCTCTATCCCAGATGCTTGCCTATATTTTTAGGAACTCATTCATATAAGAATCAGAATTTTGGATGCCAAATCAACTCATAAATCAGATCTGAAATCTGATTATAAAACTGGTAAATAACCCTCAGAAGAATTATGAAACTTGGGTATTTTCATTCACAAAAATTATGAGATATTAGACAATGATTCAGATTTTCAAATCTAAATACCTCAATAATAATGCCCAAACAGTCCCAAGGTGAGTCGATCCAATAGAGAAAACACTGCTGCAATTTTATTCACCAAAATACTTCGAAAAGTCTTCAATAACACTGCTGGAAAAAGCCTGAAATAGACTGAAAATCTGATTACAACCAATGGGAAATTCTAAGTGAAAATCCCTCTCAAACTCTTGGGGTTTTCGTCCACAAGAGGTTTAATTCACAAGGGGTTTCGTCCTTAGAATTTTTAATGCAAAAGCTGAAGCTCTATGCAAGAGAAAATATCATATAAAAATCTGGATGATGGAAGAGGCAAGTCGACTTCCCTTTTAAAGGAAAAGGGCCAACAACCAACCTCCAAACCAGCCAATGAGCTCACATGATTTTCCCTATGCAAACATTTAATATTTTCCCATATTAAATGTTTTTCCCAACAACCTTTCCCTCCTAGTGCAAGTCGCATTTCTCTATGGGGAATACATAAATTAATTATGTTTTTATCTTTCCTAGGCTTCATTACTCCCCTTTGGCCCAAGTCGTTATTATCCTTTCTAGGAGGAATAAAATATAATAAATCCCTTTACAATGACTTTTGCCCCTTAAGGCAAATCATATTTTCCATAGGGATTACAATTTATTTTTATTAAGCCAAATAAATTAATATAAGTGCTTTAATAATTTTATTTTATTTTTATAGCACTTTATAATAATTTATTATAACTCAAGTCACCCTTATAATTTTCCTTTGGCCGCCGGGTTGACAAAATAGGCCAAAAGTCTTCGATTGGGAAAAGGGGACATTACAATAACAAAGGAACTGCCGAGGAAAAAACGAAGGTACGATTATTTTAAATAAAGATAACATTAAAAATAATATAACAGAAAATTATAAAAATGGCAACATAGGACATGGTCTTAAATCAAATGATCACCACACTAAACTGTATGCCCACCTACAAGCTCCCATCCCACCATATGCCCAACCACAAGCTTCCACCCCACCGTACACGTAGGTTCCATATGCTCCTCTCTACCAACATACGGGCCCTACCATATCATCCCTTCCACCGTAATCTATCCTTCTTTAGTCTGCTGAAAAGGTCCAACCATACTTCAAGGGTTGTTCATCGCTGTACAGTTCATAGAATGACCCTGCTGTATGCCCGGCACTTCCTCCTTATCGTATGTTGCTTGGCCATATGATGTCGTTATCTCTATCACATTGCCTTATCCCCCCACTGTTTCCAAATGCCCTTTGCATCACCATACGCCCTTCACACTTGCTGCATTATAATACATTCCCCTATGCATCACCGTACATCCCACACAGATTGCATTGTTGTACCGCCTCTGCATCACCATACATCCCACACAAATTATGCATTGTCGCACCCCGCTGCATCACATATGTCCTTCACACACGTTTCAGCAACCATGCAACCCTATCCCCAACTATGAGGCCCTCTTTTTGCAAGTAACTTGTCTGACCCCATTTTCCAATGTCAATTCTAGAGGCTTTCGATTTTTTCATTGTACAATCTTAAGCCGCATACTTGCTACTTTTTCCCTTTGACATGCGAGCCTACTGCCGTTCCATTGTTGTACGCCCAGTTAATGACTAAATTTTCATCACAGTCCCCTTCATTTTCCATCTACACAGTGTTTTTGGCTTCGCCACATGATGATAGCATACTGGAAAAATTCAGATTTTTACTTCCATGAGAAAAGGGAAGTTTGGCAAACAAGCATTCAGTATTAGCATTGGCTTTAGAGAGCAGATCAAGTGCAAGTTTTAGAGAAATCTTGAAGATTCAAAGACCAAAACATATATCCAAAAATTCGCAACATGGGGTTTTTAGCAGGCAATGTTTGATTAAAAATTCTAATTTTTTTGAGGTAGTTATGGTTAGGGGAAAAATAAAAACCCTCTAACTTGAGCCACAACTTCCACTTCTGTGTGGCCAAAGAATGCCTTGGACTTAGCATTTGAGAAATTTGACATTGCTAGGGAAGGTTGTATAATTCCTAAACCAACCTCTACAACAGTTCCGAAGATGGTGCAGACTTCATTGGTAGTAGGTAATGCCAAGCACAGAGCAGCAAAGGGTGGTAAAAAACATAAAGTGGGCGGTCCCTCAAAAATAATAAATCTAAGGTGATGCCCACACCGAGATGCTTAGTTGGGAGAACCTTTTGGCCATTGAGCCTCGCATCTGTAGGCCAATAAGCCCGAGGACCATGGATTGAAAGTGGCATTGTGAGGGGCTGGGGTCTATAGAATATTGCAGATGCCCTATTTTAGTGCAAGGAATTTTGAGCAATACTTGATCTAAATGGTGTCCAGCTATAGCTGGGAGAGCAGATGCTCATTTTTTTGATAAGTGGACAAAAAGTTAAAAAATTTAGACTGACAGATTGTACACGAGTGTTTGGTGTGCTGTCACACGGTCATTTGGTTAGCAAACCAGCAATTACCAATTATATCGCACACACCTAGAATGACTATGTTGTGTAGAATCTTTATATGTAGGTCATATTTGACTACGGAGGAGTTGGCTCGCATGTGGGCGAAGGTACGTCACAACATAAAGAAAGAATACTTAGCCTTGGAGGAGTAGCATTGTCTTTTGGACACGAGTCGAAGTTGACTAGTGGGGACCACTCAAGCATCCAATATTGCAGTTTTGTTGACAGATCACATGCTCAGCTTACAGAGGGGGTAGATTTAGAACTGGGGAAAGCTTGTCTAATCGAATTCACATGTTCCTTTCTCTTTCGTACAAGAGATTCTATATGACACACAATCACAGTTGGCATTGAAGGGGAATTTTACATCATATGGTTCATATCACCCACATTGGCCAACGATTTTCTGGAGGAGACATCTTGGTATCTAGCTGATGCTAAGGATGGCAATATTGAGTGTCATGCAATGGCAAAAAAAGGATGCTGTTAGAGCTACCCAATTCAAAGTAGGATGAGTGGTAAGGTTCTAATACAAAGGAGGATGCGAATGATGGTGGGCACACAGTTGGGCTGCTAGAATCTAACACAGCCACTTTTTTCTCTCTCCTTCGTTGGAGGAGCCTATGGATTTTTCTGAGCCACTAGCCTTGTAGATCGTACATCAATTCAAGTCAGTCATAGTCACTTCCTTTTCTTTGGGGGATGACAAGAAGCAGATGCAAGACCAGCAGATAGAAGATTGGTTGAACCAGCTAGGAGAGCCAATGAATCCAAACTTTGATACCCCAATAAGCCCATCGCAGCCCCAAGAGTCGACAGTACCAGAGCTTGAGGGTGAATACGTTCAATTGGGGATTGACATAGAGTGGCATCCAGTGGCAAGCCCTTCTAAGACTGGGCCCTCCCGACTCTCATACACGTGATGTGATTGTTCCATTGTTCCTTTCTAGTCTGGATAGTATTTATACATATAAGACTTTGTCTCAATTTTTGCGAGCTATGGGACTCATGGTCCAAGCATGTTGTATACCTTGGCACAATATATATTATAGGATGTTTCCCCTTAGATTTGTCTTTAGTCTTAGCATTATTACCAAGTTATGTTAAATTTCAGGAGCTTAGAGTTAATGAAGGGTTAGGTCGTGAGTTAAGTAGGATTTCTTGTATTTTTATATAATGGATGAAAAAACCCCTAAAGAATGTATCTTTTTACCATTTCCACTTATAATGTGAACGAAGAGCCACCATTGTGTGAGACCTTATGTGGAGGTGTAATCCACTCTTGGGTGAGTAGGTGCCCCCATTGTTCTCGTTTTCATTCTACTTTATATTTCTCGTTCCATTTTTTGTTGTTATTTGGAATAATAACAAGTGGTATCAGAGCTTCGGTTGATATTTTGCATCCATTTGCCAAAAAAGCCAGGGGGACATTACCCAAGAAACAACTCAAAGTCCGTCACCAATGATTGGATGAAGGGATTATTTGTTGAGTTTGCCAAGGAGGTTTGAAGGAGATCTGCTCCTTCAGAAAGAAGCTGAAGCAACCAGATGATGAAGAAATCAATCTTTGGCAGTCCCGACCATGATCCACTAGATGATGAAGAGGAAGAGACAAAAAAATCGCACAATCACTCTTGAACCTACAAATGAAGATCCCGCAATATGACTATGGAGGTGGGATGCAGGTGCACACATGGCTGCATAAGCTCAAGCTGGCCTTTATGGTGCAAAAGATTTCAAAGGAAAGCTGAGATGCTGAACATGACCTTGCAACATTTGTATGGTGTTGCCCATACATGGGAAGAGAGATGGATTTTTACAAACCAAGAGGGAGTTTGATGATTTTCCCAATGCTTTTGTCTTGGAGAGCAGATCATAACTGAGACAATCCGTATGATACCTAGTTAATGCACTGCTTTGAGACATATATGTTTGTGGAGGAATACACAGAAAAATCCAAGTTTTGGAGTCCAAGGTCAGGCTTTCTTTGAATCTGGTGCAGAAGATCTACGTTTCCAACCAGCAGGCTGATATCGGAGCAAATGGAAGGATGTTTGAGCCAGAATCTTTTGAAAGGGCTATTATTGTAGCTAGAAGAGTAGATAATCATATTGATGCCCTAAATATTATAATTAAAGGGACTAATATTTGAAAGCATGCTACTTTTGAAAGAAAACTCGAGGATAATGGAAATTTTGAGTCTTTGCTGTTTAAAACCCTTGGTCGTCAGTCTCTATCTATGTCTATTATTGTAAATCTATGTTGTAGGTGCTCTTAATCATGGAGCAAGGGTCATGTATGTGACACAAAAATGTTTTATATGGCAGAAGTGTGTCCATCTGGTCTAAAGTCGAAGTATGATAATGAGGATGCCCCTATAAACCTGATGTTTAGTGTGAAACCAAAAATATGTCTTCCTTCTGCAGTAGATATAGGGGACCCATTAGTGTCATTTTCTACAATGATAGGATTTGACCATTTGGAGATCTTCAAGTTATTTCCCCATATGAAGAAAGCTCGGGTTTTGGCCATCGCTGATCCAAGAAGTACACTTAATATTTTGGACAAGAAAATATTCCATATGTTAGGTTTCCATTTAGAAACTTCTAAGAAGTTTTCCATCCAAGTTCCAGGGCACTAAAGTATTGAATTCCTAGATGTGGAACTTTCAGTGCAAGACCATGTTCTCAAGGATAAATTCTATGTTGTTAATACGGGGAATGGATGTTGTTTTGGGGGTCCAATGGTTGTACAGTATACTTGCTTGGACCATATTCTACCAATCATCATGAGAGATTCTTAACATTCAAGTAAGGGGACTGTTTGTACACTATCAAGTCCTTGCCCGAAGGGAAATCAAAACTGTTGACTCCAATCAAATGATTAAGATTGTGAAGATGGGGCATTTTGGGTTTATGGCTCACCTTTACAATATGGATATGGATGCTTTTGCCACACATGAACATGCCCCATGCATTTCACAGCTGCTCTATAAAAAAGCTATTTTTCCAAGATCTACCAAAGATCCTGCCACCAGAGAAAGAATTAGAAAACATTATTGAGCTTGATCCTAATAACGGCCCAACTGTGGTACACTTGTACAGATATGGTCATATTCAAACATCTGAGATGGAAAAATTGGTACGTAAACTCTTGGAAGTTGGTATCATCATCCCTAGGAAGAGTTCATATGCTGCTCCAGTGGTACTAGCTATGAAGAAGGATGTGTTGTATAGAGTTTGTATTGATTACAGGGCCCTAAACAAAATTACAATTATAAAATAATTCCCATGCAAAGGATCCATGATCTGCTTGACAAGTTGCATGAGGAAAAGTATTTGTCAAAGATAGATCTCAGGCCTAGGTACTTTCAGATACCAATTCGAATTCAAGACCAAGAGAGGACTACATTCATAACTCATTAGGGCCACTACCAATTCCAGGTTGTACCTTATTGTCTTAGCAATATTCCAGCTACATTTCAGGCATTGATGAACTAGCTATTCAATAAATTCGACATAATTTTGTCCTTGTATTTTTTGATGATAACCTTGTTTATATCAATTCTTTGGTGTCTCATATTGAGCATCTGGGCATTTTGTTGGATATCCCGGTGAAGGAGAAATTGTGTGCCAAGGCATCCAAGTGTGAGTTTGCTAAAGCATCTTTGGATTACCTTGGTCACATCATTTCTGCTAAGAGGTTTCACATTGACCATACAAAGATCAAGGCCATATGTGATTGGCATGTGCACAAGACTCTCAAGAAACTTTGTGGTTTCTTAGGCTTGGTAGGATTCTATAGAAGCTTTGTAAGGAACTTATACAATATAGCCAGTCCTCTAAGTCACCTTACCAAAAGGATTCCTTAAAGTGGTCCATCAAGGCAGAAAAATCACTTGAGGATCTCAAATGGGCTCATCTCTACTCTAGTGTTACCGAATCTTGATTTCTCCGAGTCCTTTGTCATTGAATGTGATGTTTTTGGATCCAGACTTAGTGCACTATTTTCTCAAGATGGCCATCCCATCACATTTGAAAGCACAAAACTGAATGAGAGGGAATGTTAGATGTCAATATATCGCAAAGAGATGTTAGCCATCATGCACACAATAGCCAAAAGGTGTCAATTTTTGGGGAGCAAGTTGTTTTCCTCAGACTGACCATCTCAGCAGTAAGCACTTGTTGACTCGTGGGACATTAACAAAGGAGAAGCAAAAATGGATTGATTTCCTACAAGCCTACAGATTTGAGATCCTTAATAAGAAAGGGAAGGAGAATATGGTGGTAGATGCACTTTCACGGCTAGAGGAATCCATTGTCTTTCATGCTATATTTATTAGTCAACCTACTTCGACATAAGGTTTGCTACATGACTTCTCAACTCGCCCTCCCACAACCAAACTCATGCAAGAATTGAAGGGAAAAGGAAAAAGCTTGGTCTTCTTGGAATAGCATCATATTTTCGAGGGTGCTTTTACTTAATGGATGAATCCCCACTTGTTCATATGGCACTTGAGCATGGCCACAAGTGTCCATCTACAAGCTATGTTGGGTTTTGGAAACCTATAGAAACATTCTCTCTATTTTTTCTAGAAAAACACTAGGTAGCCGGTATAGGAAGGGGTACGGACACAAGAACATGGTACACTGGTACGACATTTTTTTAGGGGCTAGGGTGCAGCTGTTCAAAAATATATATTTAAAAAAACTAAATAAGCAAATTCACCATATAATATGCATAGAGTAAACAAAATAAGCTAAATAACCACAATACACAATGATAATTCAATGTAAAATGTTGTGATCATAGTTCGCAAAATGGGCGCGTACTCGCCATTTTTTCCTTGGCCGAATATTCTCCAGAAAAACTCACCAGAACCTGCAACCAATTTTTTGGTGAATATTCGTGAGTTTTTGGAGAGAATTTTTTTATTATTTTTTTAAATTTGGCGAGTTTTTGGAAATTGTAAATTATTGTTATTTGTCACTTGCATAGATATGCAATTTATGATGATAATTTTCAATGAAAATCATCATAAATTCATAAGACTTATCAGTTGGCTGTTGTATTCACATGATGATGCGATTTTGTACTCTATTTGTATTCAAATCTAATAGAAAACACTTCCCCAACATTTTACAGACTCATTTGATACATTTTGTAACTATATTTTGCATAAAATTTATGTTTTTAAAAGAAATTTGCATATTTTTTAAGTTGTCAAGTATTGTGGAATATTGGTTGAGTTTTGCCGAGTCAATATTGTTAGGTCTGCCGACTATTTGCTGAATACAAGCTTGCAAACTAAGGTCATGATATTCATTGGTCGAACTTAGAATAATTACATTGTGCAAATGTTACACTGTATACACAAAAATCAAGACAAATCAGCATATTCACTATTTTCATAATCATAATGCCCTCAATGTATTCAGCGAGAGCATCGTCAAACCATCATGTGGTTCATTAGAACCACAAGGAGTAGTAATGTTGCTCCCGTTAGCTTGACCATCCAAAGCACCTTCTAACTCGGATATAATGATGAAAGGTGGCCAATAAATGCTTCAAGTTTGAAGTCTTTGGGTCTACATCCCAACACTTTGTTTCCCCTTGCTTGTACCCATCCTACTTGTGTGTTAGAAGGCACGGGTTGGAATGCACGAAGACCAAATCCTCTGCTCTTTTCTCCCAACTTGTTGTGGTTAATTGAGTGGATAAAGGAGTAGCTACCACAGCATGTCCGCCCAATTGAAGAACTCACAACCTATTGAGGCAAGCCACAAAGTCAATGTAAAATTTGAAATTATAAATTATAAAAGTAAAAACTAATTTAACACCAAACATAATTTTTTTTTTTATAGGAGTTATAAATCTAAAAAAAAAAATCTTACTTGGCACAAAATTCTTATTGCAAGTGTTTGGAGGTGGGGTATGCTTGCCCATGGAGGTACCACCACAAATATCCATCCATCTTGTACATGTCACGAAGAGCTACAATGGATTGATCCCTTCCAAATATGAAATCCACAAACTCCTTTATTGCATCACGTACTTCTGGATTAGAGAAGAGTCTAGTCAAGGCTGCATTGTACCCCTCACTAACCTCCATACCCCTATATGGTGCGACCCTCCAAAGTAAAGAAAGGATCTCCACACTATAGTATTTTGGACTCAAAGAAAAAGAAAGATGTGATGGGGTGGTCATTTTGTTCCACTTGTCAATGAGATGCGATTACACTTCCTTGAAAAAGATCTTTGTAGGATCTTTCTCTTTGTCATTTATGATGGACTTAATTGACTCAATCATTTAGTAGATTCCATTATAAATCTCACCCAAACATGGATGATCAATATCAAAAATCTAAGCAATTCATGATGGGCTCAATTGATTTTAGCAAGTACTTCAAATGATCCCATCGCTCGTCATCGAGGATCAACACTTTCACCTTTGTAGCCCTCCTAGTCTTTGCATATCTCCATGTATTCCAATTGACGCTGATAACCATGGGGCTCAATGACTCTTTCACCTCCACAAGTCATCTCAAGATGAATGTGTGTGAGGCAAATCGAGTTCTATGCAACCTATTATGAAAATTAAAAACAAATAAAATTAAAAATAAGTAAAACGTTCAAAATCAAAATTCTACAAATTGCATAAAACATAAATTTAAAATTTCAATGTTAATTGTTTTTTTCAAAATAAAAAGATTAAAGCTAATGAACATTTGGATCTCACTTTAATTTTAAAAGTTCCTATATCTAACCTAACCCTAAACGACCCCCAAACACTTATATAAACACCCAATCCCTCTACTTTTTTTCCTCACTCAATATTTGTTATTTTGCTTGAGCTTGAAGAGAGAGAAAGAGAGGTTGAAGGAGAAAGAAAGAGCTTGGAGGAGAGAAAGAGAGCTTGGAGGAGAGAGTGATTGAGCTTGAAGGAGAAAGAGAGAGGAGAAGCAAGTCTACAAACATCAAGGAGGATTTTTCCAGGTATTTTACATGCATGCATTTAGGCATTTTTTAAAAAAAAAAATCTTTTGAGCAATGTTTTGTATATGAATATGATCAATGATCAATATCATGAATGATGTGTTTCAAACACATCATTCATGATTATTGATCATGATCTAAATTTATTTTTAATATTTATTTATTTTACGGTTATTAAAATATAATATATTAATTAATTTTTTATATTTTAAGTTTAATAGTGAAGTTTTATTTAATTAAACGTCTACCCTCTGTGTATGCTCTCACCTCGCACCATTTATGGCGAACTTGGTGATCAGAATCAGAGATTGACGTGTAGGACTAATTGTTTAATTTTTTTAATTAGTTATGTATTCGTTTTTTTTTTTTTATTTTAAAGTTTTAAATTGAATTTGTTAAAAATTTAAACGTCTACCCTCTGTGTATGCTCTCACCTCGCACCATTTATGGCGAACTTGGTGATCAGAATCAGAGAATGACGTGTATGGGTTAACAAATTAATTTTCTAATTTGTATTTGTTGTTTTTAATTAAATTATTTTAATATTTAGCAATGTTTTAAAAATATCTCTTATTGTAGGTTAAAAGTTAAAACAAATTAATCCTACAATCATGGCATCCATTCGGCTTCAGTGGGGCAAGAGGGGAAAATGTTTCGGGTGGTATGGCAGTGAAAATGGATCCAAATTATCCTTTATGGAGACATGTGGAAGTGGTAGAGCTTGTTGCCGGTGGTGGTGTCCGTGTTTGGACGTGTCCCCATTGTGCCGCCACATTTAAATCCTCATATACCCGTTTGAGAGCTCATCTGACTGGGGCATCGGGGACGGGTATTAGACCGTGTAGGAAGGTGGAAAAGAAAACCATAGCCATGTACCTAAAAGAGCAAGAGGATGCAAACATTGAAGCAACAAGAGCTCGCTCTAGAACTATTTCTTTACAGCAGAGGACCATGGGAAAACCACCAACATCAACACCATCATTTCATCCTTTCATTGAGACTCGTGTTGAAACTATTCCAGATGATGACCCTTTTGATGCAGATACCTCAGGGCCATCAAGCAAAAACAAAAGGCCCATTAGAAAAAACATTTAACATCGAGAAGAGGGATATTGCAGATGAATTGGTGTCTCGGTGTATATTTGCATGTGGACTACCATTGATGTCTTGAGATCACCTTATTGGCAGGAGATGGTGAGAGGCATTAATGAGGCACCACAGGGGTATACAAGCCCTAGCTATAATAAGGTTCGCACTTCTCTTTTGGCAAAAGAAGTGCAACACATTCAGACATCTCTACAGCCAATTAGAGATTCTTGGACTGATTCAGGAGTCTCTATTATATCAGATGGATGGAAAGACTCCAGAAACAGACCTCTCATCAACATTATTGCAGTATGCCCTAAAGGGCCAATGTTTCTGAAGGTTGTTGATTGTGAGGGGGAAGTAAAAGATGCCCAATTCATTGCAAATATTCTCATTGAGGCTATTGAGTCAGTGGGTCCATGAGAGGGTTGTCCAAGTCATCACGGACAACGCCAAAAATTGCAAGGCAGCGGGATTGATAGTAGAGGGTAGGTATGAGCACATATTTTGGACACCATGTGCAATACACTCCCTGAATCTAATGATGCAGAAGATTGGGAAAATTGCATGGATTGAGCAAATATACACGGAGGCAAACGAGATTCAGATGTTTGTCACCAACCATCACATGTCTCAAGCCATATTCAGAAGATTTTCAAAGTTGGAGTTGTTGAAGGTAAATGAACAATTCATTTTAAATTTAATATTTGATTTTAAATTTTTAAATCAATTTCAAATTGTGTTGTTATTGAATTGTTTCCATTCTTTTTTAATAGGTTGTTGAGACTAGGTTTGCCTCTCACACACTCGTCTTGAGACGACTTGTGAAGGTGAGACGTGCTTTGAGCATGATGGTGATTGATAATGTTTGGACCATCTGGAGGCAATCTAACAGAAAAGAGCCCAAAAAATAAAATCATGGATCCTTGATGAGCATTGGTGGGGAAAAGTTGAATATTTGTTGAGTTTCACAGAGCCTATTTTGAGTATGATACGATTTGTTGACAAAGATAATGCTTGCATTGGAGAAATATATGATGGCATTGACTCCATGCTTGAAAAAATCCATGATATCATACAAAAGAGCGAAAAAAGCGAGGACCACGAAAAATTTTATAGTGAAGTTAAAAATGTGATTGTGAAAAGGTGGAACAAAATGACCACCCCATTGCATCTCTTGCTTATGCTTTAAATCCCAAATATTACAACAGTGAAATAGTTGGGAGAGCTGGTAAGCAGCGACCATATGATGACCATGAGGTTGCAAATGGGACGAGGTCAGCATTCAGGAGGTTGTTTCCTGATCAACTACATCACTTGCAGTTCACTAGGAGATGTCGATGTTTGTAAATGGACAAGGTAGCATGGGAGAGATAGAGGCTATTTGTGACAAACCCACCATGGATCCAATCACGTGGTGGACTTGTCATGGCCATGATGCCAAGTTCTTACGACCAGTTGCGATCAAATTGCTCTCACAGGTATAAAGTTTGTAACTTGTTATTTGATATTTTAATTACCAATTACGAATTAAAATTCAAAATGATATCATTCTTTTTTTAATTAATAATATTAATACTTTGTTTTTTGTGACAGGTGGCTAGTAATTCTTCTGCAGAGCGCAACTGGAGTACTTATGGCTTCATCCACTCAGCCAAACGCACCATGTTGGCATCGAAGAAGGTTGAAGATCTAGTATACGTTCATTCCAACTTGCGCCTCTTAACCCACAGGACGCAAGAGTATACTAGTGGTCCTAACAAGCTTTGGGACCTCGACACGAAAACACGGACTTTGAAGCTTTTCACATTTGCTTGTTTGGCCAATGTTTCACTTCTTGGCATTGATGAGGAACTTCGGGGAGCCCTTCCTGAGGGTTCGAAAGTGGAGCTAGTGGGAGTGGAGCTGCAAGTGGCATCCATGAAGATGATTTTGACGATCATCTAGATGATATGCTCTAGAAGTTGAGAACTTGAATGTATTATGTTATTTACTTATCATGTTTTGAACATTATGTCATTATGAATCAATACAAACTCAAGTCTCGATTCTCAAAAGTATTGGAAATTTCAATTTTGTTTTCATGTTCTATGAATGATTTTAAGTTGTATGACTCTATGAGTATTAAATTTCAATAAGTATACGATGTATGAGTATTAAATTTCAATAAGTATGCAAATGCTTCTTTAAATTTATAATTTATATACAAAAAAGCTGGAAATAATGATTAATGAATCCCAAAAATCATTGAATCGAAAAAATCACTCCAAAGTGTAGATCCAGCCTCATAAATTATGAGGAACAACTATATCAACTCAAAATGCCAAGATGTGCCCTAGAAGGCACCAAACACAATACCCAAGCAAGTCACCTAGGGCTGGAAATGAAGGATTGCACAAGAAATCTCCTTAGTAGCTCACTTGTGATCTCCTTGTGAGATCACCCCAAGATGAATGAGGGTTTTCATCCTCAAACAAGGCCAAGAAAGGGTTTCGTCTTTCAAGGCAAGAGAGAGAAGCTTCACAAGCTCCAACTTCAAGAAAATATCAATGATGAATGATGCATGCCTTCTCAAGCCAAATGATCTCCTTATATATCCTCTATGTGGCACCAACTTCAATGCATGCTCTTTGTTGGAGGACCGACCTCCTTGGGAGAGTTATTTCTCCTTTATCTTCAACATATGTTTTCCACAAGACCGACCTCATTATGAAGGAAAAGAGCACTTTCTATCACCAACGTAGGCCTCCAAGATGACTGACCTCAATGTAGGAAAAGAGTACTTTCTATCTCCAAAGAAGACCGACCTCGTGAAGACAAAAATAGAAGTTCTTCTTGTTTTGTTTGTCAAGTCATCCTTCACAATTATGGCAATGTTTCACCTCCCTTGCTTCCCTCCCTAAGGCCCACGGGAAGTGGAATGGGCCCAAGGTCTTCGTAGTCAACTAACTTGGAAAAGGGGACATTACAGGCACATTGCAACCACATTGATCAATGGCCTATTTGCCATATCTTTTCATTCATTAGAAATAATGGACACCCATGATTTCTTTTTATGGGCTGCAATGAACCTTCCACATTGTTTTATTAAACAATTTTGAACATTCTTTCAACCACTAGTTGTCAACACTAGTTAAATAATAAATTTCTATTCCATTTATAACGTCTTTCTTTTTTAAAATTGTTAACGAGGAGCTACAGGGATTGTTAGAAGGGCTGCAAGGACATACCCAGGTATTTATTCCTGCACCTGTCATGTCCCCCGCTTACCAAGGCATATATCCATCCCTAGTATGTCTTGTACCTGTACCTAAACCCTTCAAAGTTATACTCAGCTACCTCGGAAAAACATGAAGCAAGGCATTCTACAATTTGTAGATGAGTGTGACATCTGCTGCCAACAAAATAACAGTAAGAGTGTTCCCTTACAACGACTTTTGCAACCAAATGCCATACCAAATCAAAAATGGAAAATTGTGTCAATGGACTTTATCTCGAGGCTTCCCAATTATGAAGGTAAGGATGCAATATTTGTTGTGGTTGATCAATTAACTATGCACACTTCATCCCCGTGAGAAAGGAAGAAAACTGTGATCCTAAGGTTGGTAAATTCAATTTCCAACACGTGTTTAAGCTACATGGCACCTCAAAAGAGATAATGTACAATCGGGACAAGATATTACAAATTCATGGCAGGAACTTTTTGTAATGCATGCTAGGCCTAATACGGGCATGCCTAGGAATACATTTAACATGACCGTTGCATGTCATCCCCAAACTAATGGTTAAACAAAGGTGGTGAACATGTGCTTTGAGCGGTATCGAGAATATATGCAAGGGATAGCAAAATAGGTAGGTGGAATGATTATATTTGGCTGAGTATTGGTACAAAACCATAATTCACTACCATCAAAATGACTCTATTTAAGGCTCTATAGGGGCATGATTCCCCATTCCCCTTGGATAGGGTAATTCAAAGGGGCAAGGTACCAGCAACAGAGGAAGCATTGGAGGAGATGCAAAACACTGCAATTATGAGGGAAAACCTAACAGTGAGTGCCAATAGGATGAAGCAATGGGCATATCAACATAGGATAGAAGGACTTTTGAAATCAGGGACATGACCTTTGTTCAACTACAATGATATAAACAGGCCATGTTAAAGCATGCAAGGGAAGAAAAAGTTACAACCCAAACATTATGGCTACAGACAAGATGAGCGCAAAGTGGGAGAAGTTGTATAGGCATTGGACATACCAAACAAGGGTAGACTATGTCATGTGAGTGCATATTGTGCAACAAACAACTTCCTATCGCAAATGAAGAAGGAAAGTTAGTGTTGGAACTGAGTGCATTATCGGTGAGGAGTAGAATGTTGTCGAATCGGGTTGTGTGAATGTTCAAGGCCAAGTGGAAGGGGGTGCTATTAGTAGAAGATGGAACCTGGAGACAAAGGATTTTGTAGGAAAGCATCCAAACTTGCCAAATTGTTGTAAAACACCTCTAGATTATTGTAAAAGCAGTTTTTCTAGGTAAGCACACAAGCATTCCAAATATTTTTGGAAAACATGTAAGCAGACGGTTCCCTAGCATATTATTTTGGTAGAGTTCGGGGCCCGACCTTTCCGTCTGGAGACCATATTTGACATATCGGCCTTTCTTCACCATATCAAGAGGTTTGGTGATTTCTCCGATGAGCGTGACAGGTACCCGTATCTCGCTTATTGTTCCTCTATGAGTATTGCCCAGGCTATGGGCCGCTGTTGGTTTTTCGGGACTTCTGCTTTATTGGATTTGGTTGGTATCCAAATTGATCGTCTCCCCCTTTTCAGTATTCCCTAAATGCTCCTAGTCATCTCTTGCCCACCAAGCAAGTGTTGAACAAGTCCATCTGTGAGGATATCTACAGGTGCTTTATTCAGACTACTTGGGTGAATCCTCATGGGGGTTTGCACCCTAAGATGTCCTTTTATGCAGAGCATTTTCTTGAGATCAGAGATGGACTCATCATCTCGCCTCGCACACCTTTCGTCCTTTGAATGCATGTCATCCGCATACCTCTAGGTTAGTTTCGGGTTGGCTCCCACAGACTTCGGTGCGAGACTGATCACCACATTGACCGGGATGACAAATTTTGTAGGCTCTGTAGCCTTCAGGAGGTGGAGACCAAGACTCATTTCATCTTTCGCTACCCCATATACTATGAGATCAGAGGACAATTTCATTGCCTCTTCAGAGGGGTTCAAACCCTCCGGTTTTCTTCAGATATATTGACCAGCGGTGTCTTGCCCTCTACATCCGTGAGTCTTTGCTGCTCCAGGACCAGATTCTTCATCCCCCTCCGAGTGTCATTCCCACGAGACGGATTACAACCTTCTTTCCGGTTCTACCCGCAATTGGAGGAACTAAACAGCAGTGCCATTCGATCTGATCCAATTACAATGCATAGATCAGTTTGTCCCCGGATGGACCTTCACATCTCCCGGTCACCACAGCAGGCTTGGCCGCACACTCATACCAGAGGGCAGCCCAGCTCCACCCATCTCCTGGTTGTTTTCATCTCAGATCTCAGCAGGGGAGGGGGCCCTCGCCCCCCTCTTCGGATTGCCATTTCATCAGGAGTTTCTTTTCGTCGGCCTCGAATGTTAGGAGGGATGTGGCTACCATTTCGAGTAGTCTACTGGTCCTTGTTTGCCCCCTCCTTCATTCCCTTCTCTGCTTCTTCCTTCTTTCTCCCCGTTTGTTTCATTGCCCTCCTTTGGGGGTTTGGCTTCAAGGTTCTTGTTTGTTTTGGTTCTTTTCCTTTCTTCTATTTTTGGGAACTCGTTTTGAGTTTTCCCGCTTGCACTTTGTATATTGTTTGGGTTGCAATCCCATTGACCTACTTTTGTGGTCATTCGTTGGACATTAATATATCTTATCTTATCTTATCTTATGTCTAAAATGTAATGGGATCTTGAAGAGTAAAAGAAAACCAAAAACCCATCCTCATGCATGTATTGATTAAGAGTGTTATAGGGTATATTGGTTAGAGCTTTATTTTATGTAGTGGTCCATCCTTTGTGCATCCATCACATGTATTAAAACCCATGGTGCAAAATTTTGCACTAGGAAGTTCTTAGGAGGTAACCTATCCTAGTACTACCCTAGGTTGAGTGCATTTAACTTCAAACTTTTTACTAGCTTTCGGGACCAAGCTCCTCAAGGGGGACGGGCATGTTGTGTACCTAGGCACAACCTATGTTATAGGATATTTTACCTTACATTTTTCTTTAGTCTTAGCATTATTATCAAGTTATGTTATAGTTCGGGAACCTAGAGTTTCTAAAGGGTTAGGTCATAAATTAAGAAGGTTTTCTTCTTGTTTTCATATAAAGGGTGGGAAAAACTTAAAGGATGTATCATTTTACTAGTTCAACTTCTAATGCAAATGGAGAGCCACCATTGTGTGAGAACTCCTATGCTATAGACAGAAATGCAAGGGCAATCCCCTCTTGGGTGAGAAGGTGCCCTCATTGTTCACAGCTATTCCAATTTGGTTGGGAATTTAGATGTTGTAGGTGGTCCATTGCAGATACAGTTGATTTGGGATGAGGTAGTTTGCATACAGATATTTGTGCAAGAAGGGTGTCACCTAGAGTTTACACAGCTCTATGTCAACAAAGGTTGGCCAAAACATAACATGCCTGAGATGAGCGAGCAGTTGCTGAAAACTCCAATTCCTCATGCAATTACTTCTCTGTGCAAAGTGTATTGAAGTCCCTACACATCATTGAGTGTACCTTCAGATACTAATATTTATTGCTTCAGTCATCCATGTGTGAGCAACTTCAATCTCACCATTGGTGAAGCTTGAGGTATTGAGCCCTATATATAGATAGGTGCCCTCTATATATCAATGTTTTAAAAATCGGAACCGGTTGAGGATCAGACCAGAACTAGACTGAGTTAAAATTTATGAACCGGTTTACTAAAAATACATAAAATATTACAATTTAATGAAAACAATATATTTTAAAGATTTCAAACCATGATTACAAACAATTAGAGACAAAATATGCAAAGTTTTCTCATGTATATACCATGTAAGGGTAAATATAACAAAATGACACCAATGCAATACATATCCGAAACAAAATACATAAACAATGAGGCTCTAAATGACCTCTAGACTCCTAGAGTCAAAAAACAATATGCTACAAGCTACTACATGTCTGATATCAATGATCAAATCATTGATCATCAAAACTAGAATAAAGCCAACTAAAAAGTTGGATTTAAGAAAAAAAAAGTGTTTTAAATGTCAATTTTTTTGTTTATTTTGGCATAGACCGGTTCATTACGAAACCGGTCACCCGTCCAATTTTCCTATTGGTTCCTTCCCTTTTCCATTGAACTGGCCGGTTCCAGTTCTGGTTCGACTTGTTTTTAAAACACTACTATACATATGACATGGGGTTATTGAGCCCCATATATAAATAGGGGCCTTGTGAGAAATATGGGAGGGACGGAAGAGTCCTCTCCCTTCAACACAAGAATGGCAAGTGGTTGCGAAGTGCATTGTTCCGACGTCGAGTCAAGCGAGAATGGCATAGGCCTCTAGGGGTGTCTTCCTCTTCTCCTCCTTGAGTTAATTTTGTATGGTTGCTGGTAAGGGACTCTTAACTTATCTAAAAGGGGGATAATGTAAACCTTCACTATGAATAAATGTAATTGTTTTGTAGTTGATCATGCTATGCTAGTATTTTGATTCCATTAGGTAGTGATGTAATGACTTTATGCTCAGTTGTTACCAGTTGTGTTAACTGACAACCATTAAGTTAAAGTTGTTGAGGAAAGGGCACTTGTATTAGGTCCTCCCTATATCAAGCAATATGTATTAAGCACTACCTATTCACATTACAAATTATTCTTACTCTCATTCATCTATACTACATTGCAGTGTGTGTTTAATATTTTGTAGGTAATGCTTCTTAGTAGTGTAGTTTCGCAGTAAACAATATGCTTAATGTGCAACTGGTTAGGAGACATTGTATTGTGAGTGCATAATTACACAAAAAAAGATGTTAATAATGCCTAAACATTGTGGTTTTGTTTAGTTGCATCAACTCCTCATGGATAACATCAAATAATAGTGAAGCAAAATCATACCTTAAAGGGGTAAGCATACTCAACACTCCATCCGACTAACACAATGATACTTATCTACATCCATATCATTATCCTCTAACAATGCCTAACATAAATTACCCAAAGTCAACTTGAAATAAGGTTGGAACATAGTAACACAAAATGGCTCCTTGATATTGCCATCCGTAAACCCTTCTTTGTATGGTCTTTATCAAGGTAAATAATCTCTATATTGCCCATGGTTACCTAAGTCTTGGGGACGGGAGGAGCGGGCATGGGGATAGAGGGATAGGGTTTCCGGAATGGTAAAAAAATTCCCAAATTTTGGGTGACGGCAAGGGGCTGTTTTATATAGAAATTAATACTTAAATATTTTAACTTAATTCAATAAATTTAGGCATTTATACTGGTATTTAAGGTACTTTCGAGATTATAAATCAATGTTTTTGGTAAAAATAACAGCTTTTTTAGAGTGAAAACATCAAAAAATCTTTTCAAAGTTTTAAAAAATAGGGTGTGTCCCCTCACGTCCTCAAAACATTTGAGACATCCGAGAAATCGCCATAATCTGGGGATGCATCGCCACATACCATTGGATTGCCACATTCCTTATTATTCATGCCTTTCAATCATATGCGTCAACATACCTCTTATCTAAGAGTGTTAATTTTTAGAGATCAAATTAAAAATCGGCCTAATACTTTTTGGCCTCAAGTTCAACACCTCCCAACCTGCTTATTTCTTGTTATTATTTGCTTTGGGTTACTGACCAGCTAAAGTCCATACAACAATATTTGTTTTGAGGAAACAATTAAGAATAACTACCTTACCCAAGTCATAATCCACATGTTTAGGATGGAGTAGCAAGCTTCCCTTCCCAACCATGCATGTTTGAACAATGTCTTTCCCAATAGCTTCAGTATGGTTGAATTGTGGGTTGCGATGATTTTCCAACACGTCATTGAAGAAATTCTTAGGGTTCCTTTCGTTGGGGGCTTTCTTAGGATACTCAATGGAAATTGATAATGAAGTCTCGAGTTGATCCCATCCCTTTTTATCATCTATAGGTTTCTTTGTCCATGGGTGCATCCATTCTGATTTTACAATAATTTTATGATACTCAAGGAGTTTAAAAGCTATTACCCATTGTTAGGCCCTACAAATTCTCTTCATTGTTCATCAATGTCATCCTTCATTCGCAAGTCACCTTAATTCATTCTTTGAGCTCTAAGAATGTTTTGTAAACAATTCTTACTCTTGGTGGCATCTTGAGCAATTCAATTGTTCATTCAATGATTAAAATTGGGTGAAAATCAATCTTTATTTGATGAATGTGGAACATTATTGGTGTTGCACATTTTCATTATAAAATCAACCCGTTGTTTTAAATTTCAGCCCTTGAATCTTCAAAATCAATGATCAAAACTGTTTCGCCGATTCGTCTTTCAAATATTTACAAGAATTGGTGGAAAAACACTTTTATTGTTATGCATAAAGTTCCTTGGTTATCTTCCTCATAGATTTTTGAGATCGATAATCGTCATATCTTCATGTATTGTCAAGATGCTTACTACTTAAATCAATGAAGCCTCGAAGAAGCCTTTTCATGAGTACTTATAGCTTGGATGATCTAACGGTTGAGATATGGTTACCTTTAAATCAACAATCCACTTGGCATCGTGAGTTCTCAACAGGATCATCTTTTAGATTGGCAAAGCCCCAATGAAGGCTTCTCATCAGATTATATATTTGATAGATCAATGATCCAAAATCATTATGATTTCAATATCAATGGTCCATATTGTATCATGGATCCAAAGCAAGCACCCTAGTTTAAATCAGCGAAGGCATGAAGAAGTCATAAAGAAATAAAGTGTCACATAAATCAACAGTCCACGTTGGTTGGCTCTATGATCGAAGGCCAATGTTCCATCATGATTAGCCAATATGTTGTGCTTTGAAACCCATGGAACTGGCAAAGAAGAATAAGAATAAACCCTTTATAAGCAATCAACTATCCCGATCAAATCTAGCATAACAACAACGGTCATCGCCTCTTCATGGGTTCCACAAAGGGGCCCATAAAGCGATTAACAAAACCCTACAGAACTTCCATGCTTGAGTAAAGTGGACATTATTTCACTTTCGTATCAACAAGCCACTATTCATCGTGAGTTCACAAAACAATCGATGTTTAAATTCGGTGAGCCCCCATATAGTACAAAATCATATCATTACAAGTCTTTAATCACCCATTCGGAGGTTATCGACCAAGCTTTATTTTTAATCAACGAAACCAATAAAATGACTTAAGATTACTATTTTACAAGGGTCTACTTAAAATAATATATTTAGAAAATCACATTTTGCAAGAGTAACATGTCAATGACAACTTGGTGAATAGACACTAGGATACTGACCATTGTGAGAAAGATAAATTCATGACCAAGAATATTTGAAATCCATATAACATCAAGGCACCTATTGATCTGAATCTCAAACATAAAATATGATCCCCTTCCCTAACACATTTACTATCATTTCAAGGGGGACCACATGACTTATGTAAAAGTTAATAAAAACAGGTCACTCTTGATGCCAACACCTCCCAAGGTAAGTAGTCAATCGCATTTTTGCCCGTGGTATTTCCATGGAAGATTCTCACCATCTCAGCTCTTCGCTCTAGTGAAAGACCCTTGCTCAAGCAGTGAACCAGTGTGTATTCGTCCTGGAATGACACTACACAATTATGCTCTTCTATCAAATGGTCCAACTGGCACTGGGACAACATTTCACAGCCAAATTAATCCAACAATGGTTTGGCCATACTACATTTTGGCACTTTCCTAGTCAAAACAGCATTCATATGGTTGAATTACGGCTCCCTGATGTCACTCTTGGACTTGCTAATGCCACATATATTTTGAGGGCAGATCCCCTTTACCTTCATTTATCCCAAAGCAGATTACTTTACCTCCAATGATAATCAAAATGAGCTGTGGCGACCATATTATGTATCGCCTTTATTTAATAGGTTGGAAGACACAACACTATGATGCTTCATTCTTGATGTACTTTTTTTTAATTGTTTAATATAAGACTTGGTATTTCTAGCCATATAAAAGGAGGAATAAAGCAACGGAAATAAAAGAGTGCTGAATTTCTTTGGTAAAATATAGACTAGTCTTAAACATGTACTGAAGTCTTGAGGATTTCCAAGACACACATGCAAGTTGTTGATTTTGATTGCAAAAAAAATGTCCCATGTCTATGATTGTCAGCTTCTGCATCTTTCATTTTTATATTTTCGCATGCTGAAGACACATTTGCTGTTAAATTAAGGGAGTAAGGGGAGTTATACAATTTCAACAAAAACATACTGGATTTGCATCAAAGGATGAACATGGAGATTTAGAAGCAAATTAACCCCTATGTTATAGATGAGTGCTACTGAACTCAACTATAAAAAATAACAGAACACTTCAGATTGAATTATGCATAGCATCTTCATAGTTGGGTACCGCTCTGGAGGGCCTGATATGATTCAGGTACCAATACCTGTCTAGGTACCTCTTGGGTTCGTCACAGGTTCTAACCCAGGACATATGTTGGTCATCTTTGGGATTTCCAACAAATTAGGGATGAAAGTAGGGGAAACCCAGTTCATCACAGGTTCAAACCCGAGACATGCCTTGGTCATTTCTGGGATTTCCAACAAAGCAGGGATAAATGTTGGCAAAACCCGGTATGAAAAGAACATTTTTAAATAAGTATAAACAAATTTAAAATAATAAATACTTAACTGCACCTTACTAAACCACTATCTAACTCATTTCTAATTCCCTGCTCGCCCTCACCCCTCGCCCCAAATAAATAACTTAAACCACCTAAAACCCCTAGAATACACCGACCAATAACAAAATTTGCAAACTCACCTCTCAGTTCACTCACTCTAAACTTCACTTCTAAGATATTGCTACACCATTCCTATGCCACTGTGACTGGTTTTTTGCTTTCAAGCGGCTTAAAGAGCTTGTGTCAAAGAACATTCTTTCTGTAAGGCAAGAGGCCCTACTACCGGAAAGTGGCATAAATGCATTCAGATGTAGAGCCAGATCATCAAGACTTGGATGCTTCCATTGTCCAACTTTCATTACTTCATGTAGGGGCACACACTTCTATGCAGGAGATGTATTGCAGAATTAGTGGGAGTGGCACTGCCGCTGGTCCTAATGCAGACGGTTCTAATGAACAAACTGTTGATTTGGATGCTTTTGATGAATAGCAATACACTGATGATTTGTTCTTGTAGTTCATGAATTTTTAGACCATTTATTATTTTCCTATTTTGATAAGATAATATAAATCTGTGATGTATCAGATACCATGACTCAATTGATATACTGAATCATCAATTATCTGTAGTTTTTGTAATTTTCATGTTTTAATTATATTATTATTAATTTTACATATTATATCTATATATTTTATTGACTTTCTACAGATGTAATCAGGCTGAACTGAACATGGTGTCCCCAAAAATGGAAAATTTCCGTATCTGTACCAAGTACAATGGTAAGTTAGCATGGCATACATCTTAGTCCCCAACCATGTTTCACTATTTGGCTCTCTAGAGAGAGAGGGAGAAAATACCAAAACTCCTGCAGCCATGTCCCATGGTTTGAGGCGATATTCCCAATATGCTTCAGCAATGCCAAAAGCAACATGGCACATGTCCACAGCAGCTGCTCCAAGCCGTCTCACTCCCTGATTCATTCACAATATATTAATCTAAATTTTGGTATACTCCGAGACAACTAATCTAGTAATGACAATAATACCGTAAGTCTAAAACATCCAAGGTGCATTAGTTGAAATTTGAAGAAAACTCAGAAGTCACTAGAATATACCCTGCTAACATCTGTGAACTCTTTAAAAAGATCCATATTTGTTGCCCAAGCTTCGTTATGATCATATCCAAATCCAGTTATAAGGAGTGACCTTTCAACCTTGGATAAACCAAAGAATAAGTGGTTAGAATTCACAAACATGTTTTACTAATTTCTATTTAGTGATAGAAAAGCTAAACACTAGCAGTCCAGTCTCATCAATTAGATTAATTTCTGAAAATGTACAACACGTGACAAGGTAATGATTGGCAATATTTCTGCTGAGAACAATGATAAACAATGAGACAAAAAAGGTGTGGCTCAAAATTCACAAGGATATAAAGTTTGACACCTTCCGGATGCAAAATTCAGGAGCTTTAGAAACAAAACATTAGTTTGACAAAGTTTGACATAATGCCTGCAATTTTGTTGATGTCAAACCTATTCAATTTGCTAACATAGGCTATAATTTTTATTTTTTAAAATATATTCTTCTCTGTTTCACCTTGAATTTTGCTACATCATGTTTGTTATACTGAAGATGGGTATCATCAGCCTTGTAATTTGTGACCAAGGTTTAGTTTCTCCCACCTCAAAACTGTCTTGGTAGAAAACAAAATTCTTAGTGTCACCAAGCCTTTCAAAGTTTGTGCTCAAGCGTTTTCTTCTCTATATTGTGATGGAATTAACTTTGAAATCCGTGCAATTCAAAATAAGGTTTTCTGAATTTGAATCGAATTTTACCTCTGCAATATTTTTCCCTTGTCAAACACTAGCCTTTCTCTCATTTATTGTCTTTTCTTGCCACATTCTATGTTGGCCTCAAGTTTTGGTTACAGATCAGTCAACTTGCCCAACTTGCAAATTGACAGGCTTCAAATCTTCATGTTCCTTAAGCTGATTTGTTTCAAGTTTTTCACATTGGTAAACAGCTAAAATATGTTTGGGAAACATCTCAATAATTTGAACCAAGATTGAGGTTCCAAATTAAGTGACTCTAGGAAACCTGTCATTAAATTCAAGGCCAAATTAAATGCTTTTAAGGACAATAATTAATGACAGAAATTAAAAACATTAATTATTTCCGTTTTGATTCTTTAAGGGCCTTCCCACCTCATGTTGCAATTATGGAGTAATCTATATAAGAAACTCCAATCTGTAATTTCTTTATTCAATCATCCTATGTAGAATCCATTTTTAAATCTGAATCACATAAAACTGGAAACTCCACAAAGATGATTTCTAAAATGATATCAAACTGCCAATAAAAGCAATAATGAACAGCAGACTGAAAATGGCTTTTATTTATTCAAATAATCACTTTCCAAGATACCCACAAGGCCCAAAATGGCGACTTGGGGTCTAAGAACAACCCACAAGTGAAATCTGAATTTTTCTACACTTATATGAATTTACAAAAAAAAGTTTAAGGGCTAAAACAGTGTAGAAAATAACAGCAGTGATTTTTATTGAAAATGTACCAATAGAGGGTTGGAAAAGGCTAAGATACCCACAAGGCCCAAAATGGCAACTTGGGGTCTAAGAACAACCCACAAGTGAAATCTGAATTTTTCTACACTTATATGAATTTACAAAAAAAGTTTAAGGGCTGGAACAGTGTAGAAAATAACAGCAGTGATTTTTATTGAAAATGTACCAATAGAGGGCTGGAAAATGATGCCAAAATTGCCTTCAATGATGCCAAAAGGTCCCCAGTCACCTACAGTCCGTACAGCAGTGAAATGCCCTTCCAAAAGGGGTCGTACCACTCTCTTAGGTGGTCGCTTTTAGCCAAAAAGAGCCCAGAAATTCCCAGTTGCAATTGTACTTGGAGACAACAATGGTTTGGCTGATCCAAACCCCACAAAATTCACAAATTCAGATCTGAAGTGAAGCCCAACTGATATGGAGTGAAAACAGCCCCAAAACGTGCCCTAGATCTGAAACACAGCCTTCCAATAACTGAAAATATGAAGTGTAGCACAATAGTGAACCCCAGGTGGATCCACCTCACAAAGTTGAGGAGTTTTCGTTCCCCAACCTTCAAACCTTGGAGGTTTTCGTCCCCAAAGCTTCTTCTCCTTAAGGGTTTTCATCCTTAGAAGAATTGATGCAAGCAAAATAGCTTAACATGCAATGAGAGAAAATAGATTGGCAAAAGATGATCCCCATGGCTCCCCACACCTCTATTTATCTTTTTTCTGTCACAAACCCCAAAGAAAGGCACCCATATGGTTCACCCCCTTCCTTTGGGCCTTATGTTTGCACTTTAACCTCTAGGAGGAGTTTGCCCCATTATGACAACACTTTATGTTTAATCTTTATGACTTGCCAACTCTATTTCTTTATTGACTTTTTACCTTTTTCCTCCTTAACCACTTTAAGTGACATTATTATAAGTTGCTTTATAAAATAAACATAAGAAATGACTTTAGCAACTTAAAATAAAAGTCACCACCTTCTTCCCCTTTTCACACCCCTTAAGCCCCGAGAAGAGAATTGGGCTAAGGGTCTTCATAGGATTAATGTCAAGAAGGGGACATTACATCCTAATGATGAGCCACAATGTGGCCTGAAACGTTGATTTAAATTTTATTGTTTGCAATTTCACTCCCAAATCTTGTTTGCTAAACTAAAATATCATCAATCTCCAACCCAAAGTGTCAAAGATGACTTGGTCTTCTTGTAATTTGACTTGTTGCACAATAAATTGTTCTTCCTATTCTTTTGACTCCGCCTACAAGTCATGATCTTCCTCTTTGTATCTCTTCTCAATGGTGTCCACATCTTCGCCTCCACATTCTTCTTGTTATTCTCATTCAAATTGTTCTTTCAACTCAATTTGTTTCAACATCATGTTGACATTTGGACTTGGTTGTGGCATCTTCCTCACAACCACATCTTTTACTTCCATGATAGAATCGTGAAAGAGTTTTGAGTTGTGCACATTTTCCTCTCATGATGAACAACATCCTTTCTTTCTTATCCTTCAATTGCTTTCATTCCAAAGTGTGCTTGTGTACTTTCTATCTAGGATAAACATCCTATTTTCTTGAATGTCCTACCCTTTCCTAAAGTTGTCTTCTTTCTTATGCTACTAAACTTGAATGGTATGCCTACTCAAATCAAGACAACATGTTAGTTTTACCCATTAGATCATTGCAAAACACGTTGTATTATTCCAGCAAAACAATAAGACACGTGTCTCAGCTGCAATTCATTGTCACTACTTGTAGCCTTATATCCTCGAACTCTTTCTACCAGACTATGAACAAAACTTACCACTTCAATACATATGCCTTCCACTTTGATATGATGGCAATCCAAGCACTCTTATCTTCTTCTTAGCAAACTATACACTATAAGATCCTCCTCTTTTTAATAGAATAGTGTTGCATACTTTCATGTCAGAGCCCCTTCTAGAGCACCAAAGGAAGCATTTTAACCATTCCTACTTAGTCTTGCACAATATTTGCAGCCTCACTATCTACCTCCTCAATAGGCCTTGGGTATGCTTTCTCTTCACTTTAGTTTGCTCAAAATCTAAGATCCATAATTACTCTAGAGTGGACCCCAAAGCTCTTAACGATTTCATGATCCATAGATCTTCACACCATTGATTTTAAAAATTGACTTTGCACTCGATAGACTTCAATATTAAATGTTCATTCAAAGACCATCTCACGCAACTTTTCTTTCTAGGCTCTCTATTTCGAAATAATGTGCAGAACTTCTCCTCGTACTACTCCTTTGTTATGCTGTCATTGGTTCTATCTTTCCTAGATTTGGGTCATGAACTGTTGCTCTATCAAAATGCTTGTCAAATCCCCACTCTGTCGATGATGCTCTTCAAATATCTCTTGTTCATGTCCTATCTTTGTACCTTAGACGGATTCTTTCTTGTTAAATATCATGTTCTCTTTTCTATTGCAGATCTTGCAGAATGATATGATATTGTGCCATGTGATTGGAAATGGATCAGTTGTGATCTGTAAACACTTCACAATATGTTGCAACACACTCAAGATACACAGGTTGACACCTTGTATGCCGAAATACACACTTAGCATATAAGATTGACACGTCAATGTCAAAAATCAACAAAGGTGTAAATGTTGCAAATAAATGACAGATGCACAAAACCAATGCAAAGTGATGGGAAAAGGTAAGTGGACCCCACAATATATATATTGGGGGCTTTGCAAGACGACAAAAATTGAGTGGCATTCACCAATGGCAGAATCTGTCACTTAAACATTTTTCCATGGCTGAATCTATCACTAACTCTCAATGACAGTGTTACACATTTTTCAATGGCCGAATATGCCACTTACATATTAAGCCATGGTCAGATCTATCACTTACCTTATTACGTCCCTAATATTCTATCTTCATAAGTGTATTAAAAGTTATGGAGTAGCCAACTTGTGGCGCACATAACCTGTCTTGTCTTTTGTTAGTTTCTGAATGTTTCTTAATTCAATAAGGTCAACCTAATTAGGACCTTGGGGTCACCCTACCTACTTATGTCTATAAATAGAGGCAGATATTTTCTTATAGATCATCATGAGTTATATTCTATATTTCATTTCTTTGTTTTGTATTCTAGAGGTTCCCCCTTAAGTCGCTAGCATTTATGCTTTTGATATATTAATTCATTTGGTCATGCGGCATCAATATCTTGGATTTGTTCTTATTTTCGCATTCATGTGGATTGTTATTGGTATTTCAGTTTACTTTCATAGAAGCAGCAAAATGCATAGGAGTGTTATCCCATGTTGATTCAAAAAATGATGAACCCGTAAGCTCTGACTTGTCATAGTGACAAACCGTATATGCCTGTATAAAGTTGAGGATATCCTCCCTCAACCTATGCCATATGAACCTCTCTGACATGAGCCTATAGGTCTCATCGAAGCTCAAGTGCCCAGTCACGAGAAGAATAATGCACATGTCGCAATATCTCCATCCTCAACCATGAATCTGACACAAGGCTCCATCTTCCCTAAGAGAAGATCATCTCATCCTCCAATCTGTAGCTATCATCCTGTATGTGGCCATCCAGAATCTCACAAGTGTGTCGGTTCTTGGAGTACTCAACAAGCAAATGAGATCTCCAGTCTACCGAAACTTTAGATGACCAACATAATGATAAACTCGGATGATCTGAACTGTAGTCCCAATCTCTGTAACTGTCTCATGTGCAACATTGTTGGTCACACCCACATCCATCATTCTCCACATCAATCCGCAATAATAAAACTCCTCACCGTGCCGGAACGTCCTCTCCATCCCCTCAGTTGTAACCACCCTAGGTGCTCCTGTAGATAATCCCCTCAAAATCACATTCCCGCCTCGGATTTAAACTTGGCTCCATCGTCCCGAAAGTTAGTCCGAGACTCACCAAGGAGTGAAGCCACTGCACTCCCATCCCTATGTTGGTCACTCCCATACCAACAATGTGGAGATCATCGATAACTGTATAGTTACTCATCATGATGCTCACTTGGGGAACCCGCCGTGTGCACCTCATAGACTCTCCATTGGCTCTGACCCCATTGAGGCCCTCAAAATCTTATCCGTAATCCTCGCCTCTCAAACAATGAGGCATCAATACAGTTGTGGGTTGCCCCACTATCAATGAGTACCCCAACTCGTTGACCCTGCATAACTCCTCTAATCCTAAATGCCTTGTACATCATAGTACTAGACAATGTGGCTATAATTTCCCGAGGAAAATCCTCCTCCTGCCCGCATCAACACTATCCAACGCAACCCCATCTCCATCATCCATCTCGCGAGTCTCTAACTCCTCACCTCTGTCACCCTTGCTCTCCTCGAAGACTTGATGAATTGGGCCTTCCCTCTGCCTCTGCCGATCATGTCCTGGAATCCAAGGTGTGTGGCAATCAAAACATAGTTTCTTTCGCCTCAACTCATCTTTGTCTTCACGGGAAATGATTGGCTTTTTAACCACCACCGCCTCGGTGGAGGCTCCTCTACCGACATTCATCCGATCTAGATGGAGGTTCCCTTTGCTGAATGCGAGGTGGAGCCCTCGGCTTTGGAGTGGATAGCTCCAAGTCCCGAGCTTTCCTAACTGACTCATGCAAAGAAGAAGGTTCAAATGCCTTCACAAACCTAGCGAAAACATTTGTCCAACCTGCTATAAACGGCGAAATCAACCTCATCTCCGTGACATCAGGTACCATGGTGATAATCTCTACGAAAATTTGCGATGTATTGATCCATGGGACCGGTTTGTCTCAATGAGTCCACTCCCTGAAATGCTGTCAGGGTCCCTCCTATCAAATCTGCTCACTAACCTCTGCGCGAACTCTGCATAAGTAGTAATCTGTATGTGTCCCTGTGTAATCAACCCATGATGCCACCAATCATGAGCGTCTCCCTCAAGATGCAAACTTGCAAACTTAATTGCATCTTCCTCGCGCATAGGATTCAAGTCGGAGTATGTATTCAACTTATGGACCCAAGATGGTGCAGTACACTTCTTAGAACCATCGAAGTGTGGAATGGAGATCTGTCCCAATCTCCTCTATAACTCCGATACCTGTTTTTGATGATCTTTCTTGGGTCTACTGCCAATCTTCATTTTGCAATATTCTGGGATGGCATGTTGTTACGAAAGCCCTCACTCAAGTCTGGTTCCTCTCCCAACAAGACTCCTCATCCAAAATATCTACTGGCTGTTGTACCTGTGAAACTTCCAGATCCATCAAGAAAGAAGGTTCGTGAAGCCCCAAAACTCGGCGAGAAGAATCGGGAGGCCACCGCCACTGAATGTCCACTCTCACCTCTTTGACCCTGTTGTCCCATATTGCTATTTTCTCCTCTCATTATGACTGTTGTTATACACAGTCCAGCAGGCTGAAGATGATTAAAGAATATTCTCTTACCCTTCTTAGCAATCATAGAACTCTAGTACCTTGAGAGGTACTCTCCCTTCTTGCACCGGAGTCTCCAATGAAGAAATCATGCTTGCCAACACTTGTAATCCCAAAAGACACATTTGAATTCCTTCTTTTGCTTATGAAATCAGTCACAAAATTTTCTAAATCAGAATTGATAGTTTTGGATGATTGCCACATATTATCAGGATCCTATACCCTATAATGCCCATGAACCCTTGTATCTGTTAAGTGAGCTAAAACTTGCCACCATATATCATCCACAAGATGCTCATATACACATAGTTGGAGCAATGGTCCAACAAACTCCATGATGAAGACTTCATCATCTACCATACCATGCATCTCATGATGGAAATAAATTGGAATAGGCAACATTAAATAAGACACATTAGTGTGCTCTTCATACCTTTCAAGGCCATCAATGTCCTCTATGTGTTCAAGAAAGACATATGTTGAGCTGCCCCCAACATTGTTGTCGAGTGCTGTTGAAAGTATCTGAAAGTTGATCAAAAGTTGTTGGTTTGGAAATTACAATAGGCTGCAATTTTACACAAGTGTCCATGTGAGGTTCCTCCTCATGTGCCAACTGCTCCATAGAGTCTTCTTTTGTGGGTGTAGACTTCCTTGCATCAATTGCCCTCATCGTTTCCTTGAACTCTTGTAAGTGTTGTCTTGCTTGAGTCACTTTCAACCTAGCGAGCTCTAGCTTTGCTATTTCATTTCTCACACCTTTTAGGAGTTTCCATTACATCCTCCTTACTTGCATAAACAAATTTCTTCTCCTGAGATGGAATAATTTCTCTAACAAGCAAAGTTTCACTAATGCAATTATTTTTCTCAATGGAACTCATACCCTTTTGTCTAGAAGCTTCTTCTACAAATGAGTTCTTTTGTACTTTAGGTACCGGCATATGATGATCTCGCTTGGGCTTGCTACCAATCTTCATCATGCAATAATCTGGAAATGACATATTATCTTTGAAACCCTTACTCAAAGATTGGTATTTCCTCCAACAAGAATCCTCATCAATCACCTCTATTGGGTGCCCTTTATTATTGTTCTCACCTTTTTCCTTATTGTCCCAAGATTTGCTTTGATTCAAATTCTGAGTGAGCTAACTCAAATAAAGGTTAGTGGCTTCCTGTTGTTTCACCATGTTGGTGAACATTTCCTTCATAAAACCCCCTTTGAGATCTTTCCAAACTACCATATATTAAAATGCTGCCAGAAAAAGGACAGCGTGCACTAGACAACTAGAAAATTCAGAGGCTCGTAACTCTCCAAATACCGAAGCAGAAATTAAGGGTCTTTGATAATAACATTAACAGATAAAGGAAACAATATTTCCACCTTCAGATCTGGGAATGGCCAACTGGAAAACCCTCCAAATAAAGGTTGCACCTTGGATCTAAAAGCGGCCGTGAAAAACCCCAAATAAAGGTTGCACCTTCAGATCTAAAAACGGCCATCTGAAAAACCCCCAAATAAAGGCTGCAAGTCGCCTCGCTTGGAATGGGGTCGGAAAATGATGGAGGCGCCTTCAACGTCTTTGCCACGCCCAAGCCCAAATGGTTACCGTGAATCGATCTGGAGCCCCTCTGATTATCTTCCCCAAATGCCTCCAAAACCCCCGAAATCCTTCCTCTGAAACCTCTAATAATGTCTCTGCCACACAGCCCTGAAAGTGGCTCCAAAATGACAGACTAGGGTAGATCTCTCACTACCGAAGAATGCCCTGCTAGCTAGGGACGGGTCTCTCACCACCGAAGCTAGGGTCCCTATGGGATTTGACTCCACAAGTTGTAGATGCACAACAACAACAACTGCACGTGAAGGGGACAATAAAATGTATATGAAAAAAGGTTTCTTTCCTTTCTCCCCAACTCCTTATATACTTCCCCAAGGCAAAAGAGCCCCAATAGACCCTATACGCATTTCATTCTATGGAGGGGCCAATAAAATAAAGTGACTTAAGTTACTTTTCCCCTTTAAGTCACCATGGTCCAAAAGTGACCCTCAACGCAAAATTAGACTATTAGAACCACGTGGCCCCCTCCCCATAGCTCCCAAAGCATCCACAACTCCTTGGGTCTGACCACGGCTTGGACTCGACCTGGCCCTTAGGCCTTTGGCGTAGGAAAAGGGGACATTACAATTTTATGCACAATATAAAGCCTATGCAAAGTCATGAGATCAATCTCCATCATTTAACGGTGAAGCTCCGTGTAAGATGTTTGAATCCTAATAACTATTTTCAAAGGTTTTACTTTAATTCCCATAACTCGTGAACCACAGCTGGGCAATTTTGCAGCAAGTAAGCAGTTGTGATGGGAAGATTTGCAGAAGGGGAAATAATAGAATTTAGGAAAGAAGAAAGGAAGATGCGTTGATTTAACCAATAGCTATCAGAGTTGGTCTCATCCACACAAATTAAATAAACAGAGGAAAACCACAACATTCAGTAGTAAGGGAAAGAAACAACTTCTAACCTAGATCTAAGATAACACAAAGTTTATCTAAAACCTTAAATAGAAGTGATGAGCAAAGCACCGTAGACACAAAGTTCTCGGGAATCCACCTTTTATTCAATCCCCAACTTTCACAGAAATCACACCAAGGGTTTCAACACAAAGTCTGAAAACTCAAGAATGCTCTGCTAAACAAATTCTGATAAACAAATTGTGATCCTTTAACCCGTAGGTTCTTCCTCTATTTATAGTGCATAGAGGGCAATTACAAATAGGAAGCTTCTATGAATTCCCACATGTGGAAGCCGTAAAGGAAACATTGGCAATCTTCCTCCTAGAATTCCTCTTCGCATGACATGCATGATTTACAACTGAAAATAGAACCTTCTATTTTGCATGTTTGCCACCTATTTCCAAGTAATTGACTTCTTCCAGTAACTTGAAGTAATGGCTTTTAAAGCCAATTACCTAAGTTTTACAATTTTAATTGATTACTCAATTGCTTTGTCGGAGAAAATAAGAGAAAGAAAAAGAAAAAGAAGTTATTCCAATTGCAACACTCTTCATTTTGTTCTTCTTCCATACTCTGCATGCTGATTCAACTTGCATTGTACCTCTGCCTCATCCACTTTGGCAATGAATGATAGCTTGTCCTGAACCCGAGAAATTCTTTCTACCACATGGTTGACTCTTTTACTTTGATTCTCACCAAACTGGATATGGTATCATCATAGATTTTACCAACTTCTTCATCCGAATCTATTCCCTCTGAGTAGCTGACTGTGATTAGCTTGCAGGTGTTGCCTCTGACCTGTCTTCTCCTCTTATCCTTGAAGTTTTTGCAGTTCTTCCCAAGTTTGTGCACCAGTGAAATGTTTGTCGTAAACATTTCAGATAAAACTCATCATCCTTTTATTTTTAATTACATACAAGCAATTTTGAATCCTACAAAGCACTCCAGGTGAAGGCAAATATAAGTAGACTCAATGTGGGCTTCAACTGGAAGATTTTAGACAACATGCATGAGCTTTTAGAGGAATTAACCAAGAGATCTTACATGCAATTTTCATGGAGGAAGGCATAAAAATTCACGATGAATTTAAGTGATTTTTTCTTCCTCATAATTGCGTGGATTTTAGTGAGGTAAGGCAGCTTGCATTCGAGAAGACAAGGATTCAACTTTGCAACTTCTCTTTTTAACATTTGTGTGGAACTTGAAGAGGAAGGGCAGCGTGAATCTGGAAGATGGAGGGCAGCTTGAATAATCACAATTTGCACTTATGTTTTGCGTGGAAAAGCAAGGGAAAGCAGCTTGAATATCCACGACTTGCATTGCAAATTTCTTTTAAAATTGCGTGAAAACGCATCACTTAAGGCAGCGTGGAAAATATGAAGGAAAGGCAGCGTTGAAATAAGAAGTGGAGGGCAGCTTGAATAATCACGATTTGCACTTATGTTTTGCGTGGAAAGTGCAAAGGAAGGGCAACTTCAAATTCAACGACTTGCACTAGCTTTTTCTCTAACTTTTGTGTGAAAATCCATAAGTCATGGCAGCGTGGAAATTGATGAAGGAAGGCAGCTTTAATAACCACGACTTATATTGCAAATTTCTTTTAATAATTGCGTGAAAACTCATCACTTAAGGCAATGTGGAAATTAGACGTGAAGGGCAGCTCATATTCACGACTTGCACAAAAGAATTATTTTAAAGTTGTGTGAATTTCAAAGGGTGCAAATAGCTTTGAAAATCCACGCCTTGTGTGAATTTCGAAGGGTGCATACAGATTTGAAAATCCACGCCTTGTGTGAATTTCGAAGGATGCAGGTAGCTTTGAAAATCCACGCCTTGTGTGAATTTCGAAGGGTGTAGGCAGCTTTGAAAATCCACGCCTTGTGTGAATTTTGAAGGGTGCAAGCAACTTTGAAAATCCACGCCTTGCACAAAGAAATCTCCCTAAAAAAATTGTGTGAATATTAGATGATGAGGGCAGCTTTATTTTATGACTTTGCACAAGAAAATCTTTGCTTCTAAAAACTGCGACTTGTATCCCAGCTGCTGTGTTGAAAACCAGCACTTCATAATTAATTTCACCTTTGTTTGAGGCCATGGATGACTTCTAAAAACCCTAAGCCAGGGAACTGGTTAGGCAGAAGAAAGAAAAGGCCAAGGGGAATTGCTAGACAGATCACGGAAAAAAACCAAAACCAAACACAAGAAATAAATAAAAACGAAATACCTGACAGAAGTTGCAGACAATTGCTTGAAAATAACTTGTCAATTAGCAAGTCTGTAAAAACTCTTCCCCGAGTGAATGCTCCACTTAGAGACGAAAGTAATACTGGTGTGGTAACAATGATGGGGTGAAGTGGTTTTTATAACCCAAAAGTCACTAATTTTAGCTCAATCTATTTTTAAAAGAACTTTATTTATTTAATATAAAAATAAATAAAACACTTTCAGACAAAGTCTGGTGAAGGAATTGAGTGAGCTTTGACATGTGGGTATTTGACGAATTCGGCTTTTATGACTCCCTGGGGATACCTTAGAGCAATGCAAGCAACTGCAGGCAAAACAAAACACAAAACACGACCCATTACTTAAAAAGAATGAAAAATTTAAACAGGGGTAGTCCCTGGTTTTGTGGTGAAATCTCGAGGACACCAAATATATAGTACAATCAATGTTCAAAACATTCAATATATTTGAGATTTTACATTTTCTATGATATACGAATATTGTATTCCTTTGTGTTTCATCCATTTCCTTTGAGATTAATTTTTTTGTTGCGATGGTGGCCATAAAAGATGTATATAGGGAGCTCTTAAAGGACCTATTTAATGAGATTGACTCGACTGCCAATGATAACTAAAAAGATCAGTCCAATGGTTGGTTCTTGCATTCATATTATCAAAAATCACCTTCTAATCCTCCTTAACGATGCTGAAAGGATTCAATGTTGTGCCTTGGTAGTTTATGGTAAAGGATGCTCTTTGAAACTTTAAGCTATGCAATTTGTGGTTCCCATTTTTCTATTAGTATTGAAGATCACCCGAGATTTGATCTCATAAATAACTTGTCACTGAGAGGCTCAGCTATATGTCCAAATTTCTATGAATAGCTTATTTCCTTGGCCAATGCGATGATCCCAAATAATTACCTCAAACATTCCCGATATCCTTCGAATATTTTCTCTTCAATAAATTAGAGGTATTTTAAACAATCTTCAGGTTTCCTTGTGGTTGACATGCCATCCTAGTCAAGTCCTTGATAAAAGCGAAGTTTGTGAGTTAACAAAAAAATTTAAAAAAATTAGAGCCACCCCACCGCCCAACCCCGTGGATACATCCGGGTACATCCTAGGTACGTCAAAACATACCCGGCACGTACCTAGATATACCCCGAAATGCGACGTGCGTGGACGTCCGAGACGTATCCGCACCGTATCTATCTAGGCGGGTATGGGAGGGTAGGGGATGAACCCTGCAACAGAGAGCACCCCTCATAGTTTTAATGAGAGACTCCTTACATTGGAATGATGTAACCACCGGGGTATTTGAAAAGTTGAAGGAGGCCATGTGCACCACTTTGGTTCTAACTACCCCAGACATTTCCAAAAACCTTCATTATTGAATGTGATTTTGTGAAAATTAGATAGATTTATCATGTTGAGGAGTTTTGTGAAAATAAAGAAAGCTTGATTATTTGTCTTTGCAGCAGACCAACTAGATCTCTTTAGCTTGAAGCCGGTCTTGAATATGGGAATTATGAACCTCAATATACTTCGTTCTCGAGTAAAACACTAGATTCTTTATATTTTGATGATACTTCCGTTCTCGGACAAATATTCAATTACATTGCTAATCCAACCTATTTCACATGTATAGGCGACAACTGCCTTATTTTCTACCTCAGTCAAATACTGTCTTTGTTAGTTGCTTCTATTTGGTCCAAGTGATAAGACCTGAACAAAGATGAAAAGCATAACTTATCATGGACACTGGTTGTCAAGACAACACTGGTTGTCAAGACAAACTCGCCCGATCAATATGAATATAGGTTCTCAGCCAAAGATATGAAGTATAGTCAATAATGATGCTAAATTTCAATGTCTTATTTTTAAGTCCACAATACTTTGTAGCGATCAAAGAGTTTCCTTTGAGAATTCATAACCCCAAAAGTGTGTGTTGGATAGATTTTATGCAGTGAAAACCTAGGCAATCATGAGATAAATCTCCCTCATTTACCGGTGAGGCTCCCGTGTAAGATGTTTATCAATCTGGTAAGTATGAATCCTAATAACTATTTGTAGGGGTTTTACTTTAATTACAAAGCTCATGAACCATAGCTTAACAATTCTACAACTAAGAGTTGTTTATGAAGTATTTGCAGAAGGGGAAATAATAAAATTTGGGAAAGAAGAAATGAAGATATGTAATTCAACCAATAGTTTACAGAGTTTGTCTCATACACATAGATTAAATAAACAAGTAGATCTCACAATATTCAGAAGGAAAGGAAAAGCTTCTAATCTAAATCTCAAATAACACAGTTTATCTAAAGATCCACACAGAAGTAAGAAGCAAATGTACCGTGGACACAAAGTTCTCCGGAAATCTGTATTTATTCAATTCCTCAGCTTTCACAAAAATGACATCAAGGGCTACAACACAAAGTTTGGAACTCAAGAATGTTGATTAACAAATTGTGATCCTTTAACCCGTAGGCTCTTCCTCTATTTATAGTGTATAGAGGGAAAATACAAATAGGAAGCTTTCAATGAATTTCCGCATGTGGAAACTATGAAAAAGGGAAGCAGTTAAAGTATTTTCCCCTAGACTTTCTCATTGCATGACATGCATGCTTTATAACTAAAAATAGAACCTTCTATTTTGCATGTCTGCCACCTATTTCCAAGTAATTGACTTCTTCCAATAACTTGAAGTAACGACTTTTAAAGCCAATTACCTAAGTTTTACAATTTTAATTGATTACTCAATTACTTTGTCAGAGAAAATAAGAGAAAGAAGAAGAAAGAGGAGAAGAAATTAGAAGAAAGTTGCAACACTCTCAGTCTTGTTCTTCTTCCATACTCTACATGTTGATCCACCGCATTGCACTTCCGCCTCATGAATGATTTGGATGATATCTCTGCCTTGAATCTGAGATGCTTTTTCTCCTGCATGTGGTTGACTCTTTGCCTTTGATTCTCACCAAACTGGATCTGAAGCGGTGATGGAAGCACTTTGGACCATCCGCAAACTTTTCTTCAAATCTTCTTCGATGAAAATAGTTTCTGGAACATCAGAGGTCTTAATGGGAGAGGAAAGCAACGAACTCTCAAGGAATTAAGGAAAACTTCCAGACCCTCCATTATGGCTATCCAAGAAACTAAAATGAACTTTGAAGTCTTGAGCATTTGTAGTAAGAATATATGGAAAAAGATGAGTTGGCATCTGTTGACTCCAAAGGTGCATCACCGAGGCATTGCTATTCTTTGGGACCCTATAGTCATTTCGGGTAAAGTTATTTTCTCCTCCTTCAATCACCTTGTTGTGGCTTTTCAAACTGTTGATAATTCTTTGCACTAGATTCTTTCAAATATTTATGCTCCTAACACTTTGCATGGAAGGAGATAACTCTAGAATCATCTCAAAAGTTTTGGCTCTAATTGTGAACATCTTCATTGGATGATTATTGGATATTTTAACACACCTCTAACTCTAGTTGAAAAAAGGTGGCTCTTCCGACTATTCTGTTGGGATGGATGATCTAGCTGACTTTATTTCCTCTTCTTACCTTTTTAGACACGGGACTTCATAGTAATCCCTTCACATGGTCCAACAAAAGAGTTGGAGAGGATCACATCCAAGTCAAGCTTGACCGTGCCATTATTTCAGCTGATTGGATCTTACCCCAAGGCTTTCACCTTTCCTCCCTTCCTAGAATTGTTTCGATCACAACCCCATCATGCTTGAATACGTTTAATACTGATAAGCCTTCCCACTCTTCCTTTAAGTTTGAAAAAATGTGGCTTGACCACCCTGATATTATGGATAGAATCAAGGAATGGTGGGGTTTATAGGTGGAAGGAACTTCTCAATTCAGATTTACTCATAAACTCAAAAATGTGAAAAAGAAAGTGAGAATCTGGTATAGAAAAGTTTTTGGCAACGTCTTTAACCATAAGAAGCAGGTGCTAAGAAGAGCTGGCTTTTCTTGAAAATAGGATATCTATCAATGGTATGTCTCAAGAAGATCACATACTTGAAAATTCTCTCTTGGCAGAATTTCATAACCTTTGTGCTAGAGAAGAATCATATTGGAGACAAAAGTCTAGGGCTTTATGGCTTAAAGAAGGTGATAGAAATACCAAATATTTCCACATGACCACTCTCAAGCATAGAGCACATAATATGATCTCTGAAGTCTCTCATTCTGATGGCATTGTCACTTCAGATAAGAATATCATAAAGGAGGAAGCTCTCAATTTTTATACAAAGCTTCAATGACGCCACTCCTTTCTCTGCAAATGTTGCTGATATTCTTCTTCAATCTATTCCCAACAATCTTGTTGATCAAGGTGAGTTTCTTTGCCTCAGCAAACCTGCTACCATTGAGGAACTGCATAAAGTTGTCTTTTCTTTAGAGGGAGACAAATCTCCAAGGCCTGATGGATTTTCAGCTAACTTTTTATCAAAAATGCTGGGATACCTGCTCCATGGATCTCCTAAAAGCTGCAAATGAATTCTTCATAACTGGTAAGCTTCTCAAGGAGATTAATAACACTTTCATTGTCTTGGTGCCTAAGAAACTAGGTGCTAAGGATTTCAAACACTTTAGGCCCATAAGTCTTGCCAATGTGTTGTACAAGATCTTCACTAAAATCCTAGTAATCAGAATTCAACCGCTCCTTCCTAACATCATCTCTAAACAGCACGGGGTTTTGTGAAAAACAAGCTCATTCAGGATGGCATTGTGATGGTTCATGAAACCATCCATTCGATGGAAAAGAGCAAAAAAGTAGGCATGGTTAGTAAATTGGATATAAACAAAGCTTTTGATAGGGTGTCCTAGCTCTTTCTGGACAAGGTCTTGGAGAAATTTGGGTTTACTGATCGATTTAGGAAGATCATTAGATCTGCATTTCTACTCCAAGATTCTTGGTCATTATCAATGGATCTCCTATGGATTTTTTTCTCCAACAATAGAGGTATAAGGCAGGGAGATCCTATCTCTCCCCTCCTCTTCATCATTATGGCAGATAGTCTCAACCGCTCCATTACCTAGAGTTATTTCTTTGGGATATCTCAAAGGCTTTAAACCCACATCTTTGGAGATCTTTGTATCACATCAACAATTTGTTAACGATACTATTCTTCTTCTTCTAGCTTCTCTCCTAGAAGCTAAGATGATGAAGCTCATTCTTATGACTTATGAGGATGTTTCGGGGCAGCAAATCAACTTTGACAAAAGCCCCATTTATTTCTTCAATACGCCACCCAAAGAAAAAGAAGAATTGTCAAATCTTGGGTTGTGAGATTAACTCTCTTCCCACTACTTATCTTGGTTTTCCTTTAGGTACTAACAAAGTTTCTATGGATGTCTGGAATTCTCTTCTTGACAGGTTCCAAAAGAAATTGGTTGGATGGAAGGGGGCCATTCTCTAATGCTAGGAAATGCCTTCTTATCAAAAGCACACTCCAAAACCTTCCTATTTACATCATGTCTATGTTCTTCATTCTCTGTTTGTTATAGAAAGAATTGAAAGCATTCGAAGCACTTCTTATGGATAGGCACTAAGGAGAAGAACAAATTCCATTTAGTGCTTTGGAGCAAGGTTTGCACTAACAAAAGAGTGGGTGGCTTAGGAATTAAGAATCTCAAAACTATGAACACTTCCCTCATCTCTAAAATGAGTGGAGACTGCTGAAGGAAGATCACCCTTGGACAGATCTTATCAGATCCAAATATCTTGACCAAGGTAATCCTCAGAACTTTTGAAGCTTGAGACTCTCCCTCATGGCTCTATTTTTGGAATAACTTGGTCAAGACTAGAAGGTCCCTGGAAAAAGGTTGTAAATGGCATTTGGGAAATGACAAAGACATTCTCTTCTAGGAAGATAATTGGGCTGATTTCAAAGATCTTAAGAATCATACTTCCTGGGAACAACTTAAGAACAACCTCACAACAAGGTTGTTGGCGGACATTCAATGATTACATTTGCAACATCAATGGCAGACTTCAATGGAAGAGCCTAATTTTATTCTTCCTTGCTCGATGATCTTCTTGAGGACATTCAAAGAATAATTAACCATATTCCTATAAGTCAGTTTCAAGCTAAAGATGAGTTCATATGGGTTCAATATTTTGATGGTGATTACACGGTCAAAACAGGTACCAATTGTTCACGGGTAACATCTCTTGTAGCTTTGACTGGAGCAAAATATGGTATAAGGAGCTTACCCCAAAAATCAATCATTTCCTTTGGTTAGTTTTGAACAGGAGCATCCTAACCATTGATAATCTTACCAAGAGGGGCTCTACCATCCCAAATATGTGTTGTCAATGCAAGATGGAAGCTAAGACTATCCACCACCTATTTTTGCAATGCCCTACTGCTTTTGCTCTCTGGAAACTTATTTTTGCTAGATTTGGCATTGTCTGGACCTTCCCGAATGACATTGTTCAAGCTTGGGAACTTTGGCAACCTCCCTTTAAACACAACATGCTTAGAAGCTTTGGAGACTCATCTTTCCACACACCCTTTGGAGAATCTAGAAGGCTAGGAACTCCATTATCTTCAGAAATATCAAGAAATCCAACAAGAGACTCCTCAATGAAATCACTATTGAAGTCAAGGAGAATATTCTGAAGTTCAAGCCCCCAAAAACTCCAAATACCCCAAAGAAGAGGAGAGATTTTGAATAAATGGAATATTGAGATTGGCAAAGTGCTCATATACAAACTCCTAGTATTGACAGGTCTCTTGTCCAATGGATTCCTCCTCCAGAAGATGGCACAAGATAAATTTTGATGGAGCCTCTAAGGGCAATCCAGGTATTGCAGGTGGAGGTGGTTTAATTCAAAACCATCTTGGACAACCCCTTGTTGCCTTCGCAGGTCCAATGGGCATTTAATCTAATCACTTTGTTGAGGCTCAAGCTGCTTATATATGGGGATTAGAATTGCTAAGGATTATAAGGTAAAAAATTTAATAATTGAGGGTGACTCTCTCAACATTATAAATAATCTCAAAGACACCCATCCTCCCTAGTTGGACCATTAAAGACTTCATAAACGAAGCCAAGGACATTTGTAAGGAGTTTAATAAAGTTATTATTTGCCACACTTACCGGGAAGGAAATAGTGTAGTGACGCCTTAGCCAATGAAGGTGTCATCATTAATCAATTTAAAGTTTGGCATGATCACAATGACATCTCCCACACAACCCAGATCATCATTGCTAAAGATGCTAAGGCCACTTGTCCAATCCAACAATACACAACGGCAATATAGTCATGTGTGGTGCCTTGTCATTGAGTACGCCACACATATGAGATTTATCTCTATCAAACAGTCCATTTCACTTTACCTATGCGCTTTTTGTCTCTCGGGAGGGCTGTTGAAAGCCATTCTTTTGTTGTACTCAAACTAAAAATCCTTTACAAAAATTTTCTTTTGTGATCAATGACAATAGGGGTTCTGCTGTGAAGCCTATTTCTTGCGGTCTTCGAGCTAATTATATACTGCGCATGGCAAAACTTCCAACTAAGGGAGGCTCACCTTGCTTGTGTTGAGCCAATCTGTGACTCCTCTTGGAAACATAACACAACTTTATGGAAAGCCCTAGACGTGGATGGCTTCACGGATTTTATATTAAAGAAATGACATGACATTATGTCTTTGACCTTTTCCCGCAAATGGAAGGACAGGGTTATCACATTCAAGGGAAAGGAATTCACCATCACAGAGAGCCTGATTTCCTTCATCACTGGCTTAGGCATGGAGGGCATAAAATTCTACAGGAACAAATTTGACAAGGAAGCCGAGGAGAAGAGGTTTGTGGAAGAAGATGAAGTCTTAAAAATTGGTAAAACAAGACTGCTCTGCTCTTCTTTACCCCCTCCTTATAATGATGTTGTTAAGATGATGGTAAGGTATGTCACACTTGGAAGGCCGCTATTCTACTCTGCCTCTTCACCATCTTGTATTGTTGAATCATTTTAGGCGCTCTGCTAAGGTAAGCCTTTCTTACTACATCCTTCACTCTTTAGAGAAATTTTTCTTGGATGTGCAAGCCCATGCGAGAGCCCTTCCCCGCATCAGGGAGTTATTTTCCTTTTGCATTAGTATTTCCTTGATGTTGCTCTCAATTATCCCCGCCCCTTAGCTCCTCCTCCCCCTGCTAAAAGAGTGCTGAGAAGTATGGATAAGGGCAAAAATATTGTTGTAGAAGGCCTCCTGAACATGAGCCACTCTATCCCCGACCCCCAAGCTAGCATTAAACTAAGAGCACAACTGTAGCAAAGGCTGATGCCATTAAGGGCATTGAAGATAATGTGGATTTTCTCCTAAAATATGGCAGCAAGGATGATTTGAGTTCCACAACCTACACTAAACTTGAGGAAAAAATTGACAACCTAACCAAGAGACAACAAGCCATGGAAGAAAAAATGCAGCAGATAGTCAACAAGAAAATCAACCAACTTTCCATGCACAAAGCTCTTCTTGACTTCATTCAGGTCTAGGTAAAGCAGATTTGTGATATCAATGCCATTTGAAGGACATATGGAAAGATGGTAAGGCCAAGAAGAAGGCCTTAGCAACAAGCAGCCAGGACCCTGACAAGCAAACTACACTCAACCTTTACAAGGCCTTGGTGGATGCTCAGAAGGTTTTTAATAAGTTCCTCAAATAGTTGTCTTATGTTTCATGTACTCTCTTGTCTTGTTGTTTTTTTGCGGTTATACAGCTGCTGTAGAACTGTTTTTTGGCTGTTGTTGGGCTTCTTGTTGGTAGTTTGCCCCTGCCTTGTATTTCATTGTTCTATCTAGCTCTCTTAGGCTTTTGTTGTTGGGGTGTGGAGCCCACATATCAAAAAACCACTGCACTTTCATTGTTCTCTTTGGCTTTTGAGCCTATTGTTCCACGGGTATGGTCTCCTTTAAAACCATTTATCAATAAGAAAAAAATCTACCTTTAAATAATTAATAATCTCCACCATATGGTGAACCTCTTGTCGTAGTTAAATAAGATATCTTACAAAGAAAAGATATCAATAAAATTGTCTATCAATGACATAAACTTAGAATTACGAGACTAGAAACATCATTCCTAGTATAGTAATTGTGGTGCCCTGCATAAATATAAATAAATAAATAAATTAGTTAAATTAAATTATTAAAATAAAGGGAAGTGAATGCGTTTGGTGGGTGAAGGGACAGGGCACGTGGGCAGCCCAGCGGTCATTCAGACCTGTCAGTTTCCTTGCTTAATAATCCAACCACTTTACTGGAGAACCCGAGGCAAAAAAAAAAGAAAACCACGGGAAGCCCAAGATAACGTTGAAAACTTAGCAGTAATTGGATGGACGCAGTTAGTGGCAGTAGGAGTGGGTGTGGGTTGCGTGGTGAGTGGAGTGGAGAGGAGTGGTTGTTGTGTTGACTATGACATTGAAAGTGCCCTTTTCTGCTATCCCGCGTATGCCTCTGCAAGATATGCACAAAATGTTTTTTTGTTGTTGTTGAAATGTCTTTAGAAACTTCACACAAAAGTAAGGCGAGACCGACAGAAGTAAAAGAACAGGAAGAAGAAAAATAGCAGCCTATCTATCTGTGCCAAGATTCCAATGGAGGTCGAGATAGTTTTGTTTTAGCGATTTGGAGATTGCCAGTCTGTGTTGAACAGAGCTATTGCCCATTGCCGTCCCAAATCATCCCTGTGCACAGGATAAATCTGTATCCTAATATCTCCTCATATTACTATCTACAAATTTGATTGATCGGGGTCTGTATCTGTACTGAAGCAGGTTCAATGGTCTCAGAGAGGGAAGAAAAATACTGCTGCCGCTATTTTGTTTAATGTATGCAGAGGAGAAGAAGGAGATGGAGTCGCCTCAATCTGGATTTTGTCTCTTTCACTCTTCCATGCATGTTCCCTTCTGCCAGCATCCTCGCAGCCTACACCAAAATCGGGTTTTGTCAGATTTTGTAGTTGCAAGTGCTCCGGTAGATATGTATGCAAGTGTGGAAGCATGCTAGAAAAAGGTGAACTGATCATGTTGAAGACCTGTTTGTTGCATATGGTGAAACAGTGTGTCTGCCTCGTGAGGATACCCATGTCTTTTGTATGCTGCAATTGTTGTATTCCACAAGAAGTTGTCTCGTTCTTTCACTTGGTCAAACACTTTATGAGTTGTTTGAAAAATGGTTGCAGAAATGTGCGGCCCATTTCCTTACTGCAGCGCTTTTGGTTTGGCACAGAATGGTTTTGTTGAAAAGGCTTGGAAATTTTCAAGCAAATGCTATTGGCAGGTGTAAATCCAGCTTCCACGGCTTTTGCCTGCATTTCCCCAGCCTGTGCCAAAATACTAGCGCTGGAACAGGGTAAGTACATCCACCCAAGCATAATCAAAAGCAGATTTTATTAGATGATGTAGTTGCAAATGCTCGGGTAGTCATGGATGCAAAACATGGGAGCTTGGGACCAGGCATGGAGATAAACCTGTAACCCGAATGTCTCCTCATTTTGCTATACAAATTAATTGATATGGACCTGTATTTGTGTCTGAGGTGGATTCAATTGTCTCTGAAAGAAAACGGGACTACTTCCTGTCATTGCTTTGTTCGTTGTATACAAAAAAAAAAAAAGAAGTTGGGGATTAGAAGGAACAGAATGGTTGCCAACGCTTGTGATTTTCAGAGCTCAACTAGTAGGATGAGATAAATGCCTCACGAAGGAATAGTAAGGTCGAGTGGTGCCTGCAGATTTGAATTTGTGTACAAGGGTGTCAACAAAGATAGATAGCAAATAAAATGAAATTTTGAACCATATCAAGCCAACAAATTGGACAACCTTGAGGAAATAAAATTGGTCTCTTTAAGTGTGATCACTGCTGGTTTTACCAAAAATGGGATTTTGATAGAGCTTTGGGACGAGGTATGGGTGCAAAATGAATAGCTTGGGGCCGCACGCAACTATTTGGCATCACGTGGCAACAAATAGTGGTCTCAATAGATTGCGAGTGCAACCTTCCTAGAGCCCCCACATACCCACTTTGCTGATTGTTCTCAAGCATGGTCTCCTTACCTTTTTCTTTCATAATTTTCATAGTTTGGTTCTTCATTTGCAATGTTTTATTATTGCCTCCTCCCACTACTCATACCCTTCCGAATAATAACCCATCTAGGATTCAACAAGAACAGCAGAAGAAACTTCAGATGGACTCTACTTTAAAAGCAGGAAGGAAATCTAACCAAACTCGTCTTTAGAAAGAAGGGCAACAACTTACGAGGAATGGTAAAGTTGGGGACTTGACCTCAATCTTGGCACAAATACCAAAATGAAGCTGATCACTTGGAATATTTGAGGGCTTAAGGGCAGCCCCTCTAAAATAAATGAGATTAAGCGTATTATGCAGCAACATCACCCTCATATGTTTTTTATTCAAGAAACTAAAGCTTCTATAGAATTCATGGCAGCAGTGGTTCCTAATATTCAAAAAAAAATCCAGGTTCTTTCTTTAAGCTCACAGGGAGCTTCGGGAGGTTTAGCTTGTATATGGGATCCCCACCAAATTATCCTTCTTGGCAGTGGAGGAAATCAGGGTGTTATCTATATGATTGTGCATTATGTTCCTCAAAATCAGATCATGTTGATTCTGAACATATATGCCCCTCTTCAGGTAGAGGCAAAAAGAGCTCAGTGGAAGATTATTGAAAATATTGTGGCTGCACATTCTGATCTACCAATCATTATAGGAGGTGACTTCAACACAGTTCTCTTCTCTCATGAGAAACAAGGTGGGAATTCAATTTTGGATGCTTCTGTTGCTAATATGTTGGACTCCATACACAGGATGCATTTGGTTGATATCCAAACTCATAATGGCCTAATGACATGGTCCAACAGAAGAGTAGGGGATGGGTGTATAAGAGAACGATTAGACAGATTTTTGATATTAGAAGATTGGTTCGAATGTAATTTTCTTCCTAATGCTATGGTCTTGGACAATTTAGGATCTGATCACTGGCCAGTGGTTTTGGAGTTAGGCAAATCTCTCCCATGTAGAGCACCTTTTAGATTCCAACTGATGTGGCTTCGTGACGAACATCTTCATCCTTTGATTGAGAAATGGTGGAGAGAAGGCCAGCCTCGACATGGTACTAAAATGTTTTGCTTTGTCAAAAAACTACAATACCTTACATTCCAACTCAAGAAATGGAATGTTTCTGACTTTGGCAATATTCATTCAGGGAAAAAAAGAGAGGTATTGGAAGCTTTACAGGGGATATCTCAACAAATAAGGCTTCATGGTTTCACTCAAGATCTACAAAAGAAGGAAATTTCCCTCAAACAATCATTAACTGAATGGGAGACACGAGAAGAAATATTTTGGAAACAAAAATCTAGAATTAAGTGGTTGAAAGGAGATAAAAATACTTCCTTTTTTCATAAATCTCTTTTAGCTCACCGTTCACACAACCATATAGCTTTCTTGGATAAAGAGGATGGTACCAGGGAAAATACTCAGGAAGCAATTCAACATGTGGCCTTACAGTACTTTTCTGAGTTATTTAAGGCTTCTACAGTGGACAGGAATGCCCAACAACAGCTGCTGAATATTATTCCTTTTGTTGTTAGTGATGAAGACAATATGTTTCTTTTAAAGCTAGTAACCGAAAAGGAACTTCAAACTATTGTTTGGACCATGAAAAAAGGGAAAACACCAGGACCTGATGGATTTTCGATTGAATTTTACCAGGAATTTTGGGATATTGTTAAAACTGATTTGCTTCAAATAGTGGAAGAGTGCAAACAAGCTAAAATTGTTCTTCGGGCCATTAACTATAGTTATATTGCTCTGATCCCTAAGAAACAGGAGGCCTCTACCATTACTGAATACCGGCCCATAGCTCTTTGTAATGTCTTGTATAAAATTGTCACCAAAGTGATAGCTGAAAGACTAAAATCTATCATTGATAAAGTTATTTCTCCGGAACAGGGAGGATTTGTTCCTCATAGACAAATATATGATGATATAGTGTTGGCTCAGAAACTCTTCACTCTATGGACATTCAGAAGAAGCCAGCGATGTTTGTTAGGCTGGATTTATCAAAAGCATATGATAAGGTCAGCTGGGATTTCCTCTATGATATCCTTATCCGCTTTGGTTTTTCCCCTTTATGGGTGCAATGGATACAGGCTTGTATTTCATCTGTCTCTTATTCTCTTATTGTTAATGGCATCCCTACCCAACATTTTCGGCGTTGAGAGGTATCAGACAGGGAGATCCTTTATCGCCATTCTTGTTTATCATTGTTGTTGAGTCCTTTGGCAGGCTTTTTCTATGACAAGAATCCAAAGAAAATTGCAAGGTATAAAATTGGCTACTCATGTGGATCCACTTTCTCATTTACAGTTTGTTGATGATTCTACTATTATGGGGGCTGCATCTTTGAAAGAAGCCACTCAGATACAAAGAAATTTGGATCTTTTCTCAAAGGCAATTGGTCAAGATATTAACAAGCATAAGTCTAAAATAATTTTCTTTCACTACTCGCCAAGGCTAGAACATGACATTCTCATAAAACTTGGTTTTCAGAAGGCCACTTTACCTCTGCAATATTTGGGTATCCCTTTAAGTTCCACCAAAATCTCTGACTGGGGATGGTTAATTACCAAGATTAAACAGAAATTTAGTACTTGGACTAACAGATGGTTATCCTCAGGAGGTAGAATCACATTGATCAAAGTTGTGCTGCAAGCTATTCCTGTGTATTTTGCGTCCCTTCTGCACATTCCTACTACAATTCTGCAGCACTTAGACTCTATTAGTCAGAAGTTCTTATGGTCTGGTAACCAACAGTCCAAGAAATGGCACCTTGTGAAGTGGAAGACCTTATGTCTTCCAAAGAAGGAGGGGGTCTAGGATTCAGAGCTAGTGTCCCTAATAATAAAGCACTTGTTAAGCTGTATTGGAGACTATTGCAAAATCCGGATCAGTTATGGAGTACCAATCTGCGTGCTAAATATGCTCAGGGTATGAGGCCACATGACATAGTAAGATATTCCTTACCTTCACGGGGCTCTCCCATTCTTTCGGTTCTCAAAATTGGAGAAGAAATCATAAAGAAACAATTGTTTTGGAAAATAGGAAATGGTGAGCAGGCTAATTTCTGGACGGACTCGTGGGATGGTCATCCTCCTTTGATTATGCAGTTTCCCCATTTCAGCAATATTATGGTTACCCTCCATGCTCATGGCAAAATTAAGGTATGTCACTATCTACAACAGGCATACCCAAGGACTGAATGGATTCATCCTTCGATGTGGCAGGTTAACTTGACTCAGCAACAAGTCCTTTTTTTCACAGGCTTCTACAAAACAGGATTCTTCTTACGACTGAGTTGCTTGATACTTTGGGATGGGGAACGGGGCCGGATGGGAAGTACTTTGTTGCTGAGGGGTATAGAGTTTTGGTTGCCCCTCTTCCTCATCCTTGGAAAGATATATTTGTGGATCTATGGCAACCTGTTATGTGGCCTAAGGTGAGATTCTTTGTTTGGCTTCTAATTTACCATAGAGTCCTTACCGGGGAAAACTTGATGAAAAGAGGTTTGGTTGGCCCCTTTTGGTGCCCTTTATGCAGAAATGCAGCGGAGACCCTAACTCATATCTTCTTCCAATGTTCTTTTACTTTGGGCTTATGGGACACTCTTGATGAATGCCTTACGGTGACTTGGCGCTCCCCTGAGAATATGTGGATACTTTTCGAAGGTGGAAAAATGATGTTAGGGATACTCAAGACTTTTACAAAGGCATTTGGCTTGTTGTTTCTCTTATGTTGTGGAATGTTTGGAAAGAAAGAAACAAACGCATATTCAAGCTTGAAAGCAGAGACAAGTGGTACATCATGGATATGACTCAAAGCAATATTGTTGAATCTATATCACACAACTTGATTCTTCCTTCTCCGTTGCCTATGAGATGGCTTGTCCTCCTACAAAAATTGAATATGGGTAATAGGACTTTGCAGTTGAAGAGGGATACTAAACTAAGGACACCTTCAACTCTCCGCTCATGGCAACCCCCTCCTTTTGGAATTGTTAAAATAAATACTGATGGAGCAGCCGAGGAAACCCCGAACCTACTAGTATGGGAGGAATTGTTCATGATTCTTTGGGGACCCCTCTCTTCTTCTGTGCTCATCAGTTGGGGCATTACACTAATAATGTGGCTCATACCTGCACCGTGCCACTCTCCCCTGTGGGTATGTTTCAAGCGTACCCATAAAAAAAAAAACTTGCAAAGACTGTTTGTTTCCTTTTTGGCAATTCTTTCTTTTTTGGATTTTTGGTGAAAAATCACAAGTATAGAAAAAAAATTGTCATTTTTGGAAAGGGTCCTAAAGATGTAGCGAGCAAAAACTTGCACGTGCCATAACTTTCATTCCGTGGCTCGTTTCAAGTGTCGTTTTCTCTAAAAGTGTATATTTTCTCGAGCTCTACGCATTGATGGCAATTTTTTTCTTTTTTCATAAAATCCATTTTTGCACCTTTTTGTACTCAAGCAACTTTTGATCTTCTCAAAGAATCATGAGCTTTGATCGCTTGTAGACAGATTAGTGATTAAAAATCTGGATAGCTTTCCAAAACTCGGCGAGTATTCTCCCGTGCTCGGACTAATCGTCCCCACCGCCACTTGGATCCATATTTTTCCCGCTTAGTTATGATGTTTCAGAAATATGTCGATAATACTATCGTCTTTGAGTGGATCAAGCAAGGTCACCATGAACAATCAAAACTCCTTGAATCTTATCACAAATACTAAGATAAATAATCATGATAGAGAAATAATAAATTTCAATAAGTATGCAAATGCTTCTTTAAATTTATAATTTGTATACATATTTATATATTTATATACATGTATATATAAATATATATATATATATAAACGTACTCCAAAAGCGCATCGTGCACCCAAGATTTTTAAAAATTTGCCGTATCGCGCACTGCACTGCATATTTCCGCATCCGTATCCGCATCATTTCTAGGCTATTAAACATGTTCTCCGAGGCTACTAAATTGGGATGTCCTTGTATCATTGTGGAATCGGACTCCAAAGTTATTATCAATATCCTTCGGGCCTCGGATCAGCATCTGTCTAATAATTGGCTTATAGCCAGGATTCAGGAGCATATCAAAATTATTGCTAGCAATTTCCTTTCTATTATATATTCTCATGTTCCTAGGGAGCAGAACAAGATGGCTGATGCTTTGGCTAATTGGGCTTTAGATCATTCAAATCTGATCCACTTTGGCCCCCTTCCCGTCACTTGGTCGAAGGAGAAAAGACAACAGATTGAGCGAATCCTCTCTTTGAAAGATTAGGATGGATAATTCTCAGATATGCTATTTCTTTCTCTTTATTTGTACTTGGAATTTTAAAGATGTCTCCTCTAGTAAGAGCATAATTGCTTGGCATTGTATCTTGATTCTCATATTCTAATAATATAAAGTTGGTGGTTTTTGTTTTAAAAAAATAGAAACATTAAACCACTGGATAATCTTACAAATGGATATGTAACCAAATTTAAATAGTGTAAAGAAATAAAACTCCACCTTGTGATTGACAAAACCAATTTACAATTTAATCAGTAACTATGGTCGTGCCATAACCTTATACAATGATACTAGAGTATCTGAATTAAGTGCTCTGTATCTGCTGGTATCAAGAGAGTTAATGATGTCATCAAATCAAACAACCATTTGCCTACCTTGCAAAGTTAGAAAACGCAATTTCCAAAGGCTTGCAAAACAACACTCTGAGCCCCGTAAAAGAGATGTCAAGCGTCGTATGTGTTCCTGTTATGTAGAGAGTTGCCTCAAGCATTGACTTGACCTCGCTTGATCTGCTTTTGCACTCTCTTCGCCGCTTCTCTAGGAGCCTGTCACTCCAATTTGCACTTTTAAGGACATGTTAAACTGAAAAATTGGCTTTCATTTTGACCCATTGTTTAAACCCTAAGCAACAAAATGCTTATCCGCCTTTGCAAACCCCTAGTATTTTTACTACTAGACAATTGCCTGGAACCTTCGGTTTGGGGAAAAACTCTTCTTGATAGTTTGGCAAAGGCATTTTGTAGGCCTCTCGGTCGCAGTTTGACTAGATCAAAGTGGACCAATTATGACCGTTGGCTCCAGAAAACCCATCGCCATTTGAAAACCGTTTCGCGCTTCAATTCCGCAATTCCTATGAATTCTTGGTGTATAGGAGGACACGTAGAAACTTACCTGTGGTGTGTTTGCTCATCGGAAGACAACGTTTGAAAGTGGTTTCTTAGCCTCCGAGCCTAAATTGAACGTTTTTGCAACTAGCAAGAAAACATAAAAATAAAGTTGTAGGACCCTCGTTAGGTTACCAAACCCCCGTGGAAACTTGTTGACACTTGTAACTAACTATTTGAAACTCTATCATGTGACTTGTGTGAAATTGAACTTTTGGAAAAATAGTGGTTCTCTCTCTCTCCCTATCTCTTTCTCTCTCCTTGGTTAAGAAATGAAATGAAATAAATGTGTCTCTAACCCTCTCCTTTCGAATGCAAATTATTATTATTATGTAAATGGGAAACTAAAAATGTTAATTATGCTAGATCTAGGTGGATGCCATGCCGGTATTTATCGTTGATTTCATGCTCACATGGTTTTTTCAAGTAGGATGGTGAAACAACGTGGTTCAGAACTCATTAAGATATAGTGACTAAATTATATAAATAAGCTGAAATAAAACCATTTGAGATTTAAATAAGGTGAAACTTGAACTCATAAACATCAAATACACTATAAACTTTAAAGTCTAATATCAATATGTTAAACAGTTAATGTCATAAATTGAAAATTCATAATACATATTTGAATTTTGATTCTTGAATATGAGACAAGCTGAAATTTGAAATTTCATATAACCATTCTAAAATACGATTGATCAAGTGACAATAGCTAATATTCATATCATTAATCTCATAGCCAAATACACCAACAATTGTCTATTGTCAATATTACAAAAAAAGAGGACAACTACAAGTATCAGCCTAAAAATCAGAATCTCCATCTGAAGCAATATCCATGAACTCCTCCTCGCTGGTACTAGTATCCTCGTCCTCAAAGGTAAGCCCAATCAATCCTCGCCGCACGTTGTTGTCCTCTTCAACTCCGCTCGGCTCCTCGGGATCTACATCCCACCGTAATGCCGGAGTCCTGCTTTGACTCGTGTGTCTGCGATCTATAAGACGCAAAGCACTACTATGTACAACTACAAGCTTCTCCGCTCTCGCAGAGGTAAGCCTATTCCTCTTAACAGAGTGTATCCAACCATACGTAGACCAGCTTCTCTCTCGAGGCAGAGGAGCTAGAAACCCGGGAAAGGAGGCGAATGGCAAGTGGTCGCAGCAATCCCGGGAAGCCCATACAGCCGCCACCAACTCACCGGTTTCTCCCGTGCTAATGCTACCCCGTCTCTCTGCCTTTGGCCGATGTTTTGCACCCATCGAGTTCAAGTGAAGTCAAGCCACTCCATTCTCGATCCGTGAAGCCTCGTGGAGTGTACATTTTTTAAAAGCCTTCATAAGGCCCTTCTTCACCTCATCATCATCCAATGGGACAACTCGCCCGGCCTCTCGCACATACCATTTGGGATTTAGTGCATACGCAGCCATATGAAGAGGAGTGTTCAACTTCTCCCATCTCCGCCGAATAATGGGTCAGATATGTTCATTATAGAACTCCAAAGTGGGGTCCTCACCCGAATACCGCCATTTGCCCAAGCATGCTATCAATGCACTCGTAGATCTCACCAAGATCGGGGGTCGTTAGAATCCCCATATTTGATGACACTAAAATCGGAGCTATAATTGATATGATGTATTTCATATCAACCCAAAATGTTTCCCGCAACACCACTTCCTTCACTCTTTTCCTCGATCCGTCTCGACTCACGCCACCTAGTCCAACTCGTGTCATAATCATAATTTGCATAGGGCTCCCGCAACTCGGACATCCTCTCCAACAAAATAAAATAGGATGCAAAGGGTGTCAATTGGTTTCAAAATTCCTTCTTCGAAAAATTTCAAAAAGTGCCAATGATGTGTGGTGATGCATATGAACTTCTCGCACATCTCGGCATCGCATCGGGCCACTATCCGATTAACCCACCGAATCTTCCCTATGTCTTTCAAAGTTGCATTGTTCATGGCATGCACACAACATGGAGTCCAATAAATATGCCTATATTCCCGCTCCACTAGCTTCGCTCGCCGCGCTCCGCACACATAAGCCGCATCCGTGATAACCTGCACAACATTCAAGGTCCAACCTCCTCAATGGCATCCTTCAAAATCAAATCAAACTCAAGATCTTTTCGCTTCCGTAACAATCAATCGCTTCTCAAGAAGTACGGTCCATTTTTGCAAGAGACAATGATATTGATGAGAGGACGGTGTCTAATATCCGTCCACCCATCCATGATAATGCGCATCCATGTGACACCCATGTCACCTTCATCTCCTCCATCAATACATTAACCTTGGAATAGTTTCTATCCAAGATTGTTGTCCCGAAGTTTTGTGTCTCCGTGGAGGCACATAACTTGTCCCTCGCAGAACCTTAGCCATAGCCTCCTCAGTAATAAGGAGAGCGAGCAAGCATTAAATGGAATCCCAAAGAAGATAGAAAAATTTCCCAATAAAGATCATCCGCTCTTCCTTGCCTTTGAATCAAACATGTCAATAATCGAATTTGGGGCTGCCCCCACGGCCTTCTCTTCCCTCTCGCTTCCACTTCGACACTTCAAAACTAGAACCAGCCTGCAGAGTATTAGAAGTTTGCACCCCTATGAGTGCTCAATGGAGTAAGAGCCGTAGAACCACGAACTCGGCACATTGCCCGTGGTATTTCCATGGAAGATTCTCACCATCTCAGCTCTCTCGCTCTAGTGAAAGACCCTTACAAGTGCCAACCCCCTTCCCCGTAAGATGCAACAAGTGTGCATTGGTCCTAAGTGATACTACCATGCCAAGTCAAGTGCACATATGTTGCACTTCCATACTTTGCTCCCCCTCCGCACTTGGGGTTATCAATTATTTGGGCAAATTGTCAGTGCAATGGCTTCTTCTTATCAAATGGTCCAATGGCAAATTTGGACAACATTTGAGATGGGCAATTCGGGTAAAGACTACCACCGAACTACCGCTTGCCGCCGCCACTACATTTTGTGCCCCTTCTTCACTCTCCCCATCAGGCATCACCAACTCTTCCACGGCCACCTATCTCAACTTCCCGCTCAACCCTCTCCCGCGCTCCGATTCATGCTCCGATTCATACTCATACTCGGCCTCCAAAGAGAAGAACTCATGGTGATGATTGCTGCAATGAATTAAAAACAACCATAACTATATGATTGATTGATTATGTAATGAATTAATTTTAAAAAAAACGCAGCCATTTAAAATTTAAAATTTAAAATTTTACAACCAAACCCTAGCCTCTAGGGCTTATGCAAGATGCATTTTTTTAAATCCCACAAACTAGATGCATGATTGCATTATGAATGTAGATGCAAATGCTAAAAAACAACCCCTAAAAAATGCAAAAAAAATCTAAATTTTAAACTAGAAATAAAAATGTAATTAAAAAAAAAAATGTAACCATTTACATTGTAGTTTGTATAACCAAACCCTATGCAATTGCAATATGCATTTTTAAAAATCCTACAAACTATATGGCATTGGCATATGCATGATTACATTGTGAATGTAGATGCAAATGCTAAAAAACAGCCCCTAACAAATGCAAATATAATCTAGATTCTAAATTTAAAAAAAAAACTTTAACATGTATCAGAAGCAAATAAAATTATAAATACCTCTTGCTCCCTCTTGCTCTTGCTCTTGCTCTTGCTCTTGCTCTTGCTCTTGCTCTTCCTCTTGCCCTTGCTCTCACTCTTGCTCTTCTTCTTGCTCTTGCTCTTGCTCTCACTCTTGCTCTTGCTCTTGCTTGGTGTGAATATGAAATGAGCCCATATTGTTAATTTATAACATAAAATAGCACTTTTAGGGTTAGGGTTAGGTTAGGGATGTCACTTTTATGTTATTAGAAATATACAATAAAAAAAAAAAGTGTTTAAATGTCTAAAAAGTATGTTTTTTTTTTAAAAAGTGCGCAGAAGTCGCGGGGATTTGGGCTGGCGGGGACGCCCTGGGACGCCCCGGAAGTTCCCGGGACGCCCAGACGCCCCCCCCGCCGTCCCCGCCGCCCCCAACGTCCCCGGGACGTTTTCCACCTTCCTCAGCCTCGCCCCTGTATGCTTTCGCCACTCCCGTAAAAGGAAAGGGGAAACGTGGGGGAAACGCTTCCACGCCCCGCGCGGTATACCTTTCTACTCGATGGCGCCCTAGCTTATGGACGCCCCGACGTGTAGAAAGGGGTCAAACGCAATAAATGTAATGGTTGTATGATGTAAAAACAATGTGATCATGTTCTTGAGGCATTTCCCAGGACGGGAGCTAATTGTCCTATGAGTATGCAAATACCCTTATTAACAAGTGGGTTACGAAGCAAATTTCAAAACGTCTTTTAAATCAAATTAAGTGAAATCATTTTAAGAAGAGTGTAAATGATTCGAGCGGGTCCTATATTTTAATTACCTACCCAAGAGAATACTAAGTGTGAATCCCCTTTAACCCCTCTCAAACAAGAGTGTCAACTTGACAAGCGGTATCAAATGTTCCTACAATTACCAGATGATTTTGGAGATAAGGGTGTACAATAACTCTTGTTGTGACCTTAGTAAGGTGTGAAAAAATTTATAATTGAATATCTCCTTATAACACACGTTTAATGCTTAATTGTTCAGGAATCCAAACCTGGTGGAGTGTGAAATCATACCCGTTAGCACCTTGATGACTAAGCAACTAAGTGAAGTAGATGGGATACATGGTTAGTTGTCATAATGTAAAAAAAAATAGACTAACCTTAGAACTTAAATGCTAATATGAAAAGAACGCGAAATCTATCTACTCTTGAATCAATAAACTTCCTTTGCTTCATGAGAACCTCCCTTTTTGCAACTAAGATAAATGGAAAATCCAATCGAACATGCAACTTAGAAAATGAATCCTTGGAACAAACACTAAAAGGATCATGTATGTACATATGTTCATACCAACAACCAAGTTACAACATTCTGGTGTGATGAGGGAAAACAAGCAAAAATTAGATGGGATTACTACAAGTGAAATGTTAAATAAAGTAAAGATAATGTAGTCTAGTTATAAAATAATTGATAAGTGATTTCCAAGCAAATAAGGTCAATAACGAAATATGAATGTAATAAATATGTAAACCGGGAAAGTGTTGTCATGGATGGTGCCTATACGGGATTCATAATGTAGTTGAATCGTTATGTTGTGTCTTGTCATTTGAAAAAAAAAGTGGCCTTGATGTGCGTCACGTGTTTTCATGTTGCCTATGTGGGTTAATGTTGTGCAAACTTATCATGTGTTGTGTGTTGTCTTAAGTGATCTCTGTAGTGTCATGTGTACTACAATGTAAGTCAAAAAAAAATCCGGTATTTTAGTGTTGTATTTGTGTGTGTAAAATGTAGGGCGTTACAAGAATGTCCACAACTAAACAACATTTACAAAGACAAAAATAACTTATTACATGGTCAAATACACCACAACTCTTACATATTAAAAAAAATTAAAGAAAATGAGAACTTGTCATGGATGAAGAGTTAAGTGGAGAGATCTTATTGATCAAAGACTCAAAACCCTTCATTACAATATAAGTTTGACAATGAACCCAACAAAAGTCTTTACAGAAAACCTAACTAAAACAAAAATTGAAGACAGATCCATAATAGGAGAAAGCTATTGATATGTTTTATGTGAAATACAATATGTTAAGTGCAGATTACTATATATAATGATCCTATGTTTAAGGTGGAATATTATCTCGACCTAGTAAGCCACCATAAACTGTCATAATGTAAATATAAATCTTCACGATATGCTATGATCAAAATGGAATCAGAAATAAAATCACTGTCATCTGAAAGTGCATCCTAAGATTTTCCCAGTGATGTTGATATAGCCACTGCATCTACCCATGACAATCTAGTTGGCATCTTAACAATTATCACAGAATATGACTAATATGCATAAGAAGTTAAAGATTATTTATACTAGCAAGTAGGAACAAACCAATACTCATGGTTGCTAGGCAAGCATTCAATATATCCTGTCATGAAGACCCTGAATTGGTCCTTTCTTCCTATTGGCTATTTCATTCAAGATAAATAGTTCTCTTATGAGAGGGAGTCCTAGTAAGATGATGCTTCCTTGGTAGTGGCTGATATGGGGTCGTTGATAAGACTGAACATAAACAAGATCATGTAAACAAATGAGCACTAAGAAAAAAACTTTTAAGTGCATAAACCTGATCACTCGAGCTAACATGAATTTGCTGACCATTGCAAAATGCTCCACCTCCTACGAAAAATGCAAATGATGAGATACAGGAGAAAGCTTATGAAATAGGTCACTCAAAAAGAAAATATCATTACCTGCAGATGCAGAGAAGCTGCGAGTTACCCAACATAGTGGTCCTCCAGCAAATTCTACCTGTATCAGAAAAAGCACAAAAAACACCCTCTAAGCATGACCATATCCAATGAGAATGATCCAAACAACACATTTAGGAAACAGCCTGTAAGAGTAAGCTACACCCAAAAAAGAAATATCATTCATTCACCTCTGTGAAGTGCTTTGTAAAATTTACTTACATTCACAAAATACCAGCAATGGATATTAAGAACCAGCATTATGCTGACCATATATAAGAAAGGTCAAAGCTTCAAGAGATAAATGTATCAAGTCAGAAAAATGGCATTTGGGGCACTTACGCTGGAATATAAAAATTCACACACATATTTGGTAGAAAAACTCATCAACAGCTCAACATATGAAACATCTTGTTCCTGGAAAAATGCTTCATCACAACATTTGGAATGATTGCTTCTAATACCATGCAACCATTAACAAAAGACCATGATGATGCTGAGATGTCCCTTTTGAAGGTTTGAACAAATTTTTCAGAATTCTGGAAATTACTAGCAGCAGACTGAAAATTAATTACAGCGGGAAGAATTTATTGAAATAAGAGCCAAAAAACCATCAGCGATCATCCATAGACCTGTTCCAACAATTATTTATTAATTGTGCAACTGTTTAGGGCCAAATCGAATTGATTTGGGCAAATTAAATACTGCTGGAAATTAATTATGCAGGCTGGAAATTGCAGCAGTCAAATAAGGGTTCGATTTTCCATAATAAATGCCTCAAAATGCTTGAAGATGCAGATTTGGGCTGTATTAAATATGGCGACTTGATTTAATGAAGAAATACAAAGTTATTTGCCCATAAACAATTAAATATCTCAGTTATGCAAGTCGAACTTCTGAAAATGCACAGTATAAATCAGATTTGTAGAATAATTTATATATAATAATATTCAATGAATCACAAATGTTTTAAGTCACAAGCAAGAGGTTTTCATCCCTTGCAAGAGACCTCTAAAGGGGTTTTCATCCCAATAGGCTGGATGTGAGAGTATTCTCTCAAAATCAAATGATTACAAATCAAGTCCATATCCAAATGAGTGCCCCACACCCTTATTTATTCTTCCCAAGGGTGGCGTCTCTTCCCAAACATGATCACCCCTTTTAGAGCTTGTTTTATTTATGCTTGGCCGACCCATGTGTTATTATTTATCTTTTACTTTAGTCGCCCCTTTATTATTTAATAATTATTTAATTAAAATATTATACTAGTTCGCTGCCTTCTTCTTTTATTAATTTCTTCTTCTAGGCCATGAAGAAGGAATGGCCGGAAGTCCTCTTTTGAGCTGTCACGTGGGAAAAAGGGACATTACAGATGTATAGCCAGCAAGAAGATAACAATGACCCTACCAACATGTGTCTTCACTCTTTTCAAAGATGATAAAACAGACTCTTTGAATTTAATGACAGCTAGAAGAAATCATTTATGGGAAATCACAAGAGACAACTTATCATTTTGAATTCATTTCCTTTTGAGAATTGGAGTATTGAGCTCACATTTTCAGCTTTTGAGGACAAAACCCTCAATAGTCACAACACTTGGGGACGAAAACCCTCATTTGTTGCTTCGGTGACTTCATCCAGGAATCACAAGTGTAAGTTTCACTTCAGAATTTCAGGGCTGCATTCAAACATTTCAATGCTAGGGCACCATTTTCAGTTAGGGCTTCAAGGAAGGATCAGATTTGAAGGGTTTTGAGTGTGGAACAGCCACACATTTCAGTTTTTGTGAGTTGCAAGGGTTTGTTGTTCAGTTTTTGGGCCATTTCAGCTTGGGCAACCCACTTGTGAGGTTGAGCGACCCACTTTGGGGTCTTCTGTGGCTCAATTTCAGGGTTTCTTCATTGCTAGGGTTTCTTCAGCTCTTCTTTGCACCCTAGGGCATCATTGCTGCATTTATTTCAGCTTCGAATGCTCCTAACGGTCAGCTGTAATTAACCCTCTTTTCTGTCAAAAATTGAAGATATAAAATCAGATTTTGGTCTAAAAATTCATTTGCTGGTTTCTAAAAATTCTATTGATATTTCTAAGCATTTCTAGCCTTCTGGGTATTGTTTAAATCGAGTTCTTGGAAAGATATTGTAAAAATCAGATTTCTGCACATTGTAGCTAGGGTTTGCAGACCAAAACAGGTCACTCCCTAATTTTTTCATAAAATCAGATTGCTGTCATAAACTTTCAAAATTCTGTATGTTGCTGTCATAATTTCCAGCAATGTTCCATTAGGGTTTTGGGGAAAATCCAAATTCCTCAAATTTGAACCCAAAAGGGACATTACAGCTAAACTTTATAGCACCCCATCTCCCACCTGGACAAAACCGCCAAACAAGGACCAAACCACTAAACAATTTGGTCTGAAACTGGCAATTTCATCCAGAGCCTTCCAACAGTCAATTTTTCAATTTGATATCTTTTATGGGTCATTACTTTCCTCATGGCTCAATCTTAATGTGAAATTACACTAGGGGAGCCCTATATAAGCAATTCAAATGCACTCATTTACTCACATGGAAATCACCGGCACTTTCAAGCACTCCTCAAACAAATATCTTTCAAAAGGAATGCAAAGCTCTCCTAAATTTCCATAAAGAAGCAATACACATTAGAGCAGCCCCTATATATGTAATGTCCCTAACTAGTCGGTTAGCTCAAATTCACCAAATTTTAACAATCAACACAAACCCAAGCTCTTTCTGATCACCAAGATCCCGATGTGGGCAAGGTGAGAGCATACGGAAACCGGGATGTGAAAGCAAATTAGTGCAACTTATTGGCAGCAAGCCACACAGTTTACAATCAATGCCAAAATGGCAGGTAATGGAATGCAACTCTAGTGGATAAAAAAAAAAATCCCATGGGGTTTTACTTTAACTATTTTCACACATCATGAACCATAAGATTATGTACAATTTTCTACGTTAGATGACAAAGGAGAGCATTGTAAACTGAAACCAACAAATTTCGTTTTGCAGATGATGCCTTAAAGCTGAAATAGGGGTGTAGATTTAGAAAAGAAAAAATAAATTAGGTGGAAGGAAAGAAAAACAAGGGAAGAAAAGGAAAAAGATGTGCAGATTTTTCCGCATTGAAAATCAATAGATATCTCCTTGAGTTGATTGCATGCACATAGAAGAAACCAATAGATATCAACACACATAGAAGGAAAATTATAAGCAAAAGATCACATGCACATAGAAGAAACCAATAGATATCAACAATTATAAGCAAAGGCAACTCCAGATCTAGATCTAAAATAACACAAAGTTTATTAGAAGATCTAAGATAAAAAGCTAGAAACAAAATGAAACAAAATACCGTGACACAAAGTTCTCTGGAAATCTGCTCCTTTATATTCCTTTGCTTCAAGTGGCTATCAGGGTTTTCAGCACAAAGTCTGGAACACAAGAATGTTGCTTACAAATTTCGATCATTAACAGAAGGTTCTTCTTCTACTTATAGAATGTAGAAGGAAAGTACAAATGGGAAACTCAATTTGAAACTTTGAAACATAAACAAAAGTAAAGATAACATCGTGATCATCCTCCTCTAATTTCCTCTTCAAGTGTGACATCACTTAACTTAACTAATAGAATCGTTCCACATAACTTAAAGTAATGGTTTCAAAACCAATAACTTTAAAGTTTTACAATTTCATCGGGAGCGTGGAAAATAGAAGAAAAAAAAGAAGAAGAAAGACACGCCAGCTGTAACATCTATATCTTCTTTTTGTTCTGATATTGAATATACTTGTCAAACATGTAATTCAGCATCTTCCCATCTGTCTTAGCCACTGACTTCCTTTTTTATCTGTGCAGCAAGCCTTCGTTGATACCACGATACATGCTTCCACCTCCTCAAGCTAGGCCCGAACTTTCTCAATATCATTGCTATAGTGCCACAAGTTTGCTGATGGAATTCATCGTGAAAGGCTTAACGGCTCCATCAATTCTCCCTTGCACCATCAGAAGAGACCCTTCCAGGGAATTAGACACTCTGCTAGGAATGATCCGTGTGTATGAAGTAACATTTCCGACCACTTCCTCATGAGTGAAAGCAATGACATTGTCTGGTAAAGATGATGTCATACTCTCAAGTGTCTGCATCCTCTTCAGCATAATTTTGCAGATCTCCAAACGGAAAGATACTGCAAACTCAAGTTGCTTCCCCTTCTCAATTGATCCATCAGGCACAATATGTTCCGCAATCAACACTTCTCGGCGTGACTTATTGATTTCGGCCAAAGTACTCAGGTTACTCTCAGCAACTGTGTTCATATCTACCGTGCTTGTCATCAGTTGCTTCAGCTGATCTGTTGCATCTTTCATAACCTTTAGGCGGTTGGCACCTCTCAGAGTTGTCACAGAAGCTTGTGAATAATCAGACTTTTCCATTCATCGATAGCTTTTACACAGTTCTTGCATCTTCCATTTCTGCATCGAGATGATCACTCACACTTACTTTTTTGAAATGGGTGAGTGGAAGATTTAGCAACCTTAGCGATGATCTCGCACTGTTGAGATACACCTTACGAAGTTCAACTTTCTCGCCTTTTCTTTGTCAAGCCTAAGGAATAGAGCATCTATCGATGTTGTGTGTCTGCTTGATCATACTGTGGTGGCTTGACCTATGGGTACTCTAAGTTCTATTATGTCTTCTACCAGTGAGCTCATCTCTCCTTCCTTCTGGGGCTGACATCTCGGCAAACTTACACCTGACTCCTCGATGATCGACCTTGAAGTTACCTTAGCAACTTTAGGTTTTTGTCTTTTCGCTTAGACTCGGGGAGCATTGCAAGTCGTGTTCCTCAAGTTGATTTCTTCTCTAGCCTCTGGAACCAGCTGCTGAAGTCAACCATTCGAGAAATTACTTCTCGGAGAATGAGAAGTTCTTGAGTGTACCACTATCTCGCGCTCTCGATTCCTCCCCATCAAAAACCGCTACTGAGTGTTGTGGCTGCCATCCTCTCACGAGTCATCCAAAGACAAAGCTCTTTCAAATTCGGCCATCTGCGGCAGCGTTTCTTCGGGAGAAGAGGCTTTGAAGCGGAGTGTTGAGGAGAGAAGATGAATGTTGCGGATTCAACGGAGGAATGGCGTAGTGTCTCTTTGAGGTGCTGACAGATCGGTGAAGTACTTGGTCTTTGGAGAAGCGGAACTAACATCATAGCCGTAGAAGTGATCTTCTCCTTCGAATGAGACCTTTTGTGCACTTTCATCTTCTCAGGCCTTTCTGCTGCTTTCTCCTCCGTGCTTCCTCTTGAGGGAATCTCTGTGCGAAGTTGCCCGTGATTTGATTCATCAATGCTTCATCAAGGCAATATCCCTTCGTCAATGCCCGGTTTGAAGTATTCACGAAAGCAGCGGAGACCTTTCCTCAATCGTATGGCAGCCCCCTACGTTCTCTGAAGTACGACTCTATCTCCTCCCATCCGATGGTATGTGTCAAGTAACACAGGCCCATCATCTTTAAGATCCGTAGGTATCCGTGCTAATCCAAAGTCAAACACTTGCCGTCGTTGATAACTGTTGAAATCTTTCTTTCTAACCTCGTACTCACTTTTGCACTTCATCCAGAAATCTTCTAATGAAGGCACGTGTGCGTACTCTGGGAGATTGTCTTCCTCGCCACTCCGAATGGATCGAAGTTAGCCGTCGTTGGGAAGAACTCTTGCTCGTACTCAGAGAACATTTCCGCTTCCACTCCTCGGGCTTTATGAATGCTCTGGCAGCTATAATGGCCCACAGTGATCGGGAAGAAGCCCGTAGACTTGTGCCGTTTTATTGAAGGTCGTGCATCTCCACAAGTTGTCTGCTCAGCTCCATGGTGACCAATCTATCATTCGGATATCTGGGCAACTTAACTGGTTCTCCAGAAAAGCCGGTGACCCTGAGGTATGTGAAATCCGCAAACTGAATGAAGAGCCAATTCTGGACACAGCTTCCCACGCTTCCTTGCTCACCCTGTTGGCCTTTAGATCCTTGTCCAGCCTGCAAATGAATTCGTAGAAGAATCCATCGTTGACCACTTTGAAATCTTTCTTGCACGCAGGTACAGTAAGTTGTGGGTAGCACTCGAAAATAGGGTCCTTGGAAAGAACACACATCTATCCAACTTGGAGAAGATGCCTTGTGAAGCTGTTGCATATACCAAATAGGAAGTCATTTTGAAGTTAAAAGTACGCCTCACGTTCGGAGTTGCTCACCAATGTTGTCGCTAATGATTTCCGACCAATTGATTATTGAATCTGCTTTGTTGATTTCAATGGTCTGATGAAAGCATACATCCATGTGCGGAAGGTGTGAGCGTTTGCTTCGCCATTTATCCTGCATAACAATTTGGCAATATCATCCACCTCTTGTACCAGATTGGACCGTGGAAGAGTTCTTGGGAACTTGGAAGGAGATCTGGGCTTCTTCATGTATCTTATTGTTCATTATGCTCACGCAGTCAACTCTATGCTTCTCCCACCTGTTGCCGGCATCTGTATGCTAATAGAAGTCACCACCTTTCGTGTCCGGAATCTTCAAACAATAATTGATGAACTGTGCGTCCAACCGGATTATTGTTTTCCCCGTAGCATCTCGGACTGATCTAGATGATGGATGGTAAGACCTAGCACACTCCATAATGAACTCGCAATTGGTTGTGAATGGAAAGCTTTGCGGCTCGAATAATTCCACTTTGCTTTTATTTGCACGCATGAGGAAGTCTTTCTGCTCTGGATCATCAATCAATTGGAAAGAGGTTCGGACCTAGATCTGTGTCTCCGATGTCTGCAAATTTAGAAGTGATGCATGACTCTGTTGTGCTCTCTTTTTCATCCCTCTTTGCCATGGTTGTATCTATCTTTGTCTGAACAATTCTTTTTCTCTTTATTCGGCGGAATTCTTCACAACCGGTGCAGATCTGGATAATTCTTCAGATTCGGAGGATATGTTCAATGTATTGGACATTGATTTAAGCTCCCTTTCTCTTATAAAAACACCTGTAATGAATTCTGCAATTAATTCAGACAAAGATGGCAACCGGAACATGAACAGTGGATTTTAATCATAAAAATCTGCATATATCAAGCCTGCTGCCCCAAAATTTGATGTTTTATTTGCATGCAAAGCAAGCATGAATTTTACCAACTTCACCTGAGCACTTGTATCACTTATGCAGACAATTATTCAGACACAAATCAAGCTCCTTCAAACCTAGGCGCCAAATTTGGAAGCTTCCAGCATTAATTACACCTTCTTTTGAGCAAAATTCCTCTTCAAATGGGGCGCACTTTTTGTCTGGGCTGCACTTCTCTGCTTTTGAATTAATTAATTCATCCTTATGGCAGCCCCTGCTTATATAATCCTCATAATTCTATAATTAATTAATGCCTCTCCTATTCCTGGCAATTAATTAATTATTTAATAAGCTTTACTCTTCAAATGGGGCGCCTATTTTGTGCATGCTCATGGCTGCCATTAAATAAATTAAATTTATTTAATTTTAGCCTTCTACTTCCAGTTAACTTAAGCCTCACAGTATGCTTTGACCTTAGCCACTGAAAATAGGAATTAATTAAATCAATTAATACTTAAAAAAGTATTATTCCTCTCCCAAATGGGGCGCACTTTTTGACATGAAGGGGCTGCATTAAATAAATAATATTTATTTAATTTTAGAACTTCTAATTCTGACTTCCTTTGTCCACTTTCCCTTTGTTGACTTTTCCACAAGCCTGGGCGCCAAAATTGGAGAAGAAATTAATTAATTTAATGCATTTAAAGCTGCCCTTCTTTCCCTAAAGGGGTCGCACTTTTTGGCATGAGCAATTTCTATTTTTAAAAGTCAATTGACAATGGGATTATTTACCCTGCAAGGCAGCTCCGAAAATCCCATGATCCACTTAAGTTGTTTGACTTTCATAATGGGATTATTTACCCTGCAAGGCAGGTAATAAAATCCCATCAATGCCTTAAGTGATTTTTCTTTTATTTCATAATGGGAATTTTTACCTGAGGCAGGTAAGAAATTCCGCTGCCTGTTGCCTCTAATTTTCCCATTGTGACTTAAGTGGCGTTGCTTTCATGGGAAAAAGTACCCTGCTAGGCAGGTACAAAATTTCCACTACTGTTGCTTCCAAAAATCCCATGATTCACTTCAAACCCTCTTTTTCCAAAAATGCGGCCTGCCCAGAAGAAGCTTTTTGGTGCACGACTTCGTCTTTTCGAGAGAACCAGACCTCGATGGCGAATTCCTTACGGCCTGCAACGTGCATAGGTGATCTCCGGATACTCGGGCAAAGAATCGAGACCAAACCGGCAAAGGAATTGATCGAGAGAAATTTCACGAGAAAGCAAAGCGGGAAAACACAAAAACACAAAAGCGTTGCAGAAGTCACAAATAAAGCCCGGGATTCATTCTGGTTAAAACCCTCTTGGTATATGGGAATATTGACATGTACGATCACAACGAGGTTAAGCGGAGCACAAATTGCCTCAAAGCGGGGCTCAAAATAATTAAATACAAATTTCCATGAGCAAACCCCAATGACAGAATAAAACAATTTTGGGCATCGGGTATTTGTCGAAAATGGCTTATATGGCTCCTTGGGAATATCTTGACACAAAACGACCCATTATTTTAAAAACGAATTTTTTTACCTAGGGTAGCATTTCGGGTGAAATAAAAAATTATATTATTAATTTCTAGACTTTGTTTGAAAAGGGGACATAATAGTCTACCCTTCCCATATATTGTTTGTCCTCAAACAATCCAAATCCATCTTGGGGATTTGCAATTCCCAACCCTTGAAGTTGTTGGCTTTTGTTGCACCTCATTGGTTTGATTAGGAAGCCCTAAAATGTGTGTTCCCTTCAGCTGAATCCTTCTACCCACATCATCCACAAATCAAATCCTCTGAAACTCTACAAACTTGCAATTGTTCATATCTACTAACAGTAGTCCTAGGCCTAAGAATCCCAAGTCTAGCAACATGTAACAGCTACAAAACTGAAACTCCTCTTTGATTTGTAGATAAAGGGTGCACTCTTCCCAAAGCTTGAAGATATCCTCCATCTCTTCTAAAGACCGAAGGCTGCCCTATGATCTTACCACCAACTTACAATGCGCCACTCTTTGTTCTGACTATAAATTGAAAAGCGGGAGTTTCCCATCGAGCATCATGATAATTTCCTGGAATTTTGGAATTTTGGCAACCCTTACAACTACAAATTGCAGCCTGTGTCCCCATAAAATGGCGTAAATCATATAGTACATAGGTTGGAATGAATTTGCAGCGGTTATAAATGGAGATCCGATGCATATACTTCTCTATCCATTGTTGTCCCAATGAGGTCTTCTTTTTCTCGCCTATCTCTTTCACTTGCTCTTGTGAGAGTCTTCTCTCCTACCTCTAGCTGTTGTAATTGGATTTCCCCTTATATGTCCTTTTGGGAACATTCTTGTTCTATCGCTTTGCCACTCTCTCATGTCTCCATGATCACATGGAGGCAAGTCACTTATGTTGTTATATCATTATCAATCATCTCTTCTCATACATCTGAGCATGCCGGATCGAACCATGCTTACGCCTTTTCTTTTCTATCTTCTCTATTCCTGGACTTGCACATATGACAAACACATTAAAGGAAACAAGAGATTTCAACAACACTCCTTCATTTGATTAATTATGCCTTATAGACATTTTAATTAGCTCTCTTCTATTGCTTGCAGTTTCCTCATAATTTCCGATCATATGATGGACTCTCAAAGGTCCATTCATGCTGCCCCAAGGACAACTGTAGCCTTGCATTATCTTTCTCAAAAACAAAATGGTAGTGGCTCCAAGTAACCCAATGTTGACTGGAAATAATTCAATAAACTGAAAAATCACTCCATTCTATGACTGAAACCATTTGTGTGGCAGCAAACAAAATATTGGGCAAGCTGGAAATGTGGATAACAGTAGTATAAACATTTGAGACAGTACTCTTCAAAAACCACAAGTCAAAGCTCTTATCTCTCATAATCATATCACCTTTGTCATGCTGAGTTATAAAGCTTTGGACAGCAAGATAACACCCATCTTGCCTACTTCCAATCACTGAATTCATGAACTCAACATCTACTTTTATGGAAGGACTTATTCCAAGAGTATGCTTATCAGTTAGGAGCTGAAAATCTCTATGACATGACTGTTGTTCTGAAAATGAAAGTGTGGGATTTACCTTGTGTCCACCCCTTATACCTCCCCAAGCATTGAAGAGTTGTGTCTCCATGGTGTAAGGAATGATGAAGCCCTTTTGTAGTGACTCATCCTTCATCATGTTGTTAGAATACACAACAAGCTTTGTCTCTTCATAACTCTTCTTTCATGCCAAATGCAAGAGATGGAGAACTCGAGAGTGACATTTACCTTGATCATCAAAAGATCATCCGGATCCCATACACAAAAACAACCGTGAACTTGAATTGATGAGTCTACAAGCCTACAACTGCAAATATTGTTCTTGACCTCAACACCCTTCTTAGAATACCTCCTAGGTGCATGCTTATCAGCTGAATCAACAACAGTATTAGAGAAGAATGTTGTCGTCCTATCTAACACAGTGTGGATCTTGACTAGAGGGTAGTCATCTCCAAACACCAAAACATATGCAACCATAGCTTGGACATTAAATCTGGAGCCAGCAACCTTGTTCTGAATTTGTTGACCTGAATTTGAAGTTGTTCCATTGATGCCCGCTTTGAGAACATTTTTGGATGTGACACGATATGTGTAATATCCCTCTTGGAAAGCAGCAGGTCAAAGACCCTTAGCCTAATTTTGTTTCCCAACGGCTAAGGAAATGAGAAAAAGGAAACTAATCCTAATTAATTAATTTTAAAGTGCATAATGAAACTTTATTATAAGCACTTAAATTAATTTATTAGTGACAAAATTAAAAAAGAAAAAAAAGAAAAGAAGTTAATTTATATTTTATTTTCCCTAGAGGAAAAATGCGACCCATGTGGAGATGAAATAAAGCAAGGGGAAAATATTAAATGAGGTAAAGTGAGTTGATTGGTTGTTTTGGGTGGCTAATAGGCCAAGACAAGTTATAAAAGCAAGTCACCATGCAAGTAGAAGGCATCTTTTTGCATATCACAATTTTTGAATATTGGTATAAGCTTGCATGCTTTCCCTTTTACTTCAAAGGACGAAAACCCTTTGTAGTTTTGCTTTAGAGGACGAAAACCCTCTTTAGCCTTGGAAGAAGAACGAAAACTCTTCTTCTCTTGTGTTTTCCATTGAATTCCAGTAGTGTTGAAGGTCAGAGTTGCAGATTTGTGTTGATTCCAGTGAGGGTTTGAAGGTAGAAGCTTGTTGCTGATTTCTACCCTTCATTTCCAGCTTTCCTACAGTGGAGCGACCTACCTTGGGGACATTTCTGAGTGATCTAGGGCATGTTTGGACCAAATCTGATTTGTTGTTCCATAATCAGATTTTTAGAAGCCAAGATCAGCTGATTTGCATGTCTTTTGGGCTGAGGAAACTCTATTTTCAGTCATGTCTGTGAGTTGTTCATCTGCAGATTTATAAATAAAATTCCAGCCCTTTATTTGATCCAAATTTGGTATTTTTCTGAGGTTATTGCATAAATAAAAATAGTTGATCTGTTTTGGTAAAGAATTAAGTGATATTACTTCAGTTTTGTGGATTTACCACTCCTAGAGCAAGTCGCATTTTCCCAAATAATTCAGATCTGCATTATTATTTTTAATTACATTCTCTAGAATTTGCTATTTTAGATCATCATTGATGTTATTCCGTTTGGGGGCATAATTTGTCCATTTGGGGACATTACAGTGGTATCAGAGCAGTGATTCTCCCAACCTGTGAAGGAGAAAATCATATCTGAATGCAATCAGGAAAATCACCTATAGTTTATCAAAGAAGGAATCCAACTCCAAAGAAAGGAACAATGGATGAGCGTGATCAGAGACCTCCTACTATAGATGAACTGAGCTATATGCATGAGCTTATCTCAAGGAGTCAGAGAATTGCAGCAAACAATAAGGGAATCTCGGAGGGAAATGTGTGATGCATTGACAAGGTCAATCATGGACTTGGCTAAATTTATACAAGGACATAATAATACTTAACAACCATGGTGCAGCAACAATGGTAAAGGAAGCTCATCGGGAATAGAAAAGACATCCTTCAAACCATCTCAAATATTCACGTTCAAGTTCCTTCAAAAGAGAAACAACCACTTGAGCTAGACCCTCCAAATGATGTTGTTGATGACATAGAGGCATGGGGTGAAGAGTATGCAGCCCTCGGTCTCAAAATGAGAGAGATATTATCCATCAAGGATTATTATCAAGTGAAGAATAGCAAGGAAACAGGAAGGAATAGAAGAGCCCAACACGAGCAACCAAGAAGAGATATACAACAAAGATTGGTTAAGGTAACTCTTCCTTCTTATGATGGTTCAGATAAATGTTCTACTAAAGCTTGGTTACAAAATTAGATACATATCTTTCATTGAATCCAATGTATGAGGAAGAAGCCCTCAAATTTGCAACTTTGCATTTGGAGGGAGTTGCACATGAATGGTGGTATCATGGATTGATCACACAGGGACATGGTTCCATCACCACCATTGAAGAATTGAGTTGGTATTTAACAAAGAGATTTGAAAGAATAGATCGGAGATTCATTTCAGAGAGTTAGCCCATCTCAAGGAAGAGGGATATTTGGATAAGTATATTTCAAATTTTCAAAGACTTACAATGGTGGTACCAGATATCAGTGAAAGAAGACTTGTGTTGTTGTTTATTAAAGGTCTAGCGGAGCCTCTTAGAGGCCTAGTCAAAGCCTTCAATCCTCCATCTCTACAAGGATCTATTAAGAAGTCTTTGGACTTGGGAAGTTCAATCCCTAAAGGCAAAAATCTGCAGTTTATCACTTATTCTCATATTCCGAGGGAGCAGAATAAGATGGCGGATGCTTTGGTCAATTGGGCTTTAGATTATTCAAATCTGATACATTTTGGTCCTCTTCCCCTATCTTGGCTGTAGGAGAAAAGAAAGTAGATTGAGCAGATCCTCGCCCGAAAGATTATAATGGATAAAACTCATATATGTTATCTATTTTTCTTTGTTTGTACTTGGAATTCTAAAGATGTCTCCTCTAGTATGAGCATTATTTCTTGGCATTGTATTTTGATCATTATATGGTTATTAATATAATAGTGGCTGGTTTTTTTTTTTTTTAAAGAAATGTCATATGAAATCATGATGCACAAATGAGCCAAGTGCCCCCTTATAAACCTTTCCTTTTGGGTCCTTAAAGTTTTTTTTTTTTTAAATTACTATTCATTTTTAGTATTTAAAAATACTTTTTATTTAATACTAGTGTTTAGAAACACTTTAAAATTATAATCTTATATTAAGTTGCCCCAAAAGTGGAAAATTATCGGGCCCAACTTAAAATAACATTATAATTCATTTCCCTTGATTCTCCCTTTAGCCTACGGGAAATGGGGATAGGCTAGAGGTCTTCTCCATGATTTTATTTTGAAACAGGAACGTGACAACATAGGTCTAAAGCACTCCCAACCAAATTCTATTGTCAAACTTCCCAAGCCAAAGACCACCAAAGCCAAGCCAAGCACAAGCAAGCAAGCCTATAGAAATCATTATCAAATGATCGAATTATCAAATATAGTTGCATCCATACGAGATATCACATCTCTCGGAGAACTACATGTGGTTTGAGGCCTTTTCAATGCGGTGTCAATGTAGGCATTGTATGAATTACACTTCAACCTAAACACTAACCTTTTTGCAAGGGTTTCATCCATGGTTAGGGTTTTGGGTCATTTTAGTTAATACTGAGAGGATATTGAACATTTGCAACACTTAATATCTTATAGTGAAGCACATTATCGTTGGTCATAAGGGCACAAAAAGTTGCAGAGCTCCACCTTCTTCCTAGACAAAACCACCTAATAGGGACAAAACCGCCAAACAATTTTGTCCATAAATAACAATTTTGTCCTTACTCATAGTACTTCCAGAATTAGAGACAAAGCATCTGCAGGCCATTCCCAATCTGTACATCACTCTGTCACACCTAGATCAACTTCTAAATCAGCCAAATAGCTAAGTGCACTCACCTTCTCATGATTTACTACATTTAGCACATGTTATAATTGATCTATCTATCTTGCAAACTGCTATGTATGTATGTTATGATCTGAATGTTTAATCAATAATCTGAATATGCATCCTATTTCTAACCCTAATCTGAAAATTAAATAAGAAACTACATCCCTTTCCCCACATTTCTTTTTTGGGTTGAATCATTTGGTGAACCCGCTTATTGATCGAGTCCTTAACCTATTTGGCCTAGGTCATCCTAATTCCAAATCAGGTCTTCTGTTGCAAAACCCTAGGGTTTTATTTCAACTTTGTGCATTGCTATACTTTCACCATGTCTTTATCATTTCTCTTTGTTAATACTATTATGGCTGCCTCTCTTGAACCTTTCCAAGGAGAAATTTCTCATGATGATTTTAATCCTCCTGAAAGCTTTGATGATCTCGACAAGCAAGAATTTTTAGAACTTTGAACATATAGCCAAGGATGAACGAAACGCTTGGCTGCCTCTAAAAGATCTGTATCTGATATCCCGAATCTACAATTGCTTCATCTCCTATTGCTACATCTACTATGCCTATATCTATGAGAGCATCCACTCCCCCTTTACAAAGTTACAATGTCTATCCCCATTTCTACTACCATGTAATGTTCCCTTTTCCAAGTTAGTTGACTACGAAGACCTTGGGCCCATTCCACTTCTCGTGGGCCTATGAGAGGTGAAACATTGCCATAATTGTGAAGGATGACTTGACAAACAAAGCAAGAAGAACTTCTATTTTTGTCTTCATGAGGTCGGTCTTCTTTGGAGATAGAAAGTACTCTTTTCCTACATTGAGGTCAGTCATCTTGGAGGCCTACGTTGGTGATAGAAAGTGTTTTTTTCCTTCATAATGAGGTCGGTCTTGTGGAAAACATATGTTGAAGATAAAGGAGAAATAACTCTCCCAAGGAGGTCGGTCCTCCAACAAAGAGCATGCATTGAAGTTGGCACCACATAGAGGATATATAAGGAGATCATTTGGCTTGAGAAGGATCATGCATCATTCATCATTGATATTTTCTTGAAGTTGGAGCTTGTGAAGCTTCTCTCTCTTGCCTTGAAAGACGAAACCCTTTCTTGGCCTTGTTTGAGGACAAAAACCCTCATTCATCTTGGGGTGATCTCACAAGGAGATCACAAGTGAGCTACTAAGGAGATTTCTTGTGCAATTCCTTCATTTCCAGCCCTAGGTGACTTGCTTGGGTATTGTGTTTGGTGCCTTCTAGGGCACATCTTGGCATTTTGAGTTGATGTAATTGTTCCTCATAATTTATGAGGCTGGATCTACACTTTGGAGTGATTTTTGGGATTCATTAATCATTATTTCCAGCCCTGTGTGTTGGCTGTACTTCTGCTGTTAAGAAATTAATTACAGCTGTGATTTATCTCCTCATTTCTCATTTATTTTGGAGTGTATTGGCTGGATAAATATTTCCATGGTTGAATAAAATATTTGGAAGCATTCTATGTCATTTTCAGCTTGTGTTGCATGGGAATTGATGCCATTGAAGTGCCATTACAGTTCGCTGCCCTAGGAGAATAAATACTGGTTCGCAGCTAGGGTTTGTGTGGAATCATTGTTGGCTGTCATCACAATTCAGTTGCTGTCATAAAAATTCAGATTTCTTCTTGTTGCTAATTGCATTTTCAGTTTGTTTCCATAAGGGTTTGAAGTAATTTTTTGGTGGCTGTCATAAACATCAGAGTTCGTTGGTTGGGGTTTGAGCCCAAACCCTTATTTTCCATTTGATGTCCTAAAAGGGACATTACATACCATTCCTACATCTTTTGTGCACACTCATGGGGCTTTGCACTCTTCTTCTACTACACATGCTCTTGAGCTTTTCATATATGATTTGCAAACTAAGGTATTACAACTTGAGCAAGGTGCATCTAGACCTTCTAATGTCATGGATTCTAATCAATTACTTCATAATCCACTTGCACCTAAAGTGGCCTCTTGTCCTTTACCCCTAGGGTTTGTCTCCTAAGCTTCCTATCTATGAGGGTAAAAGGGATCCCAAGCAACACCTTTGCTCTTTTCATGCCGCTTGCTTAAACTATGCTTACAATGACAAACTTCTTACTAAGTTTTTTCCTAGAAGTCTTAAAGATTATGCTTTACAATGGTTCTATGATCTACTTATTCAATCTATAAGGGCTTTCAATCATTGGCCAATCAATTTCTTGCCCACTTCTCCATTAACATTGGTGATAAGGTTTCATATGCTCAAATGGCTAAAATGCAACAAGGCTCTAATGAACCAATCGGTGATTACATCTTGTGCTACAAAACAATGCTTACTAAAATGAGCAGCATCCTTGCAGCATAATAAACTTCAAGATCTATTTACTCAAAGTCCCGCATCCCCTTTGCAAGACATTGTTATGTTCATTAAATTTTGATCCTTTGATGAGCTATGTCATACTTTGAAAGAAAGAGAGGTCAAGCTCTTAGCATTGAACAAGCTTAAGTATGTGTCTACCCAACCTAATGCATCTACATCTAAATTTCAAGGCAAATCTAATCTACTCAACTCGAATCTATAGGAGTAGGGAGGTGAGCTCCATCGATCAAAAACAAACAGTGCAGACAGAGATATAGGGCCTCTCTATTTTATTGATGTGCCCTAATTATATCTATATCGAGATAGGGTGGCTGGTATATTCCTCCCTATTGATCATCGATGTGCTTTTTATATGCCTATATTGGGTAGGGCATCTAGGCTAGAGAGAATAGGTGGAGGGTGACCAAGCTAGGCTATAATTACTCGGGAATAGGGAGACAGGGGCACCCTAAATATAGATATGTTAGCCCTATATATGGGGGAAGGGACCCTCCATGTCATGTCCCCTCTTTCAAATTAAACAAATCGGAAGACCCATAGCCTATCCTTCATTTCTCGTAGGCTTAAGAGGTGGTGCGTGAGGAAATAAATTAATAATTTAACTTAAGTTGGCCAAAAGTAACTTTATGTTATATTTATAAAAAGAGAACTTATGTTATATTATTAAAAGGTTATATTTTTAATAAAGCATCTCAACAAAAAAAAAGAAGAGGGGTGTTGCTTTAAGAGTGCTTTTCCTTGAAAAGTGTGAAAGTAAAATTATAAAAGTGGGGCGAGTGGGCTCTTTTGGGGATCATTTTTCCATCATCTAGCTTATTTGTGAGTTTGAGCATTCCGCTTCAACTTTCAGTCTCGAGAGGATGAACACTCTTCGATAGAAAGGCTTGGGAATGAAAACCCTCATGTTTTATGGGTTGGTTCCATCTAGGGACTACATATGCGCTTCAGATCTAGTCTATATCAGAAATCAACTTCATCAAATAATCAGGGCAGCGTGGAAGTCCCAAATCTACGTTAGGGCATCAATATTAGGGTTGTGTCACACTTGTGGAAGCATTTCTACGGTTGGCATCATATGTCTAAGACAGACGTCACCATTGGGAGCTATTTTCCGGGTTAAATTCTCCATTTTCATGTTTAGTTGTGTCATAAATAATTTATGCATTTTGTTGTAACTGAATTATGCCATTATTCTAATAAAATCTTTATTTTCAAATTGTTATCAAAAAATCAAAGTTTTATAGTTTTGGATATAAGGGTTTGTTGCAAAAATTAGAATTCCTTGTAAAAATGAGAAAAATCCATAATTTTGTAATTTCATCAAGGGTTTTGATATAAAAATTAGAATTTAATATGTTCAATATAAAGGTTTGTTGTAAAATCGAGAGTGTTCTAATTTGTCTATAAAAGGGACATTCAATGCTATCAAAGTAAAGATCTTGCCACTTTGTGAGGAGGTATTAGGGTTTTGATCCACGTTGATGAGAAAGAAACCCAATATTATCAGAGGAGAAATCAAACTCCAAGGAAACAACACCGTAGGAGACCAAGAACAAAGAGCTCTTGAACAAATAAAATAAGTTTGTCAGTAGAAACAATCGGTTGGGGTTAAAGAAATCTGGAAGGAACAATCCAAAGGACGGTGAAATAATTTATGTCGAGTTAGTTCGAACCTTGCAAAATATAAATCAGAAAAAGGCTACACAAAGACAAAGAAAGATACAAACTTCAGGCCACTCGAATCATTGACTAGTATCAAGGTATGCCTAATAGTTTTAAATCTCGAATTTCCTTTGATGAGTACTGGACTTACTCGAAGTGAGATATTCAAATAAAAGAGGCATGTATGCGTACATAAGAGTGTTGCAAGAAATTGTGAGGAAGCAACCCATGGAGGAATCCACCATGCAAGTTGAAGGTGAAGGGTCCTCAATAGAAAAAGGTATGACTTTTGATAAACAAAATGTTTGTATTAATGATGTAAAGGAAGAACATGCATTACATGTTGAATGCCAAGTGTCCAAAATTGAAGTTGTTCCAGCCCAAGAAGCACCTATCAATCTTCCAAGCATTGCTAAGTTTGAGTCATTACCGTATGAGGATGACTTTTAGAATAACTATGTTGATGAGCATGCAAGTAAGAAGAATGTTTTAGTTGATGCCACTAATTCTGAAATTCTGAGTCACAAGAATGGTTGTGTCGCGGAAAATCTCTTAAAAGCCCCTACTTCTAAATCAGCAAAAGGAGGTAAGCATTTTTGATCTAGGGTATGATAATCATACCCCATATTTATTGCTCCATACTTTGATCTTGCAAGATTCTTGTCATCAAGGAAAGCACTCTTATAATTCCAGCTCAAGATATGGGAATGATAGCACAGATCTATTCCAGGTTTGCCATCATTCTAAAAGAATGAAGATAGATCCTTTGGCTCAAAATTGTTTGTACATAATGGTGTGGGATCCCGGTGATATTTTGAGATTTATAAAGGGTAGAGTTTCTAAGTTCACTATCATTATTGTTGATAATCTCGTCATACCATACAAATGGATAAGAAAAAAATCCGAATTGACCTTAGATGAGCATAAGGAAAATATTGTGAATGATAACAGGATTCAGTGGTGGGAGCACATGGGTCAAATGCAGGGAACCAAAGCACGTCACCTCACATCAGATAGTGCTCTCAAGGCAAGTGACAATGGAGCAGCTCAATTACAAGGATACATGAGTCAGTATATGGCAGCAATTGAGGGCTCTTCAATAACAGAGGAAGGTGGATTTCAATTTGTTCGGGAGACTTGTGAAGCAGAGATGTCTTCAAGTAGACCAGCAATTAACTGTAAATGCCTATGAGGCAGTCGAGATGCTTCAGCGGGTCCGTGAATATGTGACTACTACTACTGTATTGGATTCATCAGAGCTTTTGGCACCAATTGTCTAAGCACATTATACAATGAGATTGACATATAGGACATGTGATGGGATATGAACTTGAACAACGTGAGGAGAATCAGTCTCGAAGTACAAAAACTAGTACAATAGTGGAAACTAATCTTTTCAACAAAAGACAATGGGATGATGACTTCCCATGGTCTGAGTGGTACTCAGTTGAAGATCCAATTAAGGGCTTTGAGTTAATTGTAGTATGGATGGATAAAGTAGTTGAAAGTTCTGTTGAAATGGACGAGTCTGAAAATGTGTCTACTTATGAAGCTAATGTGACTAAATCAAGTTCGGAGTAATTTCAAAGGCCAATTCTCAAAATGTTTCCTGTGAAGGAATTCAGCTTGTGCAGAATTTGATAGAAAGGTGTCTACAATTATATATGAACCAGGGAGAAGTACTAAATACTTTATTGAATCAAGCAAAAATTGAACCTGATTTTACAAGTCATGTCTGGGAGAAATTAGATAAGCAAAATTATGACCACTTTAGTGCTTATTAGACAAGGCTGAAGTCAAAGAAACAGATCACAACATTCAATGATCAATCATTTGCTCGAACAGCAGTATCAGCTTATGAGAATAGCAGGGCCACCAACCGCTCCTTTGAGTTCAATGCAAGTTCAGCATGGCATTGCAAGAGTGCTAACAATGCTGTTGGAATATGCAAAGAGAAGAAAGAATACAGAAGGCAAAAACTGCACTGTACAAATGATACAGGCAGAGGTTTATTTATAGAAGAGAGAGGTGGTTGTACAGTTACCAACCGAACAACTACATAACTGATTTTACATTCTATATAATGTGTTATATTTTAACACCCCCTCTTAATGACTAAACCGGAAACAAGACAAAGTTTGTCCCGAAATTTTACAAATATCCTAAAGCCCATATGTTTAGTCATTACATCTACAGACTGTGCCATAAGTTGTACTTTAAAATCAGCAGTCCTTAACTGTGATGCAGTTGTCGAATGAAGACGAACCGCAACACAAAAATCTGGTCCCATGAACAAAAGATATGGCAAGTGGTCCACTGGTTCTCTGTTTCGTGATTCATTGACCAGTGATGAATCACCAATGGCTGAGAGTGTCAGCCCCATCTCCAGAGTGCTGAAATCAGAACCTCGAAGATGTGGATTAGAAAATCTATTCCAGGCTTGTGTAGCCTGCTGGAGTCTATACAAAGACTCAATTATCCTGTGATCGAAGTCACCTTGATCACGTCCTTGCACCACCATGTAGTGCTCATCCGACTTTTTCAAGAAGAGGAATGTGACCATCTGTGCAGGAGTTAGAACCAACTCCTCAATAGTAGGAGAAATAACCATCTCCGTCTCAGCAGTGGTCTCCGTCTCAACAGGAGAAATAACCATCTCCGTCTTATCTATTTGCTCATCTATCCCCCTCTGTTGGGAAAGATCCTTCACAACACAATGAGCAAACTGTTCATGCTCTATTGTCCTTCGAGCAAGAACCTCTGAGTGAGTGGCTGGGCATGCCATCTCACCATGCACCGTCAATGCATCTGGAATAGTGGAGTCTCCATCCACAACAAATTGTTCTTCAGAATGAGGAAATCCATCCTCCCAAGGCATGTCCGCCTCCCGTACACCTAGTATAGTGGATATTCCCTCCACAATAGGTGCATGTAGGTTGATTGTATCCAAGTCAACAAATTTGTGAGGAATGGCTTCCTCCCAAGGCATTGCAGTCTCCTGCACATCTGAATGGTGGAGCTGTCCTCCACACGTGCATTCATGTTGATCGCAGCCGGATCAACAAGCGATCTTCGACCACCTACCCCAATACCAAGGGCAATTATCCGTCTCTGTTTCACATCGAGACAACACACTTCTTTCCACGAAATCCACGAAATATTGGGATTTTCGAGTCGATTGTGAATAGATAGAAGATTCTTTTGTAAAGAAGGTACATATCTAACATTCCGTACCAACAATTTATGAGCATTATTCAATACAATGCATATATCTCCTATCCCTTCTACTGCAAGCGATTCTCCATCAGCTAGTACTACTGATTCAAAACAAATATTTGCAGTAAATGAAACATACCAGTCCCTACGACATGAAAAGTGTGCAGACGCACCAGAGTCAATAATCCAGCAACTGGTACCACTATCATTTGAGCATGATGTCGTAAGACAGTAAAGAGCATACTCGTCATCCGAATCCCGTTCTTCTGCAACTGCTGCCACATGTTCCTCATTACATGGCTTTTTGTTCTGCTTCGAAAGATCATACATCCGCTTCCGACAATCCCTCTTGAGGTGCCCAACCTTGTGACAGTAATAACATGTGACCTGATACCGAGTGGAAGATTCACCAGAGTGACGTTTCCACTTTCCCTTTGACTGAGTGACAAGAGCACTCTCTGCATGGTCACAATTAGATTCTGCCTGAAGTTGTCTCCGTTCCTTTTGCAACAGGTAGGAACTCACCTTGTCAAACGTGAGTGTTTGACTTTCAGCCATTAAATGGAGTGCCTCCACAAATGACTCATACGAAGAAGGTAAGTTGTTCAAAACCAGAGCCACCATATCATCGTCATCCACCTTTTTATTGATGGAAGATAACTGGTCTCGGAGGTCTTTCATCCGAAGTAGGTGCTCAGACAGCGATCCACCTTCTTGTAACTTTACGGAAAAGAGCATATTTTTCAGGTATAAAACCCGACTCTTCTCGGCGTCGATATTTATCCCTCGATTGGTCCACACAACGCGTGCTTGCCACAGTGGCATTCCGCACTTCCGGTATCAAATCATCCGACACCGATAACTTGAGAAGCAATAACGCTTCCTTATGACGTTTGTCATAATCCTCGAAGTTCGTCGTTGGTCGACTTTCATCACCCTTGATTATTTTATCACAATCACGAAACTCCGCAACCGTTAAAATCTTATGACTCCATACATTAAAATTAGTGCCCGTTAATTTTTGTGTCTCCGGCAACGTCAAGTGTGATATATTTGCCATTTTATTATTCCAAAAAAGGAAAATAATAAAATAATAATTTGCCTCACACTTAATAAAATATCCTTTTTCCAGCAAATATATTTATTTTAATTTCTCCAGCATATAGTATGAGATTAATTTCTCACATGCAAATTACCCCTCCAACTGCCTTCGAACTATATTTGCATATATTAATTAAATATTATTACTTATTCCTCCAAATAATATTTAATTGCTTCACCAAATCCTATGAAATTAATTATGCAAAGGTAATACCTTTGTTGAAATATTATTTCACCGACCTTGGATAAGAGGAAACGATTCTGGCACTCACGTTTTACTCAAACAACGACTACTGGTTTTGCTGGTGCTGTCCACGACTTCACAATTTCCTTGTTCACGTTTTTGTACCTCCCAGGGTTTGCTGCTCACGTTCTATGCACAAACCCACGATTTTTGCTTGCGACTGAGGTATTTCCGTCGGAAAAAAAAAAAACGTGACTGTTTTTGTGTACTCTTTCACACGATTTTTGTGCTGCCCGCGCTGCCCTCTTGTCCGCGCTGCCCGCGTTTGTCCTGCGCTGCTGCGACCACGATTTCCTTGCTTGCTACCACGGTGCCCTCCCACAAAAAAACGCGACTGTTTTTGTGTCTTCTTTTACGATTTGCGACTGCCCTCGAACGCACCACCTCATCATCATCTGCGACTCGTTTTCTTCACGAATCCCTTCCACGATTTTTGCCTTGTTATGCAGGAATGGTGTCGATCTTACCATCGACCTCACACACACTTCACTGCAACCCGTCTTCCTCCAATGGCGTTTTTCCAAACTCGTGCCTTGTTAGGGCTTCCTCGAGTTTGTTGTTCGTGCCTCTTGACGGCTTCCTCGAACTACAACCCTTAACGCTCGATACCAATGTTGGAATATGCAAAGAGAAGAAAGAATACAGAAGGCAAAAACTGCACTGTACAAATGATACAGGCAGAGGTTTATTTATAGAAGAGAGAGGTGGTTGTACAGTTACCAACCGAACAACTACATAACTGATTTTACATTCTATATAATGTGTTATATTTTAAGGGGAAAAAAAGAAGAACACAACTCGTGCCAAAGGGCACATAGATCCTTTTGCTTAAGGTTGTCTACTCATAAGAATATGGGATCCTGGTATCGCTCGAGACAGGTCAGTCCCAATTCCAGGTCTTGGAAAGCAAGTGACAAATATTGCTCAATCTAAAGACCTATCAAACATGTTTGTACTTGCTGTTCAGAAACAGTTTGCTGCCCATGGAAGTAGTTTCAATGTTGTTTGGGACCAAGCTATCATGTTTGATGGACTTGTTAAACTCTGTACTAGAGTTGCAGGCAAAGAAGTTGATATTGTTCATTATGATCCGAAGTCTTTTAACATTGATACAGAGTATCCTGCTGTACTTTCTAAACAGCAGCTAATTGAGGCTTTAGAAAAGGTCTTATATTCTGAAAAACACTTTCCAAGTGCTGTCACAGTTTCCATGGTACAAGCTTTAAAGAGTGTTGATTGGAAAAATTATGGTTTTAATATGAAAGGCATTGAGGTAAAGTCAGTTTTTGTGATGCTTGGCTTAAAAAGGAGCAAGAATAAATTTTTGAAGTGGTGATTGTCAAGGGAGCTTTGGGGATGGCATTGAGCGAACTGAAAGAAGAATGGATAGCTGGTATTGCAATAAGTTTGCAGCAGGCATTTGTGCTCATAACAAGAAAATAAAGACCTCAAAGTCTACAGAATTACTAAGACCAAATACTAGAGGTAAATTCCAAGTGCAATCGGATGAATTTGGCAGATCTTTCTACCTTCATGAGTTGCTGATTTACAGTTCAGTTTCTGATTCTCTGAGGCAACCAGAAATTGCAAACAAAAGGCACCTGATGTAGGTAAAGAGTGCAATATCAGAAGGGGCCATTATGGGTAACATGCAGCAAAAACTGAATATTTTAGAAGTGCTAGAGGAACAATTTCATGCTAGTTCTCAGTCAAACAACCTGATGAACCAGAGCCTATTTGGAACATGGGATTGCAAGTTCCCAAGGATGAATTGGGATCCTGGTATTACAAAGATGGCCATTTGGGGAGAGCTCAAGTAGTTGAGCTTGAAATTGCTTGAGGGCAAGCAATTTTGGGAAGGGGGCCTGACATGTCCCCTTTTTGAATTAAATAAATTGGAAAACCCATAGCCTATCCTTCATTTCCCATAGGCTAAAGGGGTGGTGCAAGGGAAATAAATTAATAATTTAACTTAAGTTGGCCAAAAGTAACTTTATGTTATATTTATAAAAAGGCAACTTATGTTATATTATTAAAAGGTTATATTTTTAATAAAGCAAGTCAACGACAAAATAGAAGAGGGACGTTGTTTTATGAGTGCTTTTCCTTGAAAAGCGTGAAAGTAAAATTATAAAAGTGGGGCGAGTGGGCTCATTTGGGGATCAATTTTCAATCATCCAACTTATTTGTGAGTTTGAGCATTCCACTTCAACTTTCAGCCTCAGAGGACGAAAACCTCCGATGGAAAAGGCTTGGGGATGAAAACTCTCAAGTTTTGTGTGGTGGTTCCATCCAGGAACTACATAAGCGCTTCAGATCTGGTCTATATCAGAAATCAGCTTCATCAAATAATTAGGGCAGCATGGAAGTTCCAGATCTATGCTAGGACATCAATATTAGGGCTGGTGTCACACTTCTAGAAGCATTTCTAGGGCTGGCATCATATGTCTAGGGCTGATGTCACCATTGGGAGTTGTTTTCCGGGTTAAATTCTCCATTTTCATGTTCAGTTGTGTCATAAATAATTTCTGCATTTTGTTGTAACTGAATTCTGCCATTATTCCAATAAAATCTCTATTTTCAGTTGTTTATCAGAAAAATCAGAGTTTTATATTTTCAGATTTAAGGGTTTGTTGCAAAAATCAGAATGAGAAAATTCCAGAATTCTGTAATTTCATCTACAAGGGTTTTAATATAAAAATTAGAATTTAATATTTTCAGTACAAGGGTTTGCTATAAAATTCAGATTGTTCTTATTTGTCTAGAAAAGGGACATTAGTAAACACTTGGAAAAGCATTAGCAAAGAATTAAATCTCAAATAGAAATGTTTTAATAGTTACTAAAGGTAGTTTATTAAAAAAAAGGTCACATCATAAATAAGAAATAAATATTCCTACAATTTGATTGTTTGTGGTATTACCAATTCTCATGTTTGCTATGTGATATTTCCATATTATGTTGGCTTGTCATATTAAACTGTTAAACAGACAGTAGATTGTGACCCGTTGCAAAACATAGTGCAGTAGGTGTTTTTGTACAGTTATGAATAAAAAGACCAATCACATGAACACAAATGCTTTATCAAATATGTCGGGAAAACTTTTCTAAAACATAAATCAAACTTGAGGGAACAGTAGATAAAGCACAGTGCATTATATGTTCTCGTACAATCATGAATAGAAAGACCAATCACAGGAGCACCAGAAGCTTTTTCAAATATCTCTAGAAAAGCGTTTCCATCACATAAATCAAACATCAGGGAATAGGGAATACCAGAGATTTTTCTCTAGCGGCTGCTGCTGGCCGTCCTCTATAAAGCACTCCAACTGATACGGCAAAGCTAGGATACCCATGTGCAAAGTTTGTAGTTCCATCTAAAATAACATCAAGCGACATTGTTTCCAGTCAATACAGGAGGAATTTTCTGGGGGAAAGGACAAACAGAAAAAGAAGCACAACTCCAATTTACCTTTAGTATATTGAACAAACTAACCACTCTGAAATCTACTGTTACTGAATTTCAACATGAAGCTAAGTTCAGCTGGAAAACACTGTCAGGTATTTTACACAATCTAATTTAGTTTGCACATCAGAGAATTCTAAAGATAGCAAAATTCATTTCCATCAAAATATTCCAAAACATGTAAAAAATATACAGAAGTATGGCTTGACTTTAACGGAAGAAAGAACAGTCGAAAAACAGAATTTTTAGTATATTGAACAAACTAACCACTCTGAAATCTACTGTTACTGAATTTCAACATGAAGCTAAGTTCAGCTGGAAAACATCATCCTGAAATCTGCGACTACCCTATCCGAAAAAAATTTGTACTTTTAAAATAATGGGTCGTTTTGTGTTTTTATTGCCTGAAAGTTCTTGTATTGTGTCAGGATATTCCTAAAGAGCCATTTTAGCCTTTTTCGCCAAATACCCAGATGCCCAAAATTGTTATATTCTGTCGTCGGGATTTGTCTGCGAGAAATTTGTATTTAATTATTTTGAGCCCCGTTTGAGGCTATTTGCGCTCTATTTTAACTCTGTTATGATCAAACATGTCATTATTCCTATGTACCAGAAGGGTTTTAACAAAGAATAAGTTTTGGGCTTTATTTGTGACTTTTGGCAATTTTTCGTGTTTTTGTGTTGTCCGTTTCGTTTTCTGTGAAATTTCTCTAGAACAATTCCTTTGTCGGGTAAGCCCGATTCTTGGCCTGGAGCAGCTGGAGAACATATACGCACATTATGCCCGGAGGAAGTCACCATCGGAGAGTGCGGATCTTTGGGAAAAAAGCAAAGTCGTGCAGAAAAGCCCCCTGTGGGGTTGGGCGCATTTTGGAAAACAAAGATTTAAGCTGCAATGGGAAAAATAGAAGTAGCAGGCAAGGTGGGAATTTTGTACCTGCTAGCAGGTACTTTTCCCGTGATATAAAATTCACTTAAGTTGCAGTGGGAAAGTTAGAGGCGAGGCGGCGGGAATTTATTTATTGCTGCCTTGCAGGGTAAAAATTCCCATGGTGAAATAAAAGAAAAGTGACTTAAGTGAAATCATGGGATTTTATTGCTTTGCCTTGCAGGGTAAATAATCCCATTGTCAAAGTCAAATCACTTAAGTGGATCATGGGATTTCGGGGCTGCCTTGCAGGGTAAAGAATCCCATTGTGAAAAATTCTTAAAAATAGAATTCTATTATGCAAAAAAGTGCGCCCCCTTTGGTGAGAAGATGCAGCCTTAAAGTGGATTAAATTAATTAATTTTCTTCTAAAAAGGGCACCCAAGTATGGAAGAAAGTCAACAAAGCCAAAGGGAATAAAAGAAATAGAATTAAATGGATTAAATTGATTAAATTTAATTTATTTAAAGGCTGCCCCCTTCATGTCAAAAAGTGCGCCCCATTTAGGATAGATTTAATGATTTTTGAAGCATTAAATCATTAAATTAAATTCTATTTTCAGTGGCTATGGTCAAGGCACACTGTGAAGCTTAAGTGAAGTGAAGAGTGGATGATTAAATTGAATTAATTTAATTTATTGGATGGTTGTCCTTAAACATGCTATTTTTAAAGAGAGAAGCATGATTTTTAATTAATTAATTGCCAGGAATAGGAAGGGCAATTATTAATTATAGAATTGTGAGGGTTATATAAGCATGGGCTGCCATAAGGGTGAATTATTTAATTCACAGGTAAAGAATTGCAGCCAAGAGGAAAAGTGCGCCCCATTTGAAGAAGGATTTTGCTCAGACAAAGGTGAAAACAAGGCTAAAAGCTTCCAAATTTGGCGCATGCTTTGAAGGAGGTTGATTTTTGTTTGCATAATTGTTTGCATAAGTGTTACAGGTGCTAAGGTGAAGTTGGAAAAGTTCATGCTCTCTTTATGTGCAAATTAAACATCAATTTTTGGGGCAGCAGGCTTGAAAAGTGCAGATTTTTACAATTAAAATTCACTATTCATGCTCCGGTGGCCATCTTTGTCTGAATTAATTGCAGGAATTCATTACGGGTGCTTTCTGAAAAGAAAAGGAGCTTTAATCAATGTCAATACATTGCATATATCCTCGAATCGAAGAAATATCCAGATCTACACGATTTTGAAGAAATCCGGCCAAATAAGAAGAAAAAGAATTATTGAGACAAAAGATAGACAAAGCCATGGCGAAGAGAGATGAAAAAAAGCACGATGGAGTCATGCATCACTTCGAACTTGCGGACATAGGAGACACAGATCTAGGTCGGAACCTCTTTCCGAATTGATTGATAGATCTAGAGCGGGAAAGACTTCACTCATGCGTGCGGTTAAAAGCAGTGGAATTATTCGAGCTGCAGCCTTTCCATGCACAGCCCAGTTGCCAGAGTTTGTTATGGAGTGCGCTAGATCTTACCATCCTTCATCCAGATCAGTGCGAGATGCTACGGGGAAAACAATAATTCGATTGGACGCAGAGTTCATCAATTATTGTTTGAAGATTCAGTGCGAAAGGTGGTGACTTCCATTAGTCTTCAGGATGCCGGCAGCAGGTGGGAGAAGCATAGAGTTGATTGCGTGAGCATAATGAATAGCAGATACATGAAGAAGCCTAGATCTCCTTCAAAGTTCCCAAGAACTCTTCCGCGGTCCAATTTGGTGCAGGAGGTCGATGATATTGTCAAATTGTTATGCAGGATTAATGGCGAGGCGAATGCTTACACTTTCCGTACATGGATGTATGCTTTCATCAGGACCATTGAAGTCAACAAGGTTGATTCCATAATCAATTGGTCGGAAATTATTAGCGACAACATTGGTGAGCAACTCCGGAACGTGAAGCGTACTTTCAGCTTCAAAATGACTTCCTACTTGGTGTATGTTGCGACTTCACAAGGTGTCTTTTCCAATTTGGATAGATGTGGTGTTCTTTCTAAGGACCCCATTTTTGAGTGCTACCCTGACTTCTTGTACTGCGTGCGAGAAAGATTTCAAAGTGGTCGATGATGAATTCTTCTACGATTTCATTTGCGAGGCTAGACAAAGACTTGAAGAAGGCCAACAGGGTAAGCAAGAAGCGTGGGAAGCTGTATCCAGAATTGGCAGTCTATTCATTCGGTTTGTAGATTTCACATACCTCGGGGTTACGGGCTTTTACGGAGAACCGATAAAGATGCCAGGTATCGAATGATAGATTGATCGCCATGGAGTGAGGCGAGCAACTTGTGGAGATACACGACCTTCAGTCAAAACGGCACAAGTCTACGGGCTTCTTCCCGATCACTGTCGGACATTATAGCTGCCATAGCATTCATAGAGCTCGAGGGATGGAGGCGCGAGATGTTATCCGAGTATGAGCAAGAGTTCTTCCTTGCACGGTGAACTTCGATCCATTTGGAGTAGCGGAAGCGATCTCCCGAGAGTACGCACATGTGCCTTCATTAGAAGATTTTGGATGAAGTGCAAAAGTGAGTACGAGGTTAGAAAGAGAGATTTCAGCAGGCTATCAGCAAAGCAAGTGTTCGACTTTGGACTAGCGCGGATACCTGCGGATCTTAAAGATGATGGGAATGTGGTACTTGACACTTACCATCAAATGGGAGGAGATAAAGCCGTACTTGCTGCGAGGATAACGTAGGAGGCTGCCATACTGATTGAAGAAAGATGCGGAGTTGTTTTGGTGAATACTTCAAGTGTTTCTTGTGAAGGGATATTGCCTTGATGAAGCATTGATGAATCAAGTCACGGGCAACTTCGGCATGAGGAGATTCCCTCAGAGGAAGCACGGAGGAGAAAGCGAGAAGGTCGAGAAGTTGAAAGTACACAGAAGATCTCAATCAAAGGAGAAGATCACTTCTACGACCATGGCTTTAGCTCGGCTTCTCCAGCACCCAATACTTCACCAACTATTGCACCGCAATAGGATACTTCCATGCCTCCATTGAATCCGGCGACATTCATCTTCTCTCCTCAGCCACTCCGTTCAGCACCTGTTCAGAGGAGATGTTGAAGCTGCAGATGGCGGAGTTCGAAAGAGCTTTGTCTTGGATGATTCAGAGGATGGCAGCCATAACACTTTGTGGCACTTTACGATGGAGAGGAGAAAGAGCGGGAGATGGTAGTGCACTCGGCGACTTCTCATTTCTCAGAAGTAACTTCTCGGAATGGTTGGCTTCATGATTGGTTCCCGAAGCGAGAATGGAGATGAACTTAGAGGAGCACGACTTGCGGCTACTCTCAGAATGCAGGTGGAAGAGACAGAAGGCCTAAAGTTGCTAAGGTAACTTGAGGTTGATCATCGAGGATTCGGGAGAGAAGTTTCTTGAGATGTCAATTCCGCGCGCGGAAGGAAAGAAGGAGGATGAGCTCACGGCGAGAAGATGTGGACGGTAAGGCAAAGTACCCCTCGGTCAAGCCACCTTTGAAGGATTGAAGCGGGACACGCGAGACATTGATAGATGCTCTATTCCTTAGGCTTGACAGTGAAAAGGCGGAGAAAGATGAGCTGCAGAAGCAAGTATCTCAATTGTGCGAGATCATAGCCAAGGTTGCTAAGCCTTCCATTCAGCCCATTTCAGAGCAGGTGAGTGATCATCTTATGCAGGAAATGGAGGATGCAAGCAATCAAGTAAAAGCTATTGTGAATGGAAGGATTTGATTATTCGTCAAGCTTACTGTCTGAACTTGAGAGAGCCGCCCCCGCTAAAGGTTATGAATGATGCGGCAAATCATTGCAGGCAATATGGTGGTAGCGAGCATAGTGGACATGAACACGATTCTTGAGAGTAACTGAGTATTTTGGCGAGATCAACAAGTTGTCGGGAGATGTATTGGTTGCGAGAGCAAATTGTACGGATGGATCGAGTTGAGAAGGGGAAGCATTTAGAGTTTGCGGTATCTTTCCGTTTGGAGATCTGCGAGTTTTTTCTTGAAAAGGATGCGAGGCACTTGAGAGTAGGACATCATCCTTACCGAGACAGTATCATTTCTTTCTTTGAGGAGGACGTGGTCGGAGGTGTTACTTCATACGTGCGGATCGTTCTAGCAGAGTGCCTAATTCCTGGAAGGGTCTCTTGATAGTACAAAAGAGAATTGATAAACTCTTAAGCCTTTCACGATGAATTCTATTAGTAGGTGGTGGCTGCTGTGGCAGATATTGCGAGGTTTGGGCCGAGCTTGGAAGATGTGGAAGCGTGCATCAAAGTGTTGAATGAAGGGTTCTTTGCGTTTAGGACGAGAGAAGAAGCGATGGCTAAAGCAGATGGAAAGATGTTGAATCACATGTTCGACAAGTATATCCGATATCAGAACAAAAGAAGACATAAATGTTACAGTTGGCATGACTTCTTCTATTCTTCTTCTATTTTCTATGTTCCCGGATGAAATTGTAAAACTTTAAAGTTATTGGTTTTGAAACCATTGCTTAAAGTCATGTGGAACAATTCTATTAGTTAAGTGATACATGTGTCACTTAAGGAGAAGTTAGTGGAGGATGATTGCCAAATGTCATCTTTACTTGTTTATGTTTCAGTTTAGTTAGATTTTCCATTTGTACTTTCCCTCCTACATTCTATAAGTAGGAGAAGAACCTCCGGGTTAAGGATCAAGAATTTGTAAGCAGCAATCTTGTGTTCTAGACTTTGTGTTGAACCCCTGAGAGCCACTTGGAGCAAAGGAATACAAAGGAGAGCGAGTTTCGGAGAACTTTGTGTCACGGTGTCTTGTGTTTCTTGCTTTTAATCTTAGATCTCTTAATAAACTTTGTGTTATTTTAGATCTAGATCTAGAGCTGCCTTTGTTTTAGAATTTTGTGTTTATATCTATTGGATTCTTCTATGTGCATGCAATCAGCTCGCCATCTACTGCCATCTTCCCCATTTGATTGGGATGCACATCTTCCCCATTTCTTCTATGTGTTTATGTAATTACCTTCTTTATAACTTTTCCTTTCTTTAATTGCCTAGGTTTTGTGTTTGCAGAAAATTACTCAAATGTTGACAAACATATCACAAGAGATTTTCACCATATGATTGATTATGGTTCATGAACTACTCTTGGTAAACCCTTGAGTAGTTAAAGTAAAACCCCATTTAGATATTAGCATACTTAAAATTGACAAATGGAAAGCTGGGGTTTAGAGCTCTACACTTGCAAAGAGGTCATAAATGAGGAGATTTATATGCTGATACGGCATTTTTGGGGGGCAGGTACAGCACTTGGGTACGGCAGTACAATATACATATAAAAAATTAAAAATATAGCCAAATAAGCAAAAATTCAGCCTTATACATGAATAGAGTAAACAATTTATTAATTAAGTGAAATAGCCAAATAACGTATTAATAATTCAATTCGTTTTGTCAATATATTCATTGATTGAACTTCGAACAAGTACATTGTTCAAACACAAAATGTTCCAATGTCCAATTATTAACATAAATAATAACAAATCACATAACTGGACTGGAATTCCAGATATTACCAGGTCCCTTCAAATCTGGCAGTCCAGATTCCTTTGGGTTTCTCTTATTATTCCTGCATTAGTCTTACTTGCTAGTGGAGATGCTGCCACTGTGTTTTTTGATCCTACATTACCCAAACGCATCTCAACTGTTGCAGTTTCAGCCATTGTTTTAGGTACTTCTGTGAAGTTTTACCAAGTTGAATTGTTTACGTAATCCCATCTATTGACCTCTATTGACCCATAAAAAATAGTCTTTTTTTGTTTTACAAAAAAACTACAAAAAAATTAAAATTTTGTTTTTTTACTGGTGGGTACGCTGTGGGTACAGCTAGGTACGGCCAGGGTACGTCCAGCAGTACCCAGGTACATCTGGGTACTTCCTGAGAAGTATCCAGACGTAGCCGGGTACTGCTGGATGTACCCTGAGTGTACCCCTGTGTACCATACCCGTACCCATGCCCTGCAAGGTACATACCGGCTACCTAGAGAAAAACCTATAAAGGACCTTTAAATTACTGCAAATGTAAATGACATTAGATAACGTGATTCAAAATTCAATGCACAGTTTTCTCCAAACAATATTGTGATCTAATGTTATGGACTGTGGAAGCCTTAATTCTCTAACAAAAATGTCTCCAGAATCCTCACAAACAGCTACAAGTTTATGTAAGGAAAAAAATTCAGTAAAAAAGGAAAGCAGAAGAAATCCATGGCCAACATCTCTGCTAAAAATAAGGAGATTAGAGACCATTCCACTTCCAGAGAAGACCAGCCAATATGCATGGATGATGAAGAGCCTATCAGAATGGAAAAGAGAAAAATGTAGCTGCACCCCAGACTCGACAAATGGGAGCTCCCCAGATCAGAAACAATGCTCTGTTGTTAGTGTTTCCAACCCCTATTCAGCTTTCAATCCACCTTCTCTTAGACACGCCCATCTTCAACACAGAAGTTCAAACCACCAGGTTTCTGTCTGCTGCTGGGTTGTACACTCGGCATGCTAATAGACACATAGGTTTCAGTACTTATTCAAGGCAGAAACGCATGAATTTTCCTCTCTCTGTTATGGGGAATTTCAGTTGTTCTACTGGGGGAATAACTCATGGTCCTATCCTTCCCTAGAAACCTTTCTGGAGCCCTGCCTCTGATTTTGAGAAACCACCCGCCCTCAAACTCAAATTCCAAGTGTGCAGCCCATAAGGGCCTCTGCTGACACCAGAGAGCTCATATATAGTCAAAATCCTCCAAATCATGACTCAAAGCACTGACCATGTTGGGAATAAAATTGACAAAAAAAGAACTGACATATCTCTGCTGGAAATTTAAAAAAAATCTCATACTTTCTTGCATTCAGCAACAAAAGGATTGCATTTTATCTCTGCACGACTGTATCAACAACAAAAAGATTGCATCAATTTTTCAACACGCGACTTCAACAAGCTCCAAAGCAGAACTAAGGCCATTGAACAAATCCTCACTCTGTTGAGAAACAGGAGAAGGTTGTCCAATCAAATGCAATACAATGCACAGCAAGCTACACTAAAGAAACGGGCTATCAAGACGACTCTTCTTTTCTTGATAGATACTTGTAGCTGTTCCTAGATTTATAACATGAAAAGTAAATATATTTTGACTTGATTTGATAATACATATCAAGGTGATACTGCTGAACTATGTTTTAGGTCAGTATACATACTTTGAACTTAGTTTATACACCAGTGGCCATTGGCATCAATATTTTGTATTTAGTATTTTAGTAGTCCCAGAGTTACAGGCAATGTAATACAAAATTTTATTTTCGTGATCAAGAAAAACAACTCCAAGGATTTCTTTTAAAAGGATATAGTAATTTGATGAGATAAAGCTTGAAGCTAGTCCGACAAGTCAAACAAGACTATTGCATACTGTAAATTGCCCAGAAGGCTCAAAAAGATTCAAATGTGCTTAGTGTCAACAACACATACCCCATTATATTTTTGTGGAAATAACCACAACGCTACAGTCTTTTACCAATTAACTTGATAATTGTTTTATGGCACCATATACTAGTTGTATGTTGCATGAATGTACAAATGTTTGGACAGGCAAGGTACACACCCACACACATACCTAAACACATGATTCTAAGTTCTTATAACAGAAAAGACACAAGTCGCAGATTTTGTAGCTATTTTTTTTTTCTCGAGTATTTTCTGCAAATAAAAAATGAATGCAATGTATTTTTATATATATCCACAAAATTCTGTCATGTATGCCCTTTATGTCTTGACACTTTAGATGATGAACGATCCAACTCACAAGCTACACAAAACATTACATAATAGAAAATAATCTTGCTATATAAGTCATACCCAAAGGGTCAATGCACCAAAGGTATTCTGAAGATGCATCCCTGTGAATCCACCCTCCTCTCCAAGAATGAGATGATTCTTGAAGTTTGCTTTTACAACTTCTTGAATGGCAAGTTCACTACGCCTATCTGTACTGGAAGCAAAATATTGAAAAATCAAGCACATTAAATTAAACTTAAAGATTCAAGTGCACACACATGAGTTTGCAAATATAAAGTAGGCAACAAGATGAGGAATCAAATCATTTAAAGGATGTATGAGAGGATGGTTTTTTAATTTTTTATAATCAATCTTTGATATCCCTTCAATCAAGAAGAGAATGGTTTTCGTTGCAAATACCATTAAATGCATTCCACGATATCAATAGATCCAATCTCTAGGAATGTGTTATTCACAAAAACAATGTCAAGCGGGTTTCATCACTATTAACCACAATTTCCCCAAAGAGATCAAGATGAACATCAAAACAGAACATGGTACAAGATGTATTATTGCTGAATTCACAATTTGCACATAAGGGATATAGAGGTGCATATACAGATTCATAAGTAGAATATGCAGAGACCAAAAAATGACTAAAAGAATTGAATCTAACATTTTTGATTGGGATGATGATCTCACACAAGGACAATATAGGAAAGCAATCCTATTTTTTCTTATCAATCAGTCGAAGTTGTGAATAGGCTCACCCTATCATGAAGAGTAACCATAGATGAAATAATGTCAGAAAATCTATGTTATGTATGTGATAGGTTAAAATGCTTTTTCAGACAACCATAGCGAGGTTGAGTGTAGAATGTAGTAGCCATGATGGCTCATTATAGAACTAAGATTCCTGTTATGAGAGTTCCATTAATGTTCTCATGACTATTGGTGGCACATGCATGTATTTTGGATAATGTGTAATACCAGCAGTACTCTCCATAGAGAGAAGGTTTGTGCTCTAGGATTGGAGAATTCTTTGATAACAGAGAATTCTCTGTGCTCTTTATTGTGAATCTATTATGGCATTATTTTGATCTTAGGTGGCTATTATAGCTGGCCTAGTTAGTGTTCTACCTACTTCAGATTTTTTTATACTGAATGCCATGGTCTGACATCTGGCAATGGGTAGGCCATGAAGATTAAATAAAAAGTCAAAACTATGAATCATGATGTATAAGGCAAAGCAATGCTAGTTTGTTGGCCAAGTCTATTATGCCAAACATGGCCATCATTAACTTTTGATTAGCATAGGTCATGATCGTTCGCTTGTGATGATTATCTCAAACGCCACATTTGTCATCCCTTAGTGTATATTCAGCCATGGCCTCAACTAAGCGAGGAGCTCTCGTGTGCATTCTCCTGGCCTATACACGATGCGCCGTGGCCTTGACGGAAGGGATCTCTAATGTGTGCATTCTCACAGCCTATCCCACATGATGTACTTTTCCATTCATAATCTTTCAATGTTTCTATATCTATGCCACTCTTTCTTTCAGTTGCTTCTATTGTTGTTCATATTTCTGGTTATACTCCAACTTGTTGCTTCATATCATTATATCTTATAGATTGGGCAACGTGCATTTTTGTGATGTTTCCTATATGACCCCTAGTAGGCGAAAGTGACGTACAAGGGACTTATCCAACAAAGAGTTGGAGGACAACCAAACAAGTGCATGGCTAAAGATTTTAACTGCAGCATAAACACTCAAGGAAGAGAAGACCCCCTCACAAAGGAATTCTTGTGACATCAGTCAGACTGTACATAAGACAGAAAATTGCATACTTGCATGTCACACAGGTGAAACTCAGAGAAACATCGACGTCAATGAACCTGTGTAAAGATTGACTACCAACCTGCACAAATTTTTGGCACACTTCTGCCAGCCTGTAATGTCCCTTTCGGGCTCAAATTTGAGGAATTTGGATTTTCCCCAAAACCCTAATGGAACATTGTTGGAATTTATGACAGCCACATGTATAAACCTGAAAGTTTATGACAGCAATCTGATTTTATGCAAAAATTAGGGCAGCAACCTGTTTTAGGTCCCCAAAACCCTAAGCAACCTAGGTAAAATTCAGATTTTAGTATTTCTCACACACAAATCTTCAGAAATATATCAACAACTTGAAACCCTTGATGAAATAATGCAAGATAAATGCTTCAACAACAAAATACAGACTGCTGGAATTAATTATTGTCCAAAAACAGCTGAAACTTCAAAAATCCATATCTTCAGAAATACTTGGAGATACAATGCAAATGATAGCTCAAAATGACCACAAAATGGCAACTATCTATGAGGGTAAAAAGGATCCCAAGCAGCACCTTTGCTCTTTTCATGCCACTTGCTTAGACTATGCTTACAATGAAAAACTTCTTACTATGTTTTTCCTACAAGTCTTAAAGATTATGCTTTACAATGGTTCTATGATCTACTTATTCAATCTATAAGGGCTTTCAATCCATTGGCCAATCAATTTCTTGCCCACTTCTCCATTAACATTGGTGATAAGGTTTCATATGCTCAAATGGCTAAAATGCAACAAGGCTCTAATGAACCAATCAGTGATCACGTCTTGGGCTACAAAACAATTATTACTAAAATGAGCAACATCCTTGCAGACAATAAACTTCACGATCTATTTACTCAAAGTCCTGCATCCCCTTTGCAAGACATTGTTATGTTCATTAAATTTTGATCCTTTGATAAGCTATGTCATTCTTTGAAAGAAAGAGAGGTCAAGTTCTTAGCATTGAACAAGCTTAAGTATGTGTATACCCAATCTGATGCATCTACATCTAAATTTGAAGGCAAATCTAATCTACTCAACTCGAATCTATAGGAGTAGGGAGGTGAGCTCCATCGATCAAAAACAAACAGACAGAGATATAGGGCCTCTCTATTTTATTGATGTGCCCTAATTATATCTATATCGAGATAGGATGGCTGGTATATTCCTCCCTATTGATCATCGATGTGCTTTTTATGTCTATATTGGGTAGGGCATCTAGGCTAGAGAGAATAGGTGGAGGGTGGCCAAGCTAGGCTATAGTTACTCGGGAATAGGGAGACAGGGGCACCTAAATATAGATATGTTGCTTTGTATATGGAGGGAAGGGACCCTCCATGTCATGTCCCCTCTTTCAAATTAAACAAATCGGAAGACCCATAGACTATCCTTCATTTCTCGTAGGCTTAAGAGGTGGTGCAAGGGAAATAAATTAATAATTTAACTTAAGTCGGCCAAAAGTAACTTTATGTTATATTTATAAAAAGAGAACTTATGTTATATTATTAAAAAGGTTATATTTTTAATAAAGCATGTCAACAAAAAATAAAGAGGGGTGTTGCTTTAAGAGTGTTTTTCCTTGAAAAGTGTGAAAGTAAAATTATAAAAAGTGGGGCGAGTGGGCTCTTTTGGGGATCATTTTTCCATCATCTAGCTTATTTGTGAATTTGAGCATTCCGCTTCAACTTTCGGTCTCGAGAGGATGAACACTCTTTGATAGAAAAGGCTTGGGGATGAAAACCCTCATGTTTTGTGTGGTGGTTCCATCTAGGGACTACATATGCGCTCAGATCTAGTCTATATCAGAAATCAACTTCATCAAATAATCAGGGCAGCGTGGAAGTCCCAAATCTACGTTAGGGCATCAATATTAGGTTTGTGTCACACTTGTGGAAGCATTTCTACGGTTGGCATCATATGTCTAAGACCGTCACCATTGGGAGCTATTTTCGGGTTAAATTCTCCATTTTCATGTTCAGTTGTGTCATAACTAATTTATGCATTTTGTTGTAGCTGAATTATGCCATTATTCTAATAAAATCTTTATTTTCAACTGTTATCAGAAAAATCAAAGTTTTATAGTTTTGGATATAAGGGTTTGTTGCAAAAATTAGAATTCCTTGTAAAAATGAGAAAAATCCATAATTTTGTAATTTCATCAAGGGTTTTGATATAAAAATTAGAATTTAATATGTTCAATATAAAGGTTTGTTGTAAAATCCAGAGTGTTCTAATTTGTCTATAAAAGGGACATTCCAATGCTATCAAAGCAAAGATCTTGCCAGCCTGTGAGGAGGTATTAGGGTTTTGATCCACGTTGATGAGAAAGAAACCCAATATTATCAAAGGAGAAATCAAACTCCAAGGAAACAACACCGTAGGAGACCAAGAACAAAGAGCTCTTCGAACAAATAAAATAAGTTTGTTGCAGGAAACAATCAGTTGGGGTTAAAGAAATCTGGAAGGAACAATCCAAAGGACAGTGAAATAATTTATGTCAGAATTAGTTCGAACCTTGCAGAATATAAATCAGAAAAAGGCTACACAAAGACAAGGAAAGATACAAACTTGAGGCCACCCGAATCATTGACCAGTATCAAGGTATGCCTAATAGTTTTAAATCTCGAATTTCCTTTGATGAGTACCTGGAGTTACTCGAAGTGAGATATTCAAATAAAAGAGGCATGTATGCGTACATAAGAGTGTTGCAAGAAATTGTGAGCAAGCAACCCATGGAGGAATCTACCATGTAAGTTGAAGGTGAAGGGTCCTCAATAGAAAAAGGTATGACTTTTGATAAACAAAATGCTTGTATTAATGACGTAAAGGAAGAACATGCATTACATGTTGAATGTAAAGTGTCCAAAATTGAAGTTGTTCCAGCCCAAGAAGCACCTATCAATCTTCCAAGCATTGCTAAGTTTGAGTCATTACCGTGTGAGGATGACTTTCAGAATAACTATGTTGATGAGCATGCAAGTAAGAAAAATGTTTTAGTTGATGCCACTAATTCTGAAATTCTGATTTACAAGAATGGTTGTGTCAAGGCAAATCTCTCAAAAGCTCCTACTTCTAAATCAGAAAAAGGAGGTAAGCATTTTGATTTTGATCTAGGGTATGATAATCATACCCCATATTTATTGCTCCATACTTTGATCTTGCAAGATTCTTGTCATCAAGGAAAGCACTCTTATAATTCTAGTTCAAGATATGGGAATGATAGCACAGATCTATTCCAGTTTTGCAGGAATAATAACTAGCAGTTGCACCACTGGTGCAAAGTTTTCACCAATTGGTATTCTATGAGTTATTATCAACAAGAGTTATGTCTTATTTTAAAGATTTCATAAGTTTTCTTTCTAATTTCTAAAAAAGAGACAGAAGGGGACCACAGTCCCTCTTTCACCCTGCCATACAGATTCTGATGAAGCACAACATACCAACACGTGTGTAATGATTAGTCCTGCTTACAAATTAGATTTTCATAGCTCAAAATTTAAACCCACAGCTTTCTTATTCTCGAACATGAGCAGCATGCATATTACCACTCAGCTAATGATCGAGGGTGATTACAATGCCCTTGGAATTAGAATGATAACTAATCTAAAAGCCTCTGACCTATACCATAGATCCATTCTTTTGTTGAAAGTAATTAGTTGTACTATCTTAACATTAATATATATTGTTATTTTTTTTCCTAGTTCCTTCTAAGTTAGTTCAAACATTATGTTCTACAAACTTTTAGGTAGATGAACTACATAAAACAAAAAAACATAGCTATTGCATGCATTTGAACTACATCCTTGAATGATGGGATTGTGAAATTAGAGTATTACAAGGAAAATGGGAAAAGAATAGAGTAATATAAGATGCATTTCTTTATAAAAAAAGGAAATTTAGAGTATCATTGCTTACTCTGTCACAAGATCAGTTTTTCCCTTATAGTCAATGTTCCGAGGCTTATGGACAGCTTCCATTACCACCTGTAAGAAACCAATGAAATAATCAATCGTAGTTGTGCATACAGTGAATAAAAAATACACTACTTTCTCTACCTTCTTTTCCTGGCCCATTTAAGTATTTCTGCGCAAAACTACACTATCATCAATCACTGATAACATGCATTCTTCAGATAAGATTCATAATTCCCATGGCGTGACCTACAATGCAAATAAATTCCAAGACACAATTGACATCCATATATAACATAGTCTTCATAACTCAATCATAGAAATAGTAAGATATCAAGTGCAAACAATTCCATAATCTCTATTAGCCTAATAAGTAGGAAATTCAAGAAAAACTAAACTGCATGCAATTTGGAATGTATCAATATTTATTGAAGAGTCAACCCACCTCATCAGATAGTAAAATGAGAAATAATTACAATCCATACTAGTAGGTATTGTCTTCTAACACAGGTTTTCACTCAGTATTACTAGAAATCTTACCAAAAATCATTTAGAAAGGTGTTCATATACAATATTGTAATGTCCCTTTTTGGGAGACTTACAGATAATAGCTAGACCTTCTTGAGAAATGACTGAAATTAATTTTTAGATGGCTGTAATCAGACTTCCGAGGGCTGGATATGACTGAAAATGCACACTGAAACCTGCAATTTTTCCCTTCTTAGGGCAGCAACCTGTTTTGAGAACTCCCACTCACTTTTGGATGCCCTAAACTCGCTAAAAATGTGCCCAATCAAGCTCAAAATTTCTAATTAATTACCAGCAATCAAAATATGAAGGAAAACTGATTTTTAGTGCCCCAAAAATGAAGATATGAATTTTCTATAAACCCTCTGTCTACAGAATTTATACATTACTTTAAAAAATTCATAACTTTACCTAGGAAGCTCCAAAATTCACGAAACTTGGGATCTTGGGTTTAAAAATATGAAGAATGCAAATATCAAATCAGCTTGCCCAAACATCCACCCAAACATGCCAAACCTGCCTTACAAGCAATTCGCCCCTCTTGGAAATACTGAATTAGTGGCTCAAACATGCAAAGAAATGATTGCTTTCACCTTTAAAAATTAGTACAAGTCCATCCATGCAAGAATCATACCATACATCCATCAAAACACCTTCAAAATGCTCATGATGCAAGTCGCCTAGGGCTAGATAGAAAAATATCAGCTCCAAATACCTTAAGATATTCAATAATTCCAAATATCTTTGCTTGAGGGTTTTCTTAAGTTCCACTATCAAGGGTTTTCGTCCTTGAAGTGGTCTCAAACAATGGTTTTCGTCCTTGATGAGAAAGGAAAGGTACAACCTTTACCCAAAGTAAATAATAAGATTCAACATACCACATAATGGCCAAACATCCTCCTTTTATAACATAAGGGTGTTACATCACAACTTATGGTCGACCTTTTAATAAGTACCTTTAATTATCTAATTTGTTTTTAGAGCTTACATGCTCAAAATATTTTATATTCTAATTAAATAAGGTCTTCTATTGGAGCGCTTGGCTTCCCAATAGGAATACAAGATAATAATGAAAATATATACTTAGAAAATGTCATCCAAGTCTTCCCCTTGCTTCATTCCTTAAACCCACAGGGAGGGAAAATGGGTTAAGTCTTCAAATCCGCTAGTCTCCAAAAAAAGGGACATGACAAATACATAGGCATTCCGTGAGTCATAAAAACATTTAGAAATGAATGAAAGGGTTAAAGTGATTTTTGAACATCCTCCAAACAAAACTCAAACATAATCACTCAATAAGTTAGGGTATTTGTTTAACCATAAGTCTTGATAACTCAAAAAAATCATAAACATAGGTACAATGTACAAGTCATGTGTACATACCAAAGATTATATCCCATGGGCATCCACGGATGGTAGCTTTTATCATTCCTGCACTGCAGCAGCCCTCGAGTTTAAATGTTTTTCCTTTTCAGGTCTTTTAATATGCAATATGCTACAAGTCTCCTTAATCTTTCCTTATTGTGGTCCTTTGGCGTCCTTGACATGTCCCACTCATGCTTGTCAATGGTCACATTGAGTTGTTGCTGTTCAGGTTGTCTTATGAGAATCCCAACAGCAATTTATAATCTCTCTAGGTGGGGTCGTCCCAATTTTTGGTCAATTCATACCAAAAATGGCATGGTTATTTTTAGATCTGGCAGTTAGCCACATCTGTTTCAAAAGAAGATGATCATGTTTTTGTTCGGTCCCAACAGCTGCACCAATCACTTCCCTATCCATATCCTCCAAGGAAGGCCCTCAGATTAATATAGACTCTATATATATGTCTCATCATCCCTAAATTTGGTAAGTTTGGAAGTTTTAACAGTTCAGTTGCTATCTTTATATCCAATCCATGCCCATTTTGACACTATCAAGTTACTTTCATGTTGGAAATTACATTTAACATAAAAATAACTCAAAAATTAAACCATCCATGTATGGAGAAATAAAATAACATAAAAGAAATAAAGCTTCTGCAGAAAGAGATTGACACAACTATTTTACAGGTGGAAAAGCCCTCGAGAGCAATTACAAGCACCAAATGCATAGACACAAAAAGTGCAACTCTCTTCAAATAGTTGCTTTGTGTATAGAAAGATTCCAAATGCTCCACAAAGCACTATGCTTGACCTAGACTAGATTTGTTCTTTCACAAATATAGAAAGGATTGTAAAAATGAATGGAAGGAATGCCCCTTCTACAACCTTTGGGATAAACACCACCTTGTAGTAATTACTAAAAATATGGCCTTATTTAACTTTCCCTCTTTTAAACCTTTAACAAGTCCATTTTAAACTTTTACAAGTTATGTGAGCCTAATTACCTTTTTGACACTTTTAATGAATTTTGCACAAGACCAAGAGTCTAAGAAAAATATCAGTGTCGCACAAAGACTCGTCTCCTACCACCAAAGATGCATCTCAGAGATTGGTACTTGTCTCAGTGACCGGAGACTGGTATCATTAGTACTCGTCTCTGAGACTTGCATTTCAGTAAAAAGAAAATTAAATATATTTTGTGTTCTTGACCCTAGATATGATAGATATCACAGATTAATATCAATATAATTATTTTAGTCTTTTGTCAACATCTCATATCTTTATTTCTAAAAATTGTTAATGTTTTCTTAGAATATATTAGGCAGTTTTATATTATTTTCTCTAAAATTTACATATATATTATACATATAATATATTTTTATTTTTACCACTTCGGCGTACCTATCTTCTATTTATCCAAAAATGGGATACCCATCTCCTCGTACCTATACTTTTCTCTTCTTAACTATGAACAATACCCTAACCCAATAAACCATATCTTCCAATGCTTCTCTCTCTCTCTCAAAGTACAACATAGATACATTCCCTTAAAGCTTTTCAATATAACCTTCAAAGCAAATGCATTGGCCCTGAGACTATTTACATTATAAAACAACCCATTTAAAGCATATATCTCATCACAATTGACAAATTATGGTTGTGTGCATCTTCATAACACAATGTGGCTAAACAACATCAGCTCATCTTCATTACTTGGAAGCATCACAAATAGTCTATTAGAGCGAGAATCCACGAAGCAAACCAATTATGTTGATCAACAAATCCCTCCTATGGGCATAACGCCCACCAATGAACACCAAGACTGAAATAAGTATACCGGTGAACACAAGCCCACCAATGGGAACAAAGACACAAATAAGTCTACCAATGGGGCTCCAAATACAACCACCAATGGACACAAGAGACCTCACAAACGGCATCACGACACCCACTAAGGCCTTAATTCCCTCAACAAAGCCAACAAGGTCACAATGGGCCAAGAGGCATGTCATATTATCCCACTAAAGGAATTATTCCATACTAGGCCACTAAGGGAATTATGCCACACTAGACCACCAAGGAATTTTGCCACACCGGACCACCAATGGAATTATGCCATAGTAGGCCACCAATGGAATTATGCCGGACTAGGCTACCGATGGACTTATCCCATGTAGAGATAATAGGTAACCCGATTGTGGCTATGTTGATGATTAGTAGGTATTTATCCGAGTGCTTATTTTATTGATGATAAATGCAAAGGCCATGAACTAAAGTGAGATTAACAACTTTATTGTAGCCATCACCTTATGGATGAAATGAAGTGGAAAAGTGCAATTGACAACCCGTATGCTTCTAATGATCATCAAAAGCAACTCAAGAAGCGTGAGTTGCTATTTGAAAAGGTAGAGTGGTATCCGGAATTTCTCAAGCATGCTTGAAGAACAATTTGATTTCCATTTTGGAGAATCAACATACAAAGCAATGATGCATTCATGATGGCATTGAATTGAAACCCATGGAAATCTATTCCCATGATTGTACTAAGTAATGCCTAATACAACCCATGCTTCCCATCCGAAGGCTTAGGCTAACTACAAAAGGAGCACTAAAGAATGCCATCCTCAATGTACTTTCACTAAAAGGTCAATAGTAATGGTGAATATGTTGCGGGGTCTTTTCGTAGACAAAAATCCACCGTTAGAGGATGAATGAGCCTTCCTTAGCACAAGTTTGAAAGAGGGCATGACAAGAATGCAAAGCGAGTGAGCTTGTTCAACAACATGCATCAAAGCTGTACTCGAGGAAAGTTTCCTAATTGCAAAACATCAACAATCAAACCAAAGTGGGGATCCAAGGATTAGAGCTTTCCATTGATCATAAGTGATGCATCGCACATCCAAGGTGTTAAGTACCAAAGAAGATACGCCACTTTGTTCAAGACATGCTTCTTGTACTTGATACCAAACGAAATTATTTAATATGAGATTCTTGCTTCAAATGATCTTGAATATTAGACTAGGAGTTAAAAAAACTAAAGGAGTTGGTGATCAAAATGTAGTATGACATCCTTAGCAAGAAGAATATGGCACCCTTTGCTTTGATTTTTTCTTATATTAATTATTGAAGTCATATAGGATTAAAAATAGTTATATACGGAGAATTGTGTTTATTGAAATTTGGGTTGAGCACACATGTCTCGATCTCGCTCCCATTATTTATATGAGTGCAATTTACAATTAAAGAGGACAAAATAATAAATAAGGAAAATTCAAAAGGTTCCACATTGGAAACCTAACTACATTGTTGACTTTTTGTAGCACTTTGTAACCCCCTTTTCAATTTTAAGCTCGACTAATTGCAAAAAGAAAACCCCACACTTCATTGTACACATGAAAGGATTATGCAAATGGTCAAACTTTGATAATGAAGATAGTCCCATTGTTTCAGATCTAATTTAGACTCTTTCAAGCATTAATTTCTTTTATAAAGTAAAAAACCTAAAGTTACCACTTCCATTTTTCTAATTGGAAAGTTATCTATATTGAGTTTGGCTTCGATAAGGATTCTACATAATAAGCCACTAGATGTCCTCCTCATTTACGTATAACACCTATGGAATACTGAATCAATCTCAATCTCAAACGACTGTTGTAAGCCAAGGAGAGAAAGCACCATAGTAGAGCAAAGAGCCACATTTAAATGGTTAAGTGTCGAAGGCGGCCTGTGGGCTCCAATTAAGAGTCTTCTAATTAGTGAACTAATGAAGAGCACATGCTGACATGTGAATAGTTCATTACCCTAGAAAATCCCTCAGATCTGAAATCTTGGATGCAATTTTCCACTCATGAAAGGAGCTTGACTTTATTTAGATCCACATCTTCTCCATGCTCACGATGAAGAATCCCAAGAACTTGACTGAAATTCACCGAATAGACTTCTTCATCTTGGCTTGGAGGTGATGTTGCAAAGAAAATCCAAGTATGTCTGCACATGGAATAGGTGTCATTTATGTATAACACCTATGGAATATTGAAAAGCATCAATCTCAATCTCAAATGGTTGTTGCAAGTCAAGGAGAGAAAGCACCATAGTAGAGTGCCTAAGCGGCCTCTGGACTCCAATTAAGGGTCTTCTAATGAGTGAACTAATGAAGAGATTGTGCAACACATGAATAGTTCCTACCCCCTAAAAAAGCCCTCAGATCTGAAATCTTGGATGCAATTCGCCACTCACGAAGGAGCTTGATCCTATTTAGATCCTCATCTTCTCCATGCTCGTCAATGAAGAATCCCAAGAACTTGACTAAAATTTGCCGAATAGACTTCTTCATCATGGCTTGGAGGTGATGTTATGAAGAAGATCCAAGTATGTTCGCACATGGAATAGGTGGTCATCCCAAATGTCATTGTAGACCAAGATGACAAAAATTTCCAGGTTGGGACCTAAAAACATCATTGATGATATACATGGATGTGGTAGGTGCATTGATGAGGCCAAAAGGCATGACCAACCACTCATAAAGCCCAAACCTGCTGTTGAAAATTGCCTTCCAAACACAACAAGGCTCCATCTGGACTTGGCAATACCCAAAAATCAAGTTAAGCTTAGTGAAGTATTTGGCATCCAAAATCTGGTCCAGAAGATAATCAATCCAGGGCAGCGAGTCACAATTATCTTGAATGATATTGTTAAGACTCTGAGAGTACAATAATGTATGAGTAAACACCACTCAATATTGTTGTTTTGTGGGTACTACTTAGGTATAAGATCTACAATAAGTGTTAGGTTGTATCTTTCCCTCTTTGAGCAACAACTTGATTTGGTTCACTACCTCAACACTCTCTATGGGCGTAGCGTGGTAAGGTGGCTGATTGGGCAACTGAAGCTAGTACAAAATTAAATGTTGAGGACCTCAAAAGGAGAAGTCCTTTTGGATCCTCAAAACCATCAGAGCATGGATCAACGTGAGATTTTATTGCTTCAGGTAGAGCTTGTCAACATTGTCTGCCTTTGCTTCACAAATGATATATAGAGTAAGAAATTTATGCAAATTGACTTGTTTAACTGCAGGCCGGCTAGAGAGAAAAGGACTAATGAAAGGAGCAGTGAGTCTAGATGCTTTAAAGTCTTATGCAATCGGTTGACCTTGTGAAGTCATCAAAGCTAGCCTTGCAGCAGTATTGATAAGGTGCTCTAAGTATCAAACTGTAACAGTCAAGTGGAGTGGCATTACAATAACTATGTCCTCAATTGGCTCAATGTAAAATGTCACAGAACACTTGCAAGACACAAAAGTGGATGGTCCCCCTACTTGACCCATCCCAATTGGTAAGACTGTTGAAGTGTTGCAGTTGGCAATTGAAGTTCAATCACCAAATCCTGTGAAATCAAGTTCTTTTGTGATGCAGTCATGATTAGGGAATCAAGTAAACAACCACCTTTGACTGTGCAACCATTGATCTCAAACGCCCAAAAATGGATACACACACAAGCTGGCGACGAAATGGGGAGCCAAAGACATCCTTTTCATTTAGTTTCAATGGGGAATGTAAACATACAGACTACAAATGTCTTAAGCTTTATTATTAACTACAGAATATGAAAAAGATACAATATCCATCCCTAAATGGATGCAATCCAATTCTATAGCTATTGTGCAAACCTATCCTTTCAAGCTATCTGTAATTGCCATTCTTGAAGAAACACTAACCCAGCCAAACTAGTCAACCTAGCCCACATATTTTAAGATGAACCCCTTTTCTTATCAAGACACCCAATCAAAACCGTGATGGAAGTCTAAACGCTTGAGCTTCCAGCCATGAAACGCTTGGTCTTCCTTTGTGTCTCTTCAATTTTCGTCAGTTACAATGTTCTGATTGTATGGGCTTGGATGCTTGAGCTTGTGTGCACATTAGTCACAGTTCTAATACTATGTAGTGTGTGTGCACAATCACAAAATTTACATGAAAGTCTAGGGTGTAATACTACACTGAGCATCTTTTCTGAGACAATGCACAGAAGTTGATCCATATAAATGAATTTCTTCATTGTGCAGAGGCTATGGATTGTATGCGTCAAAGATACGCATAGTTGTGTGAGTTTTGCAATGTTGCACAAAGTTACATAAAGCTTCACAACCAATTGATGTAGTGCAAAACTTCGCAGAACTTTGCAGATAGATGACAATGCGCAGAACTTTGCAGATGAATGACAATGCACAAAACTTCAAAGACTCACACAGACAAGTGAAGTTGCACAAAACTTTGCAAACCAATACAGCTGCATAGTTCACCCGACTCGCAGGTGAACAAGGCCATCCCTAAAGTTCATACTCGTGCAATTGTACATGGGTGCAAACTTTGCCAAGTCTTCAGTCCTGCATGGCTATGCACGGATCTTACCTTTGCCAAGTGTTCATCCTTGCATTTTACGCGGTTCTAGTCTTTGTCGATTTTTACCAATGTTAATTCAAAGCACTTGAATTCTTCAATACACACCAAGGCCTGCATGGACTACCTATTATTACTTATGTTTTTGGTCGATGCAATATTTCTTGTGAACATGGATGCTCCTGCATCATTTACCCTGGATAAGTGCAGTGAACCATGAGCTCCTACTCATGAACATTTTGTGAGCTCTCCTACCAATCTTCCGTGTTTAACTGTCTCAGATGCACTCATCCAAGTTGTATCCTCGACTACTCTATCCTTCCACTTCACCAAATATTTTTTGCACTCATTTCCTCTTGTCTTCTTCATGATCCTGGGATCGATCACCATCTCAATCTCCTCTTGCCTTCTTAGGTAATTGTTGTCTCCAATCCACAATGGAAGAACCTAAACTTGCATTCTCATCGCTTCTTTGTCCCTCATAGTAAGGGTACAAATCCAGCACACTATGGAGGAGATGCCCATCCCATCCGAGAGCTCTATCTCATTCATATTTGCTACAAACTACATCAAGATCTTACATACTCCAATTTTTGTCTACTTCAGTTTGTCATCTTCCTTTTGGGGACATCTCCTTCCTCAAATGAGCCAAAACTAGCTCTCCAACTTGAAATTCTTGTTCTTTCCTGTTGACATCAGACCGGTGCTTGTATCTCATAGTTCTCCCTCCAGCTTTTCCTTTACTTGCTGATGTATTTAATGCATATACTCAACAAAGTCTTATGCTACAACACTTCTACTCAAATCAGTTGTGTCTCTCAACTCGACCACACCCCTAGGGATGTAGCCATACACAATCTGAAATGGACTCTTGGCTATACTTTTATCAACAGATTTGTTGTCAGCAAACTCAGTGTGTGCTAGAATCGTATCCCGTTGTCATGGCTTGTTCCCAACCAAACATCTCAACAAGCTTTCAAGGCTTCTAATTCACAACCTCCATTTGGGGATGGTCGGCTGAACTGGAACTCAACCTTGTACCCAGCTTTCTCCACAAATGCCAAGAAATGTTGTATCTCTATCTGAGCCAATGCTCTTAGGTAAACCATGCACCATTAATGCTTCCTTTATCAATAAGTTAATGTTGCAACATGGGTGGCATCACTAGTTTTTTCAAGTTATAAAGTGTACCATCTTTGAGAACCTATCCACAACAACATAGATAAATTCATTACATTTTTAAATTCTTAGCAGCCAGATAACGAAATCCATGCTCACATCTTCCTGCTGTCTTTCCAATATTGGCAATGACCTCGGCCTCCCCAGACCAACCCCTATCCCCTATCCCCTATCCCAATAGAGGGGTGTGGGGGGGCATATAGAACTATAGGGCTTCTACTCTACTATATAGTACTTCCTCAACCTCGGCTCGATTCCATCTCCCATATATAGATATATAGGCTCACAAATCAATAGAGCCACCAATATCTATATATAGGAGATGGCATCACTCCTATTTGGAGGTGGAGGTGGCCATATATACCTATATTCTTATCTACAATGATATTTAGGTTCTCAACTACGAAGACCCTAGAGATCTATATGGCCCCACCCCATATAGTGTCATGCCCTCTCTATAGAAATTTGAGACCAGAGTACACCCTATATCTCTATATGGCGAGGGAGACTGTCTATAGTTTCTCTAGGCGCCCGCCGCATCTATACATCCATATAGCGCATAGATGGATGGGGCCGATCAAGGTCGAGTGCCTCGCCCTATCTATATATGGCCCCCTATCTATATTATATCCTATCGGCTCGATTGATTTGATTTCCGGGTCATCCATCTATTATTATCATTAGTCGTATCACGTCCATAATAGATGGATATGGATCTAAAGGATGCCCTACCCCCCCCTCTCTATATCTCGGCTCTATATCTTCAGCTCTAGAGATGTGATGGGGGGAGTCGAGAGATGAGTTGACCTTCCCCAGAGAGCTAGATAGATATATGGGGAATAGGCCATATCTCCCATCTAGCGAGGAGGCCCCCATATCTATAGTTATGCATGTTCGAGAGATCTATATAGATGGGCTGCCCCGAGAGATATAGAAGTAGTCCAATACATCCGGGAGTATCTAGTGTGCCAACAAAACAAAGTGGAACATGCATTTCTAGCTGGACTCTTATAACCTCTTCCTATTCCCACTCAAAAATGGGAAAGTATCTCCATGGACTTCATCATGGGGCTGCCCATGGTTCAAGGTAAGAATTGTCTATATGTTGTAGTTGATTGGCTCACTAAATACGCTCATTTTGTCCCCTTCTAGCCAAGTACAATGCACCTATAGTGGCTGATGTATTTTTAAGGAAGTGTTTAGACTTCATGGGCTGCCCAAGGATATAGTGAGTGACAGGGACAGCAGATTTATGAGCATGTTTTGGCAAGAATTGTTTCGCTTAACAGGTACCAAACTCACTCCTAGCACTAGCTACCATCCTCAAATGGATGGGCAAACAAAAATAGTCAACAAATGGGTGGAAGGCTACCTATGGAATTACATTGATGGGCAGCAATCAACATGGATAAAATGGTTATACATGGCTGAGTTTTGTTATAATACCACCTTCCAAATGTCTATCGGTATATCTCCTTTCAAAGCTTTGTATGGTTATGATGCCCTTTCCTTTGTTGACTTGGTTATGATGGATAGTAGAGTGCCAAGGGCCAAAGATTTAGTTCAGCAGAGCCATGACACCTTGAAAGAGCTCAAAGAAAGCCTCCAACATGCCCAAAACCAACAAAATATGTATGCAGATCAGCATAGGAAAGAAAGGTCATTTGAGGTAGGTGATATGGTGTTTTTGAGGTTGCAGCCCTATAGGCAATCTTCTCTCAAACAAAGTGGTGTGGAAAAGCTGAAACCACATTTCTATGGTCCCTACAAGGTAAAAGGAAAGGTGGGAAATGTTGCATATGAACTTGAGCTACTGGAACACAGTAAAATACACAATGTTTTTCATGTTTTGTGCCTCAAAAAGGCACTTGGACAGCATATTACTCTCTCTCTTGAGTTAACACCATTAGATGAGGAAGGTAAATTGGTTATAATTACGAAAGGTATTTTGGAAGTCCATGAAAAGAGGTTAAGGAACCAAAGTATAAAGGAATATTTGGTTCATTGGAAGGGATTGCCACTTGAAGATGCTACATGGGAAAGTGCAACGATTTTAGAACATCCAAATTTGCAATTGCTTTAGGACAAGTAATTTCGGGAAGGGAGGACTGTAATGTCCCCTTTTTCGAAATAATATAAATTGAAGGCTTCTTGTTCCTCTTCCTTTCCGTGGGCAAGAAAAAGTTGAACAAGGGAAGAACTTGAGCTGTATTTCAATTTTCTTTAGTCATATTTATGTTTTAATTTTGTGCTTTTCCTTTCCAAGCAAGTCAGCCGGGTTAAAGAGCCCCAAGATGAAATTAGAAAATAAAGCAAACTTCCAAAGAGGTCGGTCTTGGGGTAATTCACCCCTTAGACCTTTGGCACCACCATAAGGGTATAAAGGGAGTCGCATAGGCTCATTTTGGATCATCTTTTGGCATACTTTTCTACTTGGTTCTAGGGCTGATTGCTCTAATCCAAATCCACTAAGGGGCGAAAACCCATTAGTGTGGCATCCAAGGAGGACGAAACCCTTCCTTGTGGGATATTGGAGAACAAAAACTCTCCAAGTTGGTGGTGTGAAGGTATTCATTGAAGACCATCTTTCTGGTTTGCAACTAGGGCATCAAGAAGAAGTCATATCAAGGGTTTTGGCATTGTTTGGAGCCCCTCTCCTAGGGAGCGACTAGGGTAGGAGTGCATTTGGGTGCCTTCTAGGGCATGAATCTACATTCTAAGTTGATATTTGGACTTCTCATATTTTATAAGGCTGATATATTCCATATTTTGCAATTGTTGGGGTTTGGAGACCTCATTTTTGTCACTTCTATTGGTTGTACTTCTGTTGTTAATAAATAAATTTCCAGCTGGGTATTTGGTTGAGTTTCATGGTGAAAACTGCCCTAAAATGTTCTTAAAGTGTTTATCTATGTTGTGGATGATTTCTATGATGATATTTGGTTGAATTTTCACTCTTTGCAAGTTGTCCTAAAAATCAGACTGTTGTTCCTAATTTCAATTTGCTGGTATAAAAATCTGAGTTTACTTCACTTGAGGCTTGTGTGAATTCCTTGTTTGTGTAGTTTAGCCCTAGAAAGAGATATTACAAGATTAGCCATAATAAAGCTAAGGGCATGGTTTTTAATACCTCTAGGGATGTTTTTCCATATTTCACTTTCTCAAGGAAAACTTGTGGAGATTGCGCCAACTTATACGTACTTGGATGCTCGGTATATTGGACCGTCATTTTACGTAGAGCCTTACTCAAAGTTACATCTTTGTAAGGCATATACCTTGCTTCTCGCCTTGGACCAACAATGTCTACATATAAATTTCCAATATATCCCATCAAAGATGAATCTCTCTAACTCTAAACCCACTATTCATTATGTATCACAGGATTTGGGCCCTTATTTGTGATCCACTAAGTGAGCTCCTACTATGAGAGTTCAAACTATAAACTTCAACATATGGTCCTTTAATAAAAAATGATTCCTAGGTACATTTTCCATGACGAGTTTTCTTCCCAACCCCTTCACTCGAGGGTATATTCGGGGTTACTTTTTATGTTCTGACTAAAATCCCTAGGGCATAGGTGATTCAACCTTCCATCTTAAAACACCACCCATTTTAGCACATGTGCATCAAAGCAAGTTTCCTCCTTGGGTTTCATTGGGCACAGAGACAATTGGTATTCTTAGACCACTTCACTCCTTGGTCCACCAATATCTATATCAATTGGATCCCTTCATTTGATGCTCCATGAATACCTCTCCACGTCATTTTCCTTCAAAGGAAGCAATCAATATAGCTTCCAAAGAGGACACATATTAGCAATACGTCCAAGCAACTTGAACCTCTCTTCCACAACCCTCTCGACGAAAGTTGGCATTCTATGCGAATCATTTCTTCTGATTGTGGATGGAGCCATCTTTCGTCTAACTATCACCAACATCATTAGTCACATGGCTTGATGATATTGCTTGTCCCTGCACTGAGGAATGCCCCCATCAATTACCTTTTAAAATATACATATTAAATGTAGTGAGAGTTTTCGTCTTTTTCCCTCCGGGTGGAGACAAGAGCGCTTTATTTTCAGGTGTCCTATCTACTATGAGATCGGAGGGATCTATCATTGCCTACATAGTTCGCATAATCGTATTCGGCAAATATTTGGCAAACCCAAAAAAATTGACTCGGCAAAAACTCGACAAGACTTGGCGAATATTCGAGAATATTCGGCAACTTAAAAAATACTCAAATTTCTTTTTAAAACATAAATTTTATGCAAAATATAGCTACAAAATGTATCAAATGAGTCTATAAAATGTTGGAGAAATGTTTTCTATTAGATTTAAATACAAATACAATAAAAAACGCATCATCATGCGAATACTGACTGCCGTCTCGATAAGTGTTATGAATTTATGATGATTGTCATCGAAAATTATCATCATAAATTTCATATATGTGCAAGTTCTGATATCTGATAATTTACATTTTCCTCTTCCCGTTCTAGAGAAATATTGGGGAGAGAGTCTATTGCCTCTACTAGTCCCCACACTCGATAACATCTCCTCGCTCCTCCTAAAAGGCCGCGACTCCGGCTCCGACTGGTAGTAGATGGCGTGGTGGCTCCTCTCGCTTGCATGTTCGATATCACCTCCAAAGATGTCATCCAATCCAATATTTCTGCTAGTGCTTCTCCCTCCATAGCTTCCCTCTCAAAAGAAGCAATCTCATCCTCTGTGAACACGGGATTTTCTCTTCTTGCCCAATCCACTCATTTGTATGGATTTATCTCATCCAAATCAATGACCATTAAAAATTTAAAATCATTCTCAATTAAATCAGATGTATTTAAAATTACAATATGAATATATAAAACTTAAATAATATAGACCGAATTTGCAAAAACTTGAAAGAATTTTTTTTTTAAAAAACTTACCTCCAAATGCAATTCTTCAAATTTGCTCTAAAATCCGTTCAACTCGTGCAATGCAAGCTCAATGGCTGTGTGATTGAAAATGAAGTGCTTTGGTGCCTTAAAAAAGAAAAAAAGAGTGTATTTTCAGCATCTTTTTGTGTTTTTGGCGTGATCCGCGTACTATCCGCGTATGGCGAGTATTAGCATGGCGCGAATATTCGCCAATATTTGCGAGTCTGCGAGTATTCGGTTGTGGTATTTTTAGCGAGTACTCACCAAGTTTTCTTACTATGATTGCCTATATATAGATTTACTTGATTTTCTATTCACCTTCATTTCCAAATATATTTTTAAGATGTGCCTCTTGACACATTCACTAAACCCACTATTCTTGATTGGTTAGAGATTTGGGGTCCCACATGTGACGCTCTAATTCAGCTCTTATTGAGAGGGTTCAGACTATAAAGCTTCAATGTATAATCCATTACAAATGAAAGGTTCCCCCGGCGCATTATCCATGACAAGTTTTTGTCCCAACTCTTCACCTCAACAATATCTTCATGCTTACTTTCTAACTCCATAAATAGAGATCCCTAGATGAGTTAGCCTTGATTGTGAGAGACACCCATTTTGGCACTTTGTACGTCAACAAGGGTTTCCTCCTTTGACCTCAATGGAGATCAAGATAGTTGGTATGCCAAGACCAGCTCGTTCCTTTCATTCATCAAGATGTCTATTTACCAGCTCCCTCCATCGATACTCTGTGGATGTTGCTCTACACCTTCATCCTTGGAAGAAGGCAATCAGTATAGTTCTTAGAGATGACATATATCAGTAGTACCTCCAAGTAACTTGGACCTCTTGCATAACCTCTCAGCCCAAAGTTGACCTTCTATGCAGAACATTTCTTATAGATTGTGGATACCATCACTATCTCCAACATCGTCATTCGCAGATGTGTTGAAATCTGAGAAATATTTCAAGGAGAATGGAATCATATGTAGATTCAGCAAAATCTGCCCAGGCCTACCTGTCCTTCATGATTGGATATCTTCTTCATGGAAGCCGCTAATTGCAGGTAAAGTTGACATCTACCCCACTACAAGAGGCTTCTTCATAGTCGTCTTTGATATCACAGCTGATAGAGATCTGATTTTTGATAGATTGTGGGATTATCAAAGCCATTTTTTGCTTATGAAGCCATGGTTCCCTCTTTTTAACCCTATTACTGAAACCTTCCAAACCCAACCTATGTGGATCCGGCTGCCATATCTTCCTCTCCAGTTTTGGGGGGAGAAATGTTTAATTTCTATTGGGAATTCTTTAGGCAAAACCCTGGCTATTGATACAAAGATGACCATGTATGAATATACTATGTATGCTCGCATCCACAGTCGATATGAACACCTCAAAGGATTTCCCTGCTTCTGTTGATCTGCATGTTGAGGATAGGATATGGAATCAAAACATTGACTATGAAGGCTTCCCCTTCAGATGTCGGATTTGCTTTTCTCTTGGCCATTTAGCGGCGGATTGTAAGTTTGGGAAGAAAAATACAAATAATCGAACTTCGTGGTGGAAGAATGTTGATTCTAGCCATTTGGTTGTAAACAGTCACTCAGATTCCGAGTCAGAGGAGGGATCTGAGGATGAGGAAGTAGAGACTCCTGCACATGAGAAAATCACCCCTTCTCCTCCTGTTGAGAAGGATCTTTCTCCCTGTGCCGGTTTGGATGCTTCTTCCCTTCCTCCTTCTTCAGGGATCCTCATTCAGGTGGGTGATTCTTCAATTTCACTTGATGGAAACTCTCCAACTTTTGTTTCAATAGAGCTCCATGTTCTGTGGAGAAAGAGGACTTTGAAATACCAGTTCATAGAAATGAAAATGAAGATCCGAATATCGAAAAGGGCTGGACCAAAGTGTGTCAAAAGAAGAAAGGGAAATTTGTAAACGATGCCTTTAAAAGGAACTTAAGATCCCATGGGAAGGGATCTCTTGGTTAAGTTTTTCTTGTTTTGTTGTTATTTGTTTCCTTGTTATGCCGCTGGAAGAGGCTGGATCTACTTGTTTCTTTAATGCAATATCTTTGTCTCCATATGTATTGGGGTAGGGTCCCTTAACCCTATTTTACCATTAATCAAAAAAAAATATTGCTTGACCTGTGAGGGTGTGCCCACCATTATGTGTTGAGACAAATAACCATATTTCATGTATTTAGAAAAAAATTCATCTTTGTTCCCTCAGGAGGTGGAGATTCGGGGGCTCTATTTTTAGAAATTCGATCTACCATGAGATCCGAGGAAGGTACCAATTTTTGTATAAAGACTTAAGTGGATCCCTATCCACCTTCATTTCCAAATACATTTTGAGATTATCCCTTCGAAGATGTACCTCTTCAACACAAGCATTGAACCCACAATTCTTTACTAGTCAAAAGCTACGGGTCCCTGTATGTACCCAAAATTGTAGAGTATTGCACCGCCGGAAAGAGGTTACACATACCCCAATGATGATACAGGTCTCCTCGCAAGGTGTTCGGGATCCAGAAAAGCTCGCCAAGTATACGTTTGTATCCCGTATGCCTCATCTAGCCTCTGCGTGCTTTGTTCTACCCTCTGCCCCCTTTTTCCTTGCATTTTGGTCTTAAGTGATGAGGCGCCGCCGATCTCGTCAAACGTAAAATTCAAATTTCTATCCGCATTCTTCACTACTTTGCTTTACATTTATGTTTTGGCCACCTTGTGAATAGTGTTTTCTCTTTGTTTAATGGTAAAAGAGTTCCATTCCAAGTTACCTTCTAGTGAATGCATTTGTTATAAATAGCTAGCTTGTTTTCAAACAAGAGGCCCCTCTCCTTCTCTGTTTAATCATTCAGTCTTTTGAGTTTCTTGCTTAGAATTCCAATAGTTTCATGTTTTGCATCCATTGTTAGCTTTCTCTTCTTGTTGTCTAGAGGTCATTTGATCTTCTTGTTTCAATCTTGCTTCATTGTTGTTCCATGCAAATCAATTTAGAATAAGGTAGTTTCATTCTTAGGTTGGAATCCATTTAGAGTTACAGGTTTTGTTTGGTCACAAAAGATAGTTTCTAGAACTCTCGGCGTATTTGTGTTGTATTCCCGCAATAAATCCCGCTAGGAATTGCATAGTCAAGCTCTGTTCACTTGCACTATCCCTCTCTTACTCGCATTGTATTCGGTCTATATCCAAAGTTGTCATTGTTCAAGTACCTCCTTCTGTTGATGCTATCATATACACGCTTTTCGGATTCACAAGAACACGAAGGAACGAGGAGATCACACTGAGGGGACAAAGTCACACACAACTAGATTTACCATTGTTCTGTAAACTCCAGGTTTGAGTTGTCAAAGTTCTAGTTATAACATATCAAATAGAGTAGTAAATTATTTCATTTCAGTCAAAGCTCGCTCTCGATATCGCCAGGGAAGCTGTGGGGATTGATAGTTTCTGAGAAACTATGATTCATTCCTCACTTCTGAGGTAGGATCGAGAGTCTTTCGATTTAAATTAATTAGTTGTTTAGATATTTAGGATAAATTCACAACTGCACAGGCAAATAGCTACACCAGGCTACTTTGCTTGTTTTGATTTTGTTACTAGATTAATTGTCCATTTTCTGAATATATTAGAATAGATGCTCTTTTAATTCCTTTAAAATACTTCATCGAAAATACAAAGATAAAAGAATACATGCATAGTGTAGATACATCTTTCATAATTAGTTTATTAGTTTTAGTTAAAGTTGAATCATTTTTGCATGACAATCACGGGACCTAGGGAATTCAGGGAATATGTGTTTGAACCAATAGTGCCTCAACCAAATCTCCCCACAACACTAGCTGATATAGATCAAGACCTTAGGATTCAGGTTTTCGAACAACGGTAAACCTACGAACAATTAGTGAACAATTGAGAGAGTTAAATATTGAAGACGACAAGGCATACACATTTTGGTCAAATCACCCTAATTACAGACTACCTTGATAGGATGTCCGCATGTATCTGAGGACTCGAAAGAGAACAAGTATTTGGTTGCGATCCTTTAGTTCCACAACCTAACGCAGGAGACCTCCTCATTGACATAGATACTAGCTTACGCATTCAAGTTGCCAGAACACCTGCAAGGTATTATGAGAAAATTACACAACTTCTAGTTCTAAACATAGAGGCTGAAAAGGCGTACGATTATTGGATAATCGGAAGGAGAAATTAACTCCTCATATGACCATAGGAGGTCCGCCACAACCACGAACTTACGGTTGTGATCCACAGGTCCCACAACCCAACGGCCTACTAATCAATCAGACATTGACACTGGTTTACGAACACTAATATTCAGGTCCTCACCACTCCCACCAGACATCATTACACAATTCTCCGTATTAAACGTAGCAGCCAATCAAGCTAAGGATTTCTAGACTAGACCAGAGAATCGTCCATAAAACCCCGGAGGATCCACTACACATCTCATCACCATTTTTCATGACCTTGTCTGGAAATATACACGAAGCACCTACAGGTCACTTTCCACGTATCCAACAGCCAATAAATAGGATCTTGGCAGAGCTCGACATTGATTGGAGCCTCCGAGCAGCTATTATATCCGAACGATCCATCACACCAATCCAGGTTAGGAGGGCCTTCTTCGCCTTAGATTCGCAGATTCCATTATTACATGTTGAGGATATAAGATTTCCCAACTAGTTTGTCTGTACCCATATATATTCCACATTCATCGGTCGTCTCGACACGACCTCGGGAGGTCGGGTACGAGGAAGAGTTACTTGTAGATTCTTATGCTCGCATGCCACTTTTCCATCGTCTGATCCCCACTTATGATGCACTAATTCAGCTCATATTGAAAGGGTTCAAATTATCGAGGCTTTAACATATGATCCATTCTAACGACAGTGATTCGAGCACAGCCACACCGGTCTAGCTCTCACCTTGAGTGCCTTGGACATCCACACTTCAAGCACCTCTACGCAGTTCTATGCAGCACTAGAATACACATGCACGCTGCAACTCACAAGACAACATTGCTCCCCTCACTTGAATTGGCGTAACGCCCCACTATGAATCAAGATTTAGCACCATTCGGTCTGCAACATGGCATATGCGCACTGTGTAGCACCGCATTAATCCATCCCATGCACGCAACCTTTACACATAATAGATTGTCTGCGCAACACCCACAAATATACCATATAACTTAGTCCTTCGTATAGAACATTCAAAATACACAATCGACATTTGGACACTTCACACCACCGAGGCATCACTTTCGAGCTCATGCTATGTCAAGTATCACTTTCAAAGCTCGCACCAAGCCAATGTGTTGGTCAGACATACTACACATCTAGAAGTCAAGCCACACAAACGTGAAGGCAAAGAGGCACACATGAAAGCTCTCTGTCTCAACTTCCAAAACCATTTTTACGCCTTCACGAGCCTTGTAATATTACATATACATATTTGTATGTAGCATCATATAGTAGAAGATAAATAACAAGTACATCTCCTCAAGGGTACGCCATGCAAAAACACTCAAATTAATAAAAAAATTGTTCCGATTCTTTTGTTTTCTCGATCTAAACCTTATTTTAAATTTCTTCTATATACACATCACATCTAAATCCTCGTTTAAAGTGTTTTCCCCAAGTCTCTTGGATTCGGATCAAACAATTCCAAAGGTGCATTGTCCATGATGTGTTTGTTATCCAACCCTTCACCTTGACAATATCTTCATGTTTACTTTCTATGTTCATGAATACATATCCTAGGTGATTTACCCTTTGGAAGTGAGATATGCCCCTTGAGGTAGTTCATCCATCATAGGGTTCCTCCTTGGCTCTCATTGGGCCTCAAGATAATTGATATGCTAAGATCAATTCACTCCTTCAATCCATCGACACCTCTCGATCATCACACTCCATCAAATGCACCTTGGATGCCCCTCCATGCCTTCTTCCTTCTAAGGAGGCAATCATATATAGTCGCCAAAGAGGCCATATCGAAATTAAAACCAAGTAACATGGACCTCTACTCTGCAAGCTCTAAGTCCAAAGTTGGCCATCCATGTAAAACATTTCTTACAAATTGTGGATGGCACCATTTTCCGCCCTCTTATCTCCAACATCATCACTCGCATGGCTTGATGATACTACTTGGCTTGCAAAGGGTGTGCCCACACCAATCACACATTCAAACAAATAATTGTACTTCACGTAGTGAGAATTTGTCATCTTTGTTCCATCTAGGCGAAGACGAAGGAGCTTTTTATTCTCATGTGTCTTATCTACCATGAGATACGAAGGTTGTATCATTATCTATATAGACTTGAGTAGTTTTCTATTCACCTTCATTACCAAATACATTTCCAAGATATCCCTTTGAAGATGTGCCTCTTCAACAAAGTCATTGAGCCCACAATCCGTTATAGGCTTGAGGTTTGGTATCCCCACATGTGATGCACTAATTCAGATCGTATTGAAAGGGTTCAAACTATCAAAATTTCAACATATGATCCATTACAAATGAAGCGATTCCCTATTGCACCATCCGTGACGAGTTCATTTAACAACCCCTTTGTCTCGACAATATTTCAACCTTACCTTTCATCTTCACAAACTCATATCCCAAGGAAATTCAACCTTTAGTCATGAGAGACACCCATTTAGGCACTTCTTAAATCAAAGAAGTTGGTATGTTAAAACCAAATCGCTCCTTCATTCCATCAATATCTCTATTGATCAGCTCCATCCATCAAATACTACATGGATGCCCCTTTGTGCCTTCTTCATTTAAAGGGGGAAATCAATATAGCTGCCAAAGAGGACATATATTGTCATTACATCCTTCTAACTTGAGGCGATTCACAATTGTGTAGGCAAAGCCTTCTTGTCAAGCATGTTGCTGGAAGAGTTTCTCTTCCACTTGGCCCTCGTTCTTTGGAACAGGGGAGTTTGTCGTGAGGCCTCCTTATGGCTGGGTGGAAGGACAAATGGTTTTCACCAGGAGCATTCCTGGAGACTCTAACCCTTTTAGGGCGGGGTCGGTATCGCTAGTTGTAAACAACATATGGTTTATGTTACTCGGTATCTTTCGCAGGGAGGAGTGACATAGACTAAGTCCCACTAGTGGGCGCTGTATCAGACTTGTAGAATCTGGAGTCAAGGGGCGATTCCTGAAGATTGCGCTTGCCCCTGATCGGCTTGAGCAAGGAACTCTTCCAAGTCAGGAAACCAGGAAACTAACTTGAACCTCTCCTCTACAACCTATCTGCCCAAAGTTGACCTTCTAGATTGAGGATGGCACCATTGGCTTCCTAACAATCTCTAAAATAATCAGTCACATGGCTTGACAATATTGTGTGCCTCTACAAAAGGTGCACCCCACAGTTATGAGTTAAGATAGAAATCATATTTCACGTAGTGAGAGAGTTTATCATCTTAATTCCCTCTAGAAGGAAAAGAATAAGCAAGACTTTACTTTTCAGATGTCCAATCTACTATCAGATCCAAGTGCCGTATTTTATCCGCTTTCATTTCTGAATACATTTTCAGGGTATCCCTTTGAAGATGTGCCTCTTCAATACAGTCATTGAACCCAAAATTCTTTATCATTATTCATTAAACCCAAAAGGCTTGGAGCCCCCATTTGGGATCCACTAATTCAAGTTGTATTGAAATTATTCATGCTATTAGGCTTAAACACATGATCCATTGAAAACAAACAATTCCCCAATACATGACAAGTTTTTCTCCCAACCTCTTCACCTCAACAGTACCTTGATGCTTACTTTCAATGTTCTCAAATTCAGATCCCTAGGTGATTCAACCTTCAGTCATCAGACATCCATCTTTGCACTTTGTACATCAGATCGGATTCCTCCTTGGGTATAATTAGGCACCAAGAAAATTGGTATGCTAAGACCAGTCTGTTCCTTCAATCCATTGACAATGGCCCTCTAAATAATACCACCGTGGATGCCCCTTCACACCTTCCTTCTTACTGCCAAGAAAGACATCTATCAGAAATACATTCAAGTATTGTGCCTCTCCTCAACAACCTCTCAGCCCAAAGTTGGCCTTTTATGCAGATCATTTCTTAAATTTTGTGGATGGCATCATTATTTGTCAAAATATCTCCAACATTATTATCCACATAGATGATATTACTTGAACTGCTAAGGATGTGCCCCTAGCAGTTACGAATTGAGACAAATAACCATATTTCACGTAGTAAGAGATTTTTTTGGTCTTTTTTCCCTCTAGGAGGTGGAAAGTAAGGGAAACTTTATTTTCAGATGTCCTTTCTATTAGGAGATATGGGGAAGTATCGTCATCTATAGAAAGACTTAAGTGGTTATCTATATGCCTTTATTTCCAATTATGTTTCGAGGATATCCCTTCAAAGATGTGCTTCTTCAACACAATTATTGAACCCATGGCACCCAATGACTCCTCCCTTAGTCTCTGCTCCGCTCCTCGTATTGTTCACCACAGTATGGAACTGCATCCTCACAATCTGCTCTCAATGAGTTGCCCAAGTACTCACCCTTTTCATTGTTGGAAAGCTTTCTAACTTCAATATGCCTAACATCAGCTCGCCTTGCAAACTGGCCATGTCTTTCCTATCTGGTCGATCTTAAGATTACATTCAAGCTCACTCCAACACCCACTTGCATATACAGCCTCGGAGCGTTGCACCACTTGAAGAGTCATCTTGACTTACATTGCACTTCTCTTCACTGTGCGAAATTCCTAAGTCATAAGGAACAAGTCACTATCTCATGGATCCATCCAACCATTGGAAAGTCTACAGGAGTACATGGTTCGCAACCCTACTCAACTCTATGTCATCCATCTGCATGGGTATAAGGTTACATCTAGGTAACCAGTACGGGTAGGGATACAGGGAAAAGCACCAGCTACGTCGGTACAGAAAATTCTTGGGCGAATTTGGGTATGGCTTTGGGTACAGCCATACAAAAAATATAGCTAAATAAGAAAATTAACCATAGAATATGCATAGAGTCAACAAAATAAGCTAAAATAACCACAAAACATTATGATAATTCAATTGCAAATGTCATGATATTCATTGGTCGAACTTAGAATACATACTTAGAACTTAGAAAAAAGGAAAAAAAACATTTTTTTATGGTGGGTACTATACCATGTACCCAGAACGTTTCCCGGCATACCGGGGCACATACCATACTAGGTACATACCATACCCGGACCCGGACCCTGCAGGGCCATACCCAGCTACCCAGGGTTTCATGAATCACTTAAAACCGGCAATGCCCTTAGCACCAAACGTGGCCTCTGTCTGTGCTAAGGAGACTGGAGTCGCACTCCAAGAAAGAACTTGCAAAACTACTGAAAGGGTTCAGAGTATCAAGCTTCACTGTATGATCCATTGCAAAAAGACGATTACCAGGTGCATTGTTCAAGGCCGGTTTACTTACCAACCCCTTCGCCTATAGAGTATCTTCAGACTTACTTTCTATGTCCAACTGAAGTCGCTGCATGTGTTTGCAATTAATCTTACCTGGGTAATGGTCAAGGTATTTACTTCAGTCCTTGCCTAGTCTGGATTAAAAACTAAATTTGCTTTTCTTCATGTTAATGCTGTGTGCATTATAAATCTTTTCCATTTACTCCATTAATGAATGCACTTTCTGTCTTGAAAGTTTAATGTTCAAAGAACAAAGGGTACTTACATGAATAAATCTTGTTTCCACTCTGTTGCGAATGGTAAATATTGTAATCAGTTTATTTTCAAGTCATGTACAATCTATGTAAATAATCAATTAGAGGATCCTTCCCTTAATATCAAGGAAGAACTGCAGTTCTGTATGTGGTCATCAGATCTTTTGTCAGGTGACAAATCCTAGTGCTAAAAAGCTCACAACCCCTTTCACATCTGCTTGAGCTTTCAACTGTCAACACCTACTGATGTAGGTTATCGAGATCTGCTTACAGAAAAACCTCTTCAACACAGAAGGAGGTGGATAAAGCTGCTAAGTCCATTGAATGTATTCAACACCCTCAGCAGCAAGTTTATAATATCCTGAAATAGCTAATGCTGTGTATAAACAGCATCACAACCAGTATTGGACGTCAAACCAATGAATTTGGCTTCATTTGCAGAAGATGGGGCTCATGTGTCCTCACAGAAAGATTATACACCTTTTTATAGACCATATACAATTACTAAGCAAGTGAGAGATAACATTTTTGAGCTTAACCTACCACCCTAGCATGTTTTATATCTAGCTTTCAATGTTGGGCTTCTACGTCCATATTTTCCACCTTTGTTAGACATGTTGGTTGTGCAGTACAACTCCAGCCAGAGGAGTTGAATCCTAATCCTAGTGCACCTGCAGAGATGCATCAGATCATGGATATCAAGATCATGCATACAAGGGCCCAGGCAATCACGGTCTGCAAAGTTATCAAACAGATTGGATACCTTACCAGGAGAAATGCTTCCCTATATCTCAGGTTGAGAAGAAACTTCCACACTTGGTTTCTCAACTTGACACATTGGGGGGCACTGATTCTCAAGGAAGGGTGACTGATCTAGCTGGAAGCCAGAGTTTATTGGTCAAGTGTCAGCATCCAATGAGTGTGTCTAGTCATCAACATACAAAAGGCGGAGCATTCTTGCTTGCTATGGGCTAACACCGCCAACAAAACACTTTAAACGTTAACCTAGGAAATGGCGCTTAAGCCCAAGGGTAATGTATAGAAGACCAAATAACAGAACACGACCAGTTCCAGCTTATGTATTGGTTCCAATCCATATTCTGCAATGCCACTTATAAAAATATATATCATATCGGTACTCGGGTGTTCTGCCTCCAATCCCATGAGTTGTCTCGTGGGATTTTACAAGGAGTTCCCCTCATCCGGGCTCTTCATGCAAATACTAATCTCAATAGCCCTTGGATATAAAACTCCATTTGATCAGTCAAAAACCTAATTCTATGGAAGGGTAGCCCTAATTTAAATCAGTTATAAATGAGGTTGTACCAAAAGAAGTCCTCGTAATTGCAGGGAGTGAATGCAGGTCAATTTCAGGTCCCCGAATGGTTATCAACACCACAATTCATTTCACCCAGATTTAATATTGCTTTTGTTCCAGAATTCAGAATTGCTTTTAGTGCTATTATAGTTCAGAATTTCAATTCCCATGCAGTTGGTCCATTCACTTGCAAATATGAAAGATACACGCCAATGCCAAATCTGGAAAGCATTGAGGTGTACAATATTATTAGCTGGGGAAGACACTTTTTCCTATGTTTTTCAGCTGTTTAGAATTATCAATTATTAATCGAATTCCTCATTGCCCCAACATGCCAAAAAATAGACAGAATATTTTTTTCCAGATTAGCAAGAAATTTTCAAAAAGAGTACCTCAGCGCCTCTTTTGCGGCAGCTTCAACCCCAGCCAGAAGATCAGATGAAGAGAGGCTACCAGTTGATTTTGCCCCTATTTTAGAGTGCTTTTCCCCTGTTGTAATGCTCTGTTCAGCTGCCATTCCACACACATTTCTAAATTTCTGATATGTCTGCCCATCATTTTGCTTTGACCATGATAATTCTCTGCACTTAGCTTTAAAGGAATGTGAAAATGTTAACCCGGTGGAATTGAATGCAGGCGGGCATACATTTCTAGATAAATGGGCGGGCAGTAAAGGAATGGAATTGGTGCACATTCTGAGGGAAGCCATTCTGAATCAACCGAATAATTTGTAAATTGTAAGACCTCTGTTATAGGATGAGTTTTATATCCATAACAACTGAGGAGGGACAAATAGACAAAAGATTCGTCTTGTTGAAGCTATTTTTAATTTCGTCAGCATATTATTCAACGAGAAGGTTGTTTACTAGATTTTAATGACGTCCACGAGACTGAAGAGTTTATGGGACCACAAAAACTAAGATTTTAATCAGATTTCAGACTCTTTTCAAGATCCGCTTTTCGCTGTGAATCTTGAGGATGAAACCCTTGATCGCTTGAAGCTTTGGTCCTTGAAGAGTTCCTCTAGTCTGTCCACCCTCGGGTGTTTTTGTATTGAATACGAATACAATCATATCTTTGAACACTCCATGACGAAATGCCATTTTGTCTCGCGACCCCTTATTGCGCAGAAAAGACAAAGAAGTAGAGATATTAGAAATGGTGGTAGCTTAGTGGTGGTGATTTTTTATTTTTATTTTTTGCTTTATTCAGAGACTATAAAAAATAGTGGTAGCGGTGGTTGTTTTTTTTTCAATTCACGATGAGTCCTTTTATAACCTCTGGGTGAGTCTCCTTATAACTTTTAGGTGATTCTCATTATAACTTCTGGGTGGAGTATAGTAGACCACTCACCACCCCCATGGATAAATCGAGTATAACATATGGGTGGAGAATAGTGGACCACTCACCACCCCCATAGATAAATCGGGAGTTGAACACACGAATTGTGCTACCTAAAGCGATGGTCGAGACCAAGTGAGCCAACCCGGTGGCCGATAGAAATAGTGGTTGTTACATCTAGGTTAATTGTTCGCTCATCAAACATTTTGAGCCGAAACACAAAATTTAAAGATCCTTCTATTTTATTCAATTTTTTTGTGTTGTAACTTTAATGATCGGAAATAGGAAAAGATTTGATGCCGCATTATTTGATATTAATTCATCATATGCATCTAAGCAATACGTAGTATGATTAAACTAAATTTTGTAACCATAAACCAAATTAACTAAACAAACTTTAAGTTGTGATGATTTGTGTAATTAAAAAAAAGATTTGGGCGTTGAAAGCCAAAGAAAAACAAACTCAATGTTCTGTTGGAGTTGCACATGCAAATTAATCCTTTAATAGTTGAATCTACACACAAAGACATTTGAAAAACAATTAGTTGTTTTTGTCAATTAAGGAATTTGTCTTACTTAGATCCTAACCTTTTAAGGTAATTAAAATGTTATACAATAGTAAATTAAAATTTGACTATAAATACATAATGCAAACAAATGAATATAAATCTTATATCTATTGAGTAATGGCGATTTTGGTCTATGACTGTGAAGAAGAGAATTGAAATAATACAAAGTTGATGTCAAAATGCATAAAACAAAGGATGTAACCATAGATTTAAGTTTTTATAATTTAGTCAGCGATTTAAAATGTGAACAAAAACATATAAGTAAATACATAAAAAGCATGTAAAGACAAAAGTAGATTTGTCGTTGTAAAATAGAGAAATCGTGAATGTGAACTGAAGTGCATGACCATTACTATAACAAGAAAGACAAAAAGTCAATTTACTTCATAGAGTCTTGCTTTGAACAAGTCCAATTCAATATCGTTTCTATTGTGTCATGTTCATTCTTTGCTCTAAATATGCAAGTGCAATAATAAATAATGTATTGCAATTGTACTTTATACTAATGCATACAAATAAAACAAGTAGTAAAGTAGTGTTGCTCTTACAAAATCATATTTTGAGTTATTGTTGCAATTAATACATCAAACAATAGTGCATTGATGAATGTGTTTGTAGGAATGTATTTAGTGGACTATAGCTACAACATAGATCATATTAGGGCGGAGTCTCGCGAAAATTAGATTTGCATTGTTTTAAAGAGACGATTATGGAAAGGCATTTCTAAAATAGTGTTTCTTTTGAGTTTGTCAAAGCTTGTGAAAATGGTTTTTATTTTTTGTTTCCATGTGTTGTACATATAGTTGAGGTGTGCATATTTGAATGAGTTGGCCTCATTTGAGATATCTGTGTTTGATGTTTCCATATTATCTCGAAGAACTTTGAAAAAAATCTTTGGGAAACTTTGTGTTTGAGATTGTTTTATTTGCTACACTCCAATATTGTTCTTTGCCTTTTTTTTTTAAAAGGGTGTGAAAGAAAATACATGTTGTTATGTGAGTGGTGAAGGTTTGTTTGGTTTTTGTATATTTGGATTTCTCATTTTGTAGAGATGACGATCAATTTATGTTGATCACTACCGACCTTCTATCCTAATATGAACTATGGTGTTGTTATAGTCCATGCCAATTAGAAACTCGTGTTACCCATTTTAGCAAAAAGTTGTAATTGTCTAAAAGGGAATTTTTAATATAGTCTCTTTTGGGTTTACAAGAGCTTATGAAAATGCTTTTGTTTTTGTTGCAGTAATATTGGTGGGGTTGCGTATGTTGATATGTAACACGTGTTGATAGTTGGAATGGACTATAGAGAAATTAGAGTTGATGTTAGGATAGTTATGGAGTCGCATGGGTTTTTAATAACCAACAATATTTTTTAGTAAGAAAATGTATGTTTGTTTAAATGTGATTATCTTTGATCTAGTACACTCCAAAGTATTGTTTTTTTCCATATTTACTATAGAGCGGGTCCCAAAAAAATATGTGTTCATTGTTTACAACACATCTATATTCATTTATAATGTCATCTACACTAGCATGAATTATGGCGTAGCTATATTCCATTCCAATTATGAACATGTGTTACCTATAAACGAACATGCCCGTGAACATTACCATCAAGGTTTTTGGCTAATGAAGAGTAGGATCAAAACTACATGGTCAAATAACAATCATTGATCCGTAACATTACCAAACTTTTTGTCTATTTTTTTGGCAAACAAAGGCACACACCTTAGCAAAGCGGGTCATTATTCATGACAACACAACTTAACCTATCGCTTAAATTTTTTTAAGAACCAATGAAATTTCATTTTGATGGTTCGGATTATAGTTTTGATAAATACATTAATTTTTTTATTTTCAAAAAAAAAAACTTTTTTAAAGGGTGATTGGTCAAGTGTTAATTTCTAACAAAGAAAGCATCCGAGTGCATGGTTGTGAGATCGAATATCATTTCCTCAAGGCTTTAGCGATCGTAGATGAAATGATTGGATGTATTATAAACGTCTATCGATGAGCCAACTACCCAAATGACATTAACTAATTTCCATTACATTGTTGTTGGTGCCAAGAATGTTACTATATGTGTCTCTCAATTGACAAAAATCATTAATGTGGAAAATAAAAACACCCATCTATGTCAATGCATCTAAAGATTGAGCCCCACAAGGCAAGAGAAAAAGCTAAGAGTATCCAATATGATTTAAAGTACTCAACCTCGTAATTTTTCTAGCTAACATGGCAACATCACACACAAACAGCTCAATGAGATGAGCTTATATTTCCAACACCAACTTTGTTGATATTTGTTAGCATATGGATTTGCATGAATGCAAATGACATGTAACAATAAGGGAACAAAGTCCCTCCTCAATGAAGGTGAGGTTGCCTTTATTGAAAACTAAAACAATATTTACATCTGTACATTCAAAATTGTACGTGGGGGTGTTTTGGAACATCAAATGGAAAGAAGTGTGAATGAGGGAGATAGAATGAAATGAGGAAAGAAATGGAAAGTAATGAATGGAAGGAACATGCAATAGTTAGGTAAAAACAGAGCCTAATATTGCATAGAGGAGAACAATGAATAACTAACTCAAATAAAGCAAAGTTCGAATCAACTAAACAAGAATAAGTAAAAGGGAACACACATGAGCAAGTAAATATCAAAGCTTGATCACTGTGAACAAGAACAATAGATTAATAGTGTTGATAATAAGATCCAAGACAATATTCGCATGCAAGATTTAAACATTAACATCTAATGAACATAAGAACATCAAATGCTACAAGAGATAATGAATGGGACATAGAGTTCATATTTCATTAACTCCAAAAAGTTTTCACAAAAGAACACAAAGTTTCTTTCCTTGAAACAAAGCTTGCACACAAAAGTATTTTCTTCTCCTCTCTCAAATTCACCCTTACAAATGATCCTTTAACTTCCTTTTATAATCCAAAAGTTGGTTACAAATTAGTTAGGGTTTACATGAACATTAAATAGGGCATCTTAAGTGACTTTGACTTTTTCAACCAACTTCAAAAAGTAACTTGAAAATAGAAATCACTTAAGTTATCAAAAGTTCCCAAAAGTGAGTTTAACAATAACATCACTTAAAATACCATTTAAACATATAACAAGAGCCCAGTGCCTTATCCATTAAAGTGGGGTCCACATATCTCAATCGTATGAGAAATGGACTCTCCCACTTTGTTAGATACCAGAAAACTATCTCCTCATCCCATTGGTGAAATTAGGATTCGTCGCCTTTTCCAATTGAAAAGATCTGAACCTTCCCAATGTTTGAACATCTTCTCTTCTTCAGGAGGTTCACTTGGTTGAAGCACAGACCTCACAGAACACCTGTAATTCCAAAATCCTACCTAGCATATCATTTAGATTGACCATTTTTGATTGAGCATTCTCAAATAAGTTCCTCAATTTGATACAATGTTCCATTGAAGTGGAAGAGAAATTGATGGTAGGAATATACATGTCTTTGAAAAATTGCAAGAATTGTTCCTCAACATGTTCTGATGAATGCCTTTGATTATGTTCATTCATAAGATCACAAGGGATTTCATCTATGAACTCCTGAATTGAGGCAAGTGAAGTGAAGGCTTCATTGCATATGCTCTCGTAATGAATCATAGAATCTTTGAGAAGCATCTTTTGTGACTTGAGATGTAGACACCAAAGAAAGTGTGTCCTTGGTATTCGAATTCAAGGATTCCTTCAATGGCTAGAGTTGTAGATTCCATACTTGTCATCTCCTGTAGACTAGGTAATATCTCATCAAGTTTGATATGTTAGAAACAAAATATTCCTTAAAAGAAAGGATTGGATCAAGGTATGCACTAATGTCTTCATGGAGCTTAATGACTGCTTTGATTGTCTCTCTCCCAAATACAAGAATTTCTAAAAGCCAGGATTTAGTGACATGACCCAAAGTGTTTACTTCTTTTGACAGGTTGAGTGTTTCTTTGTCGGGGGCAGCCACTACATCAGGTACTGGGAAAGTGGAAGATATTGGATTTATCAGATGTTGAACATAATCCACCAACTGATTCTTTTCGGCCTTGAGTTGAGAGTTCTGAGATTTATATTTCTCAAGCCTTCTTAGCACAATATCCATGGAATCTTGGGCCATTTCCATGTCACTTTCCAATGTAGACTTCCCAAGTCCAAGCTTGGATACTTCATAGTCAGTAGTTTTCATGGCATTACGCTCTTTCTTAACTCGTGGGATGGCAAGATCCGCAAATTTGTTTTCATCTTCATCCACCACTATTCTCGAGAATACCTTAGGATTCTTGGGAATGACATCATTTGAAATCTTGAAAAGGGCATCGAAGTCAATATCAATTGCCTTGACAACCCTCTTTCTTTTCTTAATTTCACAATCAACCCAAAAAGGGGTCTCCTTCACCAACTCTGCATATAAAATCCTGGAGTCCGAAGCAACATTCGCATTGTTCTCGATATCATTAGATTCTACAAGGTCTTTCCACAACTTCAATCTCCGAGGAAATAACTTCGATATCAACCTCTTGAACCTCAGGGAGACCTTGAGAAACCTCATGAAATAAAGGTTCAGAAGCGTTTGGTATTTGGACCTCTTGCACTTGAGTAGACTCTTGTGCATGAAACACAGTTGAGGAGTGTTTGTTATGAGCTTCCTTGAACTATCAACAACGTGAGTAGAGGAATATCTACTTGAAGTGGAAATCCTTGATACACGTTCTCTTCCTTCAATAGGGCCAAGACCCTTGGATGTTTCTCCTCGTGACACCTTCTTTAGAGAAGTGGATTTGGGCAACCACTCTTTTCTAGCTTGATGTGTATGGGTAGATGACATGGAGGTTGATTGAGAAGAGGCTTTAGTTGACTGGAGACCTCCTCGTGTTGGCAATTTCTGTGAACCTGGGGTATGAACTTGGATTGATGGTAACTTTGCAAGTTCTCATTCATACCAGGCTATGCTCCTTTCAAGAATCGGTTGATTCTTGTTATCAAGAGAAAATTCATCTCTTTTGGTCCAATCAATTCGGGGCAATGGAGTAAAGGAAATGACATCATATGAGGGATCAATAACATCTTCACCATCATCCACTAATGAATCTGGAGGATCTTTGATGTAGAAATCCTTGATCTGAGCAAGGGTCAGGCGGGAAAATTCTCACCTTCTTACTTCGTGTTCATCAGCAAAAGCCCAGTAGAAGTTTTCCATGGTGAGATTATGTTGGTAATTCACTCCAAGAATATTTTGCATATATCTATTGATGTCGAATTGGGATCTCTTCACAAATGGATGTATGGTAATGAGAGCAAACTCCTTCTCCATGAGTTGTGCATTGAAGAGATTCGGACATTGGTATTCCCAATTTGGATTGGGAAATGGATGCTTGAACAATGTTTGTCATTGAGAAGACAATGAACTTGGAAAAGTTATCATGTAAGCTCCATCAATGCCCACTTATCACTGACATACTTGGGAAGCTTCCATGGAGTGCCTAAAAATCCGCTCACGCGAATGTAGGAAAAGGTTGGAAATTGAATAAACCATGTTCCCCACTGAGAAATGATAGCCATGGCATCTTTGGAGAATCTTTCTTCCGATTTCTATTCAAGTTTCTAATCACGTGGAAGGTGAAAGCATCGTTAACTCTCCTGAAGTGATGAGAGCTATTCTTGAAACTCAACTACAGATAATGGTGAAAAACACTATTTGATGGACCCATGATGCCTTTCGTTTCTAGCCCTAAGAATAGCTTCCTTCTAGCCACTACATAGGTTAGGTATGATGTCATGTAGAAATACCCAATCATCTTCACTTCGATCAATTGTTTGTGAAGAGTGTCACTGATGATGGTGGCCCAATCTACAAACTCTCTCTTTATAAGGATGATGCAAATGAACTGATACATCCATGGGTGGAAAATCTGCGAGAGGGTAGACAAATACTCGGCTCGAAAAGTGATCATGTCACCAATTTCCTCCACAAATTTAATGCGGTACAATTCCTTGGGAAGCCGGTCAACACGAGGCCTCTTGGTCACCTAACCAATTGTTATTAACCATCTTGATCCACACGAGGGTTCTTCATACCATAAATCTTGCATTGAATTTGAGTGATGTCAGCATTCTCGGGAAATTAGGGATGTTGAGAAATTCTTCGATGTGCTCTAGTGTGATCAAGAGGAAAGGCTCGCGATTATCTTTGAAAATTCCTTTCCTTTCGAATCGTAATGTTTCACACAGACGATGACTAGCTCGGAGCATTACATTGAAACAAAGGAAAGCCACCTGCTTGAGGTAGACCACTATGATAGAGCCTATCCGAGAATATGGTTTTCCCTTGACTTTCACCCGATCACAAAATTGTTGCACGTTGATGTGGCCAAGATCAATGTCAGTTATATTATTGTCATATGCAAACTTGATGGAAGTGGGAGGAATGACCCCTTGGAATTCGTATTTGAGTGTGGACTTGTTTGACCTCTCTACTGACTTCTTGACTTTCCTACAGATTTGCTAGATTTTTTGGCCATTATGAATTTCACAAAAAAACAAAGGGCACGCAAGACAATTTGAAGGGTTTGGGTCTTAGTCTTCGAACCACGATTAACGCATAAGAAAAATATGACTCATATTATTATTATTATTATTATTTTAAAATAATAATAATAATCAATCTGGGTTACAATTTTTTTAAATGCTAACACAAGCAAAATATCGAGACTAAGCTCGAGTTACAAACCAGATTAAAATAATAAATTTATTTTTAAATATTTGGTTAATGGCTTTGTGTTGGATCAATTTGAATTATTAAATTCACTACTTCTTTTGTTTGCTGGTTTGACTCTCTCTTCTTTAGATAAATGCATGGATTTTAATCTTTTGTTTTCGGCAAGGCGTGAGCAATTTTTCCTTTGCATGTGTGATCCGTGACTTTATTCAATGCGCATTTGACTATTGCAAGGTAAATGCATGGAATTTGACAAAAATAAATGCGTGGACTTCTATCCTTTGACCACACGTGAATAATGCTTGAATACCTATTTTGGACTGTTATTTGCTTCTTTCTGAATGCGTGGACAAGTTTTTAACGTGGGCAGGTTTTGGATGTCTAAATTTGACCAATGCCTATGAGCTCTTTGTTGTTGTAAAAATATGCATGGAAACTTATCTTACTTGCGTGGACATTGTAATTTTGTTTTTTTTACCTTGGCGTGGAGTTTAATATTTGGAATTTGGTATTATTGTTTTTACCAATGCATTGAAAACTTGTTTGATTATGCCTAATGTGTGTTCCTTTCTCCTTCACGTGGGTTGTCTTCTTGCTTTGCGTGTGTGTGGGCGTATGTTTCTACCTTGGCATGGAAACTTGTATCTTTTGCAATTCCTTGTCCCTACGTGGAAATATTCTCTAGTTTATGCAAATGCGTGGAAATGTCTCCTTTGTTATGGTTGCGTGTTCATTCTTTTCACCATGTGGAAACTTGTTTAAACATGCCTTCCTTTTGAAATGTGTGGCATGTTATCTTCCTTTCCCACGTGGTCTTCTTATTATGCCCAATGGATGTGTGATGAGAAATTTCCAAGGATTGAATGCGTGGATACTTGATCTTTGGCATGAACAGAGACTTCTCTTTGCTATCTCCTCCTTTTGCAGATGCTTTGTTTCCTTGTTTGTGAAGAATTTGCTACGAACTCTTGCAAACAAGATATTTCTCCGAAAATGCTTCTACAGGGGAAATAAGAAGAAGATGGAAATAAAGATCTTCAAAGCTTCTTCACACAAATTTTTCCAACAGAGTTTCACAGAGAAAATTTATGAGGATTAAAGAAGCTTTCTCATAACCATTTATTTCTTTCCATTGAAATAACCAATTTCCTCTTTCTCCAAGAAGTGGGCATTAATTGTCCGGGAATATGGGAAAAAAGTTTAATCATTTTCCCATGACAATGGCAAAGTGGGCTGACAATTCCCATCCATTTCCCCATGTGGGAAATTGGGAGATATTTTGCCATTTTTCCATCCAATCGGGTTGGCAATCAACAAGGAAATCTCCAACAAGCGGGGAAAAATGGAAATTTTGCCAGGAAAGGGAAAATTGGGAGTGGAGAACCAACTTGGCATTCCCAACAATTGGAGGTAGTATTTTAATTGCCACAGCAATGAGAAAAACTTGTTGATCAATTTTTAATGAATGTTAAATTAATATTTATTTAATTAAAACCCCCAAAATTTAATAAAATTAATTTTATTAAATAAAAAGGTAAGAAATTAATTAAATATTAATTAATTAATTTAAAACATGGTTTGCGACATGGTGAGAGAAGTTCTTACCCAAAATGAGGCGAAGCGAATGCCACAATGATCAAGAGAATAAAATGATCGTGCGAAGGTGATAAATCACAAGAAATGATACTTCATACATTTTGAAATTTTCATGTTGTAATTTTAAGTCAAAATTAGCCGATAACAATATTATACAACCTTAATTAAATATCTTTAAAATTATATACCACAACTCTTGATTAAAAAATCACAATTTTTAAGTACTACAATTTCATGGCAACACTACATATATTTTTAAAAATAGACTTGCGGTTAGGAAATTAGGTCTCAATCAATCATTTCTTTGAAAAATACATTTTCTAAAAACTCAAAAATAATTGTATTTATCAAAACTATAGTCAAGACCATTAAAATTAAATATTTTTGTGATTATAAAAACATGCGAAACTTACATAGCTATTCTAATGTCAATTGTGATGTTGTTATAGTTCACCACAACTATTGACCTCTGCTACCTATCAACATGTTGTTCTACTAACATTACATGGATTATAGCAACACCAAAGTTCATGTTAGGATGGATATGTTGTCAACGAGTGTGAAATATAAATGTACGAGAATGCGAAAAAAACATTATCATTCTTATGTGGATGATGTCCTTTTCTGGCGACACTTATAGATTTTCTAAACACTTACAAATTTTCACCAAAGACACATTTTTTATCATATTCACTTGTGTATACAAAAATCACGCACTCGGGTACATTTCTAGGTCCTAAAATACATACTTGCATTCATATGATTCCTAAACGAGAAAACTAGTAATTGACAACTATCTTTGGCCTCTTTGCTTTGTTTATTGTCTTCTTTATGGTCTTTTACACCCTCAACCTAGTCTAAACTTTATTTCTTTATCTTTCATAGCTCTGGACACGGTGCCCACCAGACGCTAATACCCAAACACCCTCATCCCCCATGGGAGCCCCAACCTCTTTATCGTACTTAGCTCTTTTTGGGCTTCTTTTATCTTTTGGGCATCTTATTTTCTTACGAATTGCCTTCTAATTTCCAATTATAAAATTCAAACAAGGGAATCATATAAGTACAAAGCCAAGTGACCAAAATAAAGGACCAAGCTCTAAGAATCTATTATCATCACCCAAGGTTGCATCAAAGGCATCTAAGAGCATCAAAGACATCCATCTAACATCCATTTTAGAGATAAGGGATTTGTATTTTCTACATACACTTCATAGGAAAGGGAAGTTCATTTTGTCATCCACACATCTATTTACATTGTTACATTTAGCTACCACTCGCATTATCAAGAGCACTTGACAAGGGTTTCTAGGGCATGATTCTATTACACATGCAAAATAACTACATGGAGTCTAAGATGTAGTGTATTGCTCGATGTAAGTTCACTCGAGTCACGTGATCATTGGGGTCAACTCGACTCCCATATTGCATCTTTATTTTTGGGATTTGATGTAGTTTGAGGGTTTTGTAGGTCATCATCCCTTTTTAGGTTACAAGTGAATTATGTGATCAAGGTACAACATACAGCAACCAATAATGATTATCACTACCACCTTGCGACACCGATAAAACCAGTTCCAAGTGCACATTATGAGGTCTCTAGCACCTCGCCCAATCCGAGGATCAGCCAAAGAATTCCTGAATTTATCGTGCATTGTAACAATAATGTCCTTCCTGTTAATCATTTTTCTAGTCTAGATAAGTTCGGGGGATAGTGTAAATTAACTAAGTCATTCTTTCCCTCTCTTGCACTTAGGGTTTCATATTTATCTAGCTTATCATGTGTCATCTATATTCTGGTCAAAGCCGTTCTTAGATTTTATTTATCATATATGACTCTGCAATATTAGGGTTTAGCATAAATTCTATTTTTGTTAAATTATTTGGTGAACCCCACTCGTGATCGGTCTTTCGGATCCTTATTTTTACATTTCCTTTTCTTTATGGCTCCTAAGTGTTGAGTTGTGGAGTTGAATTGCTTCACAAATAACATGTTTTATAACTCATAGGTTTACACAAGAATCGAAATTGGCCGACGACCGGCGTTGGTCACATGGGACCAACGGTATTGGTTCGGGTAATTGACATCGATTACATGTGCGTTTATGTTTTTATTTAAGACACGGGATTAGATCTAACCTTTGATTGAAAGGTGATCTAAGGGTTGTAATTATATTGCTAAAGTTCCCTAAGTTTGTATATGCTTATATAAGCTAGAAAGCTAGGGTTAGAATATAAGAATTGTGATAATTGTAAGAAGGAATTCTTGAGAGAGAGAAATGAGAAGCTTGTGAAGGAAAAGTGTTGCACATCCGGGAAGGTGTGGAAGATTGTAGATCTTCATTGTATTTCCTTTGTAAAGCAAAAGATTAATAAATTGGTTGTTTCTTGGTGGACCACACTTGGTGAACCATGTTATATCTTGTGTATTGTTCTTGGTTTATTTCGTATTTATTGCTTGTATGCTCAATTTTGATTATAGATACTCGGTGAACCATGTTATATCTTGTGTATTATTCTTGGTTTATTTATGTATTTATTGCTTGTATGCTCAATTATGATTATAGATCATGTGCACAAGAGTGTGCTAACCCCAACAACTAGTATTAGAGTATTTTTTTCTTTAATGGTTTTGTGTGTTAAGAAATTGACTCATAAAGGGATTTTTGATTGAGTGGGGGCACATCAATTATAGAAGATAATAAATACAAAGTGGAGAAATTTGATGGCCGTAATTATCAATTATGGAAGATGCAGGTGGAAGATTATCTGTATCAAAAAGATTTATATTTACCGTTGGATGCGAGTGCGAAGCCTACGAAGATGACTAATGAAGAATGAAAGATTCTTGACATAAAGGCTCTGAGATCTATAAGATTGAGCTGAAAACATCTCGTAACCGACTATTAATGAAGCAACAACCACAATAGATTTGATGAAATATTTAGCTAATTTATATGAAAAACCAAGTGCTTTAAATAAATTTTATTTGATGAAGAAATTATTTAATTCAAAAATGCAAGAAGGTGGATCTATATCAAACCATTTGAATGATTTCCATTCCATTGTAATTCAATTAAAATTGTTTAAAATTCCATCTAATGATGAAGTGAAATCACTTTTATTATTATGCCTTTTTTAGATAGTTGGGATAACTTGGTAATGGTTGTTAGTAATACAACATATGATACTAATATTTTGAAGTTTGATGATGTGGTTAGTATAATTCTGAATGAAGAAATACAGAAAAAGTATAGGAGAGTCATCATATGGAAATGCTTTGAATGTAGAAAGCAGGGAAGGCAGAAGGAGAGATCCAATAGCAAGAATAATGAGAAATCAAAGTCTAAGAATGACATATCTAAATCCAGATGTAGAGGAATAACTTGCTGGAATTGTGGAAAGAAAGGACATGCAAAGAAAAATTGTTGGTTCAAGGAAAACAAAGAGAATATACCAGACAAAGGTAAAGAGGAAAATGTTGCAACAAAGGTAATGCAAGATGCCCTTATTCTCTCCTTGGATAATAAAATAGAATCATGGGTTTTAGATTCGAAATTATGTCGGGGTAATTTTGGGCATGTTTATTTAGGAGATGATGAACCATGCAATATTTCTGGTAAAGGGGAATTTCATATAAAATATCATAATGGAAATACATGGATATTGAAAGATGTGAGGTATGTGCCGAGCCTCGGGAGAAATCTAATTTTTGCATGACAACTAGGTGAAGTTGGTTGCATGGTTACATTCACAGTCGACTCTTGGAAAGTTACCAAGGGACAAGAAGGTAGGAACATTGTATTTGTCTACATGTATTACTAATTCATTTTTTGTTCTATCTACTTGATTCGATGCAAGCATGTGGCACAATGGCTAGGCCATATGAGTCAAAAGGAATGTAGATCTTAAAGGTAGAGGGTAAGTTATCAGATTTGAAAAATGTAGATCTTGATTTCTGTGAGCATTGTATATTTGGAAAGCAAAAGAGAGTGATATTTCTCAAAGTTGGGGCAACAAAGAAGAAGTAGAAATGAAGCTTGTGCACTCCAATGTGTGGGGACCGATCAAGTAGCTTCTCATGGAGGATCCCAATACTATGTGACTTTCATTGATGATGCCACAAGAAAGGTATGAATTTATTGTAAAAGAGTAAATATGATATTTTGAGACTTTTAAAAGATGGAAAGCCCTTGTTGAAAATGAATCCTATTTAAAATTAAAGTGCGTTAGATCCGACAATGGTGGTTAGTACTACAACAAGGTTTTCAATGATTATTGTTCAGTGAATGGAATACGTAGAGAAAGAACGGTTCCTAGAACACCACAAGAGAATGGTGTTGCTGAAAGAATGAACAAGACTATCATGGAACATGCAAGAAGCATGAGGATACATGTTGGATTACCCTTACAGTTTTGGGCATAAGCAGTAGACACAACAGTATATTTAATCAACTATGGGCCTTTAAGTGCACTGGATGGTAGAATACCAGAAGAAGCTTGGACTAGAAAAAACGTAGATATTTATTTTCGTAGAGTATTTGGTTGAAGCTTTTGTGCATATTGATAAAGAAAATAGAAAAAGTTGGATACTAAGTTCAAGAGATGCACTTTTATTGGTTATGGCTCTGGTGATTTCAGATTTTGTTTTTGGGATTTAAAAGATTCTAAGATTGTTAGGAGTCGTGATATTAAATGGAATGAAAAGAGAATGTACAAGGATCAAATTTTGATACCCAAGGATGAACCTAGGTGGAAGAGTTTGTGGAAGAAAATACATTCTCGTATTTAAAATAGTCATCTACAGTAACAACATCCGTGAGGGAAAAACCGGTGCCATCGGACACGAGGATCGACATCAGTAACTAGAACCGACGTCGGTTATATAAGAGCAGACCAACGTCAATCATTGTTAGAGGTTGATACGAATTTGCGAGAATGAGCCTCTAACGCCCGGATTTGTGTAAGAAGGTTAGAACAGGTAAGTAGACCTCCAGAAAGATTTACTTCCTTATTTTATCTATTATTGATTGATAATGGTGAACCAAAAAGTTTTGAAGAAGCAATGTAGGATGAAACCCACAAGAAGTGGGAACATGACATGGATGAGGAGATGGAATCCTTGAAATAGAACCAAAAATGAGATTTGGTTAAATTTTCAGTAGGTAAAATAACATTTCAGAACAAATGGGTTTATAGGATCAATGAAGAAGAGGGTGGATAGAAAAGATACAAGGCAAGGCTTGTGGTAAAAGGATTTGCATAGAAAACAAGTATTGACTTTGATGAGATTTTTCTCCTGTAGTTAGAATGAATTCCATACATATTGTTTTGAGTTTAGTTCCAGTAGAATATTTTCACTTAGAACAGCTTGATGTTAAGATGACTTTCCTTCACAATGATTTGGAGGAAAATAAATATATGCAGCAGCCACTTGGGTATGAAGTCAAGGGTAATGAGAATTTTGTGTGCAGTTTGAAAAAGAGCTTGTATGGGCTCAAGCAAGCCCCAAGGAAATGGTATATGAGGTTTGACAGTTTTATGCATGAGCATGGCTATATGAGATATGAATCTGACCATTGTGTTTATTTCAAGAAGTTTGAAAATGGAAGCTATATTATTTTGTTATTGTATGTAGATGATATGCTTATTGCAGGATCTAGTATGCAAGACATTGTTGAGCTTAAAGAAAAGTTAGCTCATACATTTGCATGAAGGATTTAGGAGATGCAAATAAAATCCTTGGCATGCAAATTCATAGAGACATGAAGAACAAGAAATTGTATTTGTCTCAGGAAGATTATATCAATAAGGTGTTGGAAAGGTTTAATATGTAGAATTCAAAACATGTAAGTACACCTATGGCTGGACACTTCAAATTAAGAAAAGATCAGTGTCCTACATCACATGAGGAGGTTGAGTACATGGCATGGGTTCCATATGCTTTAGCAGTTGGAATCCTTATGTATGCAATGGTTTGTACCAGACCAGACATTGCATATGAAGTGGGATTTGTGAGCAGATTTATGGCCAATCCAGGTAAAGAGCATTAGAAAGTAGTCCAATGGATACTCAAATATTTGAGAGGGACATCCAACATGCATTTATGCTATGGAGGGTCAGATACTTCTTTATGCGGCTATGTTGATTCAGATATGACTAGAGATTTGGATGGTAGGAGATGCACCACTGGATATGTATTCAGAGTACATGGGATGACAGTTAGCTAGATTTCAAGATTGCAAAGGTTGTGGCCTATGTCTACCACAAATGAAGAATATGTTGCAGCTATAGAGGCTAGTAAAGAGATGATATGGATGAGCATATTTATGAAAGAGTTGGGAAATGAGCAAGAGGATTGCAAATTGTACAATGATAGTAAAAGTGATTCATCCGACAAAGAAATTGAAATTTCATTCAAGAACGAAACATATTCAATTGAGATATCACTTCATATGACAGGTGTTGGAGGATGGGCAGATGAAACTAGAGAAAATTCATACAAATAAGAACCTTGTGGATATGCTAATGAAGCCATTGGCAAAGGAGAAGTTGGAGCTACACTCCACTTCTATTGGTCTTCGATTTTGAGACTTGAAGAGGAAGAAATAGGCCAAGGAAAGGATCCAAGGATGGATTTGTATAGTACAATGCAACAATTTATCTCCAAGTGGGAGATTGTTGAGTTGTGGAGCTGAATTACTTCAAAAATAACATATTTTACAACTTGCAGGTTTACATAGTAATCGACACGATGGTCGATGACCGACGTTGGTTACTTGGGACCAACCGACACCTGGTTGGGGTAAGTGGCATCGGTTACTGTGTTTTATGTTTTTATTTAAACTCGGGATTAGATCTAACCTTTGATTAAAAGGTGATCTAAGGGTTGTGATTGTATTGCTAAAGTGCCCTAAGTTTGTATATGCTTATATAAGCTAGAAAACTAGGGTTAGAAAATAAGAATTGTGATAATTGTAAGAAGGAATTATTGGAGAGAGAGAAAAAGAGAAGCTTGTGAAGGAAAAGTATTGTACATCCAGAGAGGTGTGGATGATTGCAGAGAGCTTCATTGTATTTCCTCTGTAAAGAAAACATTAATAGATTGGTTATTTCTTGGTGGACGTAGCCCTCCTCTTTGGGTGAACCACAATATATCTTGTGTATTGTTCTTCTAGTTTATTTCCGTATTTATTGCTTGTATGCTCAATTATGATTATAGATATGTACAACAAGAGTGTGTTAACCCCCAACACTAAGGTTCCTCAAATTTATTTGCATGATTTACTTCAAATTCACCCACCTTACAAAGATGTTCTTCAAAAATCTCTAGACACTATGTATCTACCTCACAATATGCCACCTGCATAAATAAGTTCCATTTTTATTGTCTCTCTGATGACCCTAGCCTTCGTGATCCTCCATCCAATCAACCCATCTTAGAGTTAAATCAAGCTTTACATTATTTATTTCAAGACAATTCAAGCTATGGAATCAATGATTACATCTCTTAAAATTGAAATTCAACATCTCAAGGATGTTTCTTCGGCTCTGCTAGTTATCTTCTACATCTCATCCCACTTCTATGTCTTTTACATGTGCTCATATCAGTGCACCTCAAGTCTTACCACTACCGACACTTCTCAAGTTTGAAATCAATGCTAAGAAACATGACATTATTCCTAAGCTCCTTACTCACCAATTGATCAATTTTCCACCTACTCATTGCTATCCTCCTTATCGACTTGCCAACTATCAAGGTCTCTCATTTTGTAATTATCATCAAATCAATGGACATCATGACAATGATTGCTATGTTTTACAACGAAGAATCAAATACCTTGAGTATCATGGTTTTATTTCATTTGTTATAGAAAATATTGCTACATGTTCATCTCCAATTGTTAAATCTCATTGGGTTCCTAAATCTAATTCATCTATGTATCATGAGCATCATACCATCATTACTACTACAAGTCTAGATCCTCTTAAGTACCTTCCTCTAAAAATTGGTCCACCCCTCCTTCTCTCAATTATTCTATGACATTGACAAGTCAAACTAAGAAACCACTTCCTAAAATTAGTCCACCCTCTTCTCTTATCAAGTCTTCTGCAATGATACCAATCTTAAATAAGAAACCAATCACTAAGCAAGACCAACAAACTCTAGAAGGTCTCTTTCAACTTCTACCATTCAAAATACCTTTGTAACCTCTACTTCGGCATCCAATCACTTTTTCAAGCAAAATACTCCTTACATTGATCCCTTTAGCAACATCGACTAGATATACACCTCTCACACACTTGGGGGCATCACACTTACTCCTCCCGCCTAACATCACATACGCTTCATGCTTCATACTTCCTATTTCTAAGCAATCTTACATAATTTGATACACAATGTGTATCATCATTACCCTATGATGCACTCTTGTGCTAAGGTTCACACTTGATTGTTGAGGGCATACTACATCCATGAACCTCACACACTACATGTTTCACGCTCTATGCTTCACGATACATCTTTCTAGCATTCCATTCTCACACAACATACTACCATATGATGTACTCTAGTTCCACGGTTCATACTCAACTACTGAGGGTCTAAATCTGAAATGAACCTCACCACATTCACTCTTCACACTCTATGCTTCATGATCTATTTATCTGGCACACAGTTTCAAATCATTTCCCGATGACACACTCTTGTTCTATGGTTCATTCTTGATTGTTGAGGGGTATTTTATAAATGAACCTCATCTCATACACATCCACATCCATTGGGGGCACACTACTCTTATCACATTCACTTTGCATACCATTTCATCACTCTCATAGCATATTGCATATCTTGGTTGCTTATACTTAGATGTACACTTTGTTTCCCATGCTAGACAAATACTTAATATGTCAATATATTTTCTATATACACATGCATGTTCACTTGTTTCTCTAGCTATGAATGCAGACTTCATATATATATATATATATATATATATATATATTTACATGCAAAAATGATGCTTGACATTATACCTCTTACAAGTCCCAACGAGGCTCTTGGGGAATCTACTTTCTTACATACTACAAGTGTTATTGTTTCATTTTATACTACTTCCTATTCTTATTAGCACACTACTTGTTCTATTGATCATACATGCTTTGACATAATTTTTACCTTTTTAAAATGCTAACGAGTGCTTCATATGCAACATTTTCTTTTGGGAACTATTTTCCACCATAGTTGTTTATTACATCTTATTTTCCATTGATTATTATTGCTTGCGTAAGGATATGCCTTATGTTTTATGTGATCACTTCTTGTATGCTTTTGGCCACTTTAGCCCTGATTGTCTTGTGACATTGTGAGCAATGTCCCATGTTTGAAACCCTCTTTTCATGGTCCATCTTGTATGCACATTTACTTGTTACATTATTTTTCTATTACATGCTTGCTACTTTTCTACTAACACATGCATCTAGCCACTTTATTTGCATGTGCCTTAGTTTCTACCATGCACATTCCATTCCCCTGCAGGGATATAGTTTAGATTAGCATCTAGTCCTCTCCTTTGGGGCATATTATCCCAAAGTAACATCGCATGTACCCCAAATCGGGGCGGGGGATACCTTAGGTGAATTAGTCACCTCATATAACAGCTCAAAAATACAATTGGATTATACATAATACAAAATAAACACAAACTACATCTCTGAGAAATGATCTAGAATCTTATTTGGGTCCTCCATTCAGCATAGACACTAGCACCTAGATATAGACACTAGTGCCTGGGTGCTCCTGGCCTCTCCAGGTGCCTATGTGTTGGGGGTATATACAACTATTATTTTAGATCAACACAACTCACAACAATTTTTCAAATACGAGACACAATCCTCCAAAGAAGAAGAATGCATTTAATCTCCATTATAATCAAGACAACTCGGAACTAATTCAATACATCTCAGAAAAAATTAGGATCACACCATCTGAAGTGGTGTATAATCAGGAAGCATTCATGGAGGGAGAGTAACCCTAGACATCTTCCCCAACACTTTTCCGAGATCACCCAAAAACTCACCCTTGGTGTGAAATCACCCAAAAAGATCACCCTTAGCATGAGATCACCAAAAAAATTCCCCTTAGCATGAGATTTCCCAAAAAACGTGATCTACATAGTAGTTTCAAGACATCTTTCTATCCTTTTACACTCATGTTCATCACGTGCACACTTTCCTTTTACTACTTTTACACACATTTACAAAGTTTTCATAATACATGACTTTGATTACTCTTTCACTCTTTTTTTCCAAGTCATCTGTCTGTAATACGCAACATGAAGAATCCATACATCAAGCACAACAACAAGTACAACATGGTACAACACTTCACCCCTAGGGTCACTTCCTCTTTCTTAGTTTCCATGCTTCATTTTTTATCACTTCACGCTTTCACTTGTCTCTTGGCACGTTATCACCATCACACTCTACATGGTTATCAGGTACATGTCTCTTATCTACTTTATGTTATCAAGTATTCACTCAACAACATAAAGTGGGGAAAATGTTGACACAAAATCACACACTTGGGTACATTTCTAGGTCCTAAAAGCATTCATATGATTCCTAAGTGAGAGAACTAGTAATTGAAAACTATCTTTTGCCTCTTTGCTTTATTTCTTGTCTTCTTTATGGTATTTTACACCCTATAACCCAATCTAAACTTTATTGCTTTATCTTTCATGACTCTAGACACTAGCACCTAGCCAGGATGTCGGCGCTCAGTACCTCTGGTCCCTTATGGGTGCCCCGACCTCTTTCTATCTTTCTCAGTCTATTTGGACTTATTTTATCTTTTGGGAATCTTATTTTCTTATGGGTCTACATTCAAGTTGTCAATTACGAAATTCAAAAAAGGGAATAATATAAATACAAAGCTATATGACCAAAATAAAGGACCAAGCTCTAACCATCTATTATCATCACCTAAGGTTGCATCCAAAGGCATCTAAGAGCACCAAAGGCATCCATATAGCATCTATTCAAGGGACAAGGGACTACATTTTTTGCATATAATTCATAGGAAGGGAAGTTCATTTTTCCATCCACACATCTATTTACATTGCTACATCTAGCTCGCTGCTTTATCAAGTGCACTTGCACAAGGGCTTCCTAGGGCACGATTCTTTCACACATGCACAAGAACTACATGGAGTATGAGATGTAGTGCAATGCTCGGTCATAAGTTCACTCAGTCATGTGACCACCGAGGTCGAGTGTGACTCCCCATATTGTATATTTTATTTTTGGGATTTGATGTGGTTTGATGGTTTTATAGGTCATCACCTCTTTATAGGTAATAGGTGACTTCTACGATCAAGGTGCGACATACGAGTGACCAATAATGACTATCAACGACCACCTTGTGACACCACAAAAACTAGGTTCCGAGCTCCTGCGTAGTCACACGCACCCAACAAAGTCTCTAAGTGCCTAGGTGCCCTTGTCCTAGTCAAGGTGCCCTAGTCTAGGATTATCGACAATTCCTGAATTTATCGTGCATAGTTGTGACAGTCTTCCCTTCCTATTAATCGGTTTTCTAGTTGAGATAAGTTTTGGGGATAACGTAAATAATCTAAGTCATTATTTCCTCTCTTACACTTAGGGTTTCATATTTATCTAGCTTATTTATTGTGTCATATATATTCTATGATTGTTTAGCATTTATTTATCATGCGTGACTTTACAATATTAGGGTTTAACATAAATTCTATTTTTTAAAAATCATTCACAAGTAATACGAGTTGATGATTGGTGTGGAATATAACTACAATGCAATTCATGTTATGATGGTGTATACCACAAGAAACTAGTAGTGATATGTGCATAACAATGGAAACTCAAAGACATATAAAGTAAACAAACCTTTTTTTCTCACATAAGAACATGTATTTTCTCTCACTTCCATTTCAAAGGAAGAGGGAAATTTCTATAATCATCTCTACAAAATAATGGATGCCCATTATTTTGATACTTTCCTAATATGATCTATGTTATATCTATATACCCAAGCCACAGTCTTTTTCTTTAAGTTGTTTTTCCAAAACCTCGACACTCTTGTCAATGAACTATTATTTGATGTATTTCCTACAACAAAAATCAAAATAAAATTTCAAAAGAGTAGTGTTAGTGTACTAATTGTTTCTTTTGGATGAAAACTCAAGATCTCTATAGACATTTCACAAAAAAATAACTTTTTATTTCATGGTGGCTTGACATGAATTTTTAATTATGATGATTTGGAAATACCTATGTTGGGAATTTAGTACTATAGAATAGTGTTATAATTTAATGACAAAATCAATCATGCACACAAGATCTAAAAAATTCCCTAAAATCTATAAAGTGGAAGTATAAATTAGAATAATCCAGATCAAGACAAAGTACACACACATAACACAACATGTACCATGTTTCACCCAACGTGTGCTACGTCCACCAAAGATAGAGATCTCATATATATAATATAACAAGAGTACAAACCAACTCTTCAATACAAGAGTACAATGCATCTCTCCAAGAGTATCTCCTCTCCTCTAGATCTCTAAACAAATCTACATAAGTGCACTACAACCGTGCCTCCAAATACCACCAATAGATCTCACATAACTAGAACTACGCATCTCCGAACTACTACCAAGTTCTATGTGGATCTCGTTGACAATTATACTGCAGATGAACCATCAGAGTCATAGGAAACCTTAGGTTAGTGGGACGTGTGCCCTAAGGTAACCTCCATATTTTAAAGAAGTTGGATCTTCTTTGTGGTACGAGATGAGGGTCATAAAAGTGAAAAAAAAAAATTTAATGGGGGCGCGATGCGCAGAGCAAGCCTCTTAAGAAATCAATGAGAACACATTTGTTCAAGAAGAGAAACAATGAATGACTGAAACGGGTGGAAAAATTACACCACAAGGCATATTAAATTACTCCAAAATTGTGCACAATATTACAATAGAAAAGAGGCAAGATAGCCATTATAGAAACCCGGGAAGAAGGTTAGAGCTCCAGGGCCCCTACCTTTTATAGAAGAGGGATTGAGATAGAAGAAAAACCAACCGAATCCATCTCCTTTTTTAGATATGAGACCCAGATTACAATATATAGAATGAGAAAGAGATAAGGGTGAAATCCCGAAATTACTTTTCTAACCACTTATAGGATGCAATAATTGAGTGCAATCAATGACATTTGGTTGTAAAATACTCCTCCTTCTCGCTCGTGACTGTAGTGAGTGAAAGAATGATGACCATGCTCATTAAATGCATTCCCAACCACTTTCCAACTGTCTCTTTGAATTGGGCTCATTTTCTTTAAAATCACCATCAAAGCTGCATTACTTTCTACATTTCTTGATTAATGTGCATCATGTTCAATTTATTGGAGTTGGAGATGTTTATTTTATTTTCACCCACCTATCCTTACTAAAAATATGAAATCCTCTTTTTTGGCGTAGAGGATGTCGAGAGCTTTTCGAAAATTCCAATTTTGTGAAAATTAGAGTTATGGGTCAAAAGTTATGCTCGTTTGAACTTCGGGGTCACGCGTTCCACGCAGGCTCTCATAATATTTTAAAAGATCGAGCATTTAAACTTCCTGGTGAGCTTCATGATTAATCCTACATTGAATTAACCTATCACCAATCTTTCACAACCTACTTTGGGTTCGGAGTCTATATGTGCTAAGCTCCACGTGGAGGCCAAGCACGTCCCTAGGGTCTCCACTTTTATTGCAACTTTTAAAAGTGTGTCGAGTTGACACATGACACCTTCCGCAACTCCTTTTTCTTTTCTTGAGTTTACTCACCCGGCTTCACTTTTTCACCGTGATTTGGCTAACTCTTCTCTTATATTGCCAAGGGCTTGATTCTTTTTGTATCGGTTTGAGATTCTCGGGACTAATTTGATTAATCCAGCAGGAATCTACTTGTTATCTAGTTTCAGAGGGCGGTGGAGGAAATTAGATAACATGATCTACAAACAAGACCTCTCACATGGGTCTACCATATGCACAACTATAACCGTGCACCAAGAATTAAGTTTGTCTCTCCATCACCGCATAACCCGTGCAAACATGAAGACAACCTCCTCTATAATATCTAGATCTACATAGATAAAATATACAATATGATCTCATGGATCTATAATACAAGATCTCACCAACATGTGGATCTACAAGAAGAAACTCTATGTGCTTTGCATACTATGCAAGCCATTACAATGAGACAATAACTATACAAAGGAAATACAGTAGAAGATGTTACCCTCTTCTCACCATTCAAATGTACATGTTATTTCCTTCTATCCAGCTCCTTTCCATGGAGGCTCGTCTCGTGTAACATGTTCTTTCTTTCTCATCTTCTTCTTCATTCTCTCAATCTAGGAGAATCAAGGATCTAACTCAATCCTTGTCCAATTAACCTTCTAACCCTAGTTTTCATATTTATATAGGCATATACAAACTTAGGGAACTTAGCCATGTAATTACAACTAATATATCTGCTTTAATACTAAATTTAGATCTAATTCCCATGAGTTAAATAAAACACTCACACACAGGTAATCGATGTCGATTATCCCTAACAGATTATGGTTACTACTTGCTCGACCAATGTCGGTCATAGGTGACCGATGTCAGTCCCTTCATAACCGATGTCGATTACTGTGTTTTTTCGAAAGTTGATAAAGCATGCTAACTGTGAAGCAATTCAGCTCCACAACCTAACAATCTCCCACTTGGAGATAAATTGTTGAACTTCTTTTACCTATAAATCACCGTCCTTACATACCGTGAAGACCATCTATTCTTTCCTTCAACAATTCTCTCAAAAAAATAAACCAGGAAGATCAAACCATCTTCTAAAATGAAGATAACAAACCCGTGACTTACCATAGACCTGCACAAAGCTACTACCAAGCTTTATTTTATATCCATACATCAATCTCCCACCGAATCATAACACCAAGCTCTCCTCATGCAACCAAGCCATCATGACTAACACACCCGAAAGAGCTCCCACTAAAACCGAATTACTAAGCTTCATCTCGTAACCATAGCCATACCTATAAAACCAACCATGTTCTCCATCCATCTATCCATGTCTCCATGCAACCACCAATACAACTATCCAAAGACAAGTCAAACTAGAATATGTGAAAGCAAAACAAGATCCTGTAAAAATACCCTGAATGAGTTCTACATGCAATAGTGGGTGATCAATCACAAACACACCGCATAACTCAAAGAAATCCAAACATTCGCAATCTTCAAATCCGACCCTGCATAAACAACTAGCATGTTTAATACATTCAGAAAGTAGATATAACATACCCATCAAGGAGTAACATAGTAACAAGAGGAAATATAAATATCCCTACTCATGCTCAAGGCATATAAACAATGCTCATAGGAATCCATGTGCAAATCAAACATCCGCATCATCATCATGACTCACAAAATTAAATCTATCCACATGTATAAACTCACCTATACATTATGTTTGACCAAATCACTGCACCCTCCGAATGGCCAAAATGTGAACAGGACGTTTGGTGTGATTGGGACACATGGGATCACCTCTCAAGTTGTGGGACTTGGGCTCAAGGTGAACCTCTAGAGAAGGTGGATTCCTCTTCCTAAACTGAATGCTTTACTACTCCTAGTGTAATAAAATGACCATCTAATCCTAAGCTAACATCTTCATGAGTTTTAAGGAAAGATATTTTACAAAAATGAAACTATACTAAGGGTGGTGATGCACCAAATTAAGAGATGTTTGATATTTGGAAGGGTTAATGTGGGAGCGATGCTTGCATCATTGACCACCTTCACCTATCGCAACTTGAAAGGCTACACAATACCACAAACCAAGGGTGTACGTTCCTTCTTTAAACTTGAGCATACATAAGGATAGATCGAATTGGATTTAATCACACAATTAATTTATCATGAGGAAACCACACATGCATATGTCAAACATCTATTTCTACAACTACGGATAATGATGACATAACTTAATACAAAAGGAAAATAAAGTTTTCACAACTAATGTAAAAGATAATTGTATTATTCCTTCACAACATGAAATAGATAACCTGAAATAAAGGTAAGATAATCACTCACACTAAGGAATCATAAATTCACAAAGTAAACATTGATTAACCATTCAACACAATAAATCAGATTTTCAATAGCAAGGTGTAACTCTAAATATAATTAAAAGGTTTCTTAGAATCTGAAGCACTCTTCCAAGCTTGAAGAACAACTCCTCCCAAAAATAATCTATATCTACTAACTTGAAGCATTCAACTATTTATAAGTTCTTAGGCTGAGCCATTATAGTTGGGCCCTTAACTAACATTTTTCTAAAAATAGAAATGTCATTAAATTAAGGGAACATGCTCCCATGAAAATAGCTAATTTGTTACAAGGGCTTGACTACCAACCCCGCAACTTCAACCGATCCGAGCTTGGATTTGTCTTTTCATGGCCGCTCAACTTTGGCTTGGTTTAGCTACACCTTCCTTGCATACAAGTTTCGTTGTTCTCCTTCCACAAAGCCATTCAATGGTTATACTCAATGAAGAGCTTGATAATTCCTGAATCTCTTCATCTCCTGTGCCCACATGTGTAGTGATTCACTACATATGCCATCTCAATCTCCTTGTAATCATGATGTGCAATATTCAAAGTCTATTCCTAACTTTCTTGAGCCTCCTATGAAATTTTGGCACAGATACAATCAGTCAATAGAGTCACTATTGAAAGTTTTAGTGACCTCATCATCACACTTCACCAAATCCTTAAAATTTCCCTTAATTTGATCTTTAGGAAGAGCATCGATCTTTTCATTGAAGAATTTGTAATGGCAATATCAAGTTCTTCCCGGATGTTGTCGGGGCATCCGTGATTTCTTGCTTGTTTCTCCTCCAATTTCTTAATCAAATCCTACAATACTTGGGGAATGAGTAATTCCATGGATTTTTGATATTCAAATAATTTTGAGGCATCATCGATCACCTCTTCCTGAAGAATCAAGTCAGGATCTTCCTCTCTGATCTCACTCCATGTTTCTTGCCAAATTTAAATTTAGATTATTATTATCTTCAGAAAAGGCCTCATCTATTTTGGAAATAGTGGTTTTGTAACCTATAGATCATTATATATCTCAATGATGCTTCCTTGATTAAAGGATTGGCTTCTGCGCATAATTCTCTCCATCCGATCCATAAGGATCCAGAAAAACACACCACTTCATTAGTTCCATCAGCACCAAGAAGGAGAAATAAGAAAAGTGAAAAGAAATGAGGTAAATGGAGGTTCTGGATAGAACCGCCACTGCATGCGAGTAATGGTTTTAGAACCACCGCCTGCAGGCGGAGGTCCTGAAACCACCACCACCTGGGCCGGTCCCTGGCGGCGATCCTGACACTTTCGAACATAAAAGAAGAATGGAACACAAATGGACGTAAACTTGAAGCGCCCAATTGTGTCTCTTCCCTTCCATGCCCTTTCACATTCTCCAATGCACGGGAGGACATGTGAAGGCTATAAATGCATGTAAGGAGCAAGAGAATAGACATTCGAAGGTGAATTAGAATTTAATGAGAGCAGTGAGCAAGATCTTCAGTGTTGGAATGGAATTGTAGGAGCAAGGTGTAGAAACAGAGCAAGCAAGTAATTAGAGAGAAGGTTTACATTGTTGCTTCTTTTCATACTTATTGTAATATGTAATTGTCTATGTTAGACCAATAAAAGTGGGAAGAAAGAGCAGTTTCCCTTCCCGACTAGTTTTCCTCCTTGGAGGTTTCTAGGATAAAATTGTTGGTGTTGAAGTTTGAATTATTTCCTTCTCTGTAATTTCCTTTCTATAGCACTAGATAATCAGTCATGAAGCTCTAATGTTTAAGAAAATATGTTATTTTTTAGAGTTGAAAGTAGAACAACATAGTTGTGTGATTTGTAGAGTTCCAAAGTAGAAGTTTATGAATCATTTTGGTATCAAAGCTGATTATATATCCAGGACTGTGGTATTCAAATCTTTCTTGTGATTTTGTATGACAATGAAAAGGTCCAAAGGCGAAGAAGTTTTACCTTGTGAGCCGAGATATTTCTATGAAGAAGTGGAAACATAGAATTTGAGCTCAAATGGAGGAAGAGGACTTGGTCCGTAGAGTCGAGATGCTAGAGATCACGATGGATAGATTGTATAGAAAACAAGAAGAGCTTTCAAATATGAAAAAGATGGCTTCGGTTAAGTAATATTCTATGGACTCAGTGATTTGAGCACTAGCCAAAAAATTGGTATTGGAAAGAGCCACGAAGAGGAAAAATGGGAAGAGCATGAAGAGACACCAATTGCAGGCGAGAAGGTAAAATCTGCACATACACCTTTTAAAGTTGAAATGAAAGTGGAAATTAAGAATTTTGAAGGACAAGTAGATGCAAAATTACTGGATAAATGGCTAAAATAGTTAGAAGTCTACTTTAGTGTGCATAATGTCACTGAGGCACAAAGGGTCACCTTTGCACGTCTCAAAATGGAAGGTCATGCTCTAGTTTGGTGGGAAACCCATCTAGCCACTTGTGAGAAGAGGAAACGTCCTATTGTCAGTACTTGGAAGGGTTTTAAAGAATCGATTAGAGCTAACTTCTATCCTATTGGCCATAAGATTGACATGATGATAAAGTGGCAAGTATTTTGAGAGGCAGTAAGCGGTAAAAGCATGCAAGACTACACTACGGAGTTTCGAGACAAGCCATGATGCTTAATATGGAATTGGAGGATGAGGACATTCGACCAAGTATTTGGGAGGACTTCACACTCACCTTCGAGGAAGGTAATCTCCATGAAGCCCAAGGATCTCAATGAAGCTTGTGTACAAGCATACTACATTGATGACGAGAAGAAGCAAGGAGAAATAGAGCTAAAGGGAGACCAATCAACAAAACAACAAGACAAAGAACAAGGGAAGACAAGTAACAAAGGTAAATGGAAAGGTAAACATGCCGCTACTACTTTGCATACTTGTAAAGATCCTAAGAATTTCTGTAAGAATTGTGATGTAAATGGACATACTGACGCCACATGTTGGAAGTCACATCCAGAATTGCACCTAAGGCACCGAACCAAGGATTCCAAGAAATCCATGGCCACTGTGAAGACAAAAAGAGAGGTGGAGATTGAGGATGATTCAAATGTAGATGAAAGGCTAGGATGTATGGCCACTAACATGTATGGGTAGTAGAAGAAGAAGAGATGAGTAAGCTATTTCAAATCAATCCAAATCAAGAAGACTAAGGTAAACGCTTTAGTAGATTCTGGTTCTCAGTCAAATTTGATTTCTGATACGGTTGTAAAACAACTTGGTCCAGAGACTTACACGCTTCCACATCCATACCCTCTAGGATGGGTGAAGAAGGGTGTAGAAATAAGTTACAAGGAAGTGTAATTTTTAGTTTGGGATAAATCCCCAACATAGATGTATTAGTTGATATTATTCCACTTGATGCATTTGACGGTGTCTTCAAAAGTCCTTACTTGTATGTCAGGGATGTTGTGTTCGTAAGGAGGGAGAACCGGTTTAGATGGGTCAAGGATGGAGTCAGTTTTAACATCCTGGGCACACTAGAGAAAATCTAAGAAAGCTATGGTAAGTGCCAACCAAGCACCAAAGATTTATTTAGGTAAATCATCGGTTTTGTTGCTTTCATTGGAAGAAAAAAAAATGGATGTGAGAGAAGATATTTTTGACCAAAGGATGGAGAATTTAGATAGCACTTGTTAGTTTTTGTAGAAGAAGCCACCACATGAACTGCTCATTCAAGGAGCAAAACAAACTTCCGCTATACAGTCGCCATATCTACCTACAAATTCATTGGACCTAACCATGGGGTAGTAAGAAGAGGAGATACAAGGAACGGTGGTGACTATAACAAGATCATACTCAGAGAGGATTCGGCCAATCCATCTCTTGAAACAAAGAAATAAAAGAAGGACTAAACCACTTCAATATGGGACCTTCACCATACTTGAGCAGAGTTGGAGAAGAAACCTTTAGGCCATACTTCATGTAGATGCATGCGATAGTAAGTTGCAAGAGCTCGCATCCACTAACGCCATATATGCATGAAAAATAAGGAAAGATATAGAAGTTACCTTCCAAAGAGGATTGTACTTGAGGCATCTTAGAGGAGGATGTAGCACTAGAAACTAGAGATCCACAGGAGTCTTGGCAGTTGGACGAGAGAAGACACCAAGGTAGCGGAGACATAGTGGTACTTGAATGAGCATGAGAGGGAGTTGATTCCTCTACCACTCCACCACTAAGATTTTGTGGGACCAAAAGCCTCCTAAGTAGGGGAGGTATGATCCATAGGGATCCATAAAAACACACCACTTCATCAGTTCCATTAGCACCAAGAAGGAGAAATAAGAAAAGTGAAAAGAAATGAGGTAAATGGAGGTTTTGGACAGAACCGCCTTTGTAGCAGTGGTGGTAGTCCTAAAATGTCACCGGCCCAAGGCGGCGGTCCCGAGGCTACTAGTCTACGCAGGCGGTGGTCCTGACACTTTTGAACAAAAAAGAAGAATGGAATGCAAATGGATGCGAACTTGAAGCACTGACCATGTCTCTTCCCTTCCATTGCCCTTTCATATTCTCTCGGTGCATGAGAGGACATGTGAAGGCCTATAAATGCATGTAAGGAGCAAGAGAATAGACATTCAAGGCGAATCAAAATTTAATGAGAGCGATGAGCAAGATCTTGATCTTATGGAATGGAATTGTAGGAGCAAGGTGTAGAAACAAGAAAACAAGTAATTGGAGAGAAGGTTTACACTTGTTGCTTCTTTTCATACTTCTTGTAATCAGTAATTGTCTATGTTAGACCAATAAAAGTGGGAAGTAAGAGAAGTTTGCCCTTCCGATCGGGTTTTCCTCCTTGGAGGTTTCAGGATAAAATTGTTGGTGTTAAAGTTTGAATTATTTCCTTCTCTGTAATTTCCTTTCTATAGCACTAGATAATCAGTCACGAAGCTCTAATGTTTAAGCAAATCTATCATTTTCTAGAGTTGAAAGTAGAACAACATAGTTGTGTGATTCATAGAGTTCTAAAGTAGAAGTTTATGGATCACCATCCATCCACTCACTAATCTCCCTTTATGGCCTAGCTTCTCAAGATCATGATAAGAAATATCATTGATTGTAGATGAAATCATCATAGCCATTGTAGTAGTTGAGACTTCCAAAAGTAGATGGAGTGGGTTGGGTTACTTTGCGCAGTAGTGCAGTGAGTTGCTCGACCTTGGAATTAAGTTCATCATTGGTGGCCTTATCTTTGTCATATTTTTCCAAAAGAGCCCAAGAGTAGTGTGCACATCTTGTTTGGATCCTTCATGAGTAGCCTTCCCAATGAGAATTTTGAGATTTGATAATCTGCATTGTGATTGTTTCTTTAGTTTTTCCCTCAACGAGGTTGGAAACTTCTATCACCCATTCTCCAGATGGGATAACTATCGACTTGGCACAAGATTTTGGTCTCTTGGCCATATGCTCCAATATCTTTGAGATGTATAACATCTCCTGAGGCACCTTCTTATTTTTCTTGGGAGATTTCCTAAATAGCCATTCCGGTATGGATAAAGCTAATGAAGATGGAGCAATAGATCAAATACACGAAACATTGGTTAAAACAAGATCACTAGAAACACCGGATGGTATTTGAGCGATAACAATAATGATGGATGGCATGGATGTAAGGAAAACCATAGGAGTTGATAGAACGATGCTAGGGGGTATGATTGAAGAAAATGGAAGTGTTAAGGGAAGTGAAGAGGAAATGGGTGACCCAATATTTTCCCCAGCTGATAGAACTGGAAGTGATGAGAATACTTGGGCCATAGAAGGGGATGGGAATGAAGAAATGATTGTGGAAGTGGAAGGAACTGATGATTGGAAGTGAAAAGGAGGAGGAAGAAGATGTGATGGATCTTGGGAGATACTAGGGGAGTCACTGAATTTAACCACTTCTGTCACAGGCACTGTAGGAGATATGGTCTTGGAAGTAGGAGCCTTGGAGAGAGATGAGCCACCAACAACAAATGAAATATTTCTTGGAGTCATATGGGTTTTTGGGTCGACCTTTTCCCTTTTGTGGGTGTTGATTGGCTCATAGTTGTGGGCCTTAGTATTTGTAGGTTGTTCTTCTCCTTTGGGTGAAATTCCCAAGGTAACCAACCAACTATAAGTTCTCTGTAGAATGGGCCCCGCCCTCTCCTTTGTATTGCAACATTCCTCTACATACCAATCAATCCATGGCAATGGTTGATTAACAATATTATCATTTTTGTATGCCACATCTAAAACCTCATCATTATCTTGCACCTCCATTGGGACATCGCCAAGCTTCGAATTGCTTGAACCTCATCTAAGGTCAACCTCTCATAATCTCTTTGTCACATGATGTATTCATCTCGACAATGAATCCAAATATCTTCCAATTGGGGCACGTGGGAACTGGACCGACCTGTTTCACCAAACTTACCCCAATAATTGAAATTAGTTCATGGATGAAAGGTTCACAAAGTCACTTTGGCCAATTTTGCATCCACATTTTTGGCCTTATGAATGTTCGGGTAGGTGTATCGCTAATTGAAATAGGGAAATGCATTCCCAATTTGTGGCACTTGTTTTGAATTCAATGATAATCCAACAATTGTCGGACCAATTCCAGTAGAACCCATTTATCAGTGGGGCACCTTGGAAATTTTTTAGGGGCACCTATAAAGCCTAGAACCCAAATGTAAGTGAAAGTAGGGAACTACAAATAGATGGCTCCCCACTCACGCACCTCCTTGAAGGCTTCATCAAAAATCCTTCGGTTGTATAACTCTTTTTCAAAACGGTAGAGGATGACAACAAAGAAAGCATCGCTGACTCTATGGAAATGCTTGCTTCCCTCATCTAGAGTGAGTTGGGGATAAAATTCATATATTTGGGAAGTTTTGCGAACACCTCTGGTATTCAAACCAACAAAATCTCCCATAGCAGTAGTAACATACACCAGGAAGGATGTCATGTAGAAAGTCTTCATATCTGACACCCTGCCCAATTGATAGCAAATGGAGCTACTAATATGCTCCCCCCATTGGATAAACTCATCATTATTCTTGATGGTAAAGATGTACAAAACATCCATTCCTGAAATTCCTTTGCAGAAGGGAGACACTGAAACTCGCTTAGTAACACAATAAGATCACTAACATCCTGAATAAAATCTGACCGATGCATAGTTTTGGGTAATTTGGCGAAGCTCTTGGCCAGATAAGTTTTCATCATGATTTTTGAGCATACTTCCTCTTCCTTGTCCCAGTGTCCCATTGCTAACTCTGGAAAATTTGTCACGTAATCTTGAACATCGAGAAGTTTGAGCGAGATCTTAGAAGAAGTCCTCGGGGTCAAATGGATTACTACCTTATCATCATTATCTCTCGATCGACATGGAGTCTTTGTCAAAGTGAACTCTTTGTGGATAAAACGAACTCTAGGAAATGCATGGATGTGGGAAAACTAGTAGCAAGGGCAAGCCCACTATCGTAGATGGCTGCATCCATGATTTCTTGTTTGGAGCCTTTACTCTTTCCTAGAAATATGGAAAATCAATTTGCCCTAGGTCGGTGTCCCATATATTCCCTAAGTCGGAAGATAGGAAGGAGTGAGGAGTAACCCCAAGAAATGAGTACTTCATCTTCTCTTTTCCTTTGAAGTGGAAGCAAACATCAAGCCCTATGTTTCAAAAGCCGAAGTTGGAGAAATTCGAAACACAAAGAAAAACTTCCAAGTCCGAATTGAAAAGTTCTGAAAAGAATCACCGAATCGAAAAGTTCTGAAATTTTTCTCAATGAATTGAAATCTCCAAAGCCAAAAGTTCTGAAAGAAATCTCTAAAATAATTCTCAAAAAGTTTCTCCAAAAATCTCTCTAAAAAGTTTTCTTTGAAAAGAAATCTCGAAAAGTTTCTCCGTCCAAAAAGTTCTCTCGAAAAGAGAGGGACATGATTTTTCTTTGAATAATACTAATTCTCAAACCCTAAAAATTATAATTGTTAAGAAGAATTATGGGAAACTCGAGAGGATCCTTCAAACAACTTTGAATACGAAGAAACCTAAAATTCCAAACATGGTGAACAAAGGGTTTGACATTTCAAAAATAACACGAGAGGAGACCAAAGAGAAAACAAAATGAGAAGGAAACAAAGTAAAAGACCTTAAACCAAAAAGAAAATAAACAAATTACCATACCTTGAAAATACGTCGCAAAGTACAAGAAACGAAATGTCAGAGTAAAAAGTCAGTGAAAATGACAGAAAAATGTGAGTTTAAATAGAAAACTTAATATTAATGGCAAAACCCGATCCGTACGGAGGTAGGTGAAAAATTAATTGCGTGGAGGAATTCGAAAGTCCAAAACCCGAAAGCTCAAAATTTGGAATTTTAGGGTTTTGGATTTAGGAGATTGGGACGAAAAAGTGAATTGGAAATGAGAATTTTGAAACCCAAAAGCCTGAAAGTCCAAAATTTTGAACTTTCGGACTTCGGAGTCGGAAGTTTGAAAGTAAAAATCCTAAAACAACGACTGAGAATTTCGAAACTTGAAACCTTGAAATTCTAAATTTTGAACTTTAATTTCAGACTTTGGAAGTCCAAAAGGGATTTAAACAAAATGGGGCCAAAATTTCCAAAACCCGAAAGCCCGAAAGTTTGAAATTTCAGAATTTCGGGGTTTTAGACTTCAAAGAGGTAAAAAAAAATTCCAAATCCGAGCAATAAAAATTTGAAAGAGACTTTTTTTGAAGTCCAAAGATTGAAAATTTCAGATTTTGGGCCTTGGAGAATTTCATTGTACAAAGAATTTCTATAAATTTTTTTTGACATATTTTCTTCAAGGTAGGTTAAATGGCTAACACATTCATCCATATCTCTAGGCTCTCCGTAAGCTCTAAGTTTCTCACCGACTAACTCCAAAGCCATATATGAATCATGTGCTCATCAATGTCAATAAAAACAACCATGCTACTAATAAATAGTGCAAATACTAGAAAACATGTCATCAACATATTACACAAACCAACCAAGATGAAAGAAAAACAAGCGTACCATCTAAAAATGGTAAATAAACACTCTTATCAAACCTATGACCAAATCGACTATGGTTTCCTAACTGACCAAGATTACCAGATGACTGACCATGGTTATCTTATAACCGACATCGGTCTCTATAACAATCCATTTTCCTTCTTTAACCCTTAAAACTCTAAAAAATTGCTCTATCATCTTCACCCAGTTGAATCTAACCATCAATTGTAATCCCATAGGGATATCTAGGTACCATAAAATAAACTATAAGTGGCATCACAAAGCAATAAACTTAAAATACCTACAAAGTAGTGACTTCCCTCTAAAACCAACTTGTGCCTCCTAAAACTCGAATCGAATAGTAGCAATCTTCTCTCACTCGCATGTTCATATATGTTTAACTTGCAATGCCAACAACCATGGCTTACTCCCACTTAACTTGAACTCCCTTACATTTCTTTTAATAACCAAGCTCAAAAGCTATATATGTCAAAGAGAAATAAAACAAATGAAAGAAATATAAACTTGAATCCATTCTTAACCAATAATACTTCTACATCACAAAATTTTGGACTTCTTGTGAAGTAGGTGAATCACCTTCTTTCCATCTGTGTGTACTAAACATATCTCATTACCTACAATTGTGTTTAACCATGAATTTTCATTAAGGATCTCATCCTTAGAATAGAAACCCTTGTCCTCAAGATTCCACAGAACCGGGAATAAAATTCAAACAACACTAAAAACATGGTGTAAATCATGCACACTATCCAATCATAATATCAGTTGCTCCAAACAAAAGAAATAAAATGTGAATCATATAGAGATACCTTACTCAAAGTCTCACTTGGACTAACCGAGCCAACTCCATCCTCTTTCTGATCCAAACATGAAGTGATCTGCATTGTTTCTGCTTGTACACACTATGTCGTAAATCTGATCCTCCAAAATAGGACACTAAACCATTCATGCCCTCTTCTACTGTAAGAAACCCTGTGCAAAATTGTTGTCATAAATCGACCATGGTTTTTCTTGTGACTGGTACCGGCTACCTTTGTGACCGATATCGGCTCCCTGACCAATGTCAGTGCTGATGGATCAAACACAACACCACAATATTGGCATAGGCCACCAAACTAGGTGCCTACTCTGACCAAAATCAATAGTTGTGTTGAGCCAGTCATTTCAAGAAGCACCCAACGTTGCACAAAAAACTTAACAATGATAATACATGCAATAAAAGCGCACCAAGATGAAATACATCACCTTACCATAACCAAGATACTCAACCTTATCTTCAACTTAAGAATATGCTTCTCTGATGGAAACCCCATCTTCGTTATGTGCTATTATATTTTGCCTCTTTAAGAAGCCCATGCATCTAACTGCACCAAGGATACATAACCGCTCCTTTATCTCATTCTCAGATCTAGATCGTAATCCTAAACATGCACGTGTAACCAAAATAATATAAACACTACAATACCAAGATAAAACCATACCTCAATAACTGGATATGTAATTTGATGAACATGCTTGTGCCTCTAAGAACTGGGGACACCTCAGCAAACAAGATACATTCCATGCATCTTCTTAAATCTTCAAATATGTGATTTGTTGTTTAAAACTAGGCTATCTAATAATCAACCATGGTCACCCTATAACCGACCATGGCTACCCCCGATGTCGGTTGTCACTTAAGCGACACCGGTCATTGTAATTTCCAGCAACCTTACTCTTCCAGCTCCCACTTGAGATTGAATCTCTTCCTATGATATTCACATAAGGAAAACAAACCCTACTCTCATACACTTGTCAGTAAACCACTAATAATATACTGAAGCAAAACCTTGCTCTGAAATAACCAAGCTAACCAAGCTTTGATACTAGTTGTTGGGAATTCGGGATTGTAGAATAGTGATATGATTTAATAACAAACCTAAATCATGCACACAAGATCTAAAAAATTCTCCAAAATCTATAAAGAAGGAAGTATAAACTAGAATAATCCAAATCAAGAAAAAGTACACACACATAACACAACATGTATCATGGTTCACCCAATGTGGGCTATATCCACCAAAGATAAAGATCTCATATATATAATATAACAATAGTACAAACCAACTCTTCAATACAAGAGTACAATGCATCTCTCCAAGAGTATCTCTCTCCCTTAGATCTCTAAATGGATCTACATAAGTGCACTACAATCGTGCCTCCAAACACCATCAATAGATCTCACATAACCAGAACTATTGCATCTCTAAACTCACATTATTAAGTTTTTGTGTATATGCAAACACGACCTCTCACATGGGTCTACCATATGTGCAACTATAATCGTGCACCAAGAAGTAAGTCTGTCTTTACATCACTACATAACCTGTGCAAACATGAAGACAACCTACTCTACAATATCTAGATCTACATGGATCAACAATACAATATGATCTCATGGATCTATAATATAAGATCTCACTAACATGTGGATCTACAAGAACAAACTCTATGTGCTTTTCATACTATGTAAGCCATTACAATGAGATAATAACTATACAAAGGAAATACAATAGAAGATGTTACCCTCTTCTCACCATTCAGATGTACCCATTATTTCCTTCTGTCCAGCTCCTTTCCATGGAGGCTCTATCTTCATGTAACATGTTCCTTCTTTCTCTTCTTCTTCTTCATTCTCTCAATCTAGGAGAATCAAGGATCTAACTCAATCCTTTTCCAATTAACCTTCTAACCCTAGCTTTATTGCTTATATAGGTATATACAAACTTAGGGAACTTAGCCATGCAATTAAAACCAATATATTTTCTTTAATATTAAATTTAGATCCGTGAGTTAAATAAAACACTCATGCATAGGTAATCGATGCCGTTATCCCTAACCGATGATGGTTACTACTTTCCTTCATAAGCGATGTCGATTCTTGTGTTTTCCGCAAGTTGATAAAGCATGCTAACTATGAAGCAATTTAGTTCCACAACTTAACATTTTTAATTATGATGATTTGGAAATACCTATTTTGCATATAAGTATTATGAATAAAGAGGATCTTATAGGGAGTGCAAGGAAAAATTATATACAAGTTGTGTTCCAAAAATATTTGAGAGTAACATGCTTATAGAAATGGGTCATTGTGGTATTCCAAATATTAATAAAGTATTTATTAAAGTTGTAAACATTGACAAGTTTGATGAGAGTGAAGAATTCAAAACTAATACAAAATGGATTTCGGATATAGAAGGGGTGAATATGTTCGCACATTATTAGTATTTTACCTTATCGACTATAACATGTCTATCTACAAAAATAACATCAATATTCAATTATATGCATCTCAATTTTTGATAATAATAATTAACATTTGGATTCAATGTTAATTCTATAGCATTCTCAAATCAATGTTGTGCTTTGATTTAGGACTGAACTATATCCAATGTAAGAATAATAATGGAACAATCAATAGAAAAATATAATTTCAAGGTGTCTTTATAAGTATGTGAATAAGAATTAAAATCATAACAGAAATCTAGGGACAAAAAGGAACATACAACAAGTATTGGTGTCTATGCATAAACCATGCTAAACTAATTTTGTCTCAAAATTATTTAAGTGAGACACACAATATGTTCTCAATTATTTAGGGTATGGTTAAATGACATGAATATATGTGTAGGACCATATTTCTTCAATTATAGTGTGTAGCCTCTTTCATGGTGAACTGATTTCCAAGTAGGGCATATTGAGAAAGATGTGACACTTATAGATATATTATATGTCATTCAAGCAAATTGATTGATTATATTATGTGTTACTTTAAAGTTTTAAAATGCAAGAAAGAAAGTGATTATCTGAAACACAAACATATGTATGTTTGTCTAATACCATTAAACTAATGCATGTTTTTCCAACTAGTAAACATATTTTTCATTAACATTTTAATTATAGTGACTATTTCTATGGATTTGAGTAGCATCGAAATGAATGCGAGAACAAGAATACCTTTTTTCTTAGCAAATGGAAAGTGATAATTGAATATCTAAATCCATATACAAATACACTTAAAAACAAATTAATTGATTTTGTTACTCGAGGATGCCTCACCATATGCCTAACCCTTTTAAGGTATATGGAGATTAATGCAATAGTAAATTGAGAAAGTGACGATAAATAAATAATGAAAACCACTAAAAATAAGTATTATATTGATTTGGAGGCAATTTAAAACTCGAAAAAAATAGTGCAAGAGTGAGCAATGTTGATTATCGACTATGTACATTGTCAAGTAAATCGGGAAAATAATGAATACCAACACGAATCTAGAAAATGAGAAAAAAAAACTATATCTAGTGATGTTTTAAATTTTAATCAAAGTTCGATGCAATTTTATTACTAAAATACTCATGCATATTTACTTCTTTTTGCAAGCATATTGTAAGATCGAAGATGGTTACAAAAACATTGATCATAAAGTTTGTTATAAAATGAGGAAAGGGTCACGATGCTTTGCATTCATTTTATTTTACAAATCCTACAAAGTTTCTTTAAAGAGGAATCACTTCAATATACATTATGCTTGTATTATGCATTCATATTCTAATGAGTTGATGTTTGTGTTTATAACTTGAAAAAATATTCATAGAGGATAATTTTGTACTTGATCTAGTACCATGTATCTCATTTATAAATCACAAAGGTAGAAGTGATGGATGCATATTTTGCAAACATACCCAATGGGCTTTGTGTTGATTATTATAAGTACGTATCTAAAATTTTTGTACTAATAATACAACCCTTAATAGTTTTTTTAATAAATCCGATTAGTATGAACAAAATTTCCCAACCATACAAGGATAATTTTCAATTAGTTTGTTGATGAACTATAGTTTTTTTACAAAACAAGTATTTAGCACATACAAATAAATACACATTTAATCAAAATATTATAACAATCAATCAAAAACTATTTTTGTTTTTTTCTTACAACCTTTTTTTTGGTCTATGTATCTTTGATTACATTTGTGCAAGATAAAAACCTTGGTGGGAATGTTTTCAAGCTGTTTGATATTACCTAGTATAGATTCATAATTGACATCGACTATAGATATTAGAACACATGTGCAAAGTGGACAACATAGATGTTATGGGCATTTGTTACTAATTTTTTAAACCAAACATATATTGTTTAAATACAATTTTGATTTCTCGAGTACAAATCTAGTATTAATATGATGGGTTTTAATAGTTTATTAGAAAACACGTATGTATTTTTATGATAAACATGTAACATCTAAGCATATATTCTATAGGATACAAAAACTCACATAGGTCATGCAAATAACAATTTACAACAGGCGAGAAAGACCAAGGGGAAACATATAGCCAAGAAAACCAATGTTAAAGCTAAAAACATGGAAAATAGTTCATGGCCATATCATAATAAAACTAAATGCAATCAAACACCCATGACATATGAGTATCAGTTTGGAAATAAAATAAAATTCAAAATTTTAATAAGAAAACATAATGTATTGAGGAATCATGATCTTGAAGACAAATAGTTCAAGACAATGATGCCGAAAAAAATGAAATTAGAACATTATTAAACATTTTAACCCAATCAAGCATACATTTCTGACAATTTGTGATATGATTTAATGAACCGAAGCCATTAAAAGTTTTTTCAAACAATGTCAATGTTGATGTTATCTTCTAAATAATGAAAAACATTAAAAGAGACACATTAAATGTTAAAATTCTAGGAATGCACATATATCTTACATTAAAGCACTTGTTGAGATCAACATTTGTGATTGTCAATAAACACGCATAAGACATAGGAAATTTGTCTATTTTCTCAAAAATAGGGTTTCCATATAAATTTTATATAGGAGGGACTTTTTTTTACGTAATTGATACATCTTCAAAAATGCTTTAAACATTCATACAATTTGTTGGTGGATTTCATGTACATTTAATAGGACTTTAATGGTCTTGTCAAATATAATAGTAAAGAACCATTTATTTTAAACTAAGGCAAGAGGTAAACAAAGCTCGAAATTCTTTTTCATATTGTTGAAATTATTGCAACACGTTCTAGAAAGATTGATCCAAGCGAGAGATTTACGAAGAGCACAATCAAACTAACCATATTTCATATAAACGATGCATTGTAAAACATGAGCATAATGCATTGATGTTTCAAGACAACATCTTAAGAAAATGGATGATTTTCTTCTGTATGGAGTCCTCTGAGCCAATCTAATTCATAAGCATAAATTTTTTTCCTTGAGAAATCCTATGAACTACAAAAGGAGATGTAGGTGTTTATAAGAGATGGAAAGAAAATACAGTCACAATCAAAATGATTTTGGATTATTTCTACATATAAAGAAAATTGATGAACAAAAACATAACCCTCTATGTTGGATTGTACACGACTTTACAAATGCTCTTTAGAACATTGATCATTGAGCAAGTCAATAAAATTTGAATGTCTTGCATATAATATGTTCGCCTTGTGGACCATGCCTATAAATTTTTTGAAAAGAAAAGTTGGCATAGTTATAACAACTAGAATTTCTTATATTGTTTGGAAAAGGGTCATATGTTGAGTTCTTAAATGTACATGAGTGAAGGTAGTGTAAAATTAGAACAAGATTTACAAAGGTGAAGCCGGAAGAATCAAAAGATGTCATATAAAACCAATGAAGAAGTAAAACATCTTTACAATTCCTATCCAATTCGGTTTCACCATCCTTCTCATATAAATGGTACTGGTCATTATATAATGCAATCCTTTAATGATAAAAACAAAAGAGCTAACTAAATTTTTAGTTGCTAAGTTGGCTATATCATGTATTTTCATGTCAAGTGTCAATTTATGTTCTCTATTTATGCAAGAATGCTTTCTATAATAGTTTTTACTATGAATACAATGTGTAACTACACATATCCTCTTTTTACTTGGTCTTATTTCTAAGAGCATAGTCTATAATGAACACATTCCTTCCAACAACTTGTTTCAAACTAAAGTTTTGAATAATTTGGTTACTAATGGTAAGTGTAATGGTCATCTACTCATTTTTATCGAAAAGGTCTTCATGTAAGATCTCTACTTTGGATGAAGGTGAACTAATTTTGCTACATGCTAGATGTACATTACTAAAATATCAAATTTGGAAGCATGGATATTTGTCTCTATAAATAACTCAAGTATTGTACAAGTAATGTTTGTGCTTAAGGTTGATACTATAATGGAAACAACTTTGTTTGTAGAATAAAATGAACATAAATACAAACAAAAACATTGCTCATAAATTGTTGTTATTTTCCCCTTTTTAAGATCTGATAAATTTATTATAAGGACCATGAAAGGTTTTATAGAATCAACAAAAGAAAATACTACTTTAAATTATGGGGTTTTACATAATTTATGTCTTATGAAGCATTGGATAATGTAAACAAAAATCATTAAGTGAATAAGAAAATATTTTGGGTTTTATCTGGAAAGTTCTTTTTCTAATTTTGTTAATCACACAAGTATAATGAAACATAAAAAAACTATTTATGTGACATATACACAAAAACTTGCTTAGAAGCATTTTTTTCTTTGTGAAGCAAGGTCATATAAAATAGGTATGTGAAGTTGTGTTTGTTAATTATCTATTATATCATTTTCCATGTCGGGATGTTTGAAAAATTGAAGTAAGGAAAACGCAAAGCACAAAATTGTGTCAAGATTCTAACATTATATAATATGCAGACAAACATAAACAACAAAGAAAAGGTGAAAACTATACTATATTAGATGCGTAATTTGAAAAGGTTTTCTTGCATGGTCTAATGTTTGAAATGTTTTCTACATTGGTTTAGGTTTGGATGACTCCATTTCAAGGATGCACATGATTTTTGTGAAAATGCAAGGAATTCAAATATGGAGAGAATACATTGTTATATACTTTAAGTGGAAAAAATAGTAGAACTAAACAATTGTACTTGACATCTTTGACAACAAGCATTTGTCCTTATAACTAGCCTTTTCTTGTTTGAACCCAACATCTTGTAGACAAAAAATCTATGCACTTGGGTACATTTCTAGGTCTTAAAACATACTAATGTATGCATGATTCCTAAGAAAGAAAACTAGTGGTTGATAACTCCTTTTGGCCTTTTGATTGATTTATCTATTTTTTTTGGAAAGAGGGTAAAGTGAGGGTTTTAGAAGGTCCCACAACCTTATACAAGGTGCCCAGTGGCTAGATTATACTATGAAGCTTACATATAGAAAAAACCCGTGAAAATTTCCAAAAAAATAGGCAAACGAACAGAGCCCAAAGCAGAAAGAACAACATCAAAGGAACTTTTTCAGCTCAATAACAAAATTCTTGGCTTAGATAGAACTCGACTCATTAGCAAGCTGGTATGCCAGCATTAATAGCTCTGTGCAGTCTTTGGTAATGGCCGATTTGGTGTTTTTAGTGAAGGTTTCCTAGGATTTGAGAATGAAGAAGGAACATTGCAACTTGGCAAGATGGGGGTCACCAACTCGACATGACGGTCTTCCGGTGGTTCCTCGTGTCGGCAAGAATGCATTCAATATTGGTCTTATCAATGTTTCCAAATGTAGAGTATTTCCAATTAGGGACAATGTCCATCTGCACATCTTGAGGGTTGGTGTCATGATCCTCCATGATGATATTGTTGACATCTAGTTAGAAATTAAGCCCCTCCTCCTTGAGCTCCACATCTAAGTCAATCTGGTCAAACTCTAGGGAATCAAGATACAAATGAGCTAGACCAAGTAGAGCTTTCGAGAGGTGGAGCTCCGAGCTAGAAGTAGGAGAAGAAGCAACGAGCACCACTAAAGCCACATGGTCGAAAACAGGTTTGGCTCGGGGATGATGGCTAAACAGGAGAAAGAGGGGGGCAAAACCCGTGAAGGGGGACCTAGGATTGCAATGTTGGATTCAAGTCGAGAGGAAACTTGTCAATGGTGGCGACAAGCTGGAGGAGGGATGAGAAGTATGGGATGGAATGGGGGAGAAGGTGGGTGCACGATGGGGTTGACCATGTTTGAGAGGAAAAAGGTTCAAATCAACGGGGGTAGGACAAATTTGAAGAGGAGGTAGAGAAGGCCCTGATGCAGAAAGGGCCCTTCACCCTCCCTAGCTAGGTTAATGGAGTGTTCAAGCAATTGGAAAAGAAAGGAAAATATGTTAATTTTCTTCCCTAGCATAAGTGTGAAAGGATGAAGAAGTGGGGACCGTAGACCAACTTGTAACATGTACGTACCCAAAATTGTAAGGTACTGTACTGTCAGAACAACGTGACACATGCCCCAATGATGATACAGGTCTCCTCGCAAGGTGTTCGGGATGAAAATCTCTCCAAGTGTGCGTTAACATCCCGCATGCCCCGCTTAGCCCCCACGTGCTTTATTTTTCCTTTTCCCCTCTTTTCTTAGCCTTTTTCTCTTCAGTGATGAAACCGCCGCCCTGCTGGGGCGGTCTCATGACCGCCGCCACGAACAGGAGGGATCCCATGAATGCTGCCCTACTCGGGCGGCGGTCCTTACAAGAGAAAGCTCTTTTAACATGACTCACGTAAATTCAACGTTTTACCAGCTTTCTTTCACTGCCATAAGCTTGCATTTATGATTCTGGTTCCCTGGAATAGTGTTTTGCCATTGTTTATAGTTTAAGAGTTCTATTTGGCTTTTACCTTGGGTAAATGCAAATGCTATAAATGGTTGGCTTGTGCTCAAGCAAATGGCCCCTCATTCACTTCTCATCTTCTCATTTTGAAGTAAGAGTCTTTTATTTTGCTTAGGATTCATAGTTTAGTTCTTTACATGCTTAGTTAGTATTGTTTCTTGTTGGTAAGCTAGATATCCATCTTGTGCAAATCTTTGTTATTTCATCCAATCCATTGGGTAGAAAGAGAAGCCATTAAAGTTAGGTTTTGCTCCTCAAGCGAGATAGTTTGAGTTCTGGATGCTTTATGTTGCATGACTCGTAATAGAGTAGGAATTGCATAAGCCAAGCTCGTACTCTTAGGCTATCCCTCTCCTACTTGCATTGTATTCGGGTGTGTATTCGAGCTGCCTTTATCCCAATATCTACTACATTGATGCTAGCATTACACGCTTTTACGGATCACGTGAACACGAAGGAGCGAGGAGATCACTGCCCGAGGGAAGATCACACACACCATCGGATTCGCCATTATTAGAGTAAAGGTTCTAGCTTTCAAAGTTCTAGGAATCATATCAAATAGAGTAGTTAATTGATTTATTTCAATAAATTCTATTCTCGATATTGCCGGGGAAGCTGGGGATTGATAGTTTACGAGAAACTATGATTCACTCCTCACCTCGAGGTGGATCAAGAATCTTGCAAATAGATTAGATGAGCTATTTTATTGTTTAGAATAGATCTACAAATTACACGAGACAAATAGCTACACTCGGTTATTTTGTTTGTTTTAAATTATTATTTTAGTTGTCTTTCTAGATATTTTAAATAGTTGTTTTCTTAAATTCTTAAAGTTCATCGAACACAAAAAATAGAGAAAACATATATGCTATAGATACAGAACGTCCATCAATGGTGAAGTACCTCATGATCACCTCAGCAACTCTTTCCCAGGGAGGAAGGAGGGATTCTGAATATAACCAGAGAGATACTTTGTTGGCTTCTCCCCTTTGGCAATAAAATCTTGAAGCTCCTAGAGGTTTCTTGAAGTATCTGACCCCGAGGTAGGAATGTCGGTGTGAGGCGATGACATTTTGGAGATGGTGAAGCGGTATTGCCAATCTGGACTCAAGTGCATGACCGGGTTGTGAGGGAACCATATGAGACCAACGCCGAGTATCTAGACATCCTTTCAAGGAACATCATTATGCCATTGTCCCTAAGGATGTTCCAAACATCTTGGTCCTCCTGAGATAGGTATAAGAAGTAGGTTTTAATTGCTTTAGTTGACCTCCCATGTTCAGAAAATCATGAATGTGCGTCGAGGTGAAGATCCGTGACTCGACTTTAATAAGTTCACCATATCTATGGGAGCCTTCCACATCATCCATCCTTCTAAAATGGAAATAATTATGATGCAAAATGGTGAATCTTAGATCCGGATCTACATGAGTGTGGTAATACTTGATTACTTTATCTATTCCACTTTACTAGCTTTACACATTTTATAGCTTTGTCGGCACTTGAATGATTTATCTATTGATGACCTCGAGACACTAGTGCCCAATTGGGACAAAATTACCCGGGCGTTACAGTCCCTCCAGGCACTCTATCCTTCTTTATCTTCTTCTTACTCTTTTGGGTCCTTTTTGGCTTTTGGTCACCTTTTAACACTTTGAGTGGCCTTTTAGTTGTTAATTATGAAATTCAAACAATGGAATCATATATATACTTAGTTAATTGTTCTATAGAAGGGGCCTATCACTTTAAGCATTATCTATCATCACCTAAGCTTGCACAAAGGCACAAGAGCATTACAAGGCATACATCTAGCACATTCATACAAGGAAAAAGTTTGCATTGATCTGCATACAATGCGCAAGAGAGGGGAGTCTATTCTATTCCATCAAACACATTTTGCATACTCCGAAATCTAGACCTAACCCACTATCATCGTGGAACTTACACAAGGGAAACCTTGGACACACACACATACACACAAACACACACACACAAAGAACTACATGAAGTCTAAGATGTAGTTCAATGCTTGGTCGTAAGTTCACTCTTCGGGTGACCACTTGATTCAATAAAATATAGATGCATTTCATTAAAATTTGATAGCAAAAATATGCTATAAATGATATACAATGAAATATAAATGCTAAACAATTTATTTAATTTTAACTATGAAAGGAAATGAGATGGGTAAGGTACTTATCTTAATTTTTCTTATCCTACAGTGAGTCTAGATTGGAAAATATGATGAAACAAAAGCATAGAATGTTGCAACAAAGCACTATAATATGTAGTAGAGGTGGAAATGGATAGACTAGGGCACTTGGAGAGGGACAAGGGCACCCGTAGGTGCCCTAGGCATGTTTTGGACACTGGGTCTATAGAAAAAGTTAGATCTTGGTTCCGATATGGTCGCTTTAGGGCTTTGCACTTGTTTGTTTGTATGTTGCACTTGGATCATTGAGTACTGTAAACCTAAATAAAAATATTCTCCTGTAAAACCCTAAAAAAGACATCAAATCCTAAAAAATAAAGATGTAAAATGAGGGGTCGGACTGTCCTCAGTTGTCACAATGGTGAACTTATGACTGAGCATTGCACTACATCTCATAACCAATGTAGTTCTATGTGCTTGTGTATGCAATAGTTGTCCTAGGTCACTCTTGAGCCAATGACACCAAGATAGTGGGTGGTAGTTAGACATCTATCACTTCCTAGTTGTTTTTGATGAATTTTAAAAAAAAATTGTTTTTAAGTTTCTTAGAGTTTGAACCTAGACAAGAGAGGTGAAGGTGCTAAAGACCCTCAAGACACTAGCGCCTCAGGCATGGGTGCTAGTGACCTGCTTCTAGGCACGGCATCCCGTAAGGCTTGGGTTGAGCCCAACGTGATGTAGATGTGAAAGTTGATGTTATAGGTAGGTGTGTTTGCATATGTATGATGTTATAATGTCGTGTTTATTGTTGTTTTGTGGTGTGTAGAGGTATATCCATTCAAGAAATTTTCATGGTGGCCATCATTTGAGTATGTTGCTAGGATTGGGGTTGTTAGATGATGAATGGGATGCTCTAGATCGTGTTGACTGTGATACATAACGTGAATGGGGTATGTTCCCCATAATATTCCTATGTTTACAAGTTTTTGCAAGAGGTAGTGTGCAAATACTTGCACCTTTTGGTAACCTATAAGGAGATGACAATTGATTTGGAGGACATGTATCACATACCGCAACTACTTATTGTTAGTGAAAGGGTTTAGGTTATGGCCGTGGATGATGCACAAAGGTAGATAAGGGCCACTGGGCGGTATTTTATGGGGACTTGAGTTCACACTAAGGTCCATATTAGCTTGGATGCTATTATGATATCGATGTTACGTGATTATGGAAGTTTATTGCCATGGTGATTGCTTCATCAATTGTAAAGTGGAGGGTGGTGGTGTAGGCATCTTGTATAAGATGCATGATATCTACCATCGAGATAGAGGAAGAGAACACGAGGTATGCCTTGGCACAATGTGTATAGGCTCACTTGTACAGGATCATGAGGAGTATGGGGGTGGTATTAGAGCTACTACATTATTACATGTATGGGCCTATGAGCATATTGTGGTACTGAGGCCAATTGGTGGACCACGAGGAGAGTGGGCGAGGCCGAGATATATTTGTTGGGAGATGGGTAGGTGTTTATATAGGAAGATGGATATAGATACCTATAGAGTGATGTTAGATTGTATGGGCATGATCTTTGTGATATGGAGGCCATACCATGACTATGGGGATGGCCAGAGGATGCAATAGAACTATGATGCATTTGATAGACTATGTGGTTAGAGGATCGATTTCTAGGGGTGACCGAGTTATTTAAGGGGAGCACGTGTCACGCCAATGTGACATGGCTTAGGATGTGCCCCCTAGAGCCATATGTATGGGTGAGAGATATTAGGGTATCGTGAGGGAAGGGGCTAGAACAGGGCCCACAGAGCACAACTAGTACCTCTTGGGCCAAATGATGCTAACATGGAGATAGAGCCGATAGATATGGATGATGTAGGGTGTATAGATGCCTACCGTGCATGGTGGGCATCACATTGGTGGGTATTTTTTTAGTCTTTATATATGTGGCGGGAGCACCGCCAGAGGGTAGAGGGGCAAACACATGCCCCCTATAGCATCATGGTAGTGATAGTGATAATAGAGCTTGAGTATTTACATAGTGATATTTGGTGAGTTGTTATTTGGTTATGTAATTGTCAAATACGTGGATATATGGATGCGGAGTGATGCCTATTGGTCTCGATTATGGACACTTCCATTCACACATTGACACGAGAATGTGCCCATCGATGTACTTGTTGGTGGAGGTATGTTAGAGTGTGTGGACACTATCGGGGGTGAGTGATGAGACCAAATTAAGTCTCATCCATTACACCAAATAACATTATTATTTCTCTTATAAAGTGGATTTAGATGTAGTCTTAAGAACTATATAGCTTATTTAAGATTAAATGTAGAATATATTTGATCTATCTTTGAAAAGTCCATTGAAATCTGAATGTTTTCATTTCCTAATATTTCTTGTAAGTTGGAATGCAATATTGTGTATGAGCAGGTCATTTGATCTCTTGAATGTATTACAACAAGTGTAATACTCACATAGCTAAGAGCACATGACTCACAAAGATTGCAACATTCATAAAGGAGCGCATGACTCACAAAGAGTGCAAGACTCACAATATAAAGAGCGTCGAACTTGGGTGTAGGAATCAATTGGTACATCATAATAGAATCAATTGGTTCACTTTGGCATAGGACTCAATTGGTGCACTAGAGCAGGACTCAATTAGTGCATTGGTGCAAGACTCGCTTTGGCGTAAGGCTCACCTTTACATTAATATAGGAATCGTAGAATCAACACAACTCCAAATGATAATTTGAGAGAGGATTTTGTTCCTCTTATTGCTAGGAGGAAAAAATCTCTCCATTTTAATACAAAATAATAGTTTTGAAGATATCAATATTTGAAGAAGAATGTTTTCAAGCACATAGTACTAGTAGAACTAGCAAAAGAATCACTCTAACTAAAATTTTAGAACTCCAAATGATAATATGAGAGAGGTTTTTGTTCCTCTTATTGTTAGGAGGAAAACCTCTCTCCATTTTTATACAACAATAATATTTTGAAGATATAAACATTTGAAGAAGAAGATTTTCAAGCGCAATACTAATAGAACCAACAAAAGAATCACTCTAACTAGAATTTCAGAACTCAAAATGGGAATCCGAAGAGATTTTTTGTTCTTCTTATTGTTAAGAGGAAAAACCTCTCTCCATTTTTACACAACAATAATATTTTCGAAGATATCATCATTTGAAGCAGGTTTTCAAGTGTAGGACTCACACATGCAACATCAGATTCACTCTAACCAAAGTTGAAGATCTCCAAATGAGAATCTGAGATAATTTTTTGTTCATCTTATTGTTAAGAGAATATCTCCATTTTTACACAATAGAAATAATTGAGGAGATATCTTCATTTTAAGTTTCAACAGAATAAGGTTGGAGAAAAGTAAATAAGATAAAAAACATAGGTTAGTAAAACTACAATTTATCCCTCATTTCTTAATGAAAATGAGAAATTCAAGATGTTTTGGAAATATTACAACAAGGAGCACCAAACCCAAAAAGGTTTGAATATATTATTCCAAATGAATTCATAAGTAATGATCATAAAATCAAGGATGAGAATATGGTGGGACAACTGTCATGTTGAAAGATTCAATCATGCAAGAGAAAACTTAGCAAATGAAAATAAATAGTTAAGTGCACATGGAAGAGATGGTTCAATATAGAATTGTAATATTTTATTAATTCTCTTCCATGTTTATCTCCTTGTCATATGGAAGAAGTAGTCAAGTGCAAGAGGAAGAGGTAGTTCAATCTAGAGTTGTAGTGTTTGATTAGATCTCTTCCATATTTGTCTCCTTGTCAAGAGGAAGAAGAAGTAGTTAAATCTGAAGTTGTAGTGTTTGAATAAATTTCCTTCCACATTTATCTCATTGTAAAGTGGAAGATGTAGTCAATTCTTGCCCAAGATTATAGGTAGGTAGTTCTATAATCTTGGAGTATTGGCCAAGGGATGAGTTATAAATATCTCTCCAAGGAATTCAATGTAACAAGTGGTATGAAATGGATTATTTTTGTAACATCATTTTTGATTAATAAAATCCATAGTTTTAGTATTTTGACAACAAATTATTTTTAGTTTTGCTAACCCAAATCGAGGGAAGAGCAAGGGCCCACTCTTACCCAAGGAGGAGGATGATTTATTGTTTTTAGAATAGATTTTTATTGTTTTTTTTTGTTTGTTTAAATCTACACTGTGTGTTTTATTTTACTTTGTTTGTGAAGCTTCACATTTATTTGTTTACTGTCATTTATCTATTTTTAGTTATTCATTTTGTTTTGATAGATCATTTTTCCTTTTATTGATTTGAGTTTGTTAGATTAGATTTTCTTTTAGTAATTTATTTCAGTTTGTTATATTAGATTCATTTTCAGTTATTAAATTTTCTTTCAAGCATTTTCAATTCTAGAGCAAAGAATTGTAAGATCTTGGTTTCCTTTAGCCCCTTTTGTAGATATCCTTGGACACCACCTAGTTTTGACATTCTTTGTGATTAAATGATGGGGACTCATAACGACCCTTGTCAAACGAGCATGCCCATTTGTTCGAGCTAGTGGTGATAGTAACACCGACTTGTACCATACTACTAGGTGAGAGGGATGAGGCACATGAGGAGGCATGTCGAGATAGAGAGGTTATGGGTGGCAGTTCCTTAACACATGATGTATTTGTGAGATTCGTTGAGTTATAGGGTCGCTTTGTAGAGCGATCGATCGAGGTGACATTATTATGTAGGTGGGTGGAGAGATATAGGGGCCGTGATCGGTGGCGTAGAAGTAAGTGAAGCTTCTAGTTCTAGATCTCTTACATTGGCATATAGTGATAGTGATGACGAGATATGATATGTATTGATGTATTGATGTAGGGGAGTTTCCCCTAGCGATGAGATGTTTTGTAACTGTGATTGTGAACTATATATATATATATGGACTTATTGGCGTATTATTGTTGTATTTGATGTTTATTGATGTGATGATTGGGACTTTTATCTTGATGTATGATGCATTTATTGTTGCCATATGTGATACATTATGCTTTGAGTATTGTTTGTATTTGTTGAATTGATTTGTAATGGGTAGTTGTTGATATTGAGTAATGTGATTATAGATAGATAAATGATGATATAATGTATATGATGATAGATGATATATGTAATGTGATTGTGAAAAAGTGGATTGTATGTATGAATAAAGTTGTGATGAATGATAAAGTAAAAATGAATAATGTGTAAGAGTATGAGATGGTTGTAATAGTGTAATGAAGCACATGTTAGTATGATGAAGAGGGGGAGGAGAATAGTGATGCCCTAGTGTATAGATGATAAGGTTCATTTATATAAGACCCCTCAGTAGTCAAGAATGAACCATAAAGCAAGAGTGTGTCATCGGGAAGTGATATGATAGTGTGTGTGAGATAGATAGATTGATGAAGCGTGTAGCGCAAGAGATGAAGCAAGGTTCTTATTATAATAGATCCCTAAACAATCATGTAAGAACCATAAGAAATGAGTACATAAGAAGGTGGTAGGGTGATATAAATCACCTACCAAAGACCAAGTCGATGTGGAGCGGTGGAAGTATGTAGAATGAAAGTAACATGAGTATATGAGCTTAACCGAATGTCATGTGGAATGGTACCAATGATGGTTGATGTAGTGGTGGGAAGTGGAGATGCCAAGGGTTGTGAAAGATAATTTGTAAGTAACAACATGATGTAATAGATGAGATGGTGCGGTGGCGGACGGATGAGATGGAGAATGCATATAAGCAACAACCCGTGGTGGTGGATGAATACTAACCTTAGAGCTATACAAAGGAGATAAATAAACCGAGTAACAACACACCTATGTGGGGTGGATACATATACCACTCACGAGAGAAAGAGCCAAAGGAAATTCCACCCTTATATTCTAATTGTTGCAAGTGATCATGAAGGGCACAAGGGTCATGTCATGATGGCCATTGATACGATGATAACTACAAGAAGGTATATCATGTTGGTGTTACAGCTATGAGGTGAATGTTGTTTATTTGAAGGTAATTGAATCAAATACTCGTAAAGAAAGGTACGTAATACATCATGATGTCGAGTGTGATGAGAAAAGTATAATGCCTCTTGTGAAATAGGTGTAAAATTATGAGGTGTAGCTCGATGCAGAGGAGTTGGAGGATGCTTATGTAATGGAGAAGACCGAACTTACTTATGAGGTGTGTTATCCCGTAAAATTGATGAGGGAAATTTTGTGGGTAACCATACCAAAATTGTTTTGGTCCTCGTCGGGGCCCTTCAAAGATTCGGAACGTTATAAAATCCCTTTCTGGGAAATCTAGTTCTCCGAACTTAGTCATTTTGGTCCTTTTTGGTGGGCGCACCTTTTTGTCATGCAACACAGACTTAATTTGTGCCCCTTCATTTCCTTTGGCACACCCTTTGAAGTGTTAACAACAAAATTGTTGCGCCTCCCCGTGATGCACCTTTCTTGCATGCGCCAAGGCACATGCACGCCTTCATGTTAACAACTAAATTGTTGCGCCGTGTTTGTGCGCTGGCGCTCAAAATCTAGTGTGTTGATGCTTGATTTGCGCAAAGGCACACATAATCTAGTGTTGACATGCGTATATCCGCGCCAAAGGGCACAAATTTCTACGTGTCGACACACATTTTGGTGCGCCCTTTTAAAAGTGGTTGGCGCATTTATTACACCTTTGCCTATATATAGGCGCATCCGCCCTGTCACTTTCACAATCAGAAAACACGTGATAAATTTTATTCCTCTGCACCTGTCAGCACGCCCGTCCTCCTCGTGTCACTTTCGTGGACCCCACTTCGTCTCTCACATTCTATATATTCCGGGTAAGTGGTTCTCACTCTTTGCATTTTGTTTTGATTGTTTGTGAGGTTGAATGCATTGTATCTGAGGCTTAAAACCCCTACCATTCTTGCAAATCTCTCTTCCCAAGCTATTTGCACCCTCTTTCCAGATCTGCTGGCCAAGAGGGCTCTGCCTCAAAAATGGATCTAGACCTCTTTGCGTTGTGTTCCTCCCACTGTCAAAATATGTCAAGAAAACCTGAAAATCATGAACTAAAGAGTCAAGAACCTAAAAGTTGTTTTCGGGCTGCGTTTCTCCATTGGCGCACAATCGCCACTCCTGCTGCACAAAACATAGTCATGCCAAAGGCGCACTGTTCCTACTTGCAACACGCGCCCTTCTTGCGCAAATACAAAAACTAAACATCTTTGGCGCAAGCACTCCTCTTTACAACAACAAAGTGTCATGCAAGCTTTCCCTGCGCCGCGCCAAAGTCCCCTTTGCGCACATAAAGTTAATGCTACACGCGTTAATCCTGAGCCCTTTGGCGCACCAAAGTTTCATGTTACATGCAAAATACATGCGCCATTGGCGCACCCTGCCCCCATGTAACACCAAAATTATTTGCGCTCAGTATAAACCGCATATAATGGCACAGGCGCACTCCTCTTTACAACAACAAATATGTCATATGAAAAATCCTTGTGCCTTGCGCCCTTTGGCGCTGATTCATTCCTTGCAACGCTCTTCTTCAGTGCGCCATTCTATTAGCCCCGGTCTGCAGTATTCTTGCGCCCTGCGCCCGAGGCCTTAAAATTGCTAACTCCTTGTTTTGCGAAGCTTTAATGGAAGATCTGACAGCTAATATGGCTCTTTGGCGTTGGACTTCTCTTCTTCTTCTTGCAGATCAGCAACTGAGCTCAGATCCACATATGTCTACATCAAGCAAAAGGCCAACCAAGTCAAAGGGTAAGGCTAAGCTTACGGAGGAAGAGATGAAGTATAAATATCAGAGGGTCAGAATGCCCGAGTCCCAGGTAGAATGCGACCTAGACATTAGAGACTCCGAGCTCGGTCACATCGACATGGAAGATTTGGAAGAGGCTAGAACGGGAGAGTCACAAGAGGTCCTTGGATGGACAAGTTGGTGGGAAATGGACTCGCATTTCTTTGGAGGGATCCGTCAAGTGCAAAGTAAACTACGAATTTATGATGGTGGTGGCCCGTTGTTACAACAAAGACACAAGGTGTGTCGAAAATGAAAAGGGCGAGGTCGTAATCAACCTCACTTCCTGGCACTTCGAGATCATGCTGGGCATTCCTCACCACCGACACTTTGTGGCTGTAAGTCAAGAGGACTACACCAAGGCATGGGAGGATAATGAAGACAAGTGCATGCAACTGATGAACGAAGTCTACTTAAAGAACAAGAAGGTGATAACCAGATGGCCACAGGTTATTCACCGCAGTGACTTCTCCGAGGAATTGAGTGACACCATCACATTCCTAAGTAGAGTTTTGGGATTTTGATGCCCATTACTTTCACAAATGGATGCTCAGGTATCTTGAAACTATGAACAAGAATGTGCCGATCAGCGCTTCGAGTGGGTGGAGATCATAAGCAAAGCACCATATCCGAGCAGCTCCAACAACTCACCACAACGGGGAGGTTCTACATGAACTCCTACGTAGTCTACGCCTGACCTCGAGAGGGATTATCCGATCTTGAGCCGATGCGGGTTTGTCCTCGAGTAAAAATATATGAATACTACCGGAGATGAAGCTGGAGAACAACATCCCGTAGTTTACAAAGATCAATGATGCTTTCTTCTATGGCATCATCTACATTTTGAGGCCAAATATGACTCATGGTCGGATGACCAAGAGCATAGTCACAGCAACTAAGAAGTGGGGGGCACTATTTACCCAATTCCCCACCTTCACCTATCTCAGAGTGGCCAACTTCTTGGGGGAGCCCACCAAATTGCCGAGATATGCGGCCCCAAGTTGATCTATTGAGCCGTCTAGATGACTCATCACCTACCATGAGAAATGTTTGAAGAGAAAGAAGGGTGGAACTCCTTTCCCCCTTACAGTGGGCAGATACACCTACATTTCTCACCACAAAGCCCGGGAAATGTTTGCAGAGCTAGAACTGCTCAATCTAAAGCACAACTTCCCGACAAGGCCCACTTTTGATCCAAGGAATTGCCTTCCCAAGGAAAAACTCGATCCAATCCACATTCCACAGATCGAGGACATCTATATCGACCTGTATCATGAGGTCGAACTTAGAAGGAAGGATCACTCCCGCTTGGCCTTGGTAGAGATTATTCAATACAGCATGGCCATCATTCCAAAGGGTTATCAAACTACCGATCAAGAAGTTGATCAGGTGTATCTGAACACAGATGAAGACAACTGGCCGTTTGCTGCAATTGATAGGACAAAAGCGCCCCAGACCATCGAAGAAAGGGTCAAGGAGACATTGCGGAGGCGTAAAAGCTCAAAACTGGTGCAGAATGAATGGCCTTATCTACCTCGGAGTAGATTTCACTACATCCCCATTGGGCAATGCACCTGTCAGGCCAAAGCATCTACCTAAGGGTAAAAGCAAGGATAAAGAGGGCGAATCAAGCTCTGCTCAAGAAGAAACTCCTGAGAGCCCTCCTTCCACCACACGAGAACAGGTTGTAACTCTGGCATCCCAGGAGAAAGAAGCGGCGGTGAGTGTCCCAATGAGCACATCCACTCAGGGTGTCGCCACTACTACAACTACTGAGGTCCCTTCTATCCCTTCTCCCTCTCCTCCTTCTCCTCCTCGCGTGACTCAAGTGACCATTCCTTTGGTCGTGTCCTCTCCCCCATCTTCTACTATTCCCCCTTCCTCGTCATCCATCTTCTCTTCTCTCGCGGAGTTGTCCCCCACCATTTCTTCTCTCATCTCTCAGCTCCCTTCCTTTCCCATGTCTACCTCCCCTGCAGTATCCCTTCCTCCCGTGAGCACTTTCTCGGCCTCCCTCTCGATGCCTCCACCAAGTGTCTCTACCCATTTCCCCTCATCCACTACATCGGCTGCTCCCTCTTCTACCTCGGTCCCGTTCCCTTAAGTCCAGCATGGATCTCCCAGCATCTGAGCCAGCAAAAGAGGAAAGTCCCTATCACACCGATGGACTTCTCTCGTCATCCCAGCAAAGGGGGCTAAGAAGCAAAAGCCTATAACCCACTTCTCTTAGAGTGCATCGGGAGAAAGAGTAATGGAGATCGCATATCCCAATCCTTCAAAGGATAAAAAGGATCTGTCTCCGACAAATTATACAATGACCCAAGTCACAATGGGAACATCTTCTAAAAGTCTTCAAGGAGGCCCTATCTGCGGTAGATGCCCTTTGCAAGAAACTGCAAGAAGCAAAGGAGGAGAAGAGGTTACTAAAAGAACAAAACAAACATCTTCTCCACGCCCTGCAGAAAATGGGTAGTGCACCTCCTACAACTGCCACTGAAACTCCTAAGGTCCTAAGCCAGGATAAGATAAATGAGTACACCAAAATTGGTGAACAAGGTATGGCAGTTTCCACTGGAGAGATCAAATCCTCAAAGACAACGAGGAGGTAATAGTCAAGTTCACCGAATTGTATTAGAACATTAGTTAGGTGAACAAAGATCTCCAGGAGATCACAAGACCTATCTCCGAAGAGTTGGACCACGCAAGGTTGTAATACGAGATGTTCCAAAAATGCTCATTTTCGCAATCGATGATTTGGTGAAATCGGCATTTTCAATCACCCAGGTGCCCAAAGCAAGATCCTTGTGTTGGATTACCAGGTCGATCAGATGGAGTTTGTCCTGGAGAAAATTGACAAAGTCAAGGAGGAAGCCCTGGATGCAATACACCAAATGGAGCAAATTTTTCTAAGGATGTCTCCAGGCTTGCTTACTCCTTCTTTCACCTTGAGGAAGGCAGACGAGACTATCCGGATCTTTAAGGAGATTGTCTCGTAAGGGCTAGGGCCAGAAGCCACTTTTGACACCAAATGCATCAACAACCTTCTGGCTTGCCATGATTTTTGGGGTTCTTGATGGAGGTAGGAAATGAATATTTCAAACTCCCTGAAAAACTCAGAGATGAGCGGGAGACTTGTGAGGTCATCGGTGACCATATAAAGGGTCCTGCCTCAGGATCAACTTCAGCCAATGATTAGTAAATTCATGGAATATCAGACTCAGTTCCACATCACCTCTCCCGAACAACAACAGAAGCAAGATACCCCCTTTCAGCCGTGAGACGACGATGAATAGCTTTCTTCCTCTTGGCTTCCTTTTTGTAAATATCTAAGAGTATGTTGGTACAAATGATGACCTCATCCATGTTGCACCATGGGATGTTGTCATCCACCAAGTTGTCCAAAGTCAACATTGACTTTTAGATATTTTGTAAATATTTTGTAATTAGTTGTTTGCTTTTTGCCTTCTTTCTTCTCCTTCTTCTATATATACTTGGATACTTGTTGTATTCAAGAGATGGATACTTTTTAGATGAAAAATAGAAGTAAGAGGAAAAGACTTTGAGCTTTTGTAATCAGAAGAAAACATTAATACAAATATTGAGACTTTGTCTGAATATGTGTGTTATGAGCATTTTAATGTTTCTTATGTTAGATTTATGCGTTTATTTCTGTTAAATCTATCTCTACTTTTTGTCATTTATTCATCGTATTATTGCTTTTTGCCTATGCAAGTAGGTTGGATCTGTTTACTACCAACCCAAAACATAGACCCTCCGACCCTTACGCTTTGGAATTCATTTCTTTTCTCCCTTCGATCTATCCTATCTCCTCACCCGTTTCTTTCCCTTCTTTTCACGGTTGGAAATACCCCTCTTGGGATGAGATCCCTACCCCCAAAGGTAGAATATTGTGAGACTTGCATGATTCTTTGGTAGAATAGCAATAAACTAGTTTCACTTTTTCGACTCAAAGAGGGCTATGCCCAAAGCACACCGTTGGCTTGTCTATCCATAGATCTATCCACCCGATGATGATTTTCGGACCAACAAGGTGGAGAAGATGGAGACCATGGAGGCTACTCAACATATGGGAGTGAAAAAAATAGATGATACAATAGTAGTAATGATAAGAGGAGGATCATGTGTAACAAGGAGATCTTGTTCTAGATCAATCACCTTATAACATAAGAGTGTGAAGGATTCACATGTGTCATATTGCAATTGTTATTTTAAAGCAGAAATCAAAACACAAAATAAGATAAATTACTTCTCTAAGTCAATAGGATGGAAGACTAATTGATGCATGCAAGTATTGAATCATAAAATGTAATCAATGATAGGTTATGTTTTTCCTTGATGTAAGCCAGGTAGATGATCATATGTGACTCTAGGGCATTTTTGAGTATGAAGTGATGAATAAAAGCTTCTTCCATCTCATAATAGGTACTAATAGATCCAAAGGGTAGATGTGTGTACCATTGGAGAGCGTCATCTGTAAGACTATGGCAAAAGGCTTTGAGCAACAATCAATCATTAGAGTATGAAGCCATAGCTATATGGTAATGTTTGAGATGCAAATAGGGATTTCCAGTACCATCAAAGCATGAAAATGTAGGCATAATGAAATCCTTAGGAAATGCTGAATTGTGAATATTTTTCAGAATAGGATTGCCATGCAAAGAATTATTATCGATAGAAGCATAATAGGCCTTTATTTCTAGTGTGAGAGATTGGACTTGAGATTGTAAGTGGCCAACAACATGCATGAGTGATAAGATGTCCTGTGGAGGAATGGTAGAGGATGACAATAATGTATTGAGTGGTTGTAATTTTCCATTATGAGTGATCATAGGAATGTCAAGAGGAGACATAAAATATGTTGATGCTAAGGGCACACTAGATATGGGTGTCAAAGAAGTAATAGGTGGTGAAGAACATGGAACATCAATAGAAGTGGTAGGACTAGCATCAGAAACATCATTAGGAGATGATGTAATAGAAGGAGATGAATCATGCATGTTATTAGAGACAATCTTAGAAGAAGATGAAAGCGGAGTGGGGATTCACACTCAACAATATGTAAAGAAGTAGAATCATGACTATCATGTGTCTCATCAAAATCAAACAAATATTTAGATGCAAGGATTTCATTAAGCGTATCATCAACATATAATGAAGGAGGAGGAGGACTAGTATGTGATGCATCATGAGAAACATTTTCAAAAATGGAAGGAGTATGAGATGCAACTATAGAATCATCTGAACTAGTATGAGAAACAAAATCATGCACATGTTTATTGTCTTCCTATTTGTTAGCTAAAACATTATCATCAAGATTAAGCATGAAACTAAGAATAACATCATCTAAGTTCTCATTAGAAATAACAAAAGGAGTGCGATTGACTAAATAACAAGGTCTATAACCAGAAAAGCTTTTTGGATCAAAAATGATGCTAATGGTAGAATGATCAAAGCTAGTAGGCACATTACATTCATGAGCTAAGAGTTATATTTGAGTATCATTCGGAAGAATAACATCACGATATAGAGTGGTAAGTTCAATGATGGTTGTTTCATCATAGATAGGATTGACACTCACATGAGGCATGACTAGCTGAGAGGGAGAAGAGCTATCCTTATCCATTAGGGTTTTAGTGGATCCTAGGGAAAGTATTTCTAAGCTACGGGTTCACCAAAATGATTCAATAAAATCTAGATGTATTTTATTAAAATCTGAATGTAAAGATTTGTTATAAATGATATACAATGAAATATAAATGCTAAATAATTTATTTAATTTTAACTATGAAAGGAAATGAGAGGGGTAAGGTACTTATCTTAATTTCACTTATCTGTAGTGAGTCTGGAATAGAAAATATGATGAAACAAAAGTACACTTTGTCACAAAAAGCACACAAAAATGCATCCAGAGGTGGAAATGGTTGGACTGGGGCACTTGGAGAAGGATAGGGACGCTCGTAGGTGCCCTAGGCCTATTTTTGGGCACTTGGGTCTATAGAAAAGGTTGTGATATGGTCAATAGGGCTTCACAATTGTTCTCCTTTGTTCACATGTATGTCACACTTGGATCGTCAAGGTACTTGTAAACCGCACCAAAATATCCTCATGTAAAACCCTAACAATACATCAAGACCTAAAAATGAAAGATGCAATATGAGGGGCCGACTATCCTTAGTTGTCACAATGGTGAACTTACGATTAAGAACCGAATGAAATCTTAGACCCAATGTAATTCTATGTGTGCTTGTGTGTGTAATAATGGTCCTAGGTCACCCTCACATCAATGCCACAAAGATGGCGAGTGGTAGCTAGATAAAATGCAAATGTGTGGATGGAATAGAATGAACCCCCTTCCTATGTAGTGTGTATGTAGAATAATGTGCCCAAATGCAGTCCCTTGATGTATGTAGATAGCTAGCCCTTGATAAGAATTATCCGCCCTTATAATGGTATGTATGTTGTGTTTATATATGAATCTCTTTCTTGAATTTTGTAGTCCCTTGATGTATGTAGATAGCTAGCCCTTGATAAGAATTGTCTGCCCTTATAATGGTATGTATGTTGTGTTTATATAGGGATCTCTTTCTTGAATTTTGACACTAATGACCCAACATGCTGACTAGTACCTCGGGATATGAGAGGGAAAAATGAAAAGACCGACCTCAAATGTCAAAAATAATATCAAACACAAAGAGGACATGGGCACCAGGATGGACATGAGCGTATGATGCTAGTGTCTAGTCCTGGGCGCTAGTGTCCAGAGACAAATGACAACAAATGAGTGAGGGATCCTCATGACTTGACCATAACTAGTTGTATGAGTGATAAGTGTGAAAGATAAAATAAATAAGGACCAACAAGACACATAGATGGACTATAGAATGGGTCATCAGTGAATACTTTTCTTACACAAGATCCATATATAAAACAACATACTTAACGGTATAGTAAATAGTAAGAAGTGCATAATTTTATGTCTACAACTGCAAGGGTCAATCCGAATCCACATTTTGCATATTTTTATTACATATGATGTGGTTTGTGGGCATTACTGACTAGTCATCTGTTTTAAATATTACAGGTGTGAGTGAAACCCTACAATGAAATTAGAGCGATAAAGTAAATACCTTCCAACCTAAAAAATCCGAACCTAAGCATCTAAGCGAGACACATGTTCCTAGATCAGTCACTAGTGCCAGGGTGCTCATGTTCTCCCGCAAACACTTATATCCGGAAACCTCCCGAGTCTCAAAACCCTTAGTCAGCCATCTCAACACTATTTCCAGCTTTTTTCCAAAGCAAATACATAGTATCGATCACTCCCAGATCAGCCAAAATGAGCTAAGTCATCATCTCTTTCTCATTTGTTTAGGGTTTTAAATCTTTAAATGCTTATTGCTTGTGAATTCTTGTACTTAATTGGCTGAATATCATTTGTTACAGTAGTTACTCTAAAATTAGATTTAAAGCTATTTAGATTAAATCATTTGGTAAACCCAATGCTGCTCAAACCCTACCTTCCATGTCTGAGATTTCTAAACTATTTATTTACTCAGATATCCATGATCTCAATGCTCATATTGTTGGACACCCTCAAGACCTAGATATTTTATTATTCACTTCCCATGGTGAGGCAAGCAATTAGCTAAGCTCAACCCTGGTATCCAATGATAATACCATTCCTATTGTGAAAATTACACCTCCTCCTACCACCACTCTTCCACCTACATCTACTATCCCCATTTCTATGCCTACCCATATAACCCACTTTACCCTCCCCATTACTTCTCACATATGACACGACTCCTCTTCGACACCCATGACCTAGCTTCATTGTACCATGATTTGCAAGCCCAAATTCACCAGTTACAACAAACCTCTTCATCCTCCTCTCCATCTTTATATTCTTCACTCCTTCATAGCTCTTTTGTACCCACCATCTCCTCTTATCCACTACCTCCTAACTTCGTCACACCTAATATTCCTACCTTCAATGGCCATGGTAACCCTCAGGAATACCTTTTCTCCTTTCACATTGCATGTGTTGACTATGCTAATAAGCTTTCATTACTAGCCAAATTGTTTCCTCAAAGCTTACATGACTATGTTATGCGATGGTTCTATGATCTACTTATCCATTCGGTAACATCTTTTACATATTTAGTCGATGCATTCCTTGCTCATTTTTTATGAATATTGACACTAAGATATCCTATGCACAACTAGCTAAAATCAAACAAGGATCTAATGAACATCTTGCGAGACTATGTCTTGTGGTATAAGAATAACCTTGCCAAAATGACCAATGTTCTAGCTGATTCAAAATTGCAAGATCTATTCATTCAAAGTCTTTTGCCTCCACTCCAAGAGAGTGTCATTTTTGAGACTTCTCCTTATTTTTTATCAATTGTGTCACACACTTAAATTATAAAAAAAAAAACTACAATCTAAGGGAAAATAGAAATATTATGATACTTCCTCCACTTCATCCTCCAACAAGTTCCAAGGAAAATCTATATTCAAACCATCCACTAAGCCTACCAACTCTAAAGCTAATGTCAATGTTGTTTCTACATCAACCACACTTCAATTGTAATCCACGAGGCACACTTTTACTAGGCTACTTTGTGTACCTCACCTCTAATTTAACAAAGATGGAATTCGTAAAACCCTAATTACAGAATCACGTATGATAAATAAGTGCTAAAAATTTGTTGGAATATAGATTATGCAAGCAATAAGATAAATAAATGTGAAAACCTAAGTGTAAGAGGGAGAAAGAAAGATGTATCTAATTCACGCTATCTTGAAGGTGATTTGGATTGGAACAACTATTGAATAGGAGTAGACTATCAAAACTAAGTACAAAAATCTTGAAACTACCTGGATGAGCATGAAATAGGGTGCATGAAAATAGATTAAGGTGCTCGGGCATCGAGGACCCCTAATAAGTTCCTGTGGATCGCGCATGATCTTAGAAACTATTTTTTTTTGTGTAGCACAAGTGTATCTAACCTTCACTTTTTTCACCTGTGTTTGTTGGATGATCTCCAAATTCACATGTAACCTACAAAGAGAAGATGTCTTGAAAAACCATCAAACTACATCGAATCCTAAAAAGAAAAGATGCAATATGGGGATTTAGAATGACCTCGATGATCACCCAACATAGTGAAATTATGACTGAGCATTGTACCTGATCTTAAAATATATGTAGTTCTTGTGTGTGTGTGACAAATCGGTGTCTATGATGCCTTTATGAAAGATACACATGATATCGGGTGATAGCTAGATGTACCAATGTAAATACATGTGCGGATAGAAAAATTAAATTCCCCCCTATGCATGTATGTAGAAAATTCAGTCCCTTGACCCATGTATGAGTGTTATATGGATGCCTTTGATTTCTTTTAGATGCATTTATATGTAACCTTAGTTGATGATAATAGATGCTTATATCTTGGTCCTTTATTTTGGTTAAATAAATTTATATTTATATGATTCCCTTGTTTGAATTTTTCATAATTGATAACTAAAAGGTCGACCCATAAGAAAATAAGATGCTCAAAAGATAAAAGAGGCCCAAAAGAGGTGAGTAATATAGAAAGAGGTTAGGGCACCCTGAAGGACAAGCACACTGGCACCGACATCCTGCCTAGGTGCTAGTGTCGATTCATAGAAGATAAACAAGTAAAACATCAACTGGGATGTAGGGCATGTAAGTTTAGAAAGCATACTAGAAACAAAGCAAAGAGGCCAAAGATAGTTGTCAATTATTAGTTTTATCGATTAGGAATCATATGAATGCAAGTATGTGTTTATGGACCTAGAAATGTACCCAAGTGCATGATTTTATGTCTACATTTTCCCCACTTTATGTTGTTGAGTGAATACTCGATAACATAAAGTAGATAAGATATGTGTACTTGATAACCATTTAGAGTGTGATGGTGATAACATACTAAAGAGATAAGTGAAAGTGTGGAGTGATAAAAATGAAGTATGGAAGCTAAGAAAGAAAAAATGACCCTAGGGGTGAAGAATATGAGTTGTACCTTGTTGTACATGTTGTTATTGTAGCTTGATGTGGAACTACTTCTTGTTGTGTATTAAGGAGGAACTTGCAAAAGAAGAGTGAAAGAGTAGTCAAAATTCATGCATTATGAAAACTCTTTAAAACATGTGTATGTAAAAGTGTGAAAAGATAGTAAAAGGAAAGCATGCACTTGATCCGTGAAGAGTGAAAAGATAGAAAATGTCTTGAAATGTTGTAGAAGAATGAGTTTTTTAGGTGATCTCACGACATGAAAAAAGAGTGTTGGGGAGATAGGTCTATTGTTAGTCTCCTTCGTGATTGCTTCCGAATTTATGAACCACTGTTTGGTGTGATCCATGTTTAGTTCCATATTGTTCTATGTTTGATCCAAGTAGAAAAAGGAGATAGAATGAATTTTGATTTCTTAGGACTATGCATGTACTATGAAAACTACTCTGTGAACTGCTAAAAACTATGTTGATATGAGAAAGTAAATATAACTTCCCCTTGGTCATAGGAACCCAGGAAATGTCGGGAGTGCCCATGCACTAGTTTTCGTATCCGGGCATTGGTGTTTGTGTTGAATTAAGGACCCAAGTTAGAATTTGGGTCATTTCTATAAATGTATATTGTTTTGTTCCTATATTGTGTAGGCATGTACTTTGAAGCTTTGAGCTTTTGTATGAAGTGACTGATTCACGTAATGTATGCCCCCTCACATAGGATGCATGCTAATGCAACATCGCTAGGAGGATGCGGCCTAAAGGCGAGGACCTGAAACTAATACCATGTAGGGAAGAGGGAATGTGTATGGTAAAAACCAAGGCACATGTAAACAATTTGGTTTGAAACATGTGTTAGTAGAAAAACTGACAAGCATGCTATAAACTATAATGTAAAAAAGAAATAATGTAGACAAAGTAAATGTGAAAAGTGGGTTTCACACATGGGACATCGCTCACAACGTCGCAAGACAATCGGGGCCAAAGTATCCAAAATCATATAAGAAATGTTCATACAAGACATAGGGTATAGCCCGCAAAACAATGACATACTATAGAAGACAAGATGGATTAAAGTGTAACAGACAACCATGGTAGTAACTAGTTCTAAGGAAAAGAGCGCACATGAAGCACCCATTAGCATGTTATAAAGATAAACAAGTATTTCAAAGTGTGTATAGATCAAATATAAACTAGTGTTCTAGTAAGAATAGGACTTAGTAAATAATGAAACAATAACACCGTGATGTGTAAGAAAGTAGATGCCCCTAGATCCTTCATGGGACTAGTAATGATTAAGTGAAATATGAATAATATATGCCAAATATGTTGCTATTATACTAGTAAATAAATGAACAATTAAGTACATAAATTAACTCAACAAACTAAGCCAATAAAATGTGAAATCCTAGTTGCAAGGAGCAAGAGAGAGAGAGAGAGAGAGAGAGAGAGAGAGAGAGAGAGAGAGAGAGAGAGAGCATTATCTAATTTGTAGAAAAACTTAGACTATACCGAAGTCTTTGACCAAGTGAACAGGGAAGGTAGAAGCGTCATAAAGAGATCTAGGAAAATGTAGATATGGAGGAGCAAAGGCTAGATAGGGGCATCTAAAGGGGTAGGGGCACTGCGGGTGCCATAGACCGAAATAGACTCCTATGATTGCAAAAAGGTCAAAAACTCATCTTTTCTAGGTCGCAAGTTGTTTGTTATCCTTCATATTTTTCACTATGAGGTTAGTTGATGATCATCAAGCTCTTTGAAACCTACAATGAACTATTGACATGTAAAACCCTCAAATAGACATCAAATCCTAAAAATAAAGATGCAAAATGAGGGGTCGATCATGTCTTCTCAAATTGTCACAATGGTGATCTTATATGGAGTGCTACGGTACATCTTAGACCCATTATAGTTCTATGTGTGTGTGTGTGTGTGTGTGTGTGGAATCATGCCCTAGGTGGCTCTTGTGCATGTCACACTTGATAATGAGTAAGGTTTCTAGATGTAAATAAATATAATATATATGTGTATGGAATAGAATAGAATCCCCTCCTATGAAGTGCATGCGAGAATAATGCAATCCCTTTCCCTTGAATGTTTGCTAGAATGGATGTGTTATCACCGAATCACAACACCCTTATGTTTACACAAGTGCATATACTTGAGCTCACGATGTGATTAGATAACATGGGTACTATCTCTAAGTTGTGGGACTTGCTACTTGAGATAGACCTCAGAGAAAGTTGGTTCTTACTCCTAAACTACCGCCACAATCTAATCTAATGCGGGAAAAATATCTTTCCAAATGTAACTTTCAAGGGACCAAGAGAGAGAATTCATGAAAATGAAAGCCTACACTAAAGTGGTGATACACCAGAAAAGGAGGGGTGTGAGATTAGTCTTCTAATGTGTGAGATACAGAAGCAAAGTGCACACTAAAAGGGGTGGTAACAGTTCTCCACAATCTAGTAAAATGCATTCACAACAACATCCAAAACATACACAATGATAATGAATCCTTGCAAGAGCATAAGAATAGACACAATATTCCTGTAATGAAGGTTGAAAGGGCAAGAAGAGTGCAAACAAACACAATAGGGGAAGATACATCCACAAACTTGTATTTTATTGCTTCATGATATGCATAATTCAATCTACTACAAGATAAGGGCCTGGATCACCATGCAAGGAGTCCAATACAAGGGCCTACATCACATTGGCTTCACAAAGCAATTTTGACAGCTTTTATACAATAAAACTACCTCCCTTTACAATGAGCCCAACACTCCAATTTATAGAAAAATGAGAAGAGAGAGAAGGGGAAAATGGAAATCTTGAAATCTATCCTTCAACATCTTATAAGAGGCATTAAATGGAGTGAAATTATTGTATGTTACTTGAAAAAGGATCCCCATACTCGGTCCTGTCCCAGTGCTTGCAAAGAGAGAAAGAATGATGACCATGCCTCTTAATTACACTCCTAACTACCAAATAAAACACTATCATGAATCCGGCCACATTTTATGAAAAATATCCATCAATTTCTCATAAAATCCCAAATTTATTGATTTTTGTGCATTGGGCTTAGAGCCACGATTCCAACGGTACCAATTTTGTGTGATTTTGTTGAGAAATGCCAAATTTATGGCCATCTGAGTGCGAGTAGCTATTTTGATTTTGCCAGGCATTTTCTGTCATTTGACGAGAATGACCATTAATTGACTAGAGATGAATATGTTTCTTTTATTTTAATATATATACCCTCATAAAAATTAAGAAATCTAGTTTTGTGATGTAGAGGACACCGTGCTCATTCCAGAAAAGTCCAATTTTATGAAAATCAGAGCTCGGAGTGAAAGTTATGGCCATTTGTAATTCGGGGGGTCAAACATTGAATTTTTCTCTTCATTGCGGCTATTTCAAAAAATCGGGTCCACGTGTCCCGATTGTCCTGGAAAAAAATCTCCGCATCACCCGATTCGGGCTTCCTTGTCCCCACGCATCCGCCGTTGACTGCGCCGTGAGGGCCGTTGACCTTCACATTCACCGCAACATATGGTTCCTTTTATAGCGGTTTTTTTGCCTTTGCACATCCCGCATGTACTTTTGTACCGACCATCCTGGACACATTTCTCCATGCCACACACAATGCAATGACTTATAGAAAAATCATATTTTCGCGTCTTGTGCATACTTTTGTCCTCTGTTGTACTTGTGCGATCCGGGCAGACAAAGAAAGCTAATTTGGTCGATTCCTTTGTATTTCAGGCCCAAACCTCGGTACCTGAACCACGAACCTTCGTACGATCTGAATCGTACGATCCACATCCTCCAAACCCGCAATACATTCAAATAAGCATGTGACTTCATTTTTAGATTTTTTCAATTTTTGTTAACTTGTTGGATTTTTTCCTTGGATGGGGAAGTTAGAGAGAAACCAAGGGGACCCAAAACATGATTTTAGGCATTAAATCAATCTACTTGCTCGGGACTGAAGAATTTGATGCATGTTATCAAAGTTACCTTGAGGGGTGAATTTTTATAACAAGATGTTTTGATGCTCTTGAATAACCTTTGGATGCAACCTTAGGTGGTGATAGCTAATGCTTAGTGCTTGGTCCCTTATTATGATCACATAACTTTATATTTATATGATTCCCTTGCTTGAATTTTGTAATTAATCTCGAAAAGGCGACTACCAAAAAGATAAGATGCTCAAATGGCTAGAAATGACCTAAAATATGTGAATAAAGTATAAAGAGCCTGGGGCGCCGGAGGGGACAAGAGTGCCACGATGTTGGCATCTTGGGTGGGTGTTGGTATCTAGAATGAGAAATTTTAAAGTATGAAAATACAAATTGAGTAAAAATGTGTGCAAGACCAAAAGTGGTAGTAGAAAGAAAGAAAATATGGCCAAAGACATGGGTTAATTAATACTTTTCTTACTTAGGAATCATATGAATAGTAGTATGCAATCAGGACTAGATAATTACCCAAAGTGTGTGATTTTGTGTCTACATTTTCCCCCACTTTATGTTGTTGAGAGAAATCTTGATAACATAAAGTAGATAGAGATGCGTACCTGATAACCATGTAGATTGATGGCAAGAAATGTGTCGAGAGACAAGGAAAAATGTGGAGTGATAAAAAGGTGGAGCGTGGAGACTAAAGATGAGAAAGTGCAAAAAGTGATGAGATAATGACCTTAGGGTAGAAACACATATTATAGATGTCACAAAGGTTCCTATTTTCAATGTTGATGCTTTGATGTGTGTCATGTTGTTATTGATGTAGGATGATGTTGAATTATTGTTGACTACCGCTTCCCATACTAACGGACTCATAAAAAGAGAAGAACAAAAAAGTAGTTAAATATACATATATATGTGTAAAAATCATGTAAAGAAGTATGGAAATGCTAAAAATGTGAAAAAGAACATGTGTACCTAATTTTTGATGAGGAAAGAGTGTAAAAAGAATCCTGTAGTTGTTGTAGAAGATTGAGTTTTTGGGCTGATCTCACGCCAGATTGTTTTTGTGCGAGTTTTTTGAGAAATCTCACGCCAATGATATGGAAGAAGTGTAGGGAGGAAATTTTAGTGTCATCCTTCATCCTTTAACTGCTTCCAACAATGTAGAACACCACTACAGATGGTGTATAAAAATCTGATCCGGTTTGACCAATTCCGATCCAATGTTGAATGTTGTATGTATGGTGGGTGCTAAGGACTATCTACCCTATAAAAGCCACTATGTGGAGTGATGTAGACTGTGTTACACTAAAGAATTATGTAACCGCCCCACGGTCACATGCTTCCGTGAAGGGTTAGGGGTGCCCATGCGCTATTATCTTGGTCTAGGCAATGGTGTTTGTACTTATGTCAAGGATCCAAGTTGGGATCGAGCCCTATCAAATGTTGATGACTTTAATGTACCATGAATGTGAACTCTAGTATGGGGTGATTGATTCACCCAAATGATTCCCTCCTCGTTTGGGGAGTACACGATGTCACCGATGGAGTATGTGGCCCAAAGGAGGACTGTCCCCTCGTCTTTTGAAAACTCGTGCCTGTAAGGGATATATGCTTGGTAGAAACTAAGGCACACGAAAACAAGTGGCTAGGAGAAAAGTGTTAGTACAAGAAAACATGCATGTAAAATGTAAGCTAGCAGATAAGAAAACAATGTGTAATCTAAGACGTAAGAAGGAAAAAAACACAAGAAGACAATGTAGATCGTAAAAGAAAGTTTCAAACATGGGACACCACTTATGATGTCGTAAGACAATCAAGGCCAACTAGGAAAAAAGAAGACAAGTGTGCACAGAAGACAAAGTGAAAAGCTCGAAAATAATGACAAACAATGATAAACAAGAACAAGAAATGTAAAAACAAGCATGGAAGAAAATAGACCTGTAAGAAAAATGCTACACATGAAACACCCATTAACATGTCGAAAAGATAAAAGTATGTCAAAATCATGCATAATTCATATAGTAATGTGTTGTGAAATAAAGTTAAACAATTAGACCGTAGTGTGTGAAAGTGGATGCCCCTAGGAGCCATTGTGGGATTGGTAATAGGTAGTGTGCCAAGCATCCATGCTACATGTATAGATCTGTATAATTTGTGATCACAACTAGAAAGCAAGTGAACGCACACATGTGTGTATGATAAAGATAATGACATACACGATATCTATGTAGCATGTGTAATAAGATGTACATGTAACAAGTAAACTCAAACAAGACTAAATGTGACCAAGAGATACAACATGTTGTGGATGAGATGAAATGAAATGCAGAGTGAATGATAGGAGCAACATGCCCCCCGAGTGGATGTGTATGCATGAGATGAGGTCCATTTATATATGCCCCATGAGTAGTCGAGAATGAACTATATAACAACAATGCATCATCGAGAAATGATTTGAATTGTGTGTACTAAAAATATGTGATCGTCAAATGTGAAGCATAGAGTGTATGCATGTGAGTGAGTGATTGAACGTGTGAGTGTGGTGAGGTCCATTTGAGATGTAGACCCTCAACAATCGAGTATGGACTATGGAACTAGAGATGCGTCATAGGGTAGTGACCATAACATGTAAAGGTATATGTCGAGAAAGATATGTCATGAATGTGTAGAGTAGATGCTACATAGAAAGAGATGAATGCACAAAATTTGAAGTGTGTAGTGTCTAATGTGTAGTGTGTGAGGTTCATGTGTATAAGATGCCCTCAATAGTCAAGTGTGAACCATAACATGAGAGTGCGTCATCGGGTAATGAAAATACTAATGTATCAAGATGTGTACGTTGTGTGTAAATATCCAAACGTTATGTGATGAGAAAATAAGATGCGTGTCAATGTTAGGGGGAGAAATAGGTGTGATGACTCCCCGAAGTGTGTGATGATGAGTATGCTATCCGATGAAAGTAAAGGATGAGGGTCCTCCACTTGATGCTTGTGGAGATAAAGGCATGTGATCATGCTCTAAGAGTAGTGGTATATGAGATAGATGATGTGCAAGTGAATGAAGCCTATATGCATGTGACTAATGAGTATACTATGAAGGTGATGGATTCCTACGTAAAAATGAATGCAAAGGTGATGTAAACTTATGTGAAGGAGAGTGCAGAGGTGATGGAAACTTATGTGAAGTAGAGCACGAAGGTGATGGAAACCTATATGGAGTAAAACGAGGTGGTGAAGTATGCCTAGATGAAGGAGTTTTCCTAGTGATGGATCTAGACTGATGTGATGGACTAGAAGATTGATGAGATCACATAGGCCATGTGCGAATAGGTGAGCTAGGATCAGTTTGTGCTTTAGTTTCGAGAGGCCATGAGGACCTAGATGCTCTAGCTGATGCAATGACAACCTCAAGAGGAGGTTGTGGCCATGGAGTGGATGAAGGAACACCATTGATAGAGATGACTTGGTTGTTGTGAATGAATTTCAGATGCAAGTGATTCATGGATATGATAGACTGAGATTTGTGAATCCAATTGAGGCCTAAGAGCATGTCACACCCTTGAATTATTGGTGCCACAAGAAAAGGTACAAGCATGGTGAGAGGACCAATAGTGACTTGAAGCTTGAAAACCCATATGAGTTAGGGATTGGATATGAAATTTTCAAGAGTGGATAGCCGATAACAACAATAAGTATAATAGAACATGTGCTGATGTGCCATGATGGATCAACTTTAGTTTTATTGATAGTAATGGATACGATAGAAAACACTAATGTCTAAGTGATCGAGAGGATAATTTAGCATGATAATCGTGATTGGAGAAAGAAATCATTCGCAGAGATATCTCAACATGAGAAACTAGGAAATCAAGATCCTCGATGTAGGAGGAGGAACTGCATGATATGTATGATTAGCCAAGAAATAATTCGCTTGTTTGACATTTTTGGTAGTGGATTGTTAAAGATCTTGAGTTTATGATTTTCATTAATAGGCGTAAAATCCATAGGATCTAGAAGCTCAATTACATTATTATCAAAGATATTGAATGATATTGTGAAGTTTTAATCAACAATATATAGATATGATTGATGATAGTCACATTATATTTTTTAATCATAATTATGACCTTTCGGATGAGATGGATCTAGATTAAGCGGTAGAGGAAGTGTGAGAATATTACTTTTGCTAAGCCGTGGTAGTAGAATATATGGAGTGATAGTTAAATTTGTGTATGTTCATGTAGGCGGTTGCCATTAAAGCTCTTTAGTATTAGATACATCGTTGACAATGGATTTTGCTTCAAAGAGGTCTAGGTGATGGCTTAAAAAATGATTTACTTTGAAAGTGCGTGGAAGATGAAGCTTGCTCTTGATACTTAATCTTTCCTATAAATAAGAGTTTAGTTTCATGAACCTTAAGAATGTGATAGATTTGATCAAATGATGGGGATGTATAAAAGAGAACACCTGTCTTGGAGAGGAGACAATAGACTTTGAATGAATAAATCATGAAGATCGATTTTGCAAGCACATTAGACATCTTAGCTAATTTGTTTTTGTATCATAAGACATAATATGCTAGATGTTCATTAGATCCTTGTTTAAGTTACGTAAGTTGAGCATATGAGATCTTAGAGCCGATATTGATAGAGAAATGAGTGAGAAAAGCATCGACTAGATGCATGAAAGATGTTACCGAATGGACAAGTAGGTCATAAAACCAACACATCGCATAATCATGAAGACTACGAGGAAGATCTTAGCTAAAAGAATATGATCATCCACAAAATATAGACACGCCAAATGAAACTCTCGAGAGATGTTCCTATGGTTCACCATGGCCATTGAAAATGGGCGGTTTAGGGTAACGAAATTAGGTGGAAATGTGTAAGTGGAAAGCGGTAGGTGTGAATGGAGTGTGAAGTAATAAAGTGGAATCTAAAGATGGAGAAGCACAAGAAGTATCTGTTGCACTTGATGGATTTAAACTTGGAGATATTAGTAAAGAGACACTAAATCTTGATTACCAAAGTGGAAGAGACTAGGTGTGCATAAGAAACAAGAGGTGAAGTGAAATGATTAGTGGGAGTAGGAATAGAATTAGGAACAAAATAAATAGGTGGAATAGTAGAGGTAGGTGGTTGAGTAAAAATGGAAGTGGGGATAGTGGAAGAAGCATTAAGCTCGTGAGTTTGGTGGCTTCATCACGAGCAATGAATAAAATCAAGTCTAAATGATGCAGGACCATCAAGAACTAAAGTGTCATAAGGTCATATAAGACCATTTAAACATGTTTATCTATGTGTGTGTGAGTGAGTGAATGTCAAATTGAATATGCTTGTAAAAATTAAGCCTTAGGTGAGTAAAAGGGTAATTAATTGTTTTAAAGACTAATAAGGACATTTTTAGGTGTGTCATGAGGTGGATATAGTTAAAAACGAGTTGAGAGAGAGAGAGAGAGATTAGGAGATAAGTTTCATTCTATGTCAAGTTTAGAGGTGGTTGAGCTCATCTAGGAGCTAAGAAAATATATATTGGGAGTCTAGTAAGAAGAAAAGAGAGTTATTCGATGGCATGAAGGATGGATGATGATCAAGAAGATGTAATAGAAGATTGAAATAAATAATATGGATACTAGCTTGATGTTGCAAGTGAATAAGCTCTTGTTTTGTGTGTTATTTGTTGATACATGTGGATGTATAATATGTCTCTGCTCCAAAATGAATGCTAAAAGTTAGACATCTATCACCCAAAGAGGGTTTTGAAAGAATCTGTGAAAGTATGAAAAATTGAGATAAGGTAGATGAAATCATAGTGAATTTTTATAGCTCTTGAAATTCTTTAAATTTTCCTGTAGACCCAATTCTTAGCTCTCGGGCCCAAATTAAGGCTTTGCATAACTTTAATTCTAACTAGTCAAACTTGATGAAATTTTGAGGGCATTTTTGTCTGGTACCTTGGTAGAAGTATGCCAATTTTCATTTCCTAAATCACACGTGTGAGAAAGATACAATAGGATTTGTACTGTAGACCGTGACTATGTAAAAAGAAGAGAGGAAATGAGGTGCATGGATTGGAAAATGAAGGAGTTAAGTCACCAAATTTGGTAGAAATCATGTTGGGAGCATTTTAGAGGTAGATCTATCATCAGTAAATTGATATTATAAAGGTAAGTATCACTATTATTCTCCTAGCGGAAAACCATGCCTAATTGGCATAGACAAAGGTGGAAAGGAAGTGTGATTTTATACAAATGAGAAAGGTATGATATTTTGGTGTATTTGAGTACTCCATAAAGGGTCTCTAGATCACCATTTAATTACATGGTTGTTTCAGAAAACTTGAAATATAACATGATTTGTATACTAGAGGGCTACAAGGCCAAGAGGCCTAAACTAGAGAATGAGAATGAAGGGAAAGAGTATGACTAAAAAAAAAGAGTCCAAAACCTTGTTTTAGGTTAGATAATATGTTTCAAGAGTGATGGGGATGATTCATGGCCCTACAGATTATTTTGAGTACTTGGACCAAAAGGCCTACCTAGGTATAGTCTTATATAAGTAAGAGAATGAATGTATAGTGATTGTGTAAAGGATACAAAGTGAGTGGAATGGTCTTAAGAGTTCAGGAAGGGTATGTTGAGATGATGGAGGTATCATGAGAATGGAGTTATGATTCTTAGCCAAGGTATAGTTGTCTCATTGTTTTCCTTTCATATGAATACTAGTAATAATATGAGTATATATAAGGAAGCAATATACCTCAAGTGTTGTTGAGCATAGGAATGGTGTTATGAAATAAGAAAGGAGATCCTCAGTTGCAGGGGAGGTATGAGTTATCATAAACAAGCTTAGAGCTCAAGAAAAGAAGAAAAGGCATTCTAGAAGGTAAATTTTCAAACAAGAAAATATAGAGAAGTTAAGTATAATCCCTTGCACCACTAAATCATGTGGATGCTCGACAATATGATCATTAAGGTATTTGAGATGGGATTCAATGAATTTGCCATAATATTGAGCCATATTGATAAGAAAATAAAATCCCTAGAGAGGAGGTGGATTCGATCGACGGGTTCACCAAACTGATTTAGCGAAATATAAATAGTATATGCCTAATATGATTGCTATCAGTAAAGTAAATAAATGAGTTATTAAGTACATAAATTAACTCAAGAAAACTAAGCCAATAAAAGTGAAACCCTAGTTGTAAAAAGGAGCAAGAGAGAGACTTAGCTGATTCAGTAGCAAAAATTTGACTATGTCAAAGTGCTGATGAAGTGAACATGAAGGTAGGAACCTCGCACAAAGATATAGGAAAATGCAGATTTGGAGGAGCATGATGGACAAGGGTGACCAGAAAGGGGCAGGGGCACACTTACGGGCACCATAGACTCGAAACATGTACTTGTGACTAAGAAAAAGGTTAGAAAATAATCTTTTCTAGGCCACAAGTTGTTTTCTGTCCTCCTTTTGTTGCTACGAGGTCGCACGATGATTGCTTTGAGTTTGTTGAAACTTGCAATGAAGTATTGACCTACAAAACCCTCAAATAGACATCAAATCCTAAAAAGAAAGATGCAAAATAAGGGGTCAAATTGTCCTCAGCTGTCATAATGGTGATCTTACGACTGAGCATTGCACTACATCTTAGACCTAATGTAGTTCTATGTGTGTGTGTGCAGAATCGTGCCCTAGGTGGCTCTTGTGCATGTCACACTTGATAGCGAGCAAAGTAGCTAGATGTAAAGAAATGTAATAGATGTGTGCATGGAATAAAATAGACTCCCCTCCTATGAAGTGTATGTAGAATAATGCAGTCCCTTGCCCTTGAATGGATGCTTTGATGCTCTTGAATAGCCTTTGGATGCAACCTTAGGTGGTGATAGCTAATGCTTAGTGCTTGGTCCCTTATTATGATCACATAACTTTATATTTATATGATTCCCTTTCTTGAATTTCGTAATTAACCCCTGAAAAGTTGACTATCTAAAAGATAAGATGCTCAAATGGCTAGAAATGACCCAAATGATGTGAAAAAAGTATAAAAAGGTCGGGGTTCCCGTGAGTGGATGAGAGTGCTTGGCGCTAGCGTTTTGGTTGGGCATTGGTGTCTAAAATGAGAAATGTTGAAGTATGAAAATATGGACTAAGTAAAAATGTGTGCAAGACCAAAAGTGGTAGTAGAAAGAAAGAAAAGATGGCCAAAGACATGGGTTAATTAGTACTTTTCTTATTTATGAATCATATGAATAGTAGTATGTAATTAGGATAAGATAATTACCCAAAGTGCGTGATTTTGTGTCTACATGTAAGAGGTATAATGCCAAACATCATTACTACATGTAAACATATGTAAAAAGTTTGTATTCACAACTAAATAATAAGTGAACACACATGTGTATATGGAAAAGATAATGACATACAAAATATCCGGCTAATATAGTAAACAAAGTGTACATGTAAGTATAAGCAATCTAGAATAGATGCAACCAAGATATGAAATATTTTACGTATGAATAAGATGAAATGGTAGGAAATTTAGATGTGATAGGAGTATCTTTCCCCAAGTTGATGTGGATGCGAATGAGATGAGGTTTGTATATAAAATACCCCTCGACAGTTAAGAATGAAGCATAGAACAAGAGTGCATCATCGGAAATGGTTTGAAAGGGATGCCTAAAAGATTGATCATGAAGCACAAAGCATGAAATGTAGAAGAAGGTGAGATTTAGTTTAGATTTATACCCTCAACATTTGAGTATGAGCCTATGGAACTAGAGTACATCATAGGGTAATGACGATATAAGAGGTGTATCAATGTATGCACAATGAATGAGAAAGACTAGATATGAAGCACAAAGCGTGATAGTAGAAATTAAAGTCACCCGATAATTATAGGAGGGGGAGTAAGCATGATGCCCCCAAATGTGTGATGTAGAAAAGAGTTAAGTAACATCATCTAATAGATCATCATTGTCATGTTTGAAGCCGAATGGATAAGTGTCAAAGACTTGGTAAGCAATAGTATGTGGTTGATAAGATAAAGAGCCATCACGACGTAAATTGTACATGCCCGTTACATAATATTCATCAGTGAAAGGTGGTAGTAGACATCTATGTGTATACCAATGAGTAATATTTTGTGTATAGTCGATAAATGAATCATTGAAAATAGAAACATGGCCGAAAGGCATGGGAAATGTGATATCAATATGATTAGGATATAAAGTTCCACCAATGTATTCAAGCCAATACTTCCCAAGAGTAAGTGGAGAAGTACGTGCAACAAAGAATGATAAATGGAAGATGTGGAGGCCATAAGCAACAGTGATGTAAACATATCTGTGATAGAGGTGAGGATAATGAGGTGGAGGGAGGATATCATCAAGTGTGAATCCCAACCAAGCTAAACCATCATGCATGCAAATAATATCAAAACTAGTAGGATTAAATGGAATATGTGGCCAATAAGAATTATTGATGAAAAGAGTGCATGTGAAAGGAGGAAGCACTAATGTAGAGTGCTCATGGGAAGATGAGGAAGGTGGTATGACGTCCAATGTATGGATAGACCCCCAAAAAAGTACCATAGCATTAGTAGGAGGGGATTTCTTGAATTTATATTCACCAAGGCCAATAGCAACAAAAGTATCATTGAAGTATGACTCATCTATCTTGATAGGAGTAAAATTAAGATTGCACAATTTGTCATCAATGAGCTCAACAGATCAACCTTTTCATCAAAATCATTAGTGCTGAGATTACCATGATGGATAACAATATTAAGGATATTGTTAAGAAGTGAGGTAGATGTTAGACCGAGAGGAGTCTCAATGAGTGGAGTGGTGGTGGTTATTGGAGTAGACATGATGGGTGAAATGATATCAATAGTATGAGTGGAAATGGACAGAATGCTTGTAGAAGTGGAAGAAGGTTGTGAAGCACTAGATTGACTAATATCATATGTACCAATATTGCTATATGGAATAGGCTGCAATGGAGGAATAGGCATAACAATAACGAGGTTTATGCCACGTAACTTGAACGGATTAGGATCAACAATAGTGGAATGTTCATAACCATCATGTAATAATTTAATACACCGATGAATAGTAGATGGGATAATATGCATTGCATGAATCTAGGGTCTACCCAACAAGAGATTAAACTGGAGCGAGGCATCGACAAAAATAATACCATGGCAGGATAATCTTAGGCCCAAATTGTATAGGTAACATGATAGTTCCTAGGCATGTGCGAGTAGTGGAATCATAGCCATGAATGAGAGTGGAATTATTAGTAATTAGATTATCACTAATTCCAATTTTCCCGAGAAGGGAGTGAGCACATAGATTTATGGTAGATCCATTGTCAATGAGCACACGCTTGATACAAATGGTGCCAATGGTAGTAATGATAAGCAAAGGTACAAATGGATTATCAACAATAGATGGTTGTATGTCCCCATCACTAAATGATATAGCATGTGGTATATTTTGAGAGACCAAATGAGATGTGTAAAGGCCACCGATGAGTTAGTGATTTCAATGTTAATAGAGTGAAGGGTGGCCTCTAATGTTTGACGACAATCAGGTGCATTGCACAATAAATTATAGAGTTATTTTTTCTAGTGTATTCTCAAGCTATTTAATGATTTCATAACCCGTAGAAGTTGTGGTAGGAGTGGTAAAAGTTATAGGTGGTGGAATGGAAAAGGGTTGAGCCATAGGAGGATGAGTGTGACAAGTGGTTACTACATTTATAGTGGGATCAACAATAGGATTAATGAAGTGAGGAGGATGCTGAGTACGAACTTGCATAAAATGAATAACAATAGTAACCATGCCATAAGCCTTAGTTGGGGTGAAAGAAGGATAAGAAGATTGATCCATAAATTGAGAAGAAGAAGAGAGATTTTGATACATACCGAAGGTAGGGTTTGAATGGACAAGTTCATGAAATTATTTAAGAAATATAGAATTTGTAAAACCCTAATTACCGATTCAAATTTGATAAATAAGTGCTAAACAACTATTGGAATATAGACAACACAAACAATAAGCTAAATAAATTTGAAACCTTGAGTGCAAGAGGGATAAATAAAGACTTAGCTGATTCGTGCTATCCCAAAGGTGATATGGACTATAATAAATGTTTAATAGGAGGAGTAGATTGTTGTAACCGAGCACAAAAAATCTTGGAACTATCAGATGAGCCTAAACTAGGGATCTTGGAATAGGACCGGGCGCCTAGGTGCCTATGAGTGCGTAGGAGCTCAAAAACTATTTTTTTTTGTGTCACACAAGTGTCACTAATGTTCGCTTTTGGTCGCCATGTGTCATTGGATGATTTCCAAATTCACCTATAACCTAAAAAGAGAAGATGACCTATAAAACCATCAAACTACATCAAATCCCAAAAACAAATGTAATATGGGGAGTCGTATGATCCCACGGTCACCCGACCGAGTGAACTTATGACCGAGTGTTGTAGTACATCTCATAATCTATGTAGTTCTTGTGCGTGTGTGATAACATCATGCCCTAGGATGCCCTTGTGCAAGATGCATGTGATAGCGAGAGATAGATAGATGTACCAATGTAAAAAGATGTGTGGATGGAAAAATGAACTTCTCCTCCTATGTGTGTATACAAAAATGTAGTCACTTTTCCCTTGTATGAGTGCTAGATGGATGCCTTCGATGCTCTTAGATGCCTTTAGATGCAACCTTAGGTGATTATAGTAGATTCTTAGAGCTTGGTCCTTTCTTTTTGTCACATATATTTGTATTTATATGATTCCCTTGTTTGAATTTTGTAATTAACAACTAAAAGGATGACTCATAAGAAAATAAGATGCCCAAAAGATAAAAGAGGCTAGAAAGAGGTGAGTAATATAGAAAGAGGTCAGGGGCACCCAGAAGGATGAGGGTACCCGAGTTTTGGTGTCCGAGTCATAGAATATAAACAAGTAAAACATCAACTGGGTTGTAGGGCATGTAAGACCAAAAACAAATTAAAGATGCCAAAGGTAGCTTTCAATTATTTTTTTGCTTAGGAATCATATGAATGCAAGTATGTGTTTATAGACCTAGAAATGTACCCAAGTGCATGATTTTGTGTCTACAACCTCCTATTACTACAAATCATCAAAAGAAATATGATTACTCTTCCTCGAATCCTCAATCTCTATGATTATCACCAATGCAATGAGCATTGTATTGATCGCTGCTTTAAGCTCAAACATCTCATTCAAGATCTTATTGATAACAATGTAATTGAGCTTCCAGATTCATCTACTTCTAAACCAATCAATGATAATCAAAATCTTAAAATATTCAATGACCCATTACCAAAACATGATGAGTCAGCTACTAATTCCTCTACCAATCACACATATCATGCCATGCCTCCTTCATCGGTAGCCCTTGATTTTCTTATCGGTATTGTTGATATGCCACCACCAGTTATTACATTCTCAAATCATGACTACCATGCTATATTTTCTTCTAATTCACTGCATATTGATGCTTCTATTGGTACTCATATAGTCAATAATACTTTGGTCCATCCCTCGTCCCTTTCCAATACATGCTCTATGGCACTCTTACTAGCTATTAACTTTCTAATCTCTCAAATCACATTTCCAGTCCCCAATTCTTACAGACATGTCATCCTTCCTATTACTATTGGGTCCCTTACCATACCAAAACCATTCCTCATTATATCTAAAATCAAGATTTGAGACATGGTCTTAGGCCTCCATTGGCTTCGAGCTTCCCAAACTATCCTTTCCATGCTCCAATTATGCCTTAAGTTCATTCTTAACAAACAAGTTATCACCATTCAAGGTATTCCACTATGCACACCATTACCTTGGTCTATTCTCACCTCTTCTTTAGCCCCACTCATGATATCTCAACCTCCCCACCTCTCAAGTCTAAATATATCTTTGTACATAGATCTCCCATCCATACACGACCTACATTAAGAATCCATTATCCTCACCGGTCTATTAGTCCACCCCTTCTACCTAAGTCCCCTACATGGCAACCTATTTCTATAGGTGTTCTCCACATCCTTTACCACATCGGTCTCCCTCACATACACATATTTACTCTCCTACACCACCGGTTCTAGACCATGGTCACATGCCTTCTCCTTCTTGGATACTAGATAAGGGGCCTTCACTCTCCGATATTATTGGATAGATCTCCTTCACTCACAAACTTGGGGGAATCATACTTCCTCCCCCATCACTATTTTTGTCTCTATCATAGCTTATCTATTACACTTCAATCTCTATGCTTCATGATAACTAACATCTAACACCAATCACATAATTTACCTTTCTTACCCGATGACACACTCTTGTTATATGGTTCATACTTTCATGTTGAGGGAGTAATTCTTAAATGAAACTCACATCACACACATTTGCTTTGGGGCAACATGGCCCGTCTCATCTACACATCTTACATATCACAACACACCATCAATTTCCCACATCATCTGCATATCTTAGTTATCTTTACTCTTGTTAGCTTATACTACTTACCTATTGCACTTTATTTCCTATGCTAGTTGGATACTTCATATGTCATGTTTTTCTATACACAAATGCACGTTCATGTGGCATATTGAGGTGAATGTAGGAATTTTATAGATTATTACATGACGTATGATGCTCGACACTACTCTTTACCGATTCACAAGGCTCCGGGGAATCTATCTTTGTTACTCTCATATCCCACACTCACAGTTCTTATTGTTACAAAATTTACTACTTCTTATCACTATCTCTTAATTTTTGTTGCTCTATACATACTTTGACATACTACTTATCTTTATAACATGCTAATGGGTGCTTCATGTGTAGCATTTTCTTATAGGATTTTATACAATCATGGTTATCTATTACTTGCTTATTGACTATTGTTTGCCTCCATTTCATGGGCTATACCCTATCTTTTACTTGATCATTATTTTCTTATGGATGTTTCGACCGATTGTCTTGTGAAATTTTGAGTGATGTACCATGTACATGCAACCCACTTTTGCAGTACCTCTTATCTTCATAGTTGTTTGCTACATACATTGTATTCTGTTTCATGCTAGCTCTTTTACACTAACATTTGTTTGTTAGTCTATCTTGTTTGCATGTGTTGTGGTTTTTACCATGCACACCCCATACCCTATGTAGGTATCATATCTTCGATAAGCATATCAATTTTAGGTCCTTTAGTTTGGACTACATTCTTCTCCATTCCTCACATGCACCCCAAATGAGGGGGACAATTATTGGGTGAACAAACCAACCTTCTAACAACATTAACTCTAGAATAGAAAAACAAAATATAAAATTGGAAAAGGAACATAGTTACAGAGTGGTCTAGAATTAGAAGTGGGTCACAAAAACATAAAAACACTAACACCGAATATCAGACAAGAATGGTGGGTTCTTGTGTCCCACTTGGGTGTTTGCATCCCGAGGATTAAAATGAGACATTTTCTTAGTTCAATATAGTTTCTAGTAGTTTATAGGATGGATCTAAAGTATTAGACACTTAGCTTCAGCTACTTATATAATTCAGTCATTTAGTTACAATTCAAGATTCTACAATATAATTAAAATTCAATTACTATTTAGTTACAATACAATTACAATTCATTTACAAATCATGAGTTACCAATCTATAGTGGCACTTATCACTTGAGAAGCATCATGAAAGGAGAGAAAAACAAAATCTCTCTCCAACACTATTTTCTTGGCTTGAGATCACCAAAAAAACTTGTCCTTGGTGTGATATCATCCAAAAACTCGTCCTTGGCATGAGATCACCAAAAAAATTGCTTTTAACATGAGATCACCCCAAAACCCCACCCTTAGTGGAAGGAGACTCAAATCCACAACAACTCCAAGACAAACATGACAAATTTCTATCTTATACTCTCTCATACATCAGGTACACTCTTTCCTTAACTACTACATTTCACTAATTTTATGTACTTATACATACATTACTATGATATTTCACACATGAGATGATTTACTCTCTTGATCTTATTTTACAAGAAGCAATAAGAACCAACTAATATCAAAAATTAGAAACTCCTAAAACATGTTACTATGTATAAGATTCACCCCTAGGGTCTACCTCCCTCTCCTAGTTTCCACACTTTACATTACAATCACTTCATGCTTCACATGGCTACTTATCCACTCAAGAGTAATGCTATCAAATACAATCCTCCCCAGCTTACAAGGTACACATCTTCTATATCAATTTTGACCCTTTGGTTATGCCTTCGTCATCATCTAGCCGATTTATGCTATCGAGTATTCACTTAACAACATAAAGTGGGGGAAAATGCTAAGATACATGAGTCATAAATAGTCGTTAAATAAGCTAAGATATTTCTAACCCTTCTTTGCACATTAGGGTTTCATGTTTTATTTACTTAGTTTCTTGGGTCATTTATTCTATCTATTTAGTTGTTATTTATTGTTGTATAAAATTTAGATTAAACTAAATTAGGCATCCATATTCCATTTTAGTTTAATCATTTTGGTGAACTCGACTTGATCTTCATGCTTATAGGATCTTCATTCATTGCTTATCATCCTAGAGTTTAGTCATCATGAGTATCTCAATAAATGATTATTTGTTTGTAAATCTTGATCTAAGGCATAAAGTCCAACATCTTCTTACTACTACTCTCATTCATGCTGATATGCATCCAAACTCATTCTATCAAACATTCATTGATGCATTTTCTCATTACATAACATTCAAGTCTAATCCTTTTGCTAATGTTCACACTTTTGATAATGACCCATCTTTGCATATCATGTGTTGAATTTAGAATGTAGGTGTCAAACACACTTTAATTGACAATGGATCGAGCTCAAATTGTGTCCCATGTCATTCCTTAAATCCCTAGGTATTTCCACTCGTGACATTAGTTCATCTTGTCTTTCACTGTGTTCTTATGATAGTTCTGTTCATCCATGTGTTGGTCACATTACACTACCTATCACTGTAGGGCCAAAAAATGTCAACAATATGTTCTTCATCATCGATTTTCCAATCTTCTACAACTATTTACTTGGTAGGCCATGGCTTTATGCCATGCAATTTTTTGCTTCTACTATACATAATTGTGTCAAATTTCTCCATGAAGGAATTGAGTATATTGTTTTGTGCTTGTCATCCATTCCAATATTGTGACCAAGATCCTAACACTAGTCTTACTATTCCACACACTGATACTATAGATGATCCTCAACCTATGGCTTAACCACCTCACTTGCCACCACTTGATGGTGACATTTGTGTGATAGATGTAGTATCTTATATGCCACTTACTACTACTGCTATGATTCCTTATCTGGGGCCTATCCAGTCTATGGACGTTGCTCTATCACCTAAACCTTCACATGTACCACCTACATTAGCACACATTGCATTTAATTGCATGTTATTCATGAATGATTCATACTGGGAACACATTCTGTTTGATCCTATATGCGATGACACTATATGTACACATGAGGGTGGCTTGATTAGAATTTGATTTTGAGGACCTCTATCCTACACCATACACTCATATTTATTATGGGTTTGTTCACATCATGAATGCTTATGGCCTCCATGTATTTCACCTTATGATATTTCTCACATGAGATCCTCGATCTACACCACTTATATTAGGACAATCATGGCTTGATTACATTGGGGGCACTCTTTATCCTGATCATATAGACATATATTTCCCCATGCCTTTTGGTCATGTCTTTATTTGTAATAGTTATTTTCTTGGCTATATGAAAAATCTCACTCATTGGTATGCACACGGTTGTCCACTTCCTCCATTTAATGATGAGGAATATGCCATGGGTATGTACAACTTATGCCTCAATGGCTCATTACATGATCAACCAGACACTATTGCTTATCAAGTAACCAATGCTTATCCATTTGACTATGACCTTGAAAGCGATGATCTTTTAGATGACATTACATGATTGCATCCTTCATCTTACATACTGGGGAATAACATCCAACATATCTCCCCCATTCATCTTATCATCAACGTGTCTTTTATTTTTGCATATTTATACATCAATCTCCTCGCATATACGTATTCATCCATACTTTAGCGTTGTCATTACCCGATGACACAATCTTGTGCTTCGGTTCACACTTGACTCTTGAGGTCATACTACACATAAACCCCACACACCGCATAATAAGCATTATGCACTAAGTCTCTTCACATATCTTGCGTCATATGTCTTACATATTACATCATACACTCTACATTTAGTCTATATCATTTCGACATTTGTGCATCTACACATCATACATCATATTAGTCATCATCATACATGTATCACACTCTTATGGTCTATGATTCTAACATTACATAATCCTCATCTTACATACTACATAGTACACACCTTACACTTTTCATCTATGTACACATCTTGCATTGTATCTTATACATCGTACATTACACATTCTACACATCACATGGTCATCTCTTATCATCGTACATACTACATCATAGAATACATATTTCACTTACTACCATGTGACATACTTTAGGTCCTTGGTCCATTCTCAACTACTAAAGGTTTACAAATCAAATGGACCTTATCATACTTACATGTTCATGATTCAACCTTCTATCATACAAAATTCCTAGGTTAGTGACATACACTATAGGATAAATGGTCACATATTCCTTCATCTTGTAGTGGTATATGCTTTAGGATACATCACCACTCCTATTCATCTCATCGTGATATACACTTTAGGATACATCATCACGTGTTCATCTATAGGTCGCATATCATCACTACACATAAAAATTCATCACATAACATTAGACACAATACATACTTTGACCATTTCTCGATGACGCACTCTCGTTTATGGTTCATTGTTGATTGCTAAGGGGTCAAACCAAATGAACCTCAGTGCATAAAAATCCATTCACTCGGGGGGCACATGGCTCCAATTATCCATCTTGTATGCCATTCCATCCATCCAAAACATACTACATATATTGGTTTCTTTTACTCTTGCTTGCATTTTCTTGTATATGGTCCTCTTATTACACATGTTGTATAAATTTATTGTATGTCATTATCTTTACCATACATACATGTGCATTCACACCTTCTCTAGTTGTGATAGAGATACAATTATCTTACACACAATGTAGACACCCATAATTACGCCTGAGCAATTTACATATTTAAATTGCACTAATTATCTCCTTTCCCACAAGTTGGTGACATATCGTCAATAATGCTCATCTTCTCTCCTATCATCATTAATTAATTACACTACACTAATTAATTAAGTCACCTATCCAACAAATACCCTAATTAATGACCTTCCGTTAATTAATCCTTCCTTCTATCTAAACTAATTAATTATTATTAATTAATTAACTTCCCCTTTCATTAAACTAATAAATCAATATTTAACCTGATTTAATCTCTTCTATAGTCTAAATCATGTTAATATTACTCTAAAAAGCTTTTATAAGCTTACACACCTATTAATTAATCATCTTGATCAATTAATAAACCCCATTTATTCACATGAGTCACTAAAGGACAAGCTAAACCCTCCTAAAGTTAACTCAACCCTTTATAAACCCCCCTTATCCACAACTAACTCAACATCTCTATTATCCCACATGCAAAGGGATGTAGTGTTTCCTTTTTCCATTGGGCTATATAAAGAGCCCTCCTCCTACCTTTACACCTACACCTAAATTATTTGAGAAGACAAAAGCAAAGCACATGGCAAATAGACTAAAAGCTTTCCTTTGTTATTCTTGAGAATTCACCACTTGAAGAGTTAAGCTCTTTTTCTAGCCAAAGTGCTTGGGTCATATGGGAAGAGTCAAAAGGGTCTTGTAGCCCAACTTTGATAAGCTCCCATTCCTAGGTTCTTGGATATCAAAAACAACTAATTTGATTGCCATGGAGCCTACATAGGTCCATTTACTTATTTGTTGGTAATCTAGAGAAGTAGAGGTTTAAATACTTTAGCATGTTAATTCAAAGTTAATGCATTATGCTTAGTATTAATCTTGTTTAGCTCTCATCTTTGATGGTGCTTAGATTTTGTCATTAGCTTTGTTATAGAACTATTTAGGTGGTAGTTCTTATTCATCTAACTTAGCTTAAGCACAAAACCATGCACACATTTGGCACACCCGGTGGGACCTAGTCCCTTGGCATTTTAGTTTAAATTCTATTGTTTTGGCTAACTTTTGATATGCACATGTAGTAATTAATGTCCATTTTCTTGGAATTTTTGCTAATATTATATGTATGGGTTCTTGTTCATAGCCATCATTTTAATGGGTTGTTGCCATTTCTAAACTAACTTGCTAAAATTTGAAGTATTGTGAGATTTTTTGTGTTTTTGCCATGTTTTGGTTACAGGGGAGTGGTACAATCACATTAACAAGAGCGCAAGCACATTTATGGTGGGTGCAAACACCTCTCGGGTGGCATAGGCGCACTGTCAAAGTATGAATCTTTGTCTATTGACCTTGGCGCAAGTGCACTAACCCCGACACACATACCCTAACCAAGGTGCAAGTTTGCTAAAATGAGTGCAGAGACATCATTTAAATCTGTACCTTCACTCTAATGAAAACCCGTCGGACCAACGCATACACCCCTAACCCATGCACACACTATTTTCGGTGGCGCACACATGTTTTTGGTGGTGCAAGTGTTCTAGAATCTGATATTGTCAAGTGAGAAGAATGCTCGGTAACATAAAGTAGATAGAGATGTGTACCGATGTCCATGTAAAGTGATGTAGAAAGTGTGTGAAAGGACTAGAAAAAGCGTGGAGTGACAAAAATATGGAGTGTGAAAAATAAATATATAAAAGAGAAAAAGTGATGAGAGTGAACCTAGGGTAGAAAAAACGTGTGTAGATGTCAATGTGTGTTATGTACCTACATATTAGTATGATGTGTGTGCTACCACAAAATTTTGTTGTTATCATTTATATTGTCATTATTGTTGTTATTGACTAATTTCTTCTCATATAGACAAACCCTGCAAGGAGAAGACGATCAAGTAGTTAAATATGTATGTGTGTGTATGTAAAACCACATGTAAAGATGCATGTATATAGTAAAAAACATGTAATGGAAATGAAAAAGGAATATGTGCACCTGATTCATGATGAGAGAAATGGTGAAGAAAGGATATCCTATAACTACAAGATTTTTAAACGATCTCACGCCACCTTGGTGAAGAAGTGTAGGAGAATGATGCATTATTCTCCAACATGTAATTGCTTACCGATAATATATTAAGAGATATCTATACTACCCGGTTTATTGGGTGATCCGATGCCACTTGTTGAAATAGTGTAGAGAGGAAATCTATTGTATCCTCTAACCCGTAATGCTGCTCCCCAAAATGCTAAGGAATACATGTCATGTAAAATCCATCATGATCATCAAGTGCACACTTTCCTTTTACTAATTTTTTACATTTACATAATTTATAGAGTTTTCATAATACACAAATTTGATTACCATTTCACTCTTCTTTTACAAGTCCTTCCTTAACACACAACAAGAAGAAACCTATATCAAGCAAATGGGGTTCATAGATTGGTCTAAACCCACTCGTTATATAACCCACAATTTCAAGGATGAAAATTAAACTAAACTATCTTTTGGTAGAAAGCGTTGAATAGTATTTAAAACCCCAAATGATGCCCCCCTATTTGGGGGCACATGTGACGTCATTTATAGGAGAATGCATCCCCAAAACAAGAGCGACCACATAAGTTTATGACTGTAGAGGGAAGGGAATACATTTAGTGGAAACCAAGGAACACGAAACAAGTGGGCTAGAAAACAAGTTTTAATACAAATAAGTATGCATGTAAAAGATAAGTGTATGCTACATAAACAATGATTAATCTAGAATGGAAGTAAACCCACAAGAAACCAATATAGACAACCAAAGCGGGTTGGAAATACGAGACACCGATCATGATGTCGCAAGACACGTAAGGCCATAATGGCCGCACACCAAAAAACAAGTGTGCATACCAAACAAGGGAAAATCCCTCATACAAGAGCAAATGAAAAATTAAAAAGTACAAACAAGAGATACTCATGGAAGCAAGTAATCGTGCAAAAAAAGTTACACATAAAGCACCCGTTAGCATGTTAGACATGGATAACCAATGTGTCAAAAGTGTGTATGGAAAAGTAATGAAAAAGTTCTAATTATAAAATGAAACATTAGCACCTGTAAGAGATGAATTTGGATGCCCCCAACAACCATTGTAGGAGTGGTAGAAGGAAAGCATCCATGTTGTTAAAAGGTAGAGGGGAAAATGTAGACACCTATAATTTAGCTTAAACAATTTAAATACTTAAATTGCGCTAATTATCTCCTTTCCCACAAATTGGCGACATTTCATCAAAAGAGCTCATTTTTCTCCTATCATCGTTAATTAATTACACTACGTTAATTAATTAAGTCACCTATCCAATAAATATCCTAATTAACGACCTTCCGTTAATTAATCTCCCTTACTATCTAGACTAATTAATTATTATTAATTAATTAGCATCCCCTTTCATTAAACCAATAAATCAATATTTAATTGATTTAATCCTCTTCTATAGTCTAAATCATGTTAATATTCCTCTAAAAAGATTTTATAAGCTTACACATCTATTAATTAATCATCTTGATCAATTAATAAACCCCCTTTATCCACATGAGTCACTAAAGGACAAGCTAAACCCTCCTAAAGTTAACTCAACCCTTTCTAAACCCCCCTTATCCACAACTAACTCAACATCTCTATTATCCCACATGTAAAGGGATGTAGTGATTCCTTTATCCATTGGGATATATAAAGAGCCCTCCTCCTACCTTTACACTTACACCTAAATTCCTTGAGAAGACAAAAGCAAAGCACATAGCAAATAGACTAAAAGCTTTCCTTTGTTATTCTTGAGAATTCACCACTTGAAGAGTTAAGCCTCTTTTTCTAGCCAAAGTGCTTGGGTCATATGGGAAGAGTCAAAAGGGTCTTGTAGCCCAACTTTGATAAGCTCCCATTCCTAGGTTCTTGGATATCAAAAACAACTAATTTGATTGCCATGGAGCCTACATAGGTCCATTTACTTATTTTTTTGGTAATCTAGAGAAGTAGAGGTTTAAATACTTTAGCATATTGATTCAAAGTTAATGCATTATGCTTAGTATTAATCTTGTTTAGCTCTCATCTTTGATGGTGCTTAGATTTTGTCATTAGCTTTGTTATAGAACTATTTAGGTGGTAGTTCTTATTCATCTAACTTAGCTTAAGCACAAAACCATGCACACATTTGGCATGCCGGTGGGACCTAGTCCCTTAGCATTTTAGTTTAAATTCTATTATTTTGGCTAACTTTTGATATGCACATGTAGTAATTAATGTCCATTTTCTTGGAATTTTTGCTAATATTATATGTATAGGTTCTTGTTCATAGCCATCATTTTAATGGGTTGTTGCCATTTTAAAACTAACTTGCTAAAATTTGAAGTATTGTGAGATTTTTTGTGTTTTTTGCCGTGTTTTGGTTGCAGGAGTGGCACAGTGCACTAACAGAGCGCAATAAAATTTATGGTGGCGCAGGCACCTCTCGGGTGGTGTAGGCACATTGTCGAGTCTGAATCTCTGTTTATTGACCTTAGCACAAGCGCACTAACCTCGACACACATATCCTAACTAGGGCACAAGTGTGCACTAACCTGAGCATAGATGTCATTTCGTAATGTACCTTCACTACAACGTAAAACCTGTCAGACTAGTGCATACACCCCTAACCTGCAGTGCACACACTTTTCGGTGGCGCACACATGTTTTCGATGACACAAGCATTCTCGTGCCAGAATCTAATAATTTTTATTAGTGGTGGCACACATGATTTTTTCCGGTGGCGCACATGATTTTCCAGTGGCGCACATGATTTTCCATGTGGCGCACAAATTTTACTCAGTAGTGCAAGCACTCGTGCAAATCTAATCTTGTTTTTATCGAGAGGTGGCGCATACGTATTTCTAGTGGCACACACGTCTCTCGGGTGGCGTAGGTACACTATAAGTCAGAAAAACACAGAGTAGCACATCCACCCTAACCCACGTGTAGACACCAAAATAGGGGCGCATGTGTCTTTTTGTTTTCTTGAGATTAATGTGTTAGGGTGCTAACTTTATTGTAGGTTTTATCTAATTAAATACTCATTTTTGCAAGGTGTTTTTACATGATTTTACTTGATTAGATAAACTTTGCATGATTTCTTACAAGAATAAGATCATGTATGCTCTTCCCTCGCGTCTCTTAGGGAAATATTGGGAATCATAAATGATTCTTAACTCTTTTGATGCTTTGAAATTGTTAGGAATATTTGAATTGGAATGGGTTAACTTGGTATGTTTGAATTAAAGTGTTTTTCCATTTGATATCTTTTTGGATTTTGAAAACATCATGTATGCTCTTCTCTTGCGTCCTTGGATGATCTTGAGAATTAGAAATGATGTTTACTCTTTTGATGGAAAACTACTAAACCCGTGCGAAAGACAAAACACCACGTTGGTCAAAGAAAGAAAGAATCAAAACAAAGTCAAAAACTACTAATACAGTTGTCATACATGTTGCCAAAAGGTGTTCAAGAAAACCACACCTAATTAAACAAGATAAAAAGAACAACATATTCAAAACACTTTATTACAGGTTTCAGAAAAGGGTACGTCCCTATCCACTCAACTGGAACATAACCCCTTTGGCATAATGCCTTAAGCTACAATAATGGGGGTGGTTCCAGGAACCCCAAAGTAGTCCATGCAAGAGGGAACCTTGTGGATGAAACGGGAAGTGCTCTACACTACCTACTTGACTAGTGATTCCTTTGTGAGATAGCATTACCGGTTGTCCGTATGGCGAGCCCAGTGATAGTACACATAGACGCACTAGTTTCCTACTATTCTTTAAGGGGGTAAAGTAAATATGAGATAATCCCAAAATAGTCGGTGTGACTTTTGGGTAAATCATGTTTGCTTAAGACAACTTTGTAACACCTAGGATGAGAGAACCACCTAGGAAGATATTCTTTGGCCAGGAGCCCACTTTGACCACTTCAAAACAATGTTGAGTTGTGAGCCATTATTCACCACAAAATGTGTGACTCGTTACTTTCACTTAGTTTTTCACTAACCCTAAGGTAAGACAAAACTATGCCGAAGTGAGGCCAACATTTTTTTACCCCCATTTGATCTATTTCCTTTACTTTCTTTTGACACTTTGTTGATCAGAAGAGGAGTGACTACCTTTGCGTTATCAATTGATTGTTTTGCCACTTTTTTGTCCATTTACGCCCATCCATGTTTGCGGTTGGGTTAGTTAAACATCTAAAGTGTGTGGAGACGTATTTATATCATTGGTAGCCTTTGTGATCTTGATACCCATGTCAAGATTGTCATCATAGTTATGATTGATTCATTATTTTATCTCCCTTTGACATATTACCTCGCTTGCATTGTCTCGACATAATTAAGATACTTATGTCATGTTTCTCATAAACATGATCTAAGTGTCCGCATTGTGGTGTTACGCTGCCCATATTTTAACACATCCTTAGTATACTTTGACTTAGTTTGATTTCAAACATTGTCCCAAATCTTGAAAGGTTTCACTTACTTTGTTTGCATCATTTTAATACCACTTTGACACTAATATCTCACTTCTCTAGTGAAGCTTGATAGATGTGTCCAATTGGTGTGGTTATGTGGCTTACATTTGTAAACCTCACCCTTTAACATTTAGGTCTTGTTGGTTGTCAAACTTTTCATGGTATCCTTTGATTGGGAGTCTAATCTACCCTTTGTTAATATTCATGCCTTATTCATTTTGAGCTTGACATAAATATTGACATTGTGTTGATCACCTTTGCATCAAATTGTCACTTTGCACACAAATTATCATATGGTGTATTTACTTGTTGATTGGCTTTGTGTTTAACACATTTGCATGATTGTTCCTTATGATTATTCATTTAGAAAACTTATTTTCTAGGACAATCCCTTTTTATCTCATTGATATTACATCATCACGATGTCTATTTTCCTTATACCTTCTTCAGAAAATCACACACGCATATCAATACTTACTGAAATGTCTAGTTGGTTGTCCTTATGATACCCAAATCGACATGTCACTTCCTTCCATTTGAAGGAGTTCCATCACACTATCTAGATCTAGACATTTATGCTTAAAACAACACCAAAAATGACTAACTATCACGCGGTTCCCCATACTTACAAAAATACGGAACCTAGGTTTAGCAATTCAAATCAAAAGATTCCCATTACAAATAAACCTCATTTGGTTCTTCGTGCTAGAGAGCCCATACGGGTAACTCGTTCCCCACCTTCATCTCATAGTCAATGGTATGATTTGGATGCTTCTGATCCAAATTATTATTCGAGTTCCCCCCACTCTTCTTCTAATTCTAATCCAAACATTTCCTCTTCTTCTGAGGATTCCAATCCAAATATTTCCTCTGACTCTTCTGATGATTCAGATCCAAACTACTATTCGGATCCAAACTACTATTCAAATTCATCTAATTTGACTCCTAAGTCATCTAATGCGACTCCTATGTCATGGTCCTCCTATCTTCGCAGGAACCTCTTCATCATACATTTAATATGAATCCTACATCATGGTCCTCCCTTTCTTTACATGACCCCTTTTATCAGTCACCTCAATGATGTCTTCTTCCTTTAAAGATATGTGTGACTCCAAATCCCTCCAATCAAACATCTAAAACAATTATTGAATCATGGTCATCTCTTTCTTTGCAGGAACCTTGTTATTATTCATCCGATGTGATTATTGAATCATGATCCTCCCCTTCTTCGTAGGACCTTATTCATCAATCACCCCCAATAAGTCTTCCTCCTTTGAAGATTCGTGTGACTCAAAGTCCTTCGAGTAAAACGTCTGAATCGACCCATGTGTCATAATCTACAGACTTTGGACTTAATCCTACTAGTTTATAGATGATATATCATCATATAGGTAGGTCCAAACCACCTTCTTCTACTCCTGAGACATCTAGCTACACATCTTCTTCGTCCCCCACATCATCTTCTTCTATCAATCATCATCAAACATATTCTAAGTCTTCCACACCAAGTGAACCTCTTTCTTCCAATCAACCCCTGGTGGTCAATCAACAACTCATACTGATTGATCTCTTTCAGAATGAAGAAACAATCAGGGCATTTATAGGGGCATATGAAGATATTCCTTTAGCAGATTACGAGAAAGGATTCTCTTTAGACTTTGATGCATCTGCATATTGTGAGGAAAAGGTTGATTCCTTTTATCAAGAAATAGAGGAAGAGCCTCAGATCATGCAACTTGATCCTCCTCTTATTCTTCCATCTTCACATTCTTCATTATGTGATGAAACTCCTTGGTCTTGCATTGATCCATGGCCTATCTTCTCATCACCCAATCACTCTTTGTCTATCATAATTCCTCAATCACAATCTCTTATGGGGTCAACGTCAAATAGCCTTTCATCTTTGTCTAGGTGTGGGTCACCTTCTAGTAGCCCTCCCTCTACTATTTATGGGACATTTTTGAGTAGTCCACTATCTTCTATTCTTGGTTCACATCCAACTAGCCCCTTATCTTCTATGTATGGATCACCCTCGGGTAGTCCATCATCTTCTATTCTTGGGCCACATCCTAGTAGTCCATCATCTTACATCTATGGGTCACATCCTAGTAGCCATTCTTCTTCTATTCTTGGGCCACATCCTAGTAGTCCTTCATCTTCTATCTATGGTTCATGTCCTAGTATCCCTTCTTCTTCTATTCTTGGGCCACATCCTAGTAGCCCTTCATCTTCTATCTATGTATCACCTCCCAGTAGCCCATCTTCTTTAATCCTTGGATCGTATCCTTTTCATCAATCACATTATTCTTCTACCAAATATTGTGGCAAGCCCACTGCCATTCCTCTCATCAATTATAAATGTCCACATTCTTCTCCCACTTCTTGGGATCAAACAAGTCAAACATTAGCTTATAAGAAACCCAGACAGGTTCTTTATCAAGCCAAGATAAAAAATTTGAAGAGATCAAAGCTACCAACAACTCCAATGATCATAAAATCCAAAATCAAATGTGATTCTAGAATGCACACCAACATACCCATCAAGTATGGTGCAAAGTACAAAAACCTATGGATAGGGAACTCAAACTCCCACATACGAAACCCATGTTTCAAAACAAATCACAGTCATTTGTTGAGTGTGAGTCGACCACGATCATCGAGATCGGAGATCATATCACTCTCGATAAACAAAGCGTGCTTAGTCTCCTTATCAGAAATTGCAAACATCATTGTTGGATCTATCACATGGAGTGATTTTTTTCGGTCCCACCTTTCCAAAAGCTATAAAAATCTAAAAATCAAAACAATGCAAAAAAGAAGAGAGAAACACAACAAAAATCAAAGGTACTGATGATCAAACATTGCAATACGGTATTTGCATACACATGGATGTTTCTTTCTTCCCTTCCTTGGTATTCTTCTACAAGTATTCCTACCATTTTCATCCTTTCGGTGATATTTTGGTTAGCTTATTCACACGCATTTTGTGACATTTATCTCTATGGTATCTGTTTGACCCTAGTCTTTTATCACCTTGGTAAATTAAAGAACAATTGACACGATGGAGATCCTATCACATTCAAACATCTAATAAACTTGCTGCGAAGAAAATTTGGACATATTTGTTAACACTAGCCAATGTCATCATCACAATCACTTCCACCTCTTTCCATCAAGCCATCGGTGGTTCTTAACCCCTTTTCAAACAAGAGAGCTGAAATAAGTTTTAGAAAGAAAAAGAATAAAATCAATCAAAAATCAAAAGCTAAAAGCTACAAAGCAAATGAAAATTGATATATTACTCTCTCTTGGGTATTTCCAATAATATCTACCGAGGCTATGGATTCATGACTAACAGAGAGAAATGTTGTGATTAGAATCAAATGTATCTCCATCGGGGCTATGGGTGCTTGGCTTGCAGCGGAGTAATGTATGGCTATCCTTTCATCCTTCATTCACAAATCTCCTATCACCTATCAAAATAAATAATTTGTACACATTGGCTAGGGTCTCTTCACTTGTTTTCTATTAAATATTCACTTCAAGAGGTAATAAACTTCGCGTACACACACTAGATCTCTATGAGTAAGTAGGATTAGTATGTTACCAAGTGTCTCTTTTTGACCTTGTTCAGGACTCTTAATTCAGTCTTTATATCATCTCACGATCTTAGGCTTTGGCTAATCACTTCTTCATCATGAGGCTTCTAGGATACATTCATATCATTCACATCATTCTTCTACTTTGTTCAAAACATCTATGTGTATAAGATTACTTGTTTGCCATGTTTGCGGACATGTTTGTCACCTTTCACAAAAACAAGCTTATCCTTCCTTTCTATCATGTGATTTTAAGAAAAAATATGTTGGGGGCATCCTTTCCTCTTCCTATCACTTCATTATTTTACGTTCACCATCATCAATCTATCCATAATGGCCTTGGGTCCCACTTCTACCTATAAAGAGTTTTCCTTTGAATACGCCCACCTAATTGCTGAGAGGAATTTTTGCATCTTCACCTTTTCACACGCACATTGCCTTATGCCCTTGTACATCCCATCTAGCATTGGGAATCCACACTTCCTCATCTTTCATACATAGTTTAAAAAACTTTCAAAATCAACCAAAAGATTCAAATTTGATGATTTTTTTGATAAATTTTCGACATATTTGAATGTTTTGGTTGATTTTGAAAGTTTTCTAAAACTATGTATAGGAAGAAAAGGAAGTGTGGATGCCCCCAGTGATATATGGGATGTACAAGGGCATAAGGCCACGTGCGTGTGAGAAAAGGTAAAGATGCAAAAATACCCCTGTTGATTAGGTGGGAGTATTCAAAGGCAAACTCTTCATAGTAGAAGCGGGACCCAAGGCCATTATGGATAGGTTCAACATGATGGTGAACGTAAACTAATGAAGTGTCGGGAAGAGGAAAGGATGCCCCCAACATAAGTTTGCCTAAAAGAACATGATAGAAAGGAAGGAAAAGCTTGTTTTTGTGAAAGGTGACAAACGTGTCCGCAAACATGGCAAACAAGTAATATTATACACATGGATGTTTGAAAAAAGTAGAAGAACGATGTGAATGATATGAATGTATCCTAGAAGCCTCGCGATGAAGAAGTGATTATCCAAATGCACAAATTGTGAGACGAGATAATAACTAAAGTAAGAGGCTGAATAAGGTAAAAAAGAGACACTTGGTAACATACTAATCCTTCTTACTCATAGAGATCCAATGTGTGTATGTGGAGTTTATTACCTCTTGAAGTGAAGATTTAATAGAAAACAAGTGAAGATACCTAGCCAATGTGTAGGAATGATTTATTTTGATAGGTGATAGGTGATTTGTGAATGAAGGGTGGAAGGATAGCCATACATTGCTCCACTGCTAGCCAAACATCCATAGCCCCGATGGAGATGCATTTGATTCTAATCACAACATTTCTCTACTACCAGTCAAGCATCCATAGCCCCGGTAGAGATTATTGGAAATACCCCAAGAGAGAGTAATATATCAATTTTCATTTGCTTTGTAGCTTTTAGCTTTTGATTTTTGATTGATTTTGATTCTTTTGCTTTCTGAAAACTTATTTCAGCTCTCTTGTTTGACAAGGGTTAAGAACCACTGATGGCTTGATGGAAGGAGGTGGAAGTAATTGTGATGATGACATTGGCTAGTGTCAAGAAATATGTCCAAAATATCTTCACAAAAAGTTTATTAGATGTTTGAATGTGATAGGATCTCCATGAGGTCAATCATTCTTTAATTTACCAAGGTGATAAAATACCATGGTCAACCGGATACCATAGAGATAAATGCCACAAAATGCGTGTGAATAAGCTAACCAAAATATCACCGAAAGGATGAAAATGGTAGGAATACTTCTGAAGAATACCAAGGAAGGGAAGAAAGAAACATCCATGTGTACGCAAATACCTGATTGTAATGTTTGATCACTTATACCTTTGATTTTTGTTGTGTTTTCTCATGTTTTTTTATTTTTGCATTTTTTTGATTTTTATATTTTTGATAGTTTTGGAAAGGTGGGACCGACAAAATCACTCCATGTGATAGGATCCAACAACGATGTTTGCAATTTCCTTGATAAGGGAGACTAAGCGCATTTGTTTATCGAGAGTGATATGACCCCGATCTCAATGATCATGGTTAGTTCACACTCAACAAATGAATGTGATTTGTTTCAAACATGGTTTCGTATGTGGGAGTTTGAGTTCCCTATCCATAGGTTTTTTGCTTTGTGCCATACTTGATGGATACGTTGGTGTGCATTCTGAATCACATTTGATTTTCACTTTTATGATCATTGGAGTTATTGGTAGCTTTAGATCTCTTTGGATTTTTGATCTTGGCTTGATAAAGAACTTATCCTGGGTTTCTTATAAGCTAATGTTTGACTTTTTGATCCGAGAAGGAGAAGAAGAACATGGATGTTTAGAATTGATGAGAGGAATGGTAATGGGATTGCCACAATCTTTGGTAGAAGAATAATGTGATTGATGAAAAGGATATGGTCCAAGGATTGAAGAAGATGGGCTACTGGGAGGTGAGCCATAGATAGAAGATGAAGGGCTACTAGGATGTGGCCCAAGAATAGAAGAAGAAGGGCTACTAGGACATGACCCATAGATAGAAGACAAAGGGCTACTAGGATGTGGCCCAAGAATAGAAGACAAATGGCTACTAGGATGTGACCCATAGATGTAAGATGATGGACTAATAGGATGTGGCCCAAGAATAGAAGATGATGGACTACCTGGGGTGATTCATATAGAAGATAAGGGCTAGTTAGGACGTGCCCCAAGAATAGAAGATAGTGGACTACTCAAAATGTGCCACAAATGTCGAGGGAGGGATACTAGAAGGTGACCCACACCTAGATGAAGATGAAAGGCTATTTGGACGTTGACCCCATAAGAGATTGTGATTGAGGAATTATGATAGACAAAGAGTGATTGGGTGATGAGAAGATAGGCCATGGATCAATGCAAGACCAAGGAGTTTCATCACATAATGATGAATGTGAAGATGGAAGAATAAGAGGAGGATCAAGTTACATGATCTGAGGCTCTTCCTCCATTTCTTGATAAAAGGAATCAACCTTTTCCTCACAATACACAAACACATCAAAGTCTAAAGAGAATCCTTTCTCATAATATGCTAAAGGAATATCTTCATATGCCCCTATAAATGCCCTGATTGTTTCTTCATTATGAAAGAGATCAATCGGTATGAGTTGTTGATCGACCACTTGGGGTTGATTGGAAGAAAGAGGTTCACTTGGTGTGGAAGACTTAGAATATGTTTGATGATGATTGATAGAAGAAGATGATGTGGGGACGAAGAAGATGTGTAGCTAGATGTCTCGGGAGTAGAAGAAGGTGGTTTGGACCTACTTATATGATGATATATCATCTATAAACTAGTAGGAATAAGTCCAAAGTCTGTGAGATTGCGACACATGGGTTGATTTAGACATTTGACTCGAAGGACTTTGAGTCACACAAATCTTCAAAGGAGGAAGACTTATTGGGGGTGATTGATGAAGAAGGTCCTGTGAATAAGGGGAGGACCATGATTCAAGAATCGCATCGATGAATAATAACAAGGTCCTAAAAGAAAGAGAGGACCGTGATTCAAGAATTATTTTAGATGTTTGATTGGAGGGATTTGGAGTCGCATGTATTTTTAAAGGAAGAAGATGTCATTGAGGCAATCGATAAAAGGGGTCTCTGCAAAGAAAGGAGGACCACGACGTAGGAGTCATATTAAATGTATGATGAAGAGGTTCCTATGAAGATAAGGAGGACCATGATTAGATATGAGTCACATTAGATGACTTAGATTCGAATTAGATGAATCCAAATAGTAGTTTGATCTAAATCATCAAGAGTGGGAGGAAATATTTGGATTGGAATCCTCAAAAGAAAAGGAAATGTTTGGATTAGAATTAGAAGAAGAGTGGGGGAACTTGAATAATAATTTGGATCAGAAGCATCCAAATCATACCACCGACTATGAGATGAAGGTGGGGAACGAGTTACCCATATGGGCTCTCTAGCATGAAGAACCAAACGAGGTTTAGTTGTAATGGGAATCTTTTGATTTGAATTGCTAAACCTAGGTTCCGTATTTTTGTAAGTATGGGGAACCTGTGTGATAGTCAATCATTTTTGGCACTATTTTAAGCACAAATGTCTAGATCTAGATAGTGTGATGGAACTCCTTCAAAGGGAAGGAAGTGACATGTCGATTTGGGTAGCATAAGGAAAACTAGCTAGACATTTCGTAAGTATTGATATGCGTGCGTGATTTTTCGAAGAAGGTCTAAGGAAAATAGACATCGTGATGATGTAATATCGATGAGATAAAAAGGGATTGTCCTAGAAAATAAGTTTTCGAATGAATAATCATAAGGAACAATCATGCAAGTGTGAAACACAAAGCCAATCAACAAGGAAATACACCATATGAAAATGCGTGTGCAAAGTGACAGTTCGATGAAAAGGTGATCAACACAATGTCAATATTTACGTCAAGCTCAAAATGAACAAGGAATAAATATTAACAAAGGGTAGATGCGACTCCCAATCAAAGGATACCACGACAAGTTCAAAAACCAACAAGACATAAATGTTAAAGGATGAGGTTTACAAATGTAAGCCACGTAACCACACCAATTGGACACATCTATCAAGCTTCATAGAGAAGTGAGATATTAGTGTCAAAGTGGTATCAAAATGACACAAACAAAGTAAGCAAAACCTTTCAAGATTTGGGACAATGTTTGAAATCAAACTAAGTCAAAGTATACTAAGGATGTGTTAAAATGTGGGCAGCGTAACGCCACAATGTGGACACTTAGATCATGTTTATGAGAAACATGACATAAGTATCTTAATTATGTCGAGACAATGTAAATGAGGTAACATGTCAAAGGGAGATAAAATGATGAATCAATCCTAACTATGATGATGATCCTGACGTGGGTATCAAGATCACAAAGGCTACCAATGATATAAATACATCTCCACACACTTTAGATGTTTAACTAACCCAACCACAAACATGGATGGGCGTAAATGGACAAAAAAGTGGTGAAACAATCAATTGATAACGCAAAGGTAGTCACTCCTCTTTTGATCAACAAAGTGTCAAAAGAAAGTGAAGGAAGTAGATCAAATGGGGGTAAAAAAATGTTGGCCTCACTTTGGCAGAGTTTCACCTTACCTTAGGGTAAGTGAAAAACTAAGTGAAAGTAACGTGTCACACGTTCGTGGTGATGAAAAAATGGCTCACAACTCAACACCTGTTTTGAAGTGGTCAAAGTGGGCTCTTGGCCAAAGAATATCTTCCTAGGTGGTTCTCTCATCCTAGGTGTTACAAAGTTGTCTTAAGCGAGTGTGATTTACCCAAAAGTCACACTGACTATTTTGGGAGTATCTCGGCTTTACTTTACCCCCTTCAAGAATAGTAGGAAACTAGTGCGTCTATGTGTACTATCACTGGGGTCGCCATATGGACAACCGTAATGCTATCTCACAAAGGAATCACTAGTCAAGTAGGTAGTGTGAGCACTTCCCGTTTCATCCACAAGGTTCCCTCTTGCGTGGACTACTTTGGGGTTCCTGGAACCACCCCCATTATTGTAGCTTAAGGCGTTATGCCAAAGGGGTTATGTTCCAGTTGAGTGGATAGGGACGTACCCTTTTCTAAAACCCGTAATAAAGTGTTTTGAATATGTTGTTCTTTTTATCTTGTTTAATTAGGTGTGGTTGGCTTGAACACCTTTTGGAAACATGTATGACAACTGTATTAGTAGTTTTTGACTTTGTTTTGATTCCTTCTTTCTTTAATCAGCATGGTGTTTTGGTCCTATACGACGGGTTTAGTAGTTTTCCATCAAAAAAGTAAACATCATTTTGATTCTCAAGATTGTCTAAGGATGCAAGAGAACAACATACATGATGTTTCCAAAATCCAAAAGATATCAAATGGAAAAACACTTTAATTCAAACATACCAAGTTAACCCATTCCAATTCAAATATTCCTAACAATTTCAAAGCATCAAAAAGACTTAAGAATCATTTCTGATTCCCAAGATTTCCCTAAGAGACGTGAGGGAAGAGCATACGTAATCTTATTCTTGTAAGCAAGCATGAAAAGTTTATCTAATCAAGTAAAAGCATGTAAAAACACCCTACAAAAATGAGTATTTAATTAGATAAAACCTGCAAGAAAGTTAGCACACTAACACATTAATCTCAAGAAAATAAAAAGACACATGCGCCCCTATTTTGGTGTCTGCGCATGGGTTAGGGTGGATGTGCTACTCTATTTTTTTATGACTTATAGTGTACCTACGCCACTTGAGAGACATGTGTGCCACCAGAAAGATGTATGCACCACCTTCGATAAAAACAAGATTAGATTTTCACAGGAGCGCTTGCACTACAAGAAAAGTTTGTGCACCACTGAAAAAACGTGTACGCCTTTGCTAATTAAAATGATATTAGATTTTGAAGAATGCTTGTCCCATAAAAACATGTGTGCGCCACTAGAAAATCATGTGCACCTAGGGTTAGGTGTATGCAATCGGGTTCGTGAGTTTTGCATTGTAGTGAAGGTACGCATATGAAATGACATATGTGTTTAGGTTAGCGTGCTTTGCGTCCTAGTTAGGGTATGTATGTCGGGGTTAGTGTGCTTGTGCTAAGGTCAATATACAGAGATTCGAGACTTTATAGTGCACTGCGCCACCCGAGAGGTGCCTGTGCCACCATAAATGTGCCTACGCTTGCTTAGTAGTGTGCTGCGCCACTCACTGCAACCAAAACATGGCAAAAAAACACAAAAATCTCTCAATTCTTCAAATTTTAGCAAGTTAGTTTAAAAATGGAAATAACCCATTAAAATGATGGCTATGAACAAGAACCCATACATATAATATTAGCAAAAATTCAAGAAAATGGACATTAATTACTACATGTGCATATCAAAAGTTAGCCAAAATAATAGAATTTAAACTAAAATGCTAAGGGACCAGTCCCACGAGGCATGCCAAATGTGTGCATGGTTTTGTGCTTGCTTAAGTTAGATGAATAAGAACTACCACCTAAATAGTTCTATAACAAAGGTGATGACAAAATCTAAGCACCATCAAAGATGAGAGCTAAACAAGATTAATACTAAGCATAATGCATTAACTTTGAATTAACATGCTATAAACCTCTACTTCTCTAGATTACCAACAAATAAGTAAATGGACCTATGTAGGATCCATGGCAATCAAATTAGTTGTTTTTGATATCCAAGAACCTAGGAATGGGAGCTTATCAAAGTTGGGCTATAAGACCCTTTTGACTCTTCCCATATGACCCAAGCACTTTGGCTAGAAAAAGAGGCTTAACTCTTTAAGTGTTGAATTCTCAAGAATAACAAAGGAAAGCTTTTAGTCTATTTGCGATGTTCTTTACTTTTGTCTTCTCAAAGAATTTAGGTGTAAGTGTAAAGGTAGGAGGAGGGCTCTTTATATAGCCCAATGGATAAAGGAATCACTACATCCCTTTGCATGTGGGGCAATAGAGATGTTGAGTTAGTTGTGGATAAGGGGGTTTAGAAAGGGTTGAGTTAACTTTAGGAGGGTTTAGCTTGTCCTTTAGTGACTCATGTGGATAAAGGGGGTTTATTAATTGATCAAGATTATTAATTAATAGATGTGTAAGCTTATAATAGCTTTTTAGAGGAATATTAACATTTTTAGACTATAGAAGGGATTAAATCAATTAAATATTGATTTATTGGTTTAATGAAAGGGGATGCTAATTAATTAATGATAATTAATTAGTCTAGATAAGTAAGAGAGATTAATTGATGGAAGGTCGTTAATTAGGATATTTATTAGATAGGTGACTTAATTAAATAATGATGATAGAGAGAAGATGATCTCTATTGATGAAATGTCACCAATTTGCGGGAAAGGAGATAATTAGTTCAATTTAAGTATTTAAATTGTTTAAGCTAAATTATAGGTGTTACATTTTCCCCTCTACCTTTTAACAACATGGATGCTTTCCTTCTACCACTCCTACAATAATAGTTCTGGGGCATCCAAATTCATCTCTTACAGTGTTAATGTTTCATTTTATACTTTGAAATTTTTCATTACTTTGTCATACACACATTTGACACACTAGTTATTTGTTTAACATGCTAACGGGTACTTTATGTGCAATTTTTTTTTGCACGATTACTTACTTCCATGAGTATCTCTTGTTTGTACTTTTAATTTTTCATTTGCTCTTGTATGAGGGATTTTCCCCTTGTTTGGTATGCACACTTGTTTTTGGTGTGCGGCCATTATGGCCTTACGTGTCTTCATGACATCATGAGTGGTGTCTTGTATTTCCAACCTTATTTGGTGGTCTATATTGGTTTTTTACGTGTTTACTTTCATTCTAGATTAATCATTGTTTTGTGTAGTGTACACTTATCTTTTACATGCATACTTATTTGTACTAAAACTTGTTTTCTAGCCACTTGTTTGTGTGTTCTTGGTTTCCACTAAATGTATTCCCTTCCTCCGCAGGTCACATCTTACGTGGTCGGTCCTATTTTGGGGATGCATTCTCCTATAAATGACGTCACATGTGCCCCCAAAGAGGGGGGCATCATTTGGGGTTTTAAATACTATTCAACGCTTTCTACCGGTATAGTTTAGTTCAATTTTCATCCTTGACATTGTGGGTTATATAACGAGTGGGTTTAGACCAATCTATGAACCCTATACACAATGGATTTTACATGACATGTAGTCCTTAGCATTTTGGGGAGTGAAGATTATAGGTTAGAGGATACAACATATTTCCTCTCTACACTATTTCAACAAGTGGCGTCGGATCACCCAAAAACCCGGGTAGTATAGATATCTCTTCATATAATATCGAGGAAGTAGTTACATGTTGGAGAATAATGCATCTTTCTCCCTACACTTCTTCGGCCAAGGTGGCATGAGATCATTTAAAAAACTTGTTGTTATAGGATATCCTTTCTTCACCCTTTCTCTCATCACGAATTAGGTGCACACATTCCTTTTCATTTCCATTACATGTTTTTTACTGTATACATGCATCTTTACACGTGGTTTTACATACATACACATACATATTTAACTACTTGATCATATTCTCCTTGTAGGTCCTGTCTCGTATGAGAAGAAATTAGTCAACAACAACAATAATGACAATATAATCGATAACAACAAAATTTTTGTGGTAGCACACACATCATACTAATATATAGGTACATAACACACATTGACATCTACACACGTGTTTTCTACCCTAGGTTCACTCTCATCACTTTTTCTCTTTTATATATTTATTTTCACACTCCATATTTTTGTCACTCCATGCTTTGTCTAGTCCTTTTGGCATGCTTTCTACATCACTTTACATGGACATCAACACACATCTCTATCTACTTTATGTTATCGAGCGTTTTTCTCACCGACATTAAGTGGGGAAAATGAAGACACAAAATCATGTACTTTTGGTATTATTTAGTCATGGTCTCATACTACTGTTCATGTGGTTTTGAGTGAAGAAAGTACTAATTAACCCATGTCCTTTGGTGATTTTTTTTTTTTTTGTCTTTATTGCTGACCTCCCACACATACTCACCTAGTCTATTTTTGTCATTTTTCATTAGTTTACCCTCATTGGGGTCCTCAAGCAAGATCTTGGGGTGCTCTAGGTGCCTGGTTCCATTTAGGATGCCCCGATCCTTTCTCCACTTTACACACATATTTTGGGCACTTTTAGCCATTTGAGGTTTCTATATTTTTGGTGGTTAGCCTCTTCGGAGTTAATTATGAAATTAGATCAAGAGAACCATATAAATATAATGTTATGAGACCATAATGAGGACCAAACACTAGTCAATACTATCATCACCTCGAAGTTACATCTATCAAAGGGTCCATTTGCATCCATCTAGCTCCATCACAAGGTATAAGGCGGGTTCATCTCGCATAGGATGAAAGTTTATTCTATTCCATCCACCATTTTATTACATTTCTACATATAGTTATAGCTTGATACTTCACAAAGTGTGAATAACACAAGAGCACCGAGGGCACAAATTTCACACACTCACCTAGAACTACATTTGGGTCTAAAATGTAGTGCAATGCTTAGTTAGTAAGTCCACCATTGTGGCCATTGAGGACAGTCTGAACCCTTCATATGTATCTTTATTTTTTAGGGCTTTGATGCTTATCTTGGGGTTTTCTGGTCTTCAATTTATCTTTGATTACAATAACATCTCGGGTGCGGTGAAATGAAACACATGTGACAAGAAGTGAAGACCTCAAATCATCTAGGGACCCGTAAGTTTGGTTTTGAACCTCCTACATAGACCAAGGTGCCTAAAACTTAGACTATGATACCCCAGAACCCTCATTGCTCTCCAAGCACCACAGTCCAAATAGATAGCTCAGCTATGTCCTTTTGGAGCTCATGTGTGGTTACATCTACATTCTTTTCATCTAGTTTGTTCCGCGACTCGGTCCCAAACAATTATCGAATCAACTAAGCTCTTTCTAACCCTTCTTTGCACATTATGGTTTCATATTTTATTTACTTAGTTTCTTGGGTCATTTATTTAATCTATTCAACTATTATTTATTATTGTGGATAACATTTAGATTAAACTAAATTAGGCATCTATATTCCATTTTAGTTTAATCAATAAGCATACTTGTTTTTGCATTTATCATTTCACTTTTAAAGCAATGGTTTTGCACTCAATGAAATATGCCGGTGTTTGTTGCAAAATGTCTACTATTGTTGGAATATTAATCATTTCTTCTTTTAAGCCATAATGATGTTTGTTATAGGATCAATTTGTAATTTACACAAATATTGTGTGTTTATTTTATCACTTTTCTATACCAATGTGTGCATGAGCCTACACCACCCTAATACACAAGAACACCACCTCAGACTTGGCCTATCATACTAAGGTATAAACATTAGCACCTCATCGAAGGCATGAGATATTTCTGGTCCCCATCATGTTTAACTTGTATGTATAAAGTGTTCACACAACCAACATACTAGAAGTAAAATCATTAGACTAATAGAAACATAAGTATCAATAGAACAAATACTTACTCTCAAGAATAACACAATGAATTCATAACACCTAACTCTTCATTCATAATAAACCATAGCCTCATGCATCACTCTATACAAGATCTCATAGAAGATATTTCACTCGGTTTCTTACATCCATCCCTCAAGGGGGTATATATACTAATGGTATTTTCCCTTCATTAGTTAAATAAGATTTATAATTAGCCATTGAGTTTAGTTTACATTAGTTAACTATTATATAGAAGGGGTGTATATGCCACATGTCATTATATAATAACTTCATGTCTTACATAGAAGTATTGATATCCGCACAAAAATCCGTATTTCTCTAATGAAGTCAAATTGGTAATTAACCTAGAATTTTCTACTTGCCTTGTGTGTTGCTTAAGCTACCTTTCCATGTGCACACTTGTACCTTAGTTAACTAGATTTAATTTTTAGCCTTCTTCACTTTATTGATCTTATCCTTAGTGTAACTTCATTATAATTCCAACCTATGCATGTTCTTCCTAAATCCTTACGTGAACGAGTCCTTATCTTTTCCTCCTTTCTTTGCACGTGTGAATTTATCTTCATGTTTTACTATAAGTGGATGTGCATTTATATCATTCTTAAAATAGGTTCACGTGCTCCAAAATTATTTCCTTTTGAGGAATTAGCCAAAATTTATATGTATATAACCTTATACAAAATTGGGCTCGACATTCACTCACAAATAAATTGGTTTCCCACCCTTAGGTAACCCTTTGTCTACTTCTTCAAAAACATTAGGAACCTCCTTCCTTAACTAATATTTTTTACACCTTTCATTTATCAATGGATTTTTCTAGGAGAGATCCCAACTTATGAATACACATGGTAGGGTCCTTAAGGGATTTTCCACTTTTATGAGGATCTTTCTCCTTAGTTTGCAAATTCTACTTTGTTTTCCCCACCTTGGTGTTATCACTATCAAGCATGCTTTCAATTTTTGAGTTTGTTTCCTTAATTCACCCAAACACTCCTTGATTTTTCATTCTTTGAGCTGATTCCCTCCATATTTTTAATATTTTGGAGCAATTTATGCTTTCTCTCCTTATTCACGTCAATGTTATAAATTTTATTCCTAATACAATTTTTGTTGAACCTATAGGAGTATGCGTGCATCAATGATTTTAGGCTTCTTCACAAACCCTTTAACTACCCTTTTCATGTATATAGCCTTTTTAACAAGATTGGTGGCCAAGTTTGTGCAAGTCTTTAGTTTTTCTACACAGAGAGCTCTTGCTCTATCTTTATCCTCCTTACTTTTTGTGTGTGATTACCTCCTTCTACTTCCCTTCACTTAAGAAGTAGGATAACCAAGTATTCTAATTTCTCTACCACTCCTCCTTAATCCAATGTTACATCTTTGACTAATTTGGGCTCATTGGTAATGATGTGTTTGCAAAGGTTCAATGTCTTTAAGTCATCACTGGTATATATTTCTAACAACTCTTTATGCTCTTTTGACAATATTTCTAGTTTATTCTTAGTTTCATAGAGATCTTTTTTAACTCTTGCAATTTTCTCTTTGCATATGAATGTCTAAGTTATTCGAGAGGTTTTAAAACACAATTTTTGACATATAGAAAGTTTTAGCGAATGCAACTTCCAATCCTTGAATTCTTTAGGAATATTTTTAAGCTTGACATGGGGATTTCATATTCTAGCTCATCAGATAAATACATATAGAGTTAAGGAGAGACATTTATTTATTTTTGGTAGCATCAATATATTTTATTTAGTTCTTAAAGAAAAGATCTTCCTTCTTCTTCCCCTTTTGAAATCTTGAGTGCGAGGTCCGTTATAACTAGTCTCATTTATGTTGTCATTGATGTCATGTAGAATTGATAGAAAAGAGTTTTGGTGATGTGTAAATAATCTAGGGGCATGAAGGTTTATTGGTAGTTCCTTTCTTTGACCTCATATGGCGTGTATGAAGTGACATGGTGTGATACTTTGAAGTGTCATGGTGTATACACAAGTTCTTGGTGCATAGGAAACCATATAGGTGCTATGTGTGAATTCCAAAGGTGTCCCACAGGTCCTAATAGGTGTCTCAAAGGTATGTAAGTGTATTCATGATGAAGAACAAGATTGGTTACATGAAATGTGGGTTGAAACAAGATCAACTAGCCCTAATTCTAAGACCTAGTGCAAGCATGGCTTGGGGTATGAAGCAAAGAAAGCTAAGGAAGGTTAGTAAAATCATGATTATTTTTTTGTGACATTGTAGAGAGGATGTGGAAGGTGCTACAGGTCAAATTTCAGCTGGTAGAGGCATGTTCAAGGCCTTTTGAAGGCATGTTCTTGAGGAAAACTAGGTGAGCATGGGAAAGTCAAGGTGGATGATGAGTTTAAAATAGGTGCAAAATTAAATGAGCCTTAGGACATGTGAAGGAAGTCAACACAATGTTGATGACAAAGTTTCAAGTCAAAATTCAAAAGGAGAAGCAAGAAAAATGGTTTTAGGTTCTACCGAGCTCTCAAAATGGCCATTTCCAGCTCGAGGGTCAAGTTTGAAGTGCTCACTCACATGTTAAATATCTGCATGGGATACCGAGCCATTCATCAATGTTGGGGTATGGAGTCGTAGAATATTTTCAATTAGAATGAGGTAAAATGATGCCCTATTCTTTATGAATGATCCTTAAGAAGTTAAGTTGGTTTAAACCCTCCCAAAACCCTAGTTTTGGAGTGATAGGAAAATGTGAAGGTTTTTGTCTCCAAATTGCATGGGAATTATAAAGTGATGATTCAAGATTATAGATAACTCTCCATATCTCATTTTGGTGGTGGTGGCATGCTCCAAGTGTCATGAGAAGCTACAAAAAATCCCCATTTTCTGAAGTTTTGCATGTGTAGACATGTGTTGCAGGTTTCATGGTGAAAGGCCAACTATGGGAGCAAGCTTGGGATGTTCCTAAGTGTTCATGAGAAGTTTTAGGTAGATTATTTGTAATTTTTTTGTGAAACTGTCACCCAAAATGACCTACCACTAATGGCCTAAAGAGGCAAAACCAGTCATGTTAGTTTGAAATCATTTTGATTTAAAGGCATGTTGTGGAAGTGAATTATGAGCATGTATAGTTGATAGAAGTTCAAAATGACATGTTTTGTCCCAAGAATTGATTAGTTGAAGTGATTTTGGGTCTAAGCCCTAATGGTCTAAACTGCCCCATTAGGTCTTGTCAAGAAGGTATGAGAAACAAGAATGCAAGTGTGAATTTCTCCACATAACCCATGCAAGTGAGTGTTTGAAGATGGAGTTGAGGTATCTGGTGAATTGTCTCATGAAATGGTTGGGCATGAAAGTGAAGTTTGGAGTGATGGAAGCTAACTAGGCCAAGACTGGTTTTGTGACCTAAAACCTAGTGTGAGCAATCTTAGAGATGTAAGAATATTTAAGCTATATGCCCTGAAATGATGCATGATATGTGATTGATTAGTTGTATAAGGATTATATATTTATATAAATGTTGCCATGAGAGCTATGAATATGTGTTTGAATGAATGAAATTTCTCATTTTGTGAAGATTGGTTTTTGTGCATACAAATCTATTTATGACCTTGTTCTAATCAATGTTTCATGGTATGAATGAAGATGGTAGGGTTATCCAATGTATTTGAACGTGAACTATAGGTAACATATAACATTATCCAAGCATAAAAAATATCTTCAAGTTCATACATCAATGTTGGTTAAAAAATCTTATGAATATGTTCTTGATTTGTCATAAGTATGCACATCCAACTGAGAAGAAGAGATGAAATAGAAGTCTTATGCCATGATCTGTATAACTCCAAGCATAAGGTGATGTCTTGTACATATAGAATATTATTCCCTCCTTATTTCATTACATGACATGATCCTAGAGTGGGCCTCATGCACCCAAGTTGAAAAATGTGTTTTGAAGGTCATAGACCTAATAGAGCATATTAATCCTAATGGAGGCTTGATGATAAAATGGCGAGTTACAAATATTTTCAAGGATATAGATGGAAAGGATATGACCTTAGTAACATATCCATACCTTCCTAACACATGTTGCATGGTCTATGATAGCTAGAAGACAAAGAAGTATTCGTTAAGGAGAAAACAAGAAGGAATAAAACCATTACAAAAAGGAGCTAAAAGATGTCGGATTGAAAATGGAATATATTTAGTGGTATTAGAAGTGAAATGAGTGTATATATTTTTCTTGTTACTCATAGGTGTTAGAAGTGTCATGAAAAATCAAGAAAGGACAATACTTATAACTGACACACTTAGAGATGTAATGATGACCTTGTAACAGCTCTAGGTGATGTCACCTAGAATCTTGTATACGAGTTAAAGAGGTAAGAAGGTGAAGGGGTTGAAATATAGTTAGTGAGATGTGTGTACATGAGTGATTCATCTAAGTGTGTATGAGTGACTTAATGTGCATGAAAAATGTTTCTTAAGATTGTATTGGTAGTATAATGATCATATGTAAAAAATAGGTGAATTAAGGTATGTGAAGAAACATGATATATGAGCTGAATATGAGAGCAAAAACTTGTTGTCTTAAGAAACCAAGTCATAAATATGATAATTTTTTTGTAAAGACTAAGTGAATGCTTAGAAAAGTAGGGAGTTGGTGCTTCCATGCAAGTTGAAGCTTGAAAAAGTTGTCAAGTAGGTGCTTGACTAAATTTTTAGAGTTGGTGCTTCAAGTTGAGTACGTGCTCAAAAAATTGATATCTTTGTAATAACTCATGGGAAAATTATTCACAATATTGCATTGATTTAGCTGGGTTTTCTCCCTTTTAAAATTTTCCCACATAAACCATTGTCTTCATGTGTGTTTTCTTTTCATTTGCTTATGCTTGAATGTCATTGTTTCCTCATGGTAAAGGTTAATCAAGATTGAATGATTTTTTGAGGTATAAAATTGTTTTCAAAGGTTTAAGAAGCACTGATTCACCCATCCCCTCTTAGTGCTTGTGTTTGTAACAATTGGTATCAAGGCTAGGTCCTTCAGATCAAGCTTAACAACTTGAAGGAGATCTAAGAAGCACAAAAATGTATAGTAATCAAGATCAAAGGGTTTCCCTACTAAAAGGCACATTTTTCCAATGAAAATAAGTATGCATTTTAGATCATTAGAATGAAGACCTATCTCATGTCTCTAGGATTTGATATATGAAATTCAATAGTTGATGATTACACCATTTTAAGCACACCTCTAACTGATACAACATTTGAGAAATATAGTGAAAATAACTCAAAGTAAATGAATGTAATGCTACCTGGAATGTCATAAGTAGAGTTTGAAAAAGTCATGCACTTTGTAGCACAACCAAATATATTTTGGAAAAACTAAAGACTATCTATGAAGGAGACAACAAGGTCAAGCTAGCTAAGTTGCAGACCTACCGAAGGAAATTTGAGATCCTAAGAATGAAGGAAGATGAAAGCATTGCATCCTACTTGTAAAGAGTTGATGAGGTGATAAATGTCATTAGAGGACTAGGAGAAAAGATGGAGGAAACAATGGTTGTTCAAAAGGTGTTAAGATCCCTGACACCTAAGTATGACTCCAAGGTTTTAATTGTGGAAGAAGAAAAAGACTTGAGCACCCTACAAATGGATGAACTTCATGGCATCCTAAATGCCTATGAGATGAGGACAAATTAATCAAAACCAATAAAAATCAAGGAGGCTACATTCAAAGCTGATAAGGGACCACAAGAAAAGAAAAGTAAAGTTGAATCTGACATGGAGGAAGATGATGAGAGAATAGAAGTTATGTTTGTTAGGAGACTAAAAAGAGGGTCAGGAAAATACAAAGGAAATATGCCCTTCAAATGCTTTATTTGTGGCCAAGTAGGTCACTTTTCTTCCAAATTTCCTAACAAAAATAAGGAAGAGCAAGATGAGCATGATGAAGAGGAAAAAAGTCTCATAAGCATAAGAAGATATTCAAGAAATGTGAAGGTAAGAAAAGGTTATTCAAGAAAAAAAGAATCTCTACACCAAAGAGGAAACAAGTTCATTAGATTTAAGTGACACCAGCAAGTCTGATAGTGAAGATGAAGATATCCATCTTGACACCCTATTCATGGCCATGGAGAAAACCTTTGGAAGCATCTCAAAAGGTAAGAATATTAGTGAAGATGAAAATTTAGAGGAGGAGGATGCTGAAGTGAAACCTTGAAGAAAAATTGACTAGTTCCTGTACGATAGAAAAGTGACATGCGAGTATGAGAATCTACAAGTAGCCCTTCTTTGTACCCGACCTCCCAAGGTCATGTCAAGACAGCCGGTGGAAATGAAATATATGTGGATATAGATAAACTAGTTGGGAAATCTTATATCCTCAACACGTAATAATGGGATCTGTGAGTCTAAGGAAAAGAAAGCTCTCCTAACCTAAATTGGTGTAATGGATTGTTAAGATATAATAGCTGCATAGAGGCTCTAATAAATGTCGATCTCTGTTGAGATCCTATCTATTGATCTGTTGGATATGTGGAAAGTGACTTGTAGGTGTTTTGTGTATAATTCAGCATAAGGTCATGGAAAATGGTAGTGAGAGGTGTAGTGGATTTGTAGGAAACTATGGGTGGTTTTCTGGTCTAGCCCAGAAAATATTAGCTTGATTGGATTTTATATTTAATGCAGAAAATTGCATTATGATATTTGGTGGGAGTGGTGAGGATCTAAATACCAACATACGTAAACTGGTGTCAATATTTAACTAACTTGTAATCCCGTTGGGTTGTGGGACCTAGGGATCACAACCATGAGTTCGTGGTTGTTGTGGACTTGTTATGGTCATGTGAAGAATCAATCTCTTCTTCCACTATCCAATAGTCATAAGCCTTTTTAGCTTCTATGTTTAATATTAGGAGTTGTGTGATCTTCTCAGAATACCTTATGGGTGTTCTGGAAACTTGTATATGTAAGCCTATGTCTATGTCGATGAGAAGGTCTCTTGCATTTGGCTATGGAACTAATGGATCACAACCAAATATTTTTTCTCTTTCGGGTTCTTATATGGTCATGCGGATATCCTATCAATGCAATCAGTAGTTGGGTTGACTTGACCTAAATGCGTATGCTTTGTTGTCTTCAATGTTCAACTCTCTCAATTGTTCACTAACCGCTTGTGGGTTTATCATCATTCAAAGACATGAATCCTAAGGCCTTGATCTATATCCATTAATGTTGTGAAGATATTTGGCGGAGGTCCTACCAGTTTGAATACATAATCCCTAGGCTCTCTGGGTCCCGTAATTGTCATGCAAAAGATGATTTAACTTTAATTGAAATGAGTAAACTAACTATGAAAGGTATATCTACACTATGCTTATATTCCTTTTATTTTTGTATTTTCAATGATGTATATTTGAACGAAATTTAAAGAGCAGCTATTCTAATATATTTAGATAATGAAAATTAATCTAATAACAAAATTAAAACAAGCAAGTTAGCTTGATATAGCTATTTTTCTGTGCACTTGTGGATTTTATCCTAAATATTAAATAACTAACTAATTTAATCGAAAGACCTTCAATCTTACCTAAGTGAGGAATAAATCACAACTACTCAAAGCTATCATTCCCATAGTTTCCTTGGTAATACTAAAAGCAAGATTAATTGAAATAAAATGATTTACTACTCTATTTGATATATCAGTAACTACAACTTTGATGATTCAAACCTAGAATTTTACAAAATGATGGAAATTCCAATCATGTCGTGACTTGTCCCCTTAGTGTGATCTCTTCATTCTTTCATATTCTCATGAATCCAAAAATGGGAATGTGACAATGGCAATAGAAGGAGATACTGGAATAGTGGCAACTTGGATGTAAACCAAATAAAATGCAAGTAAGAGAGGGATAGTGAAAGTGAACAGAACTTGGCTATGCAATTCCTAGTAGGATTTATCGCAGGGATATTACGTAAATATACTAAGAATTCTAGGATCTATTTCTTGTGACAAAACAAAAATTACAATTCTAAGATTTCCAAATGAACTTTAATCTAGAACTAAAACTATCTTATGCTAAGCTGACTATGTTGAGGATAAAAATGGAGCAAAATAAAAGTGTGAAGATCGATGATTTCTAAATCAAAAAAGAAGAAAGGAGCCTTGAACTGAGAGGCTGAGAATTCATGCAAAATCTAAACCTATGAAACTTATGGGAGAACTTCAAAACACTAAATAATAATTCATGGGAGAGGGGCCATTTACTTGTAAACAAGCTTGGTATTTATAGCATTTGGATTTACCGGAGGGTAAGTTTGAATTAAACTCTTTTATCATAATTAAAGAGAAATTACTATTAACAGGTGCCAAAACATAAATGCAAGCAAGAGTGGTTGAAGAATGTGAGTGCCACTTGAATTTTTCATGTTGACAAAAGCGTTGGAAAGTTATGGAAAACACACATAGGACCACCGCCATGCACGGGCGGTGGTTAAGGGACCGCCACCCTCTCCGGGTGGTGGTCATGGGACCACCACCCTATCCCGGTGGCGATCATGGGACCGCCTCCCAAGCAGGTGGCGGTCCTAAAACTAAAGACCAAAATGCAAGAAAAGAGTGGAACGGGGTCAGAACAAAGCATGCGGAGGTTGGATATGGCATTTTGGGATGCAGATGTATACTCAGCGTGATTTCTAGATTCTGAACACCTTGTGAAGAGATTTGAATCATCATCGGGGTTTTTGTGACCTCTTTTCGCGGCAAAGCCAAAGGCCTAAAATTTTAGGTACGTACATATTTCCCCATCGGAGAAGCATGTTAGCCATGAAGAGGCATAAAATGGTGGGTCCGAGTATGGCAGTCCCTGAAATGGGGAGTTAGAAGCTATACCGACATACCCGTGTGTTCTGATGTCACCATCTAGATCCCCGCTATCATTTGTGTAGGGATGAGAACTTACCTTTCGCTTGCTCAACTATGCGAAAGAACATTCAAAACAAGTTAGAATATATTATATATATAAAAAGAGCTCATTTTCCTATTTATTTGCGCATGTTGATTTGGAAATTTTTGCACTCTGGGACCCATGGAAACTATTTTCTATGAGAGTACAATCAAAACGTTTGTTCCAAGATTGTGATCATGCCTCCGAGAGTAGGACATCAACCTGCGAAGTCTCAAGTTAGTTTTTCTCAATTCATTACTTTTAAACCTAAAATATAGAAATGTTGAAATCTTTTTCTTGGGGGTGGTATTTTTAAAATCTTAGTGTTAAATGAGTCTCTTGGGGGCACCCATAGGGAAGGTTTTTATTTTGGTAAAAATGGTGTATTTTGCTTGTTTTTAGGAATTTTTAGGGGTTAATGGGCACACGATGAATCGGCACAAGACCACCACCCTACACGGAGCGGTGGTCACGGGATAGTTACTCACAGCGGGCAAGTGGCTACATGGGACCACCACCCTTAGATGGCGGTGGTCATGGAGCCGCCACTCTGCATAGGGTGGGAAGTTCTAGATAAAAGGTGAAATATATGCCTTAGTTAAATGTTTTTGTATTTTTGATATTTTGCTATGTTTTCAATGAGTTTATCTATTGGATTATGTTGCTAACTTTCTCTTTTTTTGTGTTTTGGGTAGATGCAAGAGTATATTAGATGGAGCAGAGAGAGGGAGTGTGATTGGCTCCCGGTAGTGTTGGATATGTTGACCTAGGCAGAGAGAGACACTTTACAGAGGGCCGGTATTTTGAGGATCTCTTCGGTCCCTCATGTTGCTCATGCTAGTCACATATTATGTGACTTATTCTTGTATTAGGATGCGGATCAAAACACTTTCTAATTTCTAGGTGTTAGGGGTGAGTGGAATATCACCCTGGAGGATGTCTATCGCATATTGGGGGTTTTGATTCTTGGGAGGTGGTAGTCTCTTAAGACAATAGGGTCCAGATCTCATATGGTTTAGTGGGCCACCTATATGGGAGATGTTGTTGTCTCCCTTGGCTTGAAGAAGGGGGTGAAGGTCCGATCCATTGCTGCTTCTCCTATCCCTATGATCCGCAAGGCTATTATGGGTATCTTGGCCTCGCGGTTGATTGGGGATAAGGGAGGGGATACTCTCTTATACTACTGACCTCCCATTATTACGTAGATTGAGGCCCATGGTCATACCTACGCTTAGGGAGAATAGATATCCTTGGGACCACATACCATGACTTATACGGGGTGGTGGTCAAGTTATAAGGGCGAGTCCTTGAGTCACCCCACTCTAGTTATGAGTTGGGTGTATGAGCGCATCGTCCCCTATGGAAGGGGTGTACTAGTAGAGGATCCGGGGGTTGTTAGAGTAGCGAGGTGGATGGGGATGATAGTGCTGCTTAGATGCCACATTATCCGGTGGCTTTCATTGACTACTGTAGATATGGAGGCCACTCCTTGTTAGACCATGGCGGGAGTATGGGGAGAGGAGACACTTACATTAATCACCTGCTCTACTATAGGTCAGTTAGTAGATAAGATAGATAGGGTGGAGGTCCACCCATTTGATTGAGTCCCTCAGTAGTTTGGTCTCCCCTACGTTGATATGCTTCCTCTAGCAGGGGCATTATATAGGACTATTCGTGAGGCTCGGGGAGGTCCTAGAGGAGATCAGCGTTAGACCATGGTTACTCCTAGAGTTCTTATCATGGTTAGATGGGTGGTTCGAGCTCGAAGGGCAACCAGTGCTCCTCGAGAACCTTTACTTCAAATCGGAGCCACTCCTTCTTTCAGTGGGGGGAGGATGATCTTGTTGATGTGGACTCAGACTCTGAGGAGTTTATAGGAGGGGAGACAGAGGAGAAGATGGTGGGAGGTGAGACTAGTGGGATGACCGAGGAGGATGAGAGTGATTCTGAGTGGCATGACACTTAGGATATCTTGAGGGCCGAGAGGGTAGAGGAGAGTGTAGAGAAGGTGACCCTGATCTCAGAGGAGTTTCCTTCTCAGGACATTAGGGGGAGATGATGAGTTCGTGGCAGGATGTCATTTCTTTCCAGATTTGGGGAGGTTCCGCATTTGCAGCATGGCACAGTAGCAAGTGTAGATCCTAGAGACCCTACCTAGATGCCTGGAGATTTGAGTGAGTTACTACTCTTTTCTTGATTTTGTTTAGCTAGCAATGTTTAGTTGATATTTCCTTTTTGTTGTTTCGTTTGTTTTTGAATATATTTTTAGTGATTTTCTAACTTTTATTTCTCTTTTTATTTGCAATGATCACGAGGGATGGTGATACTTGATTCACCGAGTGTGTGTGGACACCATGTTATTCCCCTTAGAGAGTACTGGGCCGAGCTTATCGAGGACATTTGAGAGCCTTTAACAACTAGCCGACATACTGATGTGTTTTCCCTGTTTGGAAGGTGGAAAAGTTAGTGACCTCCCTTTGTGTTGAGGTAGCTAGATATAGGACTTTTGAGCGTCTGATGAGGCAGAGTCGTTCTCGTAGTGAGACCACAACAAGTGGCCGTGATCATGAGCACTTAGTTCATTGAGTGCCATCATAACAAGAGTCCTAGGTGCAATTGTGCACCCTCTAAGGGATCCCACAGGGATTGAGAGGCCATTTGGTCTTTTTGTAGTGATTTTGCTAGATGTTTATATGGGTTGTTTTTGTATTTTTTGGGCTCATTGAGCATTTTGACCATGCCTAGTGCATGATGGCATTGTATGTAGAACACAATTCTTACATATATATATATATATATATATATATATATATATCTTTTTGGATCTAGATCTTCTTTGTATCTAGAGTTTCATGGTTTGTTTCCCATGTTTATACTAGATGTTTCATAATCTCTATTTTATATACTTTTCAGAATGTATGCAATGGATGACAAGTGATAAAAATTTTGTGAATTTCTCTTTTATTTGTTTTTGTAATGCTGATATGTGATGATGCAAACATACTGTAGTACTGAACTTTTGGCTTCTTTGGGAAATGTTTGTTGCTTCTTCTTATTTTGGCAAAACGTGATGAATATGTAGTGATAATGAGATGAAATTTCCCCACTCCTAACTCCACGCAACTAGTAAGATGTGAGGGATCAACACCAAGAGTTGGGAAGGGCACAAATTGTATGAGTTTGAATGAATGAAAATGATGAGAGAAAGACAAGGTTTTGGTAAATCAAATTTAGACCTCTATACTTACTCTTACTCGAAAATACTACATAGTTCAGAATGCAACTTATTTTCTAGTTTATCTAGACTTAGATCTATGGATGGAAACTTGGTTGAAAAAATATGGTTTTAAGGATTTGATCTCTTTGGAATTTGGATACTTAATTTTACCGAGCACATTTTATTTACATTTTTAAAATGCTAAGATTCATTGATTTACGTGAATGGACCCCCTATGCCCCATCCCATGCTCGGGAAGGAAGCATGGGCTCATCATCGAAGGCGGGACATAGGTGAGGAAGGGCACTTCTTTCCTTTCTCAACCTCACATCACTAGTAAGAGATGCGGGCTCATATCCGAAGGTTGGTGGGGCAAAGAAGTGTGTAAAAATAAAATATTCTATTTTGTTTAGTATTTTGATTTAATTTGACATTTCTAATTTCTGATTTTGGAGTATCCTTGTTTCAAAGAGATGTAAGAAGGATAGATGTCACACCAAGAAGCTTCTATAACAGACCGTAGGTAGATATAATATACAAATGGTGATGCCGATGACCTATGTGTAAAATTATTTAAGATGTAAGGAATTGACAGTTTCATTGAATTCCTCACCTTCTAGTGTACACAAGAGATATGCACCATTTCCGTAGTCTTTCATGACTCAATATGGGCCCAACCACTTGGGCTGGAATTTCCTTCCTTCACCAGTTTTCTTATCAATTTGGCTATCTAGTCTTAGAACTAGATCTCCCTCATATATTTCTCATTCATAGACCTTTTTGTTATATTTCCGGAACATCCGGTCAACATAGGCTCTGTGCCATTGTTTAGCGTTTAGCCTGGCCTCATCAAGGATTTCTAGTTGAGAGAGGCGTGCCTCTCTATAGGCTTCTTCTCCCAAAATACCTTATAATGAGATGTGGAGACTGGGTATTTTGACCTCAAGTGGGAGAACTGCTTCTGCCCCGAATACTAATGAGAAAGGGGTTTGCCCCCCTTGTTGGTGTTCTTATTGAGGTTCGATGGGCCCACAAGGCTAGGTATAATTTTAAATGCCAATCTCGTTTGTTCTCCTTAACTATTTTGAGGAGAATGGATTTTAATGTTTTGTTTGTTGCCTCAACCTATCCATTGGCTTGGGGGTAATAAAGAGAGGTTGTGTGATGGTTTATCTTTAATTTTCTACATAACTCATGGACCTCATCATTCTTAAAGGATGTGCCATTATCTGAGATAATGACTTATGGGACACCATGTCTACAAATGATATGATTCAAAATGAATTTAGCAATTACAAAACTGCAGTACGGTGGTAAGAGGCATAGCCTCTACCCATTTGGTAAAATATTACGTGGCCGTAATTATAAAGTTATGGCCATCTATTGATGAGGGAGAGAATTTCCCTATGAAATCTAGGCCCACGTGGAAAAGGGCCATGTGGTTCTTATTGGTTGCGTAGCTTGTCTTTGGCATGTGAATCTCGTGGGAGAATTTTTGGCATTTATGGCACTTGCGCACAAATTATACTACATCATGTTCTAGAGTGGGCCATAAATAGCCCATCCAATGTATTTTACAAGTAGTGGCATGGCCACCAAAGTGGCCTCCACATATCCCATTGTGGGATTCATAAAGAATCTTTTGGATTCTTTCATGTCAACACATCTTAAAAGCATTCCATCGAAGGCTTTACGATAGAGAACTTATTCTAAAATAACATATTTAGCAGCGATAATGCGTAACCACCTTCTTTGTTGCGATGTGGAACCTTCTGGGTATGTATGGTCCATGATAAAATTGACGATGTCAGTGTACCAAGGACATATAGAGTGGGGGGTCTGGTTTCGACAAAATATATGCATTCATCGGGAAAGTCTAGATCTACCAGATCGCCTCCATCTAACGGATTGTTAGCTAACCAGTCTGCAATGATTTTTCCCTTAACAGATTTTTGGTTTACAAATGTTAATTCAAACTCACCCATTAAGGTTATGAAATGTCCAACCTTTTTAGATAAAGACCCTTACATGAGGAATGTCCGTAAATGATCTATCTTTACAATGACCCTTGTTTCTTGATTTAACATGTAATGTCTTAAACATTTCATTATGAAGACTATGGCAAGGCATTCTCTTTCTACCTATGTATAACATGTTTCATAATCAAGCAACGTCTGGCTAATGAAATAGACTACACGTTCTCATTTATCATTGTCGACACTTGTTTCTTGATTTAACATGTAATGCCTTAAACATTTCATTGTGAAGACTATGGCAAGGCATTCTCTTTCTGCATGTGTATAACATGTTTCAAAATCAAGAAATGTTTGGCTAATGAAATAGAATACACGTTATTGTTTATCATTGTCTTCCTAAGCCAACATGCAAAGCTAAGCGAGACATCGAGTAGTATGTGAATACAGGATCAAAGGATGATCTGGTTTAGGAGGCATTAGTGTGGGAGGAGACAACAAGAAACATTTAACTACTTGAAGGCCTCGTTGCATTCTTTTATCCAATTAATGCTATAATATTTCTTTAATAAATTGTTGATTGGATGAACAACAAAACTTAAGTCTGGAATGAACCTTCGAATTGCATCGAGTTTTCCAAGAAACGATCTAATACTGCAGACTATCATCTGATGGTGGGATCATTTCAAGAACATCCTAGATTTTAGTTGGATCGACATCAATCCCTTGTGAGGATATAATATAGCCCAAAAGCTTTCCTCCTGTCATGCCAAATATGCATTTCTCTGGGTTCAATGTGATGCCATATTTGATCAATCATGAGAGAATGATACAGAGTACTTCTAGGTGATCACAACGCTTCTTGACCTTGGCCAACAAGTCATCTACGTAGGACTCCACAATCTTATGAATAAGGTCATGAAATATGTATGTCATTTCCGTTGGTATGTAGCACCAATGTTCTTAAGACTGAATGACATGATAGTGTAACAATAAGTTCCCCAAGGGGTTATGAACATGGTCTTGGTTTGATCATGTTCAAATATTTTTAGTTGATTATATCCCGAGAGTCCATCCATGAGAGACAAAAGCTCAAATCCAGCTGTTGCGTTAACAATGACGTCAATGGATGGCAATGGGAAGTCATCTTTGGGGAAATCTTTATTAATGTCCTAGAAGTCTATGTAAATGCGTATCTTCCCATTCTTTTTGAGAACATGGACGATATTAGATACCCATTGTGAATAGTTGATTGGTTTGATGAATCCCACCTGGAGAAGTTTCATTACTTCTTCTTTCACCATGAGAGCCACTTTTGGTTTCATTGGTCTCAAATTTTGTTTAATTGGCTTTGCATTTGGTTTGGTGACAAGATTATGTACCACGATATGTGGTGCAATTCCCGTCATTTTCTTGTAATTAAATGCAAAATCCTTTTGATGTTCCTTGAGGATCTAGGTGTGTATTTCTACCTCCTCTAGAGTTAATGAGGATCCTAACTTCAAAATATTTGGTTCTTCCTCCCTCCCAATATTTATGTCAAACATTTCTTCAATTAAGGAAGCATTTCCTTCTTCAAATTCAGGTGGGGCTAGAGGTAGTTCAAAATATTTCCATTATCTACCTCGTAGATATCGAGATTATTTTGTGGGGAGATTCTATCATGGGATTTCCAAAATAGGAAGAGGAATGTGGGATTAGGGAAAAATATACTATGTGATGAGTGAGATGTAGCTCCGCATAGGTGTTTAGATATCCAAGAGTGACTCTATCCTTTGTCAAAGTGATCTAGGATAGAAAACTCATTCTCAGCTTCTATACGTGTCAGGAGCGGGTTTGTTGGTATTTTACGTACCAATGGTTCAGTATGAAGTGATACCATGAAACTTGTATTTTCCAACTCACTGCTTGGAGTGAAACGGGAAGCTGAGGTTGCTATTGAATCAGTGAGAAGGTTTTGTTCTCATGGGATTGCTTTGATTGATATGAAGTCGAATCCTTTGGTTAGATCTAATACCGCCATTTTATAGAGTTGTAAGTGTTCAACTCTAGTCTCATATACCTCAGATACTTGGTTTGCAACTAATTGTGAGTCTCCTAGCACTCTAATGTTATCAATGCCCATCCTTTTGGCTATGATAAGGCCAAGGAGGAGGGCTTTGTATTCAACCCCATTGTTCGTACATTTAAATTTTAACTTAAAGGTAAAAGGTAGGATCTTTCCCTCGGGAGAGGTAAAGATCACACCTACCCCAGCTCCAAAATGACATCTAGCTCCATCGAAGTGGAGAGTCTAATATTTTCTTGGAAAAATGGATGTTGGGAAATTCTTTGCGTCTATTTCTTCTACCTCGGTTACTTCTACCATACAAACTTCATCTACTGGAAGGGAGCCAATTCCTAGGGTACATCCTATACCCATAGAATCAAATGGTAGGAGAATAGGTAAATATTTTTCTAGCAACTCAAATTTTTTTATGGTAGTCCCTAATGATACCATCTCTATGATGTTAGTCTCATTTTTGAGTGCTGGAATGCCTTCGACTAGATTCGTAATTTCTAATTTTGTTGTAGGTATCAATTTTTCTTCTGGTTTTGAATTGATTGGTTTGTTAAGTTGATTTGTTGGGAGTTCAAACTCAAAGTGAACGCCTGGTCTCTTCTTCAAATCTGCTAGGTGTATATCGAATGGTTTTGGGTCACCTTGTGCCACAAATATTTTCCCTAGGTGTAAAAATATTATTTCCTAGAATAACGTGGAAGGGATTGCCTTCATGCGATGTATCCATGGTCGACCGAGAATCATATTATAGTTGGTTTCTCAATCTATAATATAAAATTCGGTGAGGACTGTCTTGGGTCCTAAGGTGACTAGTAAAACTATAGTCCCAATTGAAGTGGCCTTGAGGCTATCATAACCTCTTAGCGTATTTCGTGTTGTGGAACAATTTGTTTCTCCATATCCTAGATTTTGAAGAAAAGCGAAGGGGACTATGTTAACTGCTGCCCCATTATCAATCATTGCACGCTTAACATAATTATTGTAAATCCATACCTGTAAATGTAAGGCTAGGTCACCTCTATGCACAATTTCAGCGTTTGTTGGCATTTTTCTTATATCAAATATAAACTCAGTATCCCTATCTGGCTGCCCTGGAGGGTAGAAATCAAAGTCTATATGGTTTACTTGTGTTTCAAGAGGAGGAGTGATGTTAATTAGATGACCAATACCTAATGCTTCTAAGAGAGCAGCCCTATGGGCGGGAGAGTTCTTTAACAAATCCAAGAAGGAAATGTGAGAGAAGGTCTTTGTTAGGTCATTAATTAGATCGTAAGCACCTATGGGTTTTACCAATGTTTGTTGAATGTTGTTTGGTTCTAATGGATAGTTTGGAACTAGTTGAGAAGAATAATCTCGTGTTCTTGTTATGGTTTCTACGTGTAGCTCGGTATCTAACTCTACTAGACCAACTATCTTGGTTTGTGGTCGAGTTCCTAATTGGGGTGTGACCGGTGGATTTAATGAAGTTGAGGCTTCATGATCGTTATTTCCTATTATAACACCCTTGTTCATCCCGTTTGGATCTAACCTGTTATTGTTATAGTGGTTTGGGAGTGGATTGTTAAAAATCTTGAGGGTGCATTTTGAGGGGAAACTGCTCCCGTATAAGTGTTTGGCATGGGTACTATAGAATTTGCTAAAAACATATCTACAAAGAGTTGTCTTTGGTCTTTTGGAAAACGTTGCATGAATTTATTATAGTTGTGGAAAGTCCTAGTATCATGGCCTTGAATCTTGTGGAAACCAAAATATAAGTTGGGATTATAGTTTCGAGGTTGGTTTGAAACTTGTTGTGGTCCAAAACTTTGATTAGGTTGCTGGTTGTTAGAGTTAAAATTTTGAGGCTATTGCCTTTGGTTTTGATTCTGATATCCAGTTGGGTTTCAATTTGGACCTTATGTCTAGATTTTTTTGTTTTTGTTGTTGTTGTTATCATGATGGACAATTAAAATCCACCGAGTTGATTGTTGGAGTAAAGTTATTATTTCACTGATTGTTAACGGGTGGTGAAATGTTCATGAAATTTTCCTTTTAACCTAGTCGGTGACTCCATTTGTTGTCAAACTGTAATTTTTGTTAAGGATTTTGGGTCCTTGATTAGTATTCCTAGCACTAGGATAGGTCATAGAACTTTTGATTGGGAGTGAATAACTTCCCATTTTTTCGATATGTCTTATGACCACTATCTATCTGCCACTTGATCGATTCGAGATGGCACTCTCGAGTACTTCATCATAAGTCCTTAGTGGGAACTTCGGGACATCTTCCTTTATATCTCTATTGAGAGAATTAAGGAATAAGTCACATAGTTCCATTTGATCCATGTTTGGAGCACTTGGCATTGATGAGTAGAGGAATGTACGTCATATTTGAATAAAATGAGCAAGTGGATTCATCGTGTTCTTGTTTAATATGTAACAATTCCATGATCCCTATTCTTAACAATTTGTTCATATCAAAATCTTTGATAAACTCTAACACAAGTTGTTTGAACGAGTGTATTGAGGCTCGAGGTGTGTATTCTAGAAGTACCAATCAAGGGTAATACCCTATAAGGTTTTAGAGAATATCTTAGCAACAACTACACCCCAAGGGAGTAATTCTCGAATGGCCATGGCATAGGCCTTGATATGTGCATTTGGATCTCCCTCCCCTTTGTATTTAGGAAAATTGGGAAGAGGTCTTGGAAGCATGACACTTCGTATGGTGAAATCTAGAGGCTCTTTTAAATATTTTGAGTAAGTTCCTACCGCATAGGTTTCGACCATCAATGGTGCTTGCTGAGGTGGTGGAGGTGGAATGGGTTATTGATATGGCATAGCATATGTATTTGCAGGGACATAAGGAAATCCCTATGTGGTTGAGTGAACATCCGGGAGAGGAGAACATGTCTCCTTGTGGTGATTTTGAATAAATGTTTAAGTAGGGAGGAGCATTTCTCTGATATGGGTTGTTTGGTGCTAAGCCAGAGGTATCATACCTTCAACTGGAGCAGCGTTTGAAAATGCGGTTCTAGTTGGTGTTTGTTGTAGATAGTTATACAAATGTTGAGGAGGCATGCCTAACGTGCCCATTCCTGTAAGGAGGTCAACTTGGCTAGGATGATGTGGAGGGTTGGAAGTTCCTGCTTGCCCAAAATGTGAATTTTGATTTGCTTGAGAAAGTTCTAGTCCTCTAACCTTCTCAACTAAGGCTGAGATGACCTCGATTGGTGAAGACACAATATTTTGCCTTAATGGCGGTTGTTGTATACCTTGAGGTTGTAGAGGCATATGGTACCCTGCTATGAATTGATCATTACCCTGCCAAGCTTCACCGAGAGTATTTTCCATAGGTGGAGGAATGGGGGTGTTTTCTTGGAGTAGGGTATTGGGTTGTGTTTGAAAACTTCCTATAGGTGGGTACATGTTTTAGAAGCGTTGTTCACTTCTAGCGTAGTGTGCTAGTAACTCCTCATCCAAAAATGGGAGTGGATCTGACTACCTATTGATTTGTGGTCTGAATAAAACCGAGGAGATGAAATGGATTCTCCAGTAAATGTCATATTGTTAGAGCCTGAGGGCTCTGGTTGTTGTGTTTGTGTGAGTTGATCCAGCTCCTCAATTTAGAACGAAGAACTAGAGCTAGTTCTTTGAGGAGGAGTTTATGATGACAAGTAGTTGTTTGAATAGTTGTCAACCCATGCAAAAGTGAGGGTGATGGTTGTCTATTTGTTTGACCATAATATGCTTCGAGACCTAAGAGAGGTCTGCCATATGCGTTGTATCCCAACATATTCGAGGGGTATATAAATACCCATAGAATAATGGGAAAGAGTGAAGATGGATGAAAGAAATGGAAATAAAAGGGGAACAATTGTTTGTTTCACGTCGGGTTCACCAATTTTGTATGATAGAAAAGTGACATGCGAGTATGAGAATCTACAAGTAGCCCTTCTTCGTACCCGACCTCCCGAGGTCATGCCAGAGACAACCGGTGGAAATGAAATATATGTGGATATAGAAAACTAGTTGGGTAATCTTATATCCTCAACACGTAATAATGGGATCTGCGAGTCTAAGGAAAAGAAAGCTCTCCTAACTTGAATTGGTGTAATGGATTTTAAGATATAATAGCTGCTCGGAGGCTCAATAAATGTCGATCTCTCACCGAGATCCTATTTATTGGTGTTGGATTCGTGGAAAGTGACTTGTAGGTGTTTTGTGTATAATTCTAGACAAGGTCATGGAAAATGGTAGTGAGGGTGTAGTGGATTTATAGGAAACTATGGGTGGTTTTTGGTCTAGCCTGAAAATATTAGCTTGATTGGCTTCTATATTTAATGTGGAAAATTACATTACGATATTCGGTGGGAGTGGTGAGGATCTAAATACCAACATACGTAAACTGGTGTCAATATTTAACTGATTTACAAGCCCGTTGGGTTGTGGGACCTCGGGATCACAACCATGAGTTCGTGGTTATTGTGGACCTGTTATGGTCATGTGAAGAATCAATCTCTTCTTTCAACTATCTAGGTCATAAGCCTTTTTAGCTTCTATGTTTAATATTATGAGTTGTGCGATCTTCTCAGAATACCTTATGGGTGTTCGGAAACTTGTATATGTAAGCTTGTGTCTATGTCGATGAGAAGGTCTCCTACGTTTGGCTACGGAACTAATGGATCACAACCAAATATTTGTTCTCTTTCGGGTTCTTGTATGCTCATGTGGATATCATATCAATGTAATATGTAGTTGGGTTGACTTGACCGAATGCACATGCTTTGTGATCTTCAATGTTCAACTCTCTCAATTGTTCACTAACTGCTTGTGGGTTTATCATTGCTCGAAAGACATGAATCATAAGGCCTTGATCTATATTCGTTAATGTTGCAAAGATATTTGGCTAAGGTACTACCGGTTCGAATACATAATCCTTGGGCTCTCTGGGTCCCGTAATTGTCATGTAAAAGATGATTTAACTTTAACTGAAACAAGTAAACTAACTATGAAAGGTATATCTACACTATGCTTATATTCCTTTTATTTTTGTATTTTCAATGATGTATATTTGAACAAAATTTAAAGATTAGTTATTCTAATATATTCGAGATAACGAACAATTAATCTAATAACAAAATTAAAACAAGCAAGTTAGCTTTGATATAGCTATTTGCCTATGCACTTGTGGATTTTATCCTAAATATTAAATAACTAAATAATTTAATTGAAAGACCTTCAATCTTACCTCGAAGTGAGGAATAAATCACAACTACTCATAAGCTATCATTCCCCACGTTTCCTGGTAATACTGAAAGTAAGCTTAAGCGAAATAAAATGATTTGCTACTTTATTTGATATATTGTAACTACAACTTTGATGATTCAAACCTGGAATTTCTGAGAATGATGGAAATTCCAATTATGTCATGACTTGTCCCCTTAGTGTGATCTCTTCGTTCTTTCATATTCTCATGAATCCAAAAATGGGAATGTGATGCAGTGCGTGAAGAAGGAGATCTTTGGAATAGTGGAATCTTGGATGTAAACTGAATAGAATGCAAGTAAGAGAGGGATAATGCAAGTGAATAGAGCTTGACTATGTGATTCCTAGCAGGATTTATTGTAGGGATACAACAAATATACCGAGAATTCTAGGATCTATTTCTTGTGACAAAACAAAACCTACAATTCTAAGATTACCAAATGAACTTTAATCTAGAACTGAAACTATCTTATGCTAAGTTGATTGTGTTGAGGATAGCAATGGAGCAAAATGAAAGTGTGAAGATCGATGATTTCTAAATCAGAAAAGAAGAAAGGAGCCTTGAACTGAGAGGCTGAGAATTCATGCAAAATCTAAACCTATTGAAACTTATGGGAGAACTTCAAAAAACACCTTGAATAATAATTCATAGAGGGAGAGGGGCCATTTTCTTGTAAACAAGCTTGGTATTTATAGCATTTGGATTTACCAGAGGGTAAGTTTGAATTGAACTCTTTTATCATAAAAAAGGGAAATTACTATTTACAGGCGGCCAAAACATAAATGCAAGAAAGAGTGGTTGAAGAATGTGAGCGTAACTTGAATTTTTCACATTGACGAAAGCATTAAAAAGTTCGGAAAATAGGACCACCACCCTACACATGGTGGTGGTTAAAGGACCGCCGCCCTATCTCGGGTAATGGTCACGGGACCTCCGCCTAAGGAGGGTGGAAGTCCTAAAACTAAAGACCAAAATGCAAGAAAAGAGCGGAACGGGGTCAGAACAAAGCATGCGGAGGCTGGATATGGCATTTTGGGATGCATATGTATACTCGGTGTGATTTCTAGATTCGAACACCTTGCGAAGAGATCTGAATCATCATCGGGGTTTATGTGACCTCTTTCTGGTAGTACAGTACCTACAATTTTGGGTACGTACGGTTCCCGAGGAATTGAAGCTCGAAGGAGGAAGAACAAAAAAATGAAGTCAATGTAGAAATATTATGAATAAAAATCAGTCTTCTTTATAAAAGGAAGAGCAAGTAGGATAGAAAGCATGAAGATGAAATGAAAGAGCTTGAAGCACAACTATAGTTGATCTAAACATCCTTCAAATCCAAAGAGGAAGAATTCCTCAAACTCAATATAGATATGGAGCTTCTAAAAATTAACTAGATCAAATATCAAGCAAGTTGAAAGCATATCAGAGATTTGACAAAATTTCAAGTGACCTAGATGAGCTTCTAAGCAATCAAAGGTCTTTAAATGACAAAACTGGTATATGATTCAAAGAAGATCACAAGGATGACAAGACAACTAGTAAGAAAGATGAAAAGACCACTCAAGAACCAACTCAAGAAAGGGAGGCTACTAACAAGAAGGCCAAGAGAAGGACAAACTCAATCAAACAACCTAATGCAATAAGGTACACTCACTCTTTCTATGGCTACTATTTTTCTTGTAATATGTTTGGACATAAAGCTATAAAGTGTAGAAGATATGCAAGGGTCATGGAAGGCACTTTCACTCACAATAGATGAGAGGTGGAAATGAAATATTTTTCTATAATTTCCAAAAGTCCGATCACATAGAATTTTTTTGCAATCAGAGACTCTCAAAGTAAGACAAGGTGTATGTAGTAAGGAAAAATTCTACAAGAAAGAAAGAGCAAGGCCTAATAGCTCAAACAACCTTTCATACTCAAAATGAAGACATGACATGGTACATTGACAATGGATGTTCAAGTCACATGACAGGGAATAAGAGAAAATTCATCTCATTGAGAGAGGATTCCTTAGGAATAGTAAGGTTTGGAGATAACACATATGCAAGCATTATAGGTAAGGGCACATTGAGTCTAGATAATGGAAAGATAGTAATTGAGAATGTCTTGTATGTAGAGGGCCTTAAAAAATCTACTCGGTGTGAGTAAAATGTGCAAGCAAGGGCACACCTTGGTATTTCATGACAAAGGTTGTGATATAAGGAAGAGAAAATCAGGCAAGCTAGTTGGCAAGGCCAAAAGGACCAAGAACAACATGTATGTCTTGAAAGAGATCAACAAGGAGAAATGCCTCACAAGCAATATTGATGATAGTTGGATTTGGCATAGGAGGTTAGGGCACCTAAATTTTTAAAATCTTGTCAAAATTATCTCTAAGGGATGTGTGAGAAATATTCCCAAAATCATCAAACCTATTGATACACTTTGTAAAGCATTCTTACATGGAAAACAATCCAGAGAAGATTCAAATCCAAGGAGTACTCCACAACAAGACCACTATAACTGATCCATACTAACCTTTTTGGACCTACAAGACTGAGAGCATTCAAGGTGAGAGTTACTTCATGTTGTTGATTGATGATTACACAAGAATGACTTGGGTTGCATTCCTAAAAGAAAAATCAGAAGCCCTTGACAAGTTCAAGACATTCAAAGATCTAGTTGAAAATGATAAAAATGCAAAGATCAAATGCTTGATATCGATAGAGGAGGTGAGTTTTGGTCAAATGAGTTTGATGAGTTTTGTGAAAGTCATGGAATAAGAAGGCAATTTTCAGCAACTAGAACACCTCAACAAAATGGAGTTGTGGAGAGAAAAAATAGGACTATTCAAGAGATGGCAATAACTATGCTAAATGAGTCCAAATTATCTGATGGCTATTGGAGGGAGGTATTCAATACAATAGTATACATCTTAAATAGATCCCAAATAAGGATAAACACAATAAGACCCCCTATGAGCTTTGGAAAGGAAGGCCTACAAATGTGAAACATCTAAGAGTGTTTGGAAGTAGGTGTTTCATTAAGAGGGATGAAGACAACCTAGGTAAGTTTGACTCAAGGAATGATGAAGGTATATTCTTGGGATACTCCTCAATAAGCTCAACATATAGGTGTTATAACAAATGTATAAAAAGATAGTAGAAAACACAAATGTTATAATTGATGAGACCTATCCAATGAAGACCAAATCTTAGCCAAAGGATACTTCTCAATGCATATAAATCCAGGATGATGATGAAGTTACAGAAAGAAATCAAGAAGAATAGGATGAGGATGAAGAAAGACTAGACACAAAAGCTCCCTCAAGACATGTTAAGAGAGACCATCCTGCAACTTAGATAATAGGAAATAAGGAGGCAAACATACAAATAAGAATGAAATTGGTGAATGCCCAAAACCAAGAGAAAATTTCTCTTTTATCCAAGATTGAAAAAAATAATGTTGTGGAAGCTAGAAAAGATCAAAATTGGGTTGATGATATGAATGAAGAATTGGACCAGATAAATAAAAATGAGAATTGGGAACTAGTACCTAGGCCCAAGAACAAAAATGTCATTAGAACTTGATGTAGGAGCATCACTCTTGAAATTAGTTTAGGTATGCCATTGGAAGTTTGGTTTAATTAAGTCCTTAGAGGTCCTAGGAGTCATGCCATTTTGGTTTGATGAGATCAAAAGGTCAAAATTTCTAACTATGGAGTTTCCTTCCACTTTGTGCAATTTGAAATTTGAATCTTGTTTGAGACAATTTTGGATTGGTGATATGGTGTGGATGGTTTGAAAAGGATTAAATAGGTTCATTAGTGTATTGAGTCATAATGTGGTCTTTAGAGGGTCTTAATGATGCTTAGTAGTCATCTAGCTCCTTTAAAATATTGGTTAAGCTCCTTGTCTTGTAATGTATCCTCCACATGTAATCTTGATTTGTGACCCTAGAGGCCGGCTTATGAAGTTATTTGAGCCAAGAAGGTATAAAGTGAATTTTGTAACTATTTTCTATCATTGAACAATTGAATGAACTAATTTTGGAGCTCCAAGAACGTGAAAAAGGAAGAGAACTTTGTTTGTAAACAATAGCTTAGTAGTTTTAGTTTATAACCCACAACTTATGATCTTGCAATCTTTTATATCCTTTTATGAGTGCATATATGACTGGTATGAATCCATTCTTATTTTTGTGTGGAATAGGATGATTAAATTCATGTATTGTTTAGATTTCTTGTTTTGAACAACCTCATATAACTTGTAACAGGGTAATTTTGTAAGCACAATCAAGATTAAAGGCAAGTTAAGCCAAGAGTTGGAAAGGAAGATACAAAGTTGGTGTGTAGGAATGAAGTTAGAGTGTATCTTAGGCTTGAAAAACCTTCAAAGTCCCTGAATAAGGAGGTAAATAATTAAATACTTCATGTAAAACCCTAACTAATTGATAAACTCCTATTTATTTGAGGCGAGAGCGGGGTATCTAGTGTGCAGATACATGTTTGTAAGGATGATTACAACTTATTGGTAAGATTAAAAGCTTAGGGACATTGGCACAAAACTTTTAAAGGTGACTAGGGATTTGGAAGCATTTAAAAAGAAATTTGTGCTCATTTTTCCTTTACTAAGATGAGCATAAAACCCCCTAGGGTTTTGAAGAAAAACAAGATTTGAAGAACTTAACATCAAAATAAACTTTGAAATTGCCAAGATAGTATATTAAGACCTTAAATACATAGAATTTAAACATTTCATGGTTTGGAACTCCTTAGAGGAGCCATAATTAGTGACAAAAAATCCATGCCTGTATCACTCTCTTGAAGATCTAATTTGAAGATTAGGATTGTGGTTTTGAAGCATTTTTAACAAAGGAATGCTAAGTAAGATTTTGTATACCTATTTTTTTGCCAAAATGGGTACTTAGAACGAATTTTGGTTTTAAGAATGAGTTCCTAAGCAAATGTTATGCTCAAATTTCATATAAAATAGGGCTAGTAGAGAAGAATAGGCATAGAAGGAAGCTTGTGAAGAAAGAGGTATTTGCATAAAGAGTTAAGCCAATATTTTTAGCCCACACCTGGACATGGGAAAAGGGAATTCAAAAGTGGTATTATTATTTTTGGGTGAATTTTATATTGTTCTAACCTCTAACTCACTAGACACCTTGTTCTTGAGAAGTTTAAGGGGGTAGGTTTTGAACTAGGCAAACAACTATGGATTTTGAGTGATTTCATCTAATTTTTAATAGTGTTGGCATGATAGGAGGATGTTAGTCATGTTCAGGAGATACCTAATCTATTTTGAGTGTTGTAGTCAAATTTACATGCTTTAAAGGAATACTAGCCTTGTGAAAGTGTCAATTTACAAGCTTAAAGTGTCTAATTAAAGTTGATTAAGAAAACTAACTTGTGGAGTGAGCGATTTTCAAGGTAGTATTTGCATCGAACTAAGTGGGTATTCAAAAATAAGCTCTTTAAAAAGGCGAGGTTATAAGAAATAAGGAAATGCTTTTTCAGAAGGTATGCACAAGTTGAAGGAGTTGACTTTGAAGAAACATTTACACCAGTGGCTAGAATGGAGGCCATTAGAATCTTCTTAGCATATAAAAAGATTCAAGGTATACTAAATGGATGTCAAGTCAACATTTTTAAATTATAACCTAAATGAAGAATTCTACATTAAGAAACCTGATGGCTTCTCACTTACAGAGGACAAGGACTATGTGTGTAGGTTAAAGAAGGCCCTATATGGCCTTAAGTAATCTCCTAGAGCTTGGTACAACATATTAGATAGGTACCTAATTGATCAAGGCTTCAAGAAAGGAGTGGTAGACAACAACCTATACATAAAGGAAGAATGAGGTCATCTATTGATTGTGGTTATATATGTTGATGACATAATATTTGGAGGAGATAGTGAGAACATGACACATGAATTTTTAGAGGTCATGAAGAAGGAGTTTGAGATGTCCATGCTTAGAGAACTATCATTCTTCCTAGGACTGAAAATTAGTCAATTTGAGGAAGGAATATTTATATCACAAACCAAGTACATAAAAGAGATGCTCAAGAGGTTTTAGATGGAGGATTATAAGCTAGTAGGAACACCAATGGTCATAGGATGCAAGATAAGCAAGGAAGATAACTCACCAAGAGTCAATCAGACCACATATAGATCCATGATAGGAAGCCTATTATATTCTACTACCTCTAGGCCTAACATCATGCAAGTAGTTGGTCTAGTAGGAAGATTTCAAGAAGATCCTAGAGAAATCACCTACAAGAAGTCAAGAGGATATTCAGATATCTCATGGGGACCATGGAATATGGGCTTTGGTATCCAAGAAGCAAGGAGTTTGGGATAAAATATTTCATAGATGCAGATTGGGCAGGTAACATTGATGACAAAAGGAACACAAGTGGAGGAGCATTTTTTGTTGGTAAGTGTCTTATTTCTTGGCTAAGAAAAAAATAATCTCTTGTAGCTCTATCCACATGTGAAGCTGAGTATATAACAACTACATTATGTTGTGCACAAGTACTATGGATGAGGAAGACCCTAGAAGACTACAAGGTTGAATGTGATGGACCTAATCCCTTGTATTGTGATAGCACAAGTGCCATAAGTGTGTCCAAAAACCATGTGTTACACTCTAAGACCAAACATATCCCAATAAAATATCATTTCTTAAGGGATCAAGTAAGTGAGAAAAGGATCAAATTGGAACATGTGTCCACCAAGGAGGAGGTAGCAAATATCTTGACAAAACCACTCCCAAAAGAATATTTTAAACATCTAAGGAAAAAATTAGGTGTAATCACTACCCCTAGCAGCCACTAAAAGACTCAAGCCATCAAGAGGGAGTAAGCCAAATGACAAATCTACTCCAAGAAGTTGTAAAAGTATCAAAACAGGGGAGCTAGCTCACTAGCTTCATGTATAGGTTAAGAGGACCAAAAGGGGATATCTGCAGAGAGTGAAATGTCTGAATATGAAGTGAATCTATTTAAGGGGATCATTGAGGTTGATTGGTGAAAAAAACCATGCATTATCTAAAGCCATTAGTGACAAGAAAGTGAGAATAATCCAAGGGGGATCTTATAGGGATAAGCCTATGTATTGTTGGTGTTGTGTGCATGCCAAATTGTTGAAGGATCTTTGTCATAGATGTCAAAGGGGAGAGTGCACTCAGAAACAAGAAAATAGAGCATTGAAGGTGTTGGTATGACTATTTTCCACCAAATTTTCTGAAGTTTGTTGCCATCAATGACAAAGGGGAGATTGTTGGACCTAGTATCATTGATGTTGTCATTGATGTCATGTAGCATTGATGGAAAAGAGTGTTGGTGAGGTGTAAATAATCCAGGGGCATGAAGGTTGATTGGTAGTGCCCTCCTTTGACCTCATATGGTGTGTATGAAGTGGCATGGTGTGATTCTTTGAGGTGTCATGGTGCATACATAAGTTCTTAATGCATAGGAAAACATATAGTTGCTTATGTGTGAACTCCAAAGGTGTCCCACATGTCCTAAGAGGTGTCTCAAATGTGTGTAAGTGTCTTCATGATGAATAATATGATAGGTTACATGAAACATGGGTTGAAACAAGCTCAACTAGGCCTAATTCTAAGACCTAGTGTAAACATTGCTTGGGGTATGAAGCAAAACAAGCTAAGGCAGGTCAATACAAGCATGAGTAGTGTGTTATGACATTGTAGAGAGGATGTGGAAGGTACTACAAGTAAAATTTAAGTTGGTAGAGGCATGTTCAAGGCCTTTTGAAGGCATTTTCTTGAGGACAAGCTAGGTGAGCATGGGAAAGTCAAGGTGGATGATGAGTTTCAGACATGTGCAAGTGCAAACTTAAATGAACATTGGGACATGTGAAGGAAGTCAACATAGTGTTGAGGACAAAGTTTCAAGTCAAAATTCAAAAGAAGAAGTAAGAAAATGATTTTAGGTTCTACCGAGCTCTCAAAATGGCCATTTCCAGCTCGAGGGTCAAGTTTGAAGTACTCACTCACACGTTAAATATATGCATGGGGATATCATCCATTCATAAATGTTGGGGCATGGAGTCAAGAAATTTTACAATTAGAATGAGGTAAAATGATGCCCTATACTTTATGAATGATTGTTAATAAGTTAAGTTGGTTTAAACCCTCCCAAAACCCTAGTTTTGGAGCGATAGGAAAAATGTGAAGTTTTTGTCTCCAAATTGCATGGGAATGCTAAAGTGGTGATTCAATATTTTAGATAACTATCCATGGCTCATTTTGGTGGTGGCGACATGCTTTAGGTGTCATGAGAAGATACATAAAATCCCTATTTTGTAAATTTTTACATGTGTAGACATGTGTTGGAGGTTTCATTGTGAAAGAACAATCATGGGAGAAATATTGGGATGTGCCCTAAGTGTCCATGAGAATTTTCAGGTAGGTTCTTTATAAAGTTTTGGTGAAACTGTCACCCAAAATGACCTACCACTAATGGTCTAAAGAGAAAAAACCAGTCATGTTTTTTTGAAAGGATTTTGATGTGAAGGCATGTTGTGGAAGTGCAATATGAGCATGGATAGTTGATATAATTCCAACATGACATGTTTGGGCCCAAGACTTGATCAGGTGAAGTGATTTTGGGTCTAATCCCCAATGGTTTAAACTGCCCCATTAGGTTTGTCAAGAAGGTCTGAGAAACAAGAATGCAAGTGTGAATTTCTCCACATAACCCATGTAGGTGAGTATTTGAATATGGAGTTGAGGTCTCTAGTGAAGTTTTCCATGAAATTTTAGGCATGAAAGTTAATTTTGGAGTGATGGAAGCTAACTAGGCCAAGACAGGTTTTGTGACCTAAAACCTAGTGTGAGCAAGTCTAAAAATGCATGCATATTTAAGATATATGCCCTAAAAGGATGCATAATATGTGTTTTATTAGCTGCATAAGGATCAGATATTTCTTGAAATGTGCCATGAGATCCATAATCAGGTGGTTAAATGAATGAACTTTCTTATTTTGTGAAGACTAGTTTTCTATGCATACAAATCCATTAGGACCTTGTACTAATTAATGTTTCATGGTATGAATGAAGATGGTAGGGTTACCCCATGTCTTTGAAGGTGAACTAGAGGTCACATATAACATTCTCCAAGCATCAAAAGGCTCTACAAGTTCATACATCAGTGTTGGTTAAACAATCTTGTGACTGTGTTCTTGATCTGCCATAACTGTGCACATCCAGCTGAGAAGAAGAGATGAAATGGAGGTCTTATGCCCTGACCTATAGAACTCTAAGCACATGGTGATGTCTTGGACATATTGAAGAGTATTACCTCTTTATTTCATTGCATGACATGAGCCTAGAGTGGGCCTCATGCACCCAAGTTGAAAACTATGTTTTGAAGGTCATAGACCTAATAGAGCATATTAGTCCTAATGGAGGCTTGATGATAAAATGGAGAGTTGAAAATATTTTCAAGGATATATATGGAAAGGAGAGGACCTTAGTAACATATCCATACCTTCCTAACACATGTTTCATGGTCTATGTTATCTATAAGACAAAGAAGATTTTGTTAAGGAGAAAAAAGAAGGAATAAAACCATTACAAAAGGAGTTAAAAGATGTCAGATTGAAAATATATTATCTTCAAGTGGTATCATAAGTGTAGTGAGTTCATAAGTTTTCTTTTTTTCTCATAGGTGTTATAAGTGTCATGAAAGATCAAGAAATAACACTACTTGTAAACTGACATAAGTGTAGATGTAATGATGACCTTGTAACAACTCTAGGTGATGTCACATAGAATCTTGTATACGAGTTGAAGAGGTAAAAAGTTGAAGGGTTAAGATATGATTATTGAGATGTGTAAGAGTGAGTCATCTAAGTGTGTATGAGTGAATTAATGTGCAGGAAAAATAATTATTAAGAATGTATTGGTAGCAAAATGAGGAGATGAGAAAATAGGTGAATCAAGGTGTGTGAAGAAAGAGGATGAACATATAGGAGCTGAATATGAGATCAAAACTTGTTGTCTTAAGCAACTAGGTTAGATGAATGTGATCAAAAATTTGTAAAGACTAAGTGAATGCTTAACAAAGTAGGGAGTTGGTGCTTCCATGCAAGTTGAAGCTTATAAAAGTTTTCAAGTAGGTGCTTGACTAAATTGTTGGAGTTGGTGCTTCAAGTTGAGTAGGTGCTCAATAAATTTATATCTTTGTAATATCTCATGGGAAAATTTTCCACAATATTACATTGATTTTAGTGGGTTTTCTCCCTTTTAAGGGTTTCCCACATAAACCATTGTCTTCATGTGTGCTTGCTTTTCATTTTCTTATGCTTGAATGTCATTGTTTCCTCATGGTAAAGGTTAATCAAGATTGAATGATTTGCTGAGGCATAAAATTGTTTTCAAAGGTTGAAGAAGCATTGATTCACCCCTCCCCTCTTAGTGCTTGTGTTTCCAATGGGTGTTCATTAGATGATTCTCATCATACTCCATGTCACAATGGAGATCCTAATCCTCCCCTTCCTTCTTGGATGATTTTTCCTTTTTATGTGTTTCATTTTCAATCTTCTTCTTCATCATTAGCACATGTGTCTTTTGTATTTCCTTTCTCCTCTTCCTTCCCAGAATTTTTATTTCTCTCTTCTACAAAACTCATTATCTCAAGAGGTGGGATAGATCCTATGTTGGAGTCTTTGGGTTCTTGGTCATTTCTTTGATTGACCTCTATGTGCACAAGAATTTCTTTTAGATAGGGATCCCTTAAAGGTATTCTAACCTTACGTATGCCACTTTATCCATTATCTCCCTCTTAAGAGGTGCACATTCCATTATGAATAACATCAATGCCAATTTTTTTCCATTTATTCTAGAATGGATGACTCCTTTAAGCCTTCATCCAACTTCACATTTTTTTGTCTACTTTAGGTTGCTTGCTTCAAGCTAAAGTGTAGTATTAAGAGGCATGAAAATTCTAGCTTACATACGTATTATATAAAGCCTCCTCTTATTTCTTTTAGGAGGGAAACTATTTGGATCTTTTTACTCTTTTTACTACTCACCTCCCATGACATACTAAAGTATTCTTATAAAATTAGAAACATATCCCTTTTTGGTCTTTGTAGCATATTTATTTTCTTCTTCATTGGCACACACATTTCTTCATATAACTCCTCATTATCCTACACCTGAACCTATGCCATTTTATTCAACTTGAGGAAGTAAAACAGGTGCACCTCTTTTTATTTACTACTATTTCTTATTGTGGGTTGATTTGGTAGATATTGATCTCTTGTGTCTCTATGCATGCACTTTTATTTGGATACCCATACTTAATGTGAAGGACATGTGTATAAGTGTCTATGAAGTTTGCATTTATTTGTAATTTATTTACATCCTTGATCAAGTTCATGGATAACACAAAGTACTATGTTGTGAAGGAAAAGGCCAACTTATCCTAAGGAGACAATTCCTTATTTTACATTTTCAAGTGAGAGAGAGAGAGAGAGTAGTGCTACATTACAAAAATCTACTTCTCCATGTAACACTTTAGGTAGTTATCGAGGCATGAGCCATTTAACCTCAAAGGAATTTCTAAATTTCCTTATCCAATTATTCAACATGAATTTATATTCATTATTAATGGTGGTGGGGTCAAATATTTCTTATATCACTCTCTTGGTGAATTATTTATTATAATAAATTTATAGGTTAGTTTCCCATCCCCTTTAGGCACACCTATCTCATTGAAAACCAAAAGAAGAAGAATTGTACCCCAAATGAATTTCCTTCAAATTACATGTACAAGTTCTACGTCTTACTCAATACTCTCAGAAATATATTGTGTGAGGTTGTAGAAAATACCTTATCTTATTTTATAGGCAATGTATAAGAAATTATTATTAATCTCTACCATATATCTGCACCTACTAGTTTGGAGGTGATAAGGTGTTCCATAACCATTATCCTTAGATCTTTAATATTGGTGATGGTGAAGTGTGTCCTCCCTTCTTATATATCAAGAGATCATTTTTTTCTTGATATCTTCATTATCATGTGAGTCTACTTCAAAGTCACTTGGACTTTGTAAATAATCATGTAACATTGCCGATGAATGCAAAATTTTTCCTCTCTCTTCTACTCGTGAAGTAAAAATACCCTTCATGTACATGTGATGATAAAAATTTCACCAACTTTATGGGTTTTCCAAATTAAGGCAACTCATACAACTTCCAAAATCAAACCTTTTGAGTGTCTACTATAAACTAACATAAAAATAATTCCTCCCTCGGTTGTCTTCTTGTATTTTTTTGTAGATAATTTTGTGAAAAGGTGCCTTCTAGTCCTGGTGCATGATGGTTAAAATATTTGATCTTGCACATGTGCACCTATTCTTCTAATATTCTCCACGAATGACAAAGTATGGGTATTACATTTCTAAGTTCAATGGTGGAAGTGGAACTAGAGTCTTCACCTTGGTTTTTACCCTTATACTAAATGTCATTATGTACACACCCTTTTTCTTTGTTTGTATGGAGGTGTTGGATTTTACCTTGGATTCCTCTTTCTCTAACTAGTTAGTGATAATCTTTTCTAACTCCTCTTCTCCCACCATTGATTCACACAAGCTACTCAAATTGGAATCATTAGAAGAATTGGACGATTACATGGAATTTTTCTCATGTGCCCCCCCAATATGTTCTACCCACACACTTAGTTCAAAAACCTTGTTAGTTTACTATGGGATAGTTTTGTTCCCCAAATATCATTGTCTCTATTGGGATATCACAAACCCCACATTAATGGTGTTTGAGGTTTAAAAATTAAATCCCATAAACCTATAATTTACACCTTCCTTCCATTTTGTCACTATTCCTTATGCAATATCAAGCTCAAACTCTTTACTAATGGAAGAAAGGGGTTTCTTTTATGCACTAGATCACTTTATAAGATCAATTATATTTTTGTTTTAAGCTCTAGTTGTCCAAAGGAATCAAATGTAAAATTGAAATGAGTTCTTCCTCCCTTTTATACCCCTCTAAAATTGTATTTGAGGACACATTTAATCCCTTTACATGTGCAAACTATCACTTATTTTTACTAACTTCATTTAATACGAAATGGATACTATTTACTCTTTACTCATTTTTTCATGCCTTTCTCAAATTTTGAATCTTGAATTAACTTTATGATCTCATTAACCTTCATGTGTGCACTATGAATTTCATGGACCTATATTTCCTTTTCCCTACTCCTCAAGTTGAATTAGGTAGCTTACATTCATAGGCCATGTCGTATTCCCTATGCACACTTATTTCCTTGCGTATCTTTCCTTCCCCATAGTTTTCATACAAACATCCTTATCCTTTTTATTTCCATATTCTCACACACTCCACTTTTCCATATAATTTTTCTCATCATATATTATAAATTTATCAATTTCCAATCCATACATGCTTACATATTTTTCCTGCACCTTTTCTTGTCATCTTTTTATGCGTGAGAGCATACTACCTTCCCTTCTACCAAAATTTTCAAGTTCCAAAACTTTCCATTTTCTAGAGCAACCCACACTAAATTGATACTCCATTCATAAAATCTACATACCCCAAGTATATGGATTCTCGATATGTGGTGACCATTAATTTTCTACACATATAAGATCCTTAAACCCCCGCCTTCCTCTTGCACTTCCCTTTTCATCGAATGATGATTGCTGACACATGGAGGTAATGCTATCTCTTAAAAGTGAACCATGGGTGAGAGATGACAATAGGGGTTCTAATCATGCTTTATCTCTCACATTCGGAGATAAAATGGAAACACCTTAGTGTCCTGTGGGTATACCTATTATTGAGACGAGTCTCGGTATAAAGACCGGTTCCTTATTGATGTATCCTAAACTATATCTTTCGAGGTTTTGAGGGTAAAAGATGACTATAATTAAAATTGAAATGGGTGATACACCAAATTTATTGAGGGCTTTGACTGAGTATATGCACAATAAAATTGAGAATGAATTGTAGATGCACAAACCAATGGTTTTCAATAGAATATTAAGGCAAAACACTTATGTATTGAGGGATAAATCACAATAACACAACAAGCTAAACATGTACATTAATAATATGCAAAAATACCATATTTGCAACAAGGTAAGATGATTAATCAGGGAATTAACATTCACAAGAATTAATGGAAAGATACACACCACTGCAAATAATTGGAAAGGCCAAAACTAGTTCTCATTCAAGGAAAAATCTGGCAAAAATATGCTTCAACACTCCTATGTCAAAAATTCCTCGTGCCTTGCAATTGCACACAATATATAGGAAAAATACTTCACCCAACCCATCCTAAAAATAGACTACATTCTGTACTTGCCCATGTATGCTAATTTTACCCCTTTATCATGAATAAATAAAGGGATAAAAATAGACATGCTATTTATGATGAGGAATTAATAGCCTTAGTTACGAAAGTACACTTAGTTGAAGTGTAGTTGGATGTTCTATTTTTAATACAATTAATATGCTTGGGTGGATATTTTGGCTAATATTACCCACTTTCTTGCTTATGTAAGTCTTCTCCAATGCAAGTGCATGATCTTTGTCTTCTTGTGCATGATGTGACACCTATCATTTATCCTCTTGCATGGTATTCTGTCTTCATATTTGTTCTTTCCTCTTATGAAGGCATGGAAAATTATATATGTGCAAGAAAAATAATACTTTGATCTCCAATACTTAGCAAGAAAACTCCAATCCACTGCGGGGACCACCTATCACGTGCACAAGGAATATACCCTCCTTTTTACGAGGTCTCTTTAACAGGGTTTAAGGTAACTAATTCCTTTGACCTTATTTCTTCATCATTGGTGGACCCTTTTGAATTGGGATGGTATATACTAGTTTTCAAATAATAATCATGAGCCCCTTTTGAATAAATAAAGTTTCGGGCTTTGTTTGAAAAGGTATATATAATAATATTTGGATGTTTGACCCCCTTCATAATCATTGATATCTTTTGATTATTTGCACACTTGACTAAGGTTTAAATGGAAACGGTTTGATTTTTCATGTCTAATCATCACCGACCATATTATTATCATCGACCTTATTTCCTAGATAGTTTATGGCATATCCTTATAGCTAAGGCCTTTAGTCGGTAGACATTGATTAAATGGGTCTTGGTCCCCTCCAACAACGCTCTAACCCTTCATGTTTTGTCTGTGGAAATTAACCTAACCATTATGGTTAGGATTTTTGATTATTTTAATGAGATCCTTCCACATGTATATTTGAAACTTGAGGTCAGGTTGAGTAACTCGAGGGAAGTTATAAATTGATGATATTGATCTTTGTACTATATGATCTTGATCATTGATTTCCTAAACACTTGTTGTTTTTAATTTACACCACTTGATCTATACTATGATCATCTTTACCATTGTATTTTGTACTTTTGAATCTAGTGGAGTTACTAGTAAGCGTGATTAGGGCTTGGATTTTGTATGGCTGGTGATTGATCTCTAACCATTCATATTTTTCATTTTTAAACCTGGAGCGTTGATTTACTTACCTATGTGATCCTTGTCGTTGGTGGTAATTATCGTAGTTGAGTTGTGGTTTGATCTTTGATTTGATATCGATATTTGTACCATTTGATCTAGGTTGTTACTCCAAACCCATAGCGAGTTAGGTTGAAAAAGGCTTGCTAAGCCTATCATTTTGTCATTTGCACTTGGAAGCCTAGAGCTTGGAGAAGACGACAAAATGGTTTTTAGCCTACCATTAACGTATTCTGTTGCTCGATTATGCACTTTTTATTTCTTCGTGAAGATATGTGAGTGTATTTTGAGCATTAAAATTAGTCTTCAATACGATGTTTGGGCCCCGAGTCTCTGTTCAGAAAGTTTCTTGTCTATCATCTCTTGGCCGCCATGAAAGGGTCTAGTGAACTTGATTCTTTACTTAAATATCCAACATTTCGAGCACTGAGACTTCATTTTTGTGAGATTTGTGATTTCATGATTTTGGAGACCTAATTGCCATTAATACCTCCTCAATGCTCAATTTTGAGCCTACATTGAAAGAAGGTAAGCCTTTGATTTTACACTCATTATATTTTAGATATTCGAGAAAAAATTCTTGTTTGAAGAACCATTTATCACGCTTTTTTCATGAATCACTACTAAAACGTGATTTGAAAATTTGTGGCTTTGTGTTTTCTCGCCTCTGTAAACTTGATGAGAGCACATGGGGGTTTGGGTACTCATTTTCATTCTTTACATTCAAAAATTTTGTGAGGGTTTCACAAGTTTTACTTTGAACCTAAAATGGTGAGTATCTTTCATCTTTCGAGCTCCTCTGTAATTTTTTTGAAAAATATTCATAGCCATGAAAGGATGAAATCTTTTCTAATTTGTTTCTTGTTTGGATTGATAATTTGTAGAAATTTTGTGAAAAGCGTAACTCGGCTTGGTAGAGGGGTTCATGTGCTCCATTTTCTTGAGTTGATTTTCTCAAGGGTTTTAATATTTTTGGTAGCTCACCATTTTTTTTCTTGGTGGTTGTGCATTGATCGTCCCTTTTCCATTCGGTGTTTTTGGTAAAGAAAACCAGATTTGGTTAGTGCCCTTTTGTGACTTGATGCTCCTAGATTATCTTTTTTTGTGAAGGTTTTACGGTGTTTGAGGTTTATGCTTGAAGTATTGGTGCAATTTTCTCTGTCCATGGACAACATTCACTTTTATTGATGCTTTGAGTTGTATTTTCCATTGTATGCCATTATTTTTTTACTTGAGAGTCTACTATCCGAGATTGAGGATTTTCATTTAGAATATTAAGCTCACCATTTTGTTGCCATCGAAGCTCTATTTGGTAGCTATGATAACTTGTTCCACTTGACTTGATGGCTCAACGTTTTGTGATTACCCAGATCTATTCTATTATTATGTCAAGCTAATTATAAAGTATCTTTTTTGCAAAAGGCTGTAAGAAATCATTTTGATTTGTGTAATACAAGATTTTTAAGGCATTGAAAATATGTATCTTCATTATTCATATTTTTATCTTGATTTGAAAATGTGACTGGATTTGGATTGTTACTTCACCTTTTGGAGGTTTGCATCTACTTCTTGCAGGATGGATTTGTGACTTTGTATACACGAAATGGGCTTGTTTAATGTGCAAATTTTCATGAAAACTCATTGAATAGACTTTGCGGATGTTTTCATTTGTGAAAATTTCCCCCGGCTCATCCCTTTTCATTTAATAGCTCGTTATAGGTTTCTTTATCTTGTTTTACATTTACTTGGTTGCGTGCTTTGAGATTTATATATGCGAGCTCTATTTGATTTCTTACAAAGCTTGTTGTTTTGATATATTTAATTCTAAGAGGCCATTGAAGTACTTTCTGAAATGAATGAGCTATTAATTTTACTACTACTTGCCTATGTTTTTCTCCATGTTCCAAATAATGAACCCTAAGAACAATGAACAATGTAAGAAAATCCTTCATGCATTCCTTTACAACTCTCGACTGAAAGTATAATTTGTTATTTGTTGTTTCATATCCATTCGAAAATGAATCTATTGAAGCTGGAATCCCTAAATTCTATAAATATGGATGTAGCTTCACTTTTTTATTGTGTTGCTCGATTCCTTATATCTTTGTGGCCGCCATGATTGATCATCTAAATATTTATTTTTGTAGATCCAATGCTCCTCTCTTGTAAAATGAGTTGAAAATATTTCCTTCTACCTTTGTATGGTACAAGTAATTTACACAAGTCTTGTTCTCCATTACAGTTTGACATTTGAGCTTCTAAAAGCTTACATATATGAGAAATATGTTTTGCTTTTTTTGTTTTTTTTTTGAATATGCACTTTTTGTTGAAGCTTGGTTTAGGGAACCTATGTATCATCTTGATTCCTGAAGGCACGTCTTCTTGTATTGACTTCTCTTTCATGAGTACCTTGACATATTTTTAAAAAATATTAAAATATTATACATTCCTTGATAGTATATAGATATTTCAAGCATGGATATATTGTCTTTTGATAGAATATGTATTATCCGAGAAATTGATGCTTTGAGTATTGCCTTTACTTGCTTCATTGCTAAACTTTGAACTCTACTACCATGTTGTTTTAAGTTTTAGCTAGATGCTTTATGACATTTTTATTACCTTACCCATCTTTGAAAATTTGTTCAATGTGCTCTAGATCTCTCGTAATCTAGGGACTTCATTTGAATTCTTTATGTTATTCTCCACCTAGAAATGTAATTACAACATTTGTGTAACATCTCTTTTATAGAGTGGTTCTAAAAACTATTCTTGAGAAGGGGCTCTTGATCACTTGCATTAACCATTGTAACTTTTATGAAACAATTTGCTTCTTGAATATTTTTATGTTCTTTAGACTTGGATGTAATTTTCTTAATACATCCTATTTGTTTGAATCTATAGTTTTGAACTTGTATTTTCTTTTCGAATTTACAAAGCTATATCTTTATTTCTCAGCTTTTGAATTGAAACTATGACAAGAAGTGATCATTTATGGTAATCCTTTGATTCATCTTGGAATGCAACACTTTTTAATTTGGTTGTTCATAATGTTTCATTCAATGATCGCTTATGTATAGTCTCATATATAATGTATTTTTCTTTTGATATATGATAGTTAGTGTCTCTTTCTTCTTTCTTGCATGTACCTACATATTTAGACAAACTAGTTAGAAAATAATAGGATTTTTGGCCTCTCTTGTGTTCCATAGTGATTTTATTTTCTTTCTTTTCTCTCTGTCATGATTCTAAGAATCATATGTGCTTTTGTAAGATAATACTTTTCATTTATGTATCATCTTTGATGTACCTTATGCCTCTTGATCTTAGGAGATTCATTTTCTGAAGATAATAGCATAGGCATGCAGATTTAACCCTAAGCTCAAAAATGATAATTTTCTTGTTATTCTTTCAGGTACACTATTGTAGTGGATGTCATGGAGAAGATGAAGATGGAGGAGGTTAGAAAGTGGAACAACAAAGACCAAGAGGAAACCTCAAGGAAATTATGGGTTCCTTCTTCATTCCTTTGCTCTTAGCTTTATGCAAATGTATCTCTTATTTCAATAGTTATAAGTTACATCCCACGACTTGTGTGGGAAACATTAAATTTCTTCATGAATAAATAACATTAATTTTTGTAACTAAGTTGTATACTTATTTCTGCATTCATCTTTTATGATATGTATTGATTGTATAATGAAATAAACAACTCAATCACATGATTAATAGTATTTAAACATGAAGAAATAATGAGATTTAATGTACCTGTAACTTAAAATGAACTCTTTTGCATGAAAACTACAACCTTGTTTGTTGTTATTGAGTTTAACCTCTCACATAAACTATGATTCCCACCTTTATCAAGGTAATGCATTGGTCCTTTGGGGATTTTGTGTTTCCTTGTTGAAGATGAACATGGAATGACAACCTATATGAGCTACATTACATTCGTAATACGCATACATAGCTGCATATTGCATGTTGTTAATCAATTGTTGTAACTGAAAACACAATCAAAACTATATGACTCCCCCTAGTTAGGTCCATTTCATCAATTCCTTCCATTGAAAACAAAGTTTTGAGTTACCCATTTTTCCACAAGTGTAAAAATTGTCAACAATTAATTAATGTTTTGGACTATGTCACACCTTTCTAGCTTTTAATTTTTCTTTTCTTCCACAACTTGATAAATGTGGGAATGTTGATCATTAACACATGGAGGAAATCAGTAAAATCTCAAATTTTGATCTCGTGCCATAATATTTCCCCTACTCAAATTTGTTCACAAAACTCTATGGGTACATTATTTTGACTACATTTTCTAAAAGAAATATTTTGAGAGACTTGATTTATGAGAGAAATTCTTATGAATGAAAGCAATGCTTAAACAATTGCACTAACTAATGCACACTTATTACAACAATTGGATAAAATGAAATTATCTAGGAAACAAACAACTTCTAAAGTAATGGAATATTCCTTATTTAAATACAAATAAGAGCTTCACTCATGGTAGGGTTTTAGCCTACTACCATTGAAGTGTCATGGAAAAATTTATCCACTTAAATTTTTCAATTTGTATGCTCCTCTACACAAGATCTCATGAAATTCATAAGGTCCCAACCAATGTGTTTTCAATTTTCCTAGTAGGAACATGAATTTTGAATCATACAATAATAAATTCACACCCTTTTCTAAAAAAATATTCTTAAAAATGCCTATCATGTCATAATTTTCAACTCCTTGGCTCCATTGAGCACACACTCTCTGTTCATCAAGTCAAGATTCATTACGAAGCACTATGTGATATATGATCCATCATCTAGGTTTTTAATGTGTTTTATTCATAAGGAGGGTACCATAAACTCAATAGGTAACACTTCTTTTGCACCAAATACTAGTTGAAAGGGGTTGTTTTATTCAATCTTTTGTATCTACTTCTATATGCCCATAGAATTGTTAAAACCTTGTTATCCCAATCCTTTCTTACAACATCATAAATATTTGTTAGTGTATTTCTTAGAATATTATTAAAATCCTCCATTGTTCCATTAGCTTATGGGTGATATGGCTTTTATAATGATGAACAACCATGAATTCATACAACAAAATACACATTGTCTAATTTAGGAATTGATTCCCCCTATCATTGGTAAGGCTTAGAGGACATCCATATTAAAGTATGATGTTTCCCAAATAAATATTTCCACAGTCATTGTGGTGAAATTTTTATGGGCATGGATTCACCCCATCATATTAGGTAATTTTTTGTAGTTATAATGTATGACACACATATTATTTACGTGAAAATATTAATGTTCCTAAAAAATCAATTTTGCATTTCTAAAATGGTTCTTGGGATCCTTCTTACTTGGTTTTCTGACATGATAATAATGGTCACATATTTTTATGTACTCTTTTGCATCCTGAAACAAGTCTTCCATCAAATACCTACAATCAATATCTTCCTTAATGTTACATATGTAACATAGATTTCTCCTATAATTCCTTCATAGGTCTCATAGGGAACCTTTTTTCTCATGCTCCATGACACATCATTACAATACTTCATCTTGACCCATAATATATAGTTATCCATTGATTATTTGACAAGGTGCCACTTTCACCGCTAGTTGTTTCTTCTATTGTACACTCCAATTATTTGACATAATATCAAAATGGAGAAACAACATAATGTCATTAAATTCATATAACACACTCTTGATTTGTAGGAGTTGTGCATCCTACATTCCATCCTTGATAACATTAACTTATTCACTTATGTTGACTCATAAGATATGATACGTACATGCATTATTCTTCCTTAGCTTCACCATAACCAAGAACTGGAAATCTTGGCATAGTATTACCCACCTACATATTCACCCATACAAAACTGCTTTATTCACTAAAATATTTAAAGATATATGATTTGTGTATAATATAAATGAAGTTAAAACAAATAATGGGGAGAATTTTATAGTGTATAAACATGGAATACTCTTCCCTTTCCATGGTTGTATAGTTTTGTTCTACATACATCAACTTCTTGCTTGTAAAAAATATTGGGTGGTCCATATTGTCTTATCCAGGTTGCATGAGAATTGCTCCAAATACCATTTTAGATGCATCTACATGCACATGAAACATATTATTCCGATTTGGGAATTTTAATATGGGAACACTAGATTTTTTTCCTTTAATTCATCAAATACCTTTTGTTTTTTATTCTTTCCATACAAACTCTCCCTATTTTCTTAACAATTTTTCAAGGGGTATGGAAATTTTTGCATATCCATTAATAAATTTTTTTATAATACCCATAATGGCCAAGGAATTTGGATACTTATTTTTGTGTTTGTGGTACCTCTAATCGTACGATGACTACTATCTTCATAGGATCTACAAGAAAACCATTTTAACAAATGATGTGCACCAATTTTTTTTTAAAAGGGCTCATAAAGAAATACTTCTTCAAGTTAAATTAAATGTGTAGTTATCAACAAAGCTCTAGCATGATACAAAAATTATCACAATGATCTTTGAAAAGACCATAAATTATCTAATCAACTAAATAAACTTGTAATAATTTTAGGATGAAGTCCTCAAAGGCATCTACTACAATGCATTAGAAAATTGTTGGTGTGTTCTTAATCCAAAAGGGTATTACAATGTATGAAAATGATCCCCACTCTATCACAAAATTCCTCTATGATCTGAATTTGATGATATCATAAGAATCTATTAGTGAAGGTGTATATTTCCTACCCCACCACACCTAGAATTTATTCTATAAAAGGTGTTAGGAAAGGATCTATTGTACACATAATGAGTTTAATTGTCGATAGTCCACACAAATTTTAATTCACCCATAATTTTTAATACTTATCACCATCATAACTACCTATTCCTATTATTTAATTAGTCTAATAAATCATGTAGCCAACATATTATCAATATCCTCTTTCACTTTGCATGCAAGTTTGGGTTCATCCTGTAGGGTCATTTACACATAGGTTTTACACCCTCAATCATTTTGATTTGCATATTTCCCAACAAAGGATGCAATCCTTTCATTTTTGGTATCTTCATAGGAAAAAATCTTCATAATCATGCAAAATTTAAATAAACTTAGTAACATATGCTTCAGTCAATAATATCTAATTATCACTATTTTCGGTGCATCATTTGTTCCATCATTCACTTTGATGGATTTTAGTGGCTCGTGATGGGGCTATGTTCCCAAATATTTATGAACAATTAATTATCTTTACCTATAATAATTTTTATATTTAAATGGTTATCATTGGTTCCTTCATTAATCTTCCAAACCATTTTTTATTTTCCTTCACATCACCAATTCCACTCTAGCTAGACCAATTTGTGTTCTTTTCTCAAAGAATTATTTATACTTCATTCCTAAAAATTCCTTTGAAGCACAAACCATTCTCCTTATGTATTTACAAAATTCATTCCTCCATTACAATATCATCTCCAAAAATGGTGTGCTTTATACATTGGAGAGAGTGATCCAATTTAGGCATATTGAGGTGAAGGAGAAAGTGTGTACAAATTCAACTTTTACTGTCTCCCATTGAGAAGTATCCCTTCATAATTAACTTCCTATGTACCAAGTACACATCCAAACATGTAAGATATGATTAAAATCATGTGTCTACGAATATTTTTTTATTGAATGCATGCCTTCTTTCAAAAATTGCTCGCACTTCCTTAAATGCTCTTCCATCTTTGTGACTCCATTGTAATTGGGTAGCTTGTATGCAAGGTTATTCTTGTCAAATATGGTGTACATGTCCTCACTATTTTGATCCCCTATTTTAAAATATAGACTATGGGTTATCCAACTTCATGTTGTTGTTCCTATAATGTATAAACCATACGATTGATGCCACTAACTCAATGCTTGGGTGATAGGTAGTTTTCCAAACCTCTTCAAAAATTTTGGACATATTCTCCACCATGGAATTGTGGCATAGGATTATTATTATCCTTTCCCAGCCTTCTGATATAATTAACCTAAATTTTGGCATTGTTTTCATTATCTATTGTTTGTGGGATTGAATTGTGTTGTAATATCTTTAGATCATCTCATAAGATCCATGTGCCCAATTTTTGCATGTTGCACAAGTGAAATCTAACATGCATGACACATAATTATCCTTCTTGGTTTTGGTCAAAGCTTCCCAAACCCTTAGCTTGTATCCTATAAATATATTCTAAATATTCATGTTCTTTGAAATTTTCTCTAAAGTCCCCAGTTAGCATCTATAGGTATGATTTTACAATGTGTGCCATTTTTGAACTCAAAACTTGCTTCTTAAAGTGTGAATCCACATTATTTCATAATACTAAGGCCTACTAAGTATCACAAGAAAAAGCATGTATCCACTAATATATCATTTATGTTCCATCCATCTCTACATGCATCAACAAATATCTTGCGATAAAATTCCTTATCCTTGGTTACATTGATGTTATTTTTTTGCATGTAATCTAATCTCTTGTTGTGTGATGAATTTTAAATATGACAAGATAAAAACTAAAAAAGTAGTGGAATAACTCATTCAATACACAAAAGTCTACACACTTCTATGAATTCATCCTTGTTTTCCTTGTCAATCTATAGGATCCTTAATAATTCATTCATGATTCTCATGTCTTCCCTTAGGAATTAAATCTCACCTGAAGCTCATGGGCCAACTCCTTAGTCTCTTGAATAATTTATTTTTACTACCTTGTATCAAGGTATCCTTTTCTGCATGAATTTCCTCATGCATTATATTCTCCAAAGGAGACACATAAGCTTTCGTGCATGTTGTAGCTCCTTAAGTAGGGATTTTTACTTTAGGTGATGGATTGGATCTTGTCATGGTAACCATCGGTTGAAAACCTTCTAGATAGTTATTCATAATCTTGATCATTTATGTGCCCTTCTCACTTTTTTATTTCATGAGTACGTAGAGGTCATGAAAATCCTCAACCTTATGCTCCTTTTGGAAATGCATGCAAATTGGGAATGTTAGGTAGTCACATTTATAGTGATATGGTGACCCATAGTTTGTAACAATTTATGGGTGGAAATAGTTCAAATCCTTATCCGTGACCATATCTTCCTCACACATTTATGTCATGGTCTTCACTATCATTTCCAATAGTTATTTTCCTTATCCTAAGGGATCAAGATTAATGGATATAATCAATCATGTGACAATTATCTATATCATGTGTGTACACATTGCAAATCTTATAATATAGTGACACTTTTTTGGACCATTTATTGAAGCAAAGGGAAGTTACTTACATTATGGATCCCTTCACATATATCACATTCTTGAAGAATGGATTTCACACTATGATGAGTGAAATTTATCTTTTTGTGGCATTCCACTTCATAATTTATTCACTAAATTCCATTGCACATCCGATGTTGGAGCATCTCTCCTTGTGACACATTTTGGGTTGTCAAGTCAATTTTGGTTTGTAAAGTAATTTAGGAGGTCATATAAGTCATTAATGGGTCATTAGAGTTATGGCATGATGTTGGAGTGAAGTATAGTTTTCAAAAATTCAATTAATTTTTTTCCCTCCAAAATGATATTTTAAAATGTTGAATTAATCTTGAGCCATTCTTATCCCGTATGGTGAGTGTTAGTGGGTTAGTTGGTCAAGTAATGTTATGAAGAGATCAAGTAATGTTATGAAGACTCCTAATGAGTATGAAAATGAGAAAATGATGCAACTAAATGAAAAAGGTCTTATTCTATAGTTTTGAGTCAAGATAGGAAAACAAAAACTTTAGTTAGAGTTGAGAAATCATGTTTTTTTAGAGGGGAGATCGGATTCGGAGTTAGTTGTTCATCATGGAAGGAGGGGATCATGTGAAGAGCTCTAATAAATAAGTATTTTTAAAGTAGAATATAGTTATAATGAAATACTCTATCTTATATGTATAAAGGAGCAACGTTTTGAAGTTCGGGATCATAAGTGTGAGTGATTGTGATGAAAATTGCTAGTGAATCTCATAAGTGGAGGTGTCATAGTGTTGGTAAATAATTTTTATTAATGTTTCTGATATGTATGCATTAATATTGCATTTGAAATTACTTGAGGTTACTTAAGAACTCTATAACAGTCTAGTTTCTAAGACAATCAACTTGGAGTTTAATTTTGGAAAGGGAATTGTGATACTTATTGATGAAAGATTTTCATTGTTGGTATAATGTTTAAATGCATGTAGACATTGATTATTATGTGGTTGATAGTATTAGTACTTGTCCATTTAGGAAATCTTATATCAATTGTGTACCAGGCAATCAAACCTAGAATGATACTTTGGGTGAGAAACTTGATTTAAGGGATTTGTGATCATGGTCTAGGAGGGAATGTAAAGTAATTATAGATATAATACATCCATATAAGAACAATGAAAGTGACGATAAGTGTTATTTGATAAAGTACTTGAGGAAATAGCCCAAAATCACTTTGTTATGAGAGGCAAAGTATGAAGGTTCTAAGCCATTTTAGTATTTGGTGAAATTAAGGAGCCTTACTATCATGGTAGAAACCTCATGAATGTTGAAACATAATTAATGGAGGAACTTTAGTCCATGAAAATAAGCTTCTTGTATTTTTAAGGGTTTGAATCTTCTCGGGTAATCTGTGTGAAACCCTCATTAAGGGTTTAGATGAAAAGAGATTGAAGGAGCTAAAGACTAAATCAATTTTTTAAAATTTCAAGCAAAATCTTTGGAATCCATTTTTTTAGATTTTAAGTAATTAGGATATTGGAGGTTGTCTTAATAAGGTTAACAATGTGATTGTCACTTACTCGCTTTATATGAGTTGTTAAGGAATGTTAGATTCAAAACTTGAAATTTAAACCACTAAACATGGAATTGAGACTTGCATGTTTATGAAGAGTCCCTAGAGAGTGTAAGGAAAGAGGTTTTGAAGGTTGAAATATTTGAATATGTTCCATGAGACAAAAATTGAAAATAGTCACCCACAAACATGTAGGAAGAAATTGGGAGACTTAGGGTTTACATTAAGTTTACGAATCAAGAGTGCAAAAATTAAGAGTGAGAAGGAGAGAATAATATACCTTTGTAATTAAAGGTTTTGAAGGTTTCATAGTTTGAAATTTCAAAAATATCCATAGGCTTTCCCGGTCCATTTGTAGGTCCATGACAAGGCATGAAGACCTAATGAAAAACTAAGGAAGTGTGATTTCTAGGAATTTTCCTTGAAGAAGGTGGCATGAAATTTTTAATAGAGTTTAAGCTTAAAAAATGGTACTAAAAAAGGATTATAGTTTTATTTGTAATTCCTCACTTCAAAATTTAGGTGAGAAAAACCCTAGAGGAAGGGCTAGTAGAGAGAGAGATAAGATAAGAATAGGAGGTGGTGATTGAATGAGTTGTTTTGAAATTTGGGACAAAATATTTAACCCAAAATTCAAGGAACATAAAGGGTATTCAAAAGTGTCTTTATTTTTTTCTCGGGTGTTTGTAGATTTCTCCAACCACCAACTCACTAGGAGGATGACCTTAAGAAGCCTAAAAACACTGTTTTGAGTAAAAGTGTTGAATTTAAAGTACTTGGTTGATTTGAATGATTTTTTCAGTTGATGTTACATGGTGTATACCTAATACACAATTTGACATGTGTGCATAAGAAAATTTTGGCTTTTAATCCAAAAATTGCATGATTTTGCAAGGTTTTTTGACTAGAATTAGAGAGAAAATTTGAAAATTTTGAGAAAATTTGAATTATTTGAATCAGTCTAACAAAGTGGATGAGTTGTTTTACATGATTATCTACATAAAAAATCCATGGAATTATTTTCAGTTGACCTCTCCAATTAGGTCACCATAGACATAATCTAAGCTTTCATGAATGAGATAACTCCTATATCTATACTTCAAACTACTTTTCTCATAGAGCTGACTCAAGTGTTTCTCTTAGATATATAAAGGTCTATTGGGATAGGGTGCATATAAATTACATAAGTAATAATCTAAAAACCATTGTGTATACTGAGTCACATGGATATCATAAGAAAAATTTAAGATCAATGTTCTAAAACATGCATTGTATGCAAACACGAGACACACATTTAGTTAATTCTTTCTTAATTTCCTTGAGCATAGAGATAATGTGCTACTAAAAATTGGGAATATAAAAATACTTTAGAAGGAACTATTTTAGTTGATCATATTCCACCATATCCTATTGTGGATCATACTTCTTATAGTAGGTGTGTGTGCCATCTAGCAAAGTGATAGAAAACTATCTTTCTTTGTACTAAGGATAAGTGAATCCCTTTACATGCTAAATAATCTTGCATTTGTATACATGTTCAATTTTTTTCCATCTTTGTGATACTCTGGAAGGTGTAATGACATCTCATAAAAATGTTTTGTGTTAACATTTATGATGCCACAACCTGTAACTCTTCCCCGAACTATTGTGCTTGTTGTAGGTGATCCAAAACTCCACTACTCCTATCACTCACACTTACAATAGTGTTAATTGGTACCATACATGAAAATTATCCAATTAGTTGGGTTTCATGTTGAACTATATTGACACTTTCTATTCCTCCTCCTTATACACATCTAGTCACTTGAGTTATTTGTCCACTTTGTTCATCATTTCAAATCTATGCACTTTAGGAGTATTTGGGTTTTACATGAACTATATTTTTTTATGTTGGTGTAATTTATCATAACAAAAATAGGAAAATACCATCAAATACATCCTTTCCCTTATATTTATCTAATTCTTCTTTCTTATCATTGTTTATTAGCACTTGGTCTTCAATATCTTGAGACCCACTACACACAAACATGCATGATAGGTTGGGAAAAGATGTCATCCATGTTTTACCATGCCTCATTTTCATCATGAGTTGTTGATGTTATGACATAAATCTCATTTATTCCTTAGTACTATTCATCACTTACATACGAGAATAACATAATGAATCCATATCACTTAACTCTTCATTCATAATAAACCATAGCCTCATATATCACCGCTTATAAGATCTAATACAAGATATCTCATTCGGTGTATTACATTCATCCCTCAAGGGGGTATATATACTAACAAGGTATTTCACTTCATTATTTGAACAAGAGTTATAATTATGCCTTGATTTTAATTTACATCGAGTTAAATATTACATAGAGGGTGGTGTATCTACTACATGTCATCATATCATATATTCGTGTCTTGCATGGAAGTCTTGATATCCTACATGTAAGCCTCATCACTTTAAGGAATTAGAATCGGTAGTTAACTTCCCCTCCTACCTTCTTGCATGTCATTTGTGTTATCTTTCCATGTGTGTACTTTGTACTTTAGTTAAATAGAGTGAACTTTTAGTTTTCTTCGTATTGTTGATCTTATCCTTCATGGATCTTCCTTACAATTCTGACCTTTGCATGTGCTTCCTAAATCCTCACATGAGTAAATCCTTACCCTATCCTCCATTATTTTTATACATGGATTTATCTTCATGTTTTACCATAGGGGCACATAGATTTATCTCATCTTTCTAAGGTGCACACACTCTAAATTTAGTTCCTTTTAAGGACTTAGCTAAAATGTATATGTGTATAACCCTATATAAAATTGGTATCAACAAAAAATTCCATGTACGATATAACCAAATTTTTTTGAGATCAATCAAAATTTTAACATAAAGAGGCAACAAAGGATTTATTTGATCATACTTAGGTGATGTAAATATTAGTAATTCTATATTTTCCAATGATATGAAGCAGAATTTTTTTCTTCTCGTGCATATATGTATCACCAAAAGTTAAAATAAAAATTTCTTAGGATGGTTTGAAATGACACGCCCAAGTCAATAATAACACCTTATCGATTCAAAACATTTGGTATATTTGTACAATATGAGTAGGCTAGAAGGCTTCTAAATAGCAATCACTTTATTATTTTTAGACAAGTAAGCATTATATAAACCCTACGGTACATAATGGTAAAGGTAATAAAAAAAAAAATCATAATTAAATATTCATAAATATGTCCAATATCATATAATCTATCCAAATTAAGAAATGTATCAACATTTAACTCTAGTTATAATAAGGTGAAAGCAACATGTTCGTGTTTTCTCAAATGCGTTTCAAAATGTTCTACTATTCCACAAAATAAAATTTTAGCTAATGCCAAAAGAGAAAATACAATATCTTTAAAAAAATCATAGCTATATACTCTTTTTTTAACTATTAGAAACATAATGACAATCACATTTCCCTTGTGATTATAAAGAGCTATAGCTACTAGTAAAAACAAAGATCCTGAAAATTAAACAAATGAACACGTCAAAGTGAAATTCATATTCAATATCCCATTTAAAAATGTAAAATTAAACTTTTCTTTCTAAATGAATAATTATCTTGTCATTTCATGTTAAATCACTAGAGAAAGATAACCTATCATAGGCAATAAATTTCATAATACTATCATATCTAGCAAATCATAAGAAGGTGCACTAATCAAATTGCCAAAAACATTTTTACGAATGTGAAAATAACATTGCGTTCTTATCTACTAGAATCAAGAGAATCATATTGATCTCACATAATTTACATTAAAAGCAAGAATTATATCAATATAACCTCCATTATTTATATTTTTTAGTTTAATGAAAACTATTGAGTACCCAAATATGTTTGACATGTTGCATGTTACATAAAATCAATAACAAAGAGGATGTCGTTACATTTCAACCACATAGTTTCTTACTATATAACTAATAATTTATTTAAATCAATAAAATATATTATATATAAAGTTTGTAGGTTCAAGTGGGTTTGAATAACAAAAGGTCAGTTATAAAACATAATCCTTATCACAAAAGATATCTAATACAAGAAAAAAACATCTTGAAAAATGAAAAGATATCAAGTAACCATTATCCATAAAACTTACATCACCAAATCCACATCTACTATAATATCAACTACAATGTACTTATAATCCATCTTGAATACTAATAACTTCTTCCTAAAACATTGCAACAAAAAAGGAAACCTATTTTCACCGAGTTCTTGACAATCCCCAAGATAAACAATTTTAGAAAATAATTATTTTTTCCAAATTAATTAGTTCTAAAGCGTATTAAAACCACCCCAACTATAGCAATATAAATCAATTTCTAAAATGCTTTAACTTTATATGATTTCATACTTTAGGACAAGCTTTTATGTCATTATCTATGAAATACCAAAAAAATAAAAAAATTCAAAACATCGTAAAGTACAAAACTATAACAAAAGATACAAGATGAAATAAATCGACATTAAAACAATATACACTTGGTTATATTTAGTTATCAATACCCATAGCACCTACATCATTGAATTCACAACTCTACCAACACGTGCCTCCCAACACAATTTTCCTTCCAAGTTTTTACCACGAGAAAGTAACATATTTTTGTAAAAATCAAAACTATAGTATGCCAAAACCCAAAACAAAATCTCACATTTATATTGCTCAAGTTTTTGACTAATTTAAAATAAAACTTGCATGGTTAGGGAATAAAATATTAACCAATCACTCATTATAAAAATACATTTCGTGTATTTATCAACAATGTTAAGGGAAAAAAACACACATTCACATTTCACACGACAACATGTATTTTATTTCACACTCATCCAAAAAATATGGTAGAGAGAAATACTAGAGTAAACCAAATGCACCAAACTTAAAGAAAAATAGATTAGAGAGGCCATCTCATTTAAACATGTACATATCGATAAGAGGTACAATACATGACAAAAAAATCATAATTGTTTTCACAAGCTCTCACATTTTGGACCCATTTTATAGAAAACCATGTCTGAAAACAATATTGGAGTGTATCAAATATCATAGTAAAAAATCAAAACCATTTTCACAAGATATCATAAACCCAAAATAAACATATTTACAAAATTACTTTACATGACTATCTCTACAAAATAACGGAAATCCTTCACCATTCACATAGAAACATGTATATTATTTCACATCCAATTCGAAAAAAAATAAGCATAAAACAAAACATGCATACCTTAGAAAGTGAAATAAACATCATAAAAAAATCAAAACCCTTTTTACAATCACTCACAAAACCAAAGCAAATAGAATTTTAGAATCATATTTCCATAATTGTATTTGTAAAATAATGGAAATACCTCACCATTTATATAACAACATTTATTTTCTTTCACACTCATTTCAAATTAAAAATGGAACACAAAAAAGGAACATCAAACACTATATGCACATGATGCAAATCCTAAGCAATCTTAGACAACTCACAACTTTAGTATCCACATAAGAACTCAAAATTTATATCTAAACCTTTAAGACTAGATTCTTCTCGGGTTGACAAACACCCTTAAGAAATAAATTTTCTTGGTTTCCTTATTTATTACATCAAACCAACACTTGTTCCCTGATTCTATATCTATGACACTATTTTCTCAACCATTAAATTGACTGAAATCATTCAAGAAGATGAAATGCCTCACTTGTTTGTAAAAAATGCCCTACTAGTTTTCTTCCTTCTTGAAGCCTATAACTCAGGTTGAATGACCAAATATAATTGTGCAATTGATTCAAGATGAAACTTGTATCCTATTCACCTCTAATAACCCTCCTAGAAAATATAAGATCTTCCAAAGTCAATACTCTCTTTCACTTTACTTATTGTTATCTCAATTTTTCCTTGGAAAAGTTGATCAAACACGACCCCTCTTGTTATCATCGAATCATAGCATCCTTATGTTTATACAAGTTCATATAAGTTCGGTGTGATTGGATAACATGGGTACTATCTAGTTTAGGTCATGAGATGACCTCAGAGAAAGCCATTTAAATCCTAAACTATGCCACGATCTACTCACGCAGGGAAACTAACTATCCTAATCTAAATGGAGGACCAGGGAGAGAGAGAGTGCATAAAATGAAAGCCTCACACTAAAGAGGTGTACCCCAAAGGAGGGTGTGAGAGTAGTCTCCGAATGCGTGAAATAGGAGCAAAGTACACACTAGAAGAGGTGATGACAATTCTCCATAATCTAGCAAAATGCATTCACAACAATATTCCAAGCATACACAATGATAATGGCTGCGTAAGAACATAATAATCGGTTATATTCTTGTAGAAAGATTAAAGGGGCAAGAAGAATGCAAGAAAACAAATAGGGGAAGATACATCCACAAATATATTTTATTGCTCATGATATGCAGTTCAATCTATTACAAGATAAGGCCTGGATCACCAAAGCCAAGGGGTAACACATTGGCTTCCAAAGCAATTTTGATAGAGCTTTGAGAAAACTCCCCCTTCTGATGAGCCCAACATCCAATTTATAGAAAAATGAGAAGAGAAAGAGAAGGGAAAAATGAAAATCCGAAATATGTCCTTCAACCACTTGTAAGAGGCATTAAATGGAGTAAAATGATTATATATTACTTGCAAAAGGCTCCCCCTTGTCGGAGTCATGCAGTCATCGTGGCGAGAGAAAGAATGATGACCATGCCTCTTAATTGCACTCCAACCATAAATGAAAAACTTCCTATGAACTCGGCCACGTTTTATAAAAAATATCCATTGATCTCTCACCAAATCTAGAATTTATTGATTTCTGTGCATCGGGCTCGGAGCCAAAATTCCAACAGTACTAATTTTGTGTGATTTTGTTGAGAAATGCAAAAGTTATGGCCTTCGAGAGTGGCTATTTTGGAGTGCAGCGGTGTTTTGTCATTTGTGGGAATGAGCATTAACGATTTGGAGCCGAATATGTTTCTCTTAATTAAATATATCTACCCTCATTAAAAATAAGAAATCTAGTTTTATGTAGAGAACGTCATGTGCTCATTCCGAGAAAGTGAAAATCGGAGCTCGGAGTCAAAAGTTATGGCCGTTTGAAGTTTCACGGGTCAAAGCGTTGACTTTTCTTAAGTATAAGCCGTTTGGTCCCTCATGTACCTTTGTCCAGCTGTCCCGAATGAAAATCTCCTGCTTCCGCCTGATTCGGGCTTCGTTCTTTTATGCAAGGTGAAGACACGTGGCGAGATTCCATTCGTTGCATGCCTTTCGGCTTTCCGCATCCCACGCGTACTTTTGCCCCTGCAGTCTAAAAGTCCCTGCTTTTTTCGCCGAAGATTCACGTCATCTACGTAGCCAGCTTCGGGAAAAATAGTCGAAATGGAGGCAAGTGTTTGGGCGGCCGGTTCGCGTCACGTGTCTCATGTAGCGCAAATTGCTCGATAACAAAAGGTGATTCAGTTTTCCTTTTGTGTCCCAGTGTCCCTAGTTCCAGTTCGCGCCCAAACTAGGCTCTAGGACTTAGACTTATGATTTTCTTCATTTTTAGGCCCCAAGCTTGGTTTTTTGCAATTTATTCACCTTTTCTAACTCATTGGGTTTTTCTTGGATGGGAGAGTTAGAAAGAAGCCAAGGGGCCAAAAAACATGATTTTGGGCCTTAAATCAATCTATTTGCTTGGGACTAAAGAATTTGATGCATGTTATCAAAATTACCTTGAGGGGTGAATTTTGGATAACACTACACGAGAGAAAATGAAGGGTCGGTTTAGTCATGTGATCTCCCATTGCCTGCGTCATCGGGCACATAAAGCTATACAATGGAGGAGCAGGTTAGCAAAGGATCAAACAATGTCAAAGGAGGCCAGAGGCTCTTAGGAGGAAAATAAGGAAAGGCTCAAAGTTTTTGGGCTTCACATACGATTCAAAGCGGCCAAAATCGGTTAAGTATAAAAGGACGGTGAAAGGCACCAAGTGTCTCAATGGAACACCTTCAAGGATCAAGCCAAGGTAGTTCCCCAAATGAGTGAGGATCTTCCACGTGTCCTAGAACCCAGAAGAATGTTCACTCGAGGCCCTGAATCGACTAAGTATAAGAGTGTCGGCGGAGGCCTCCACATGTCTCAACGACGCAATACCAAGGCTAGGTCAAAGAGTGGGAAAATGAGTGTAGGCTTACTACATGATCCGAGGTAAAAAGGGGACAGAGTGAGCCAAAATTGGTTAAGTATAAGAGTGTTGGTGGAAGGCACCAAAGGCGCAAAGTAAAAATGCCAAAGGTGGAGACTCGAAACAAGCACCAAGCCTCCACGTGTCCCAGGTCTAAAAAGGAGATAGAGTCGGTAGTTGAAAAGTCTCGAGTGTCGAGTGGACGACACCATGTGTCTCATCGGCGCATCTTCAAAGGTCAGATCCAAAGGCTAGTTCCCAAACAAGCGGGCCTTTAGTTGTGTCCAAAAGTAAAAAAGGGAACAAGCTGCTGTTTAAATCGACTAAGTATAGAAGGGTCAATGGAAGCCTCCACGTGCCTCGTCCGCGTAACTTCAAAGGTAAAATGGGGGCAGGTCCCAAATGTGTGCTAAGCGCCATGTTTCAAGTCAAAGCGGGAAGGTGGTTCGCAGAAGAGCGTAGTTTGAATTTTTGGCTTTTGTTTGAAAAGGCGTAAAGTATAAAAGTAAGCTGCACCTTCGCGATGGAAAGAGAAGCCATGTGTCAGGCCTAAATTACATGTGGGAAGGCGGGCCTTGGAAGGATTTTTCCAAAAAAGGCATGGCAGGTGGGCCTTGGGAAGAATTTTCAAAGTTTCATGCAGGGGCGTAAGGGGGAAGACTTTTTGCCAAACTAGAAAATGCATTTTTGCGGGTGTAGATGAATTTTTTTAAGGTTGCGGGACTTGGGGGATTTTGGGAAAAAGTGAATTTTGGGCTTTGAGGGCTTTTGGGGCATTTTTTAAATTTTGTAATTTTTGTGCAAAAGGCGCAAAGTGAATTTCGGGCCTGCGTGGATCCGTTTTGCAAAACTGGTTTTTCACCATTTTTGTATGGATTCGATTCAAGTATTCAAATGGGCATATCTTTCGATCTAGTGCTCAAAATTCAACAAATTTGGTACCATTGGAAAGGTCTCGACCTCGTCTATGCCATGGAAGCTGAAACTTTAATTTTGACAAGGTTAGGTGGGTAAAAAATAGGAAAACATATTTCATGCCATTAATATGATCGATTGCTTCAACAACTAGATCAGATTTGATTTGATCCACCATTCTTCCTTCTTCAACATGCCAAACAGACATGGAGAGGTAGACTTGATAGATTGTAGGTGGATTTGTAGGGGCATTGATGGTTGGTAGTTGAGCTTCCAAATCAGATTTCCCACCTCTTTTCTTCTCCTCTCTTCGCTTCATCTATAAAGGTAAGAGCTTGGCTCATTGTAAAGGGTTGGACATTTTGGTTTTGCACCCTCCCTTCTTCTCTAGTCTGCAGACAAATTTGTGGAGTTCAAACCTTCTATTAAGACTGTAATGCAATTTTTTTGCCTCTTTGGCCATTGTAATGCTTCTGTATCAATTTGTGAAGCAATAATACATGTTTGTGGATGATTTTAACCCTCTCTTGTGTTCATTTCCTTTATTTGATCTTTCATTGCAATATTGGTTATTTGTGCATGGTGGTTGTATTACATTTTAATGGTCTATGTTTGATAGAAAAGCCGGTGTTCAACATTCCTTTGGTGCATCACCTCTGTTAGTTTAGGTTTAATTTCTTGCATCTTCTTAACCTGTCTCCTTGGAAAGTTAGAATAGATTTTAGAATAGATCCTCTACAAATTTTATGTGTGCACCTAAATAGAGGAATAGGAACTGGCCTTCATCTGGAGAGCTCTCTTGATTTCAAAGTCCCACACTTTGAGAGATGCTCCATGTTATGCAATCACACTGAGAGTCTCAACCCATCGAGTTGTAGACATTCAAGGGTGTTGTGATTTTGCACTAATAGTTTTGGCATGCCGGTGGGACAAGAGGTCTCCATTTTTATTACAGCAAGATTGATGTGCACTTGTTGTAAGTTTTTAGCTTGTAAGGAGCTTTGAAATTACACATCTGGTGACTCCAAAAGAGATAGAGTCCACTGGTTTCAACATGCAGCCTAGGCTTGGTAGATTCATGAGAAGAATTCAGACTAGATCAAGAACTAGAGAAGAAGGATTGTTTTTCTATCTACACTTGTCCCCAGATAGAGGGAGAAGGGGAAGAAGAGCTCAAAGGTCTCCATCTCCACCAAATAGACCTTGTCAACACCTCCCCCTAGTAGGCCTTTCATTCAATCAACAAGGGTTCTTAGGCCAATCATAATGGCACATCCACAACCCAATCCCTATGTCAACTTCACTGGCAGCAGCCCACTCACTCTCAATGCACAAAATCTAGTTCTAGTTGTAGCATTGAAGAGCATTCCATATTTCACTGGAGAGAACTAGACTACTCCTAGTGACCACATTCAAGACATTGTAAATGTCTGTGCAATTCATGAAATCATTGAGATGGACATTGTAGTCAAATTGTTAGCCTCTTCATTCAAGGGTAAAGCTTTGTAATGGTTCAGGAGTCTAACAACAGGCTCTATTTAGAATTGGGACCATTTGTGTAGAGCTCTTCATAATCAATTTGGAGAGAAGGGAGATAATCTATCCTTGTTGGAACAACTGACAACAATCAAGAGGGCTCCTAATGAGTAGTTGACTAAACTTCAACTTCAGATTCAGCAGTGGACGTGGGATAGGATTCTGGTGGCCATAAGACCAATAGATGAAGGTGCTTTTCTATACTTCCTTAGAGCTTTAAATTTATGATATTCCATAATGATTCAATCCATGGGAGGTGTAACCTTACCTATAGCCTATAACATTTCCATTAGAGCTGAAAATTGTTTAATTCAAGGTTGGTAAACTTGCACCTAGGCCACCTATGCCTCTATATCCAGAACTAGGAGCTCAAGCACTAGTCAAACACCCACATTAGCTCCCATACCTGCTCCAAGAATCGAGTTCAGCTGAAGCTTCCACCTCATCTTCTAGCACTTCAAATGAGCTCTAAGAAGTCTTGAAACAGCTGAGAACCTAGGAAATGAGATAGTGACTATCAGAGAGACAACAAGCTCGAGTTCTAGGCCATATCAACCTCAAACTCAATATCAAGCTAGGCCCCCATATCAGCAAAATAGACCACCAACTCAGGTTGCAAATCAAAACCAAAACCAAGGACAACCTCAAGCTGCTAGGCCTTTTCGACCATATGATCTAAAAACATAGCTTCAACATCGAAAGCCTTAGTTCAACACAAAACAACATGGCACAAGAGTATGATTGGTGTTACCCCTGCAATCTACCTCACAATCAATCAATGTGTTTCAATGGTGCACTAAACCAGGCCTTGATGGTACAGACCATTGGTGTGTCCAAGAACCTAGTCAAGAGGAAAATCAGCAAGTAAGAAGCTCAAGCAAGAGACACCTCCAACTGAAACTATGCTGGTTAATTGAAAAAAAAAGACTTTTGTGGAGTTAACCAAGCCCCTTCTCAAAGTGTAGCTACAATACATGGTCCAAGAAAAGGAATATTGGAGAGGGAAATCATCAAATTCAGGTAATCCACAACCCTCTATTACTCCACAAGGTATTGGCAATCAAAGTGCAGCTCCCAATGTGTGTAGAAGTCAGCCCAAGCCACCTCCTAGACCAGCTCAAGCACCGGTTGTAACAACCCATGTGCAAGAGAAGAATATGTAAGGAAAGGGGAAAAAAAGATAGCTCATCTCCATTTAACATCATTGAGAAGATGAAGAAGAAAAATGTAAACATCTCAATGTGGGAGTCATTGGCTATCCCAGGACAAAGAGACCTATTGCAAGCTGCTATGGAAAATTGGTCAACATCAAATCAGTCACCCAATCAGCAAGAGAAAGTGCTTACCAATGCAGCTCAGCCTGAAGGAAATCATAGAGATCACAAAGGTAAGAATATGAAACCCCCTCCATTCTATGTTTCATTGATCATTGGAGACAAATTAGTACATAATTGCATGATTGATTTGGGAGCAAGTAGCTCTGTAATGCCAAAACAAATAGTTGATCAGTTGGGTCTTCAATATGAAGTCATTTCCAAAGGTGTGGTACAATTGGATGGGACAATAGTAACAATGGTTGGAGTAATCAAAGATTTGAGCCTCACATTACATGCATGCATGTCCCAATGTGACCATCTTGCAAAATGTATCAGTCATAGACTTGCCACCACACTTTGCATTGTGTTTGTCAAGAGACTTCACTGCTAAAATTGGAGGTTATTTGTCTGTTGATTGGTCACACATGTTATTTAGAACAAGGTATGGAGCTAAGGCTACAATCAGATCTGAGCCTATTTGCAAACTTCCATATTGAGCCTCATACACAAGTCCAATCAATGCAAATTTTTAGCCCTTGATCAAGAAGATTATCCAAGCACCCATGAAGTTGATACTAAAGTTGGATATATTCTAGACTTGACCCTTGATGAATGGGAAAACAAGAGGCATGCTTTTGACCCTTACAAAGAAATGGAAGAATCTAAATTAGGGTCTATTGCTTGCATGAAGAGAATCATCCTCTTCCTAACATCACTAAGCTAGACCACAAGGATGATAATGAGGTATGGAAGTTATTCTTTGATGGCTCAAGAAGTAGACAAGGTGCAGGAGGAGGAGCTATGCTTGTTTCACCTCAAGGTATGAAATATTACTTACTTTCATTTCAATTTTTGCTTCTCAAAAACACATGAGTATGAAGCCTTGATCCATGGACTACATTGGGAAAGAAGAGAGAGGATTAAGAATCTGCAAATATTTGGTGATAGTGAGCTGATTGTGAACCAAGTTAGAGGACAACATGCTGCAAGGAATGACCTACTCAGGAGCTATAAAAACTGGGTATGGGACCTCATTGAGGACTTTGAAGCTTTCAACATTGTGTCCATACCCAGGAAAAAAGAATGATGTAGATAAATGAATGGCAGCAATTGGGGCAGCGTTTGATGTTATAGAAAGTATAAAAAGTGATAAGTCTCAGCCCCATATCAAGGTGGTTGTGAGGCCAACTATCCCTAGATAATAACACAAGTTGGTAGGTCTTTGAGAATGATCAAGAAAATTGTCAATTTTCTACAAGAAGAATTTGAGTTCTCCTCTAGAAACCAAGACAAATTGGAACAATGGTATGGTGACCAAGTGGTGCAGTTGAGAACTAACAAATTACAAAAGGTCTTGTAACCTTGGAGTCAATATTCAACCCAAATGATCAATTCTGGAAGGAGAAAGAAAATATTCAAGTAAAGGGTGAAGATTTAGAGCCCATTTCCATAGATGAAGGCAAAATGTTGCGAATGGCAAGGTAAGTACCCAACAAGAAAAATATGAGTTTGTTCAACTTTGTCAAGAATTCCCAGATGTCTTTTCTTGGACTTACAAGGATTTAAGAGGTTTCAACCCAAGGTTGGCACAACACACTATCGAGTTGGATCAGGATCTAAGCCTTTCAAAAAAAAGCAAAGGCCAGTAAACCCTCACATTGAACCTCTCATGAGAAAAGAGTTGAACAAGCTAATTGAGGCCAACATCATCTTCCCTATCAAACATTCAAGTTGGGTTGCAAAACTTGGTGCTGTGAGGAAAAGAAATGGAGAAATCAGATTGTGTGTAGACTTTCGTGATCTAAATAGAGCATCACTCAAAGATCACTACCCACTTCCATCGATGGAGAAAATCTTGCAGGTTGTAGCTGGCTCTGAGAGGTTTTCATTGCTAGATGGATACTCAGGCTATAATCTAGATAATGGTGAAAGAGGAAGATCAGTACAAGATGACCTTCACCATGAAATGGGGCACATATGCTTATAAGAAGATGCCATTTGGGTTGTCAATGCCGGAGCAACATTTCAATGAGCTATGGATATGGTGTTCAAAGGCTTGATCAACAAGATGGTTTTGGTGTATCTAGATGATATCATTGTCTTCTCAAAGAATGTTGCAGACCATCTCTTCCACCTCAGGTAGGTATTTTAGAGGTGTAGAAGGTTGGAGTGTCATTGAATCCAAAGAAGTGTGTATTCTTGGCACATGAGGGAAAATTGTTGGGCCACATTGTCTCAAGAGAAGGGTTAACAATTGATCTGAAAGAGTTGAAGCCATCCAAACACTTCCATTTGCCACAACACAAGAAGTCTCTCCAAAGCTTCTTGGGAAGAATAAACTTTGTTTGTAGATTTGTGCCTAATTTTCCACTCTTGTGAAGCCTTTAACAATGATGTTGAAGAAGAGTCTTGCATTTAAATGGAAAACAAAAGGAAAAGAGAGTTTTGAGGCCATCAAGCTTGCAATATCACAGCCCCAACTCTTATTAACCCATAATTTTCAAAGGACTTCATGTTGTATGCTTTTGGAGGGTAGACACAATCTCAGCTATCTTGGTTCAGCCTAACAAGGAAGGTTTAGAACAACCCATAGCCTTCTTCAGTTAGAGCTTGGAGGATTATGAAGTAAAGTATTCTTTCATTGAAAATCATGTCCTTGTTGTCATTAGGAGTTTGAAGAAGTTTAGACACTTGGTCTCGAACAACAAGATTCAACTGTTAGTGTCTCATGTTGGTGTCAAGGATTTTCTCCTAAACAAGGACTTGAATGAGAAGAGAGCAGGTTGGATCACTCGTGTAATGGAGTATGATATTGAAATCAAAGTGACCAAGCTGGTTTGTGGAAAGGGTCTATGTGAGCAGCTCGCTTCAAGCAACAAAATGAGTCAGTGGATGAAGAAGAGGTTGTCCTATTAACTGCAGAATGAGCTAGAGCATCTAGCTAATGATGCACCCATTCCATGTTGGACTCAAGCCTTGGTGCATTATCTCCAAACAAGTTTGTGCCCTCTAGAAATGGAACAAAAAAAAGAGGAGATACTTTAGATTACAAGCCATCCCATATGTGCTTATTGGTGGTGTCTTGTTAAAAAGGACATCAATAGTGTTCTATTGAGGTGCATTGGGATAGGCCAAATTGAGAGGTGTTACATGAGTTCCATGATGGAGAAGCAGGAGGCCACTTTTCTCCTCGAGTAACAACTCTCAAAATCATGAAAGCTGGTTATTATTGGCCTATGGTGTTTAGGGATTGCTACTCATGGATCAAGAAATGCAAGAAGTGTGCATTCTTCATAGGGAAGGAAAATTTAGCAGCCCTACCCCTTCGTCCAATTTTAGTGGATCAGCCATTCATGCAATGGGGACTAGACTTCATTGGAGTAATCAACCCAAATTCAAGCCAGGGCCACAAGTGGATACTCACAATGACTGACTATTTCACCAAGTGGACTGAAGCGGTGGCACTAAAGGAGGAAAATGAATCCAACATCTTGGATTTCTATGAAGGGATAGTCACTAGGTTTGGAGTCCCCCACTATCATATCAGATAATGCATTGGCATTCCTTGGTACAAGGATCACTGAATGGGCTGTCAAGAATGGTGTATACCTCAAGCACTTCATCAAACTATTACCCTCAAGGTAATGGCCAAGAAAAGTCCACAAACAAGAACCTACTAAGAATTATCAGAAGGACTCTTGATGAAAATCAGAGAACTTGGCACACAAAGCTCAAATCAGCTCTATGGGATGATAGGATCACATCCAAAAGGTCTACAGGTAGCTCCCCATACAAGCTTGTATATGGAAAAGAGGCAGTATTGCCCATATCATTGGAGCTTCCCACTTTGGAGCTCATGAAATAGTTGGAACTAGCTGAGTTTGAACCTATGGAAATCAGGTATGTAGAGCTAATGGGAGTAGAAGAAGAAAGAGAACATGCAATGTAGATCATGGAGAAAGATCAAGCATTGATCAAGAAGAGATTTGATAAGAAAGCAAGAACAAGGACCTTTCAAGAGGGGACTTAGTTCTAAAGTGGGATGTAGATCGGGAAAAACTAGGAAGGCATTCCAAGTTTGATGCCATTTGGAGTGGCCCCTACATGGTCACAAGATGTAAAATAGTAATGCCTTCCACTGGCTAAGTTGGATGGTGAAGAATTACAGATTCAGTCAATGGGATCTACCTCAAACACTGCTACTAAAAGGAAAATTTCTCACCCTTGTAAATATTAGCCTAGGTTTTCAATTTCTCCAAGTGTGTATGCACATTGTCTTGTTATAGTTTAGGTTTCAATTTCCCTAAGTGTTGGTGCACATGCTCTATTGCTTCTAGTGTATGCTTGTATATAGTTCATCTCACTCATGGAAAAGACTTGTGGCCACAAGAAATTAAATCTACTAGAGTATCCATATTGGAGTAGGTCTGGATGTTTTCATTGCACTCCAATAGATTAGGTTTGCGGAAAATCAAATGAGGGAGAAGTTTCTAGGTTTCAGACAACTCTCTACTCTCACAAATCTTGAATCCAAGATTTTCTTGCAAAGATAAGAGTGCATGTGAGTGGAAGGTAGTTCCAGACCAGTTTTGAAATTACCAGTAGACTCCATGCCCAATGGATACTTCCAAGGCTACTAGTCTCTTCATCTAGTAGGAAGATGTCCCCGTGAGTTGCCAAACTGTTATCTCAATTTTCCCCTGGAAAAATTGATCAAAACATGACCCCACATGAGAGAAAATTGAAGGGTTAGTTCAGTCATGTGAGCTCACATTCAAATCCAATAGTCAAGGGGGTAGGTGGGCTCTACAATGGAGGAGCAGGGTCGGTGAAGGATCAAACAATGTCAAAGGAGGCTAGAGGCTCTCAGGAGGAAAATGGGGAAAGGCTCAAAGTTTTCAGACTTCACATATGATTTGATTCAGAGGGCCCAAATCGGTTAAGTATAAAAGGTCGGTGGAAGGCCACGTGTCTCAATCGGGCACACCTTGAGGGTGAATCCCAAGGTGGTTCCCAAATGAGTGCATGTGGAGCTTCCATGTGTGCGAAGAACCCGATGAGGAAGTGTTCACTGAGGCCCTAAATTGGCTAAGTATAAAGAGTGGTCGGAGGCCTCCACATGTCTCATGGCATGCAACACCAAGGGTCCAAGTCCAAAGTGGGTCCCAAATGAGCGCGAGGCTCTCCACATGTGGTCAGGAGTCAAAAAAGGGACAAGTGGGCCCAAATCGGTTAAGTATAAAGTGTTAGTGGAAGGTGGCCACGTGTCTCATCGGTGACACACCTTCAAAGTGTCGATGCAAAAGTGGAGTCTCAAAAAAGTGCTAAGCCACCACGTGAGTCGAAAAGAGAGCCAAAAAGGAGACAAAGACCCAAAGTTAAAAGTCTCGGAGCTAAGGTGAGTGGATGGCACCACATGTCTCATCGCACATGCAAACTTCAAAGTGCAGCCCAAAGCGACCGGACCAAACAGCATGAGGCTCCACGTGTCCAAAAGTCAAAAAAGGATATGGGGACCCAAAATGGCTAAGTATAAAAGAACTAAGGAAAAGAGACATAGATAAGGTCGGCCCAAAGAAGAAGCCTCCACATGCCTCTCCATGTAACTTGAAAAAAATCAAGGCAGGTCCCCCAAATGTGCACAGCGTTGAAGCCTCCATGTGTCAAAAGGATCAAAATATGACCCGTAAAAAAGGGACATGTGGCCATGTTTCAAAGTAAAAGCTGGGAAGGTGGGTCCCAGATGTGGTTTGAATTTTAGCTTTTGTTTGAAAAGGCGTAAAGTATAAAAGTAAGCCGCACCTCGCTGTTGACACGGAGAAGCCACGTGTCAGGCCTAAATTACATGTGGGGAGGTGGGTCTGGAAGGTAGTTTGAATTTTTTTTTTTTCCAAAAGTAAAGTATAAAAGTAAGGGCACCTGGGGAGATTTTTCCAGAAGAAGCCCAAGTGGAAAAATTACATGTGGGAGGTGGACTTTGGAGGATTTTTTCCAAAAAAGAAGTTGCGGGCCATGGAAGACTTTTGCCCAAGTGGAAAATGGGGGATGGGGTTTTTGGAGATGAAAAAAAAATGAATTTTGTGGGGCTTTTTGTGGGGTTTGGGAATACAAAAAGTTTTTTTGCATTTTTAATTTTTTGTAAAAAAAAGGCAAAGTGAATTTCGGGCCCGTGGACCCATTTGCAAAACTGGTTTTTCACCATTTTTGTACGGATTCGATTCAAGTATTCAAATGGGCATATCTTTCGATCCAGTGCTCAAAATTCAACAAATTTGGTACCATTGGAAAGGTCGACCTCATCTATGCCATGGAAGCCTGAAACTTTAATTTTGATAAGGTTAGGTGGGTAAAAAATAGGAAAATGTCTTTCATGCCATTAATGTATGATCGATTGCTTCAACAACTAGATCATATTTGATTTTTGATCACCATTCTTCCTTCTTGACATGCCAAATAGACATAGAGAGGTAGACTTGATATATTGTAGGTGGATTTGTAGGGGCATTGATGGCTGGTAGTTGAGCTTCCAAATCAGATTTCCCACCTCTTTTCTTCTCCTCTCTTCACTTCATCTATAAAGGTAAGATCTTGGCTCATTGTAAAGGGTTGGACATTTTGGTTTTGCACCCTCCCTTCTTCTCTGGTTTCTGAGACAAATTCATGGAGTTTGAACCTTCTATTAAGACTGTAATGCAATTTTTTTCACCTCTTGGCCATTGTAATGCTTTGTATCAATTTGTGAAGCAATAATACATGTCTGTGGATGATTTTAACCCTCTCTTGTGTTCATTTCCCTTTATCTGATCTTTCATTGCAATATTGGTTATCTGTGCATGGTGGTTGTATTACATTTTAATGGTTTGTGTTTGATAGAAAAGCTGGTGTTCAACATTCCTTTGGTGCATCACCTCTGTTAGTTTAGGTTTAATTTCTTGCATCTTCTTAACCCTGTCTCCTTGGCAAGTTAGAATAGATTTTAGAATCTCTAATTTATCACCTTATGATTTTTAGGGTTTCTTCTCTTACCTCAAAAATGATTTTGTCTCACCAAAAATGCACTTCTCTCACTAATGGCATGTTTTGGTTAAGGTCTCTCAAGCTATTCAAAGGGATGGTAAAGAAAAATCTCTGTATTTTCATGAAACCATCTAGTTATTTTGAAATCATCCTCTAGACCTTAGGAAAAAAATATCTTTCAAGTTTGAGGAATATTAGAGGGTTCATTTTCAATATATACAAATTTCACTCCCTCAAACCCTAGTTGTAGGGTTACTTAGCATTGTATAAGTCTAAGAGGAAAAAAAACGTATATTTCTTGGTTATTTTATTTTGAAAGCACCCTAAAATTTACAAAGAAAATTGCATGAATAACTAAGGAAGGCTAACACCATTACCACCTCTAGTCAAGGTTCTAAGTCTAGGAATGTAACATTAAGATAGAAGCTTAAAGGAATGCTTAACTAACATGAATATAATTCAAAATCTAACTAAACATTCTTACTTATATGTTCAATTACCTAACATGGGCCTAAATAGACCTAAGAGGGCAATCAAATTGGGATGGTTGCTACTCAAAAAATGGTGAAATGGCCTCTCCAAATGACTACATGGTCATTTTGGATATCCATCTACTAACCTTGTTGAAGGCTTTGGGAAAGGATTGAGCTTGGCTATAAATCATATTTATTATATGAGATGCAAATCAAAGCATGTTGTAAAATATTAAGGTAAGAGGTGAACTCTTTTTATAGTTTTCCTTTTGGGAGAAACTTATATTTTGGTGCATGTGGGACTAAAATCCCCAAATTAGATTAGAATTTCTAATCATGATTAGGCCTTTCTAATCACAATTAGTGAATTACCAAGTGATTACGAGGTATGGAGCATTAATCGACCACTTAGGTTCAACTAGGAGGCTAGGATAAGATTTTGAAGCTTGATGAGATGTTGTGGAGGTGAATGGGGTGATTTTGAGTGGTTGGAAGAGGGTTTGAGTCAATATTAGGACATATTGACCAAATCAAGGGAAAAATAGGCTTAATTGGCTTATAATTGCTAATTGTTTGTTTTGAAGAGGAATTTGGTTTATGATTCATCTTAAAGTGGCATCTGAATGAGAAAGTGGTTACACTGATCAACAAGCTGGTGTTAATTGGCCAATTTGGTAAGGAGCGTTAGTTAATTAGTGAAAACCACTAATTATAATGTATTAGGAAAGAATGAGAGTGATTTGCGTACGTTTGGCAATAAGATTATAAAAGCAAAATTTAGGTGTCTACATATTTCCAATTGAGATGATTTTTCACATTCTAGGAAGTGCACCAACTTTAAGGAACTATCAAGATGTAAAAATACCTATGAAACAAATTTTATCGGTGTTAATAACTCATTTCCCATGTTGTTCAACAATTGGGCCTGAGTCCAACATGAGATACCTAAGATTGTAAACTTCAAATTCACACATACAAGGTCTTTTTTAGGTCGAATGAATCCTGATACTACCTTTTTACCTTCAAAAATTGCTAATATCCCTTAAATCTAGTTTATTTCTCACAGTGCTCTCATTACATGAACCATTTTAAGAACATAGTTTATACATGAAACACTTTCCACTCGGTCTCACGGGGACTTGGATGAAATGAAGGGTTTGTAAGTGAAAAATGTTTCTCTCTCACTATGTATCAACCTTCAATAGACACTTACCTCACTTGTTTTCTTTTCATTCTCAAGTAATCCTCACAATGACTATCACAAATTAGCACAACATATGTGCAAGCTTGATTCCATACAAAAATTCATGAAACTACACATTCATCAATGCAAATATGCCTTTAAGGCATCTTACCACTAGTAACCTTCCATTTCTATGCATGCACATGCTTCTCACGATCACACAAATGCACAAAATATCATTAAACACCAACATCAAACTATATACACACAAAATTCCTCTTCCAAACCTTCTTGGAGATCAATTCCATTAATGACCATTCAAATGATGGTTCTATTCGATTCTGAGGAGGATTAAATATGCTCTTACAATGTCTCTCTAATCGAATCTTTCTCTTATGACCCTTCATATTCCATGATTTTGTCCTTTATTACATTGATTTGAAAGCCTTTCAAAGGATAAACCCAAGTATGGACTACCTAGATCAAAATAATGACTTTTCAAGTCCTTAATAGGACATTTACAACCTTATAACATATTAGAGGTGCCCAAGAAACACACCAAAATGCTATACAAGCCCAAAACTTCCCTCAAGATTCAAATTTGCATTTTGGAGGGAAATGGCATAATTTGAATTTTTGAAGGTCTTATCTAAAGTCAACATACTTAGAAAACTCTAAAAGACCTCTAAAACCTATCAACATACTTAGGGATCCAAATTTTATGTTTTAACCCATATGTATAGGCTAGGATTGATGTTATTGCATCATCACACCTCTTTAAGAGGCACAAAATATCACAAAAAAAATGGTTAAAACCCTTTTCAAAAGCTATCGTCAACCTTAAAGAAACATTATTTTATAAACACCTTTCCATAACAATCACTGAAAAAAAAGAAAATCAAAATACACAAAAATAAAACAAACCCTCATCATTCACATAACATGATGTATTTTCTTTCATGCCCATTTCAAAGGAAAAATGGCCAAGACCATAATTGAAGCCTACCAAATTAAAATTTTTTTCCCTCCCTCATTCACACACCAATATGTATTTTCTTTCATACGTGCTTCATAAAAAAATGGATTACACCAATACGGAGCCTAATAGAACAAACAAAACCACATTTAAACAATAAACCAATATGTTTTTTGCACCATATTTATAGGAAAAATGGTGGATAAGAAAATGAAGGTTGTTTTATGTATTACCTATAATGAAAATTGAGAAATGATTTCACAAGAGCTCATAGAAAACCACAAATTTCATACAATATTATCACATGTGCAAAACAATACAAATCTAAATACATGTAAATAAACTAAACGCCACCATCTACTACCGAGGTCATCAAAGGAATGCATCACAACATGATACCAAAATAATAAAAAAGGTACGAGATCAAACACATTCACATTAAAACAATATATGTTTGGTTAAATATGTTACTAATCAATGCCCATAACACACTGCATCATTGAATTCAAAGCTCCATAAGATTTCATCTCCCAAGAAAACATCCCCACAAATTTTTTCTAGCTGACATGGAAACATCAAATAGACACACCTCAACAAGGCCAAGCACATAGTCAAATGCACACATCTCAACATGGCAGTGCCCTCATTCACACCGTACAAACTTAATTAAAAGTCTTTAAAACTATACACAAAAATCTCGATTAAAAAACCACTAAATTATTTTTTTGTATTACATATATTCAAGACTACATTATTGCAAAAATCAAAATTATAGTTTTCCACAACCCAAAATAAAATCTTGTGTTTCTATTGACCAATTTTTTTTTTTTTTAAAACTAATTGAGAATTAGAATACATAATTAGTAAATTAGCCCTCAACCAAATACCCTTTAGATTTTTTTGAAAATAAAAATAAATGTATTTATTAACAAATATAGTGTGAACCATTCAAATAAAATTTGATTAGCTGTTGAAAATATTGTGATGTACTATCCATTTATATATTACCTACCTTTGGAAGGATTACAAAGAAAGGAGCCTCAAATTTCGAAGACTTTGGCTTCTTCAGGCTTTAACCACTTCTTCCAAGGCTCATATCTTAACAACAAGGTGGCTTCATCAAAGGTAGAGTAATTCAGGATGGTATTATTCTTGTTCACGAAGCCATACATTCTATGGAGAAAGCAAAGAAAGAAGGCATGCTAGTTAAGCTTGATATGAACAAAGCCTTCGATAGAGTTTCATGGGACTTCCTTGATAAAATTCTAGAAAAATTGGTTTCTCCAATCATTTTAGGAAAATCATTTTCATTTGGATATGCTCTCTATGTTTTTATTCCTCATCAATGGTTTTCCTACCGATTCTTCAACAACATGAGAGAGGCTTACGTCAAGGATATCCAATGTCTCCTCTTCTCTTTATCTTGATGTACGAAAGATTAAGTAGGAGATTTTCAATGCTGCTCACTTGGGAGAATTAAAATTTTTCAAACTATCCTCTTTGGATCTCAGAGTGGCTAATCAACACTTCACCAACGACACAATTTTTATCCTTATGATATCAGTGATGGAAGATAAGAAGTTGAAATCTATTCTTTTAGAATATGAAGAAGTGTTGGGTCAATTGATCAATTTTGATAAGAGTTCCTTTATTTTCTTCACACTCTCGTCTCAAGCGAAGAAGATATCAAACATACTTGGGTGCAATATCATCTCTCTACCTCTCTTCATACCTCAAAGTGCATCCCTTTTCATGGAAAAATCTGATTGAGGTATGTAACAATCTCATTGATAGGTTTAAAAGGAAATTAGCTTCCTGGAAAGGATATTTCCTCTCTAGGATGGAAAATGCATCCTTATCAACAAAATGCTCCAAAACCTCCCTATATATCTAATGTCTCTATTCAAATTCCCTAGGGAGGTGATTAAAATAATTGAGAAAATTCTAAAAAATTCTTATGGAGCGGTGTTGAGGAACAAAATAGATTCCAACTTGTTACGTGGGGCAAAATTTGTCATCGCCCTAAGAGGCAAGGTGGTCTTGGTATACAAAATTTAATGTAGATGAACAAAGTTATGGTGACCAAAATGGGCTGGAGATTACTAAAAGAAGATATTCCATGGACTAAGCTAGTTAGAGATAAATATATGGAAAATACTAGATGCAATGACTTGATTCTTTTAGAGGATCTTCACGTTGGATCTCAATTCTGGAATGTTTTGATTAGCTCCAGAAACTTCGATAAAAAGGTAGCAAGTGGAATTTGGGAGATGGAAAGGATATATATTTTTGGGAAGATAAATGGATCTCTAATTACCCACTTAAGAATAGGGAAGAATGGTCTCAGCTGATTATTCCTTACTCCAACATGATTGGAACTAAGGTTAAGGATTATATTAGAGTCAATACTGAAGGAAAAATTACGTGTCTTGCCCTTGATATATCAGAATCTTATAGAGACTACTAAGAATTTGTAATTTACTCTTAGCGCTCATCACCTTGATGCTAGGGACACTTATCAATGAGATCATTTAGGAAGATTCTATAGATGGGTCTTACTCTGTCAAAAGTGGTTATAATTTTCTCTCTGTCAACATTCCCTCCTCTATTGAGTGGAATAAGGTCTGGTTCAAAGAGTTGACTCCCAAAATCAATATCTTTCTTTGGCTTAGCATCAAAACAAAATATTAACCACAAACAATTGGATTAAAAGGGGAAAACATATCTTGAACATGTGCAGCCTTTGCAAGAATTCTAGAGAGTTAGTCAATCACATATTCCTTCATTGTGATTATGTTGTTGATGTTTGGAAAGCCTTCTTCAAGTTCATGGGTGCTAACTAGATCTTACCTAATAATATTCTCTTAGCCTAGAAACAATGACATCCTACCTTCAACATTAAAAAGGATCTGGCTGATGTCCTTCCCCACATTATTTTTCTTATTTGGAAAGACAAGAACAATAGTATCTTAAATAATAAAATTCCCTCCATTTGTAGGTTATTTAATCAGCTCCTTGAAGGAATTAAACATGACATTTACAGGTACAAGCCTAAGAAGAATTTTAATTAGAATGAAGAGGAGGCTGAAATCCTTAAGAAATGGAACATCTATTGTGCTTTTAATCCTATTGCTTCTTCCAAGGTTGACAGGACTCTTGTTTCTTGGTTACCCCATAATCTTGTTTTTTCAAACTTAACTTTGATGGTGCTTCTAAGGGAAATCTTGGGAACTCGATGGTGGTGGATGCATTCATGGTGATAGAGGTCATTATATTGTTGCATATGTAGGGTCAATGGGTATTAATACTAATCATTATTTAGAAGCATTGATGGCCCTTTGGGGTATCAGACTTTCTTGTTCCCTCAAGTTGCAGAACATCATCATTGAGGGTGACTCCATGAATATAATCAATTATCTTAGAGGCTCATCTCAAGCCAGTTGGACCATAAAAAATTATATTGAAGAGGTTATTCAATTATCTAACTCTTTCTCTAGATGTATCTTCAACCATACCTATAGAGAGGGTAATAAACTTGCAGACTCCTTAGCCAATATGGGAGTCCTTGCTAATAATTTCAAAACTTGGAATCAAGACACCTCCTTACCTCTCAATGTCCAATCTATTATTAATAAGGAGAAAAGTGAATAATCACGTGGTGAATGTTGGATCTTGGAGGACCTTTAATACCATTAGCCCCACATCGTCTATCCTCATTTCATTGCTTGGATATTTTCTCTTGGTGTCTCTAGGGTTTTCAATACCACCATGGGGGGGATATTTACAGAGTGGATCTGATCAATAACACCTAATGGAGGGAGGATGCAGAGGTGTGGGAGATCCTTAAGAAAATGTGGATTTAACCATTTTATGAATGTTGTAGGGCATGATTTCCATCTCTCAAAATAGTTAGTTCAGAAATTGGAATGGGCATATGGTAATATATAAAAACAAGGAATTCCACATCGTGGAAGAGATGATTTTGGTGGTCATAGGTATTCATCCCAAAGGAATGTATTTCTACAAGAACAATTATGATAGAAAGAAAGAAGAAGCCAAATTCTGGAAGGTGAAGAAAGCCTCATCTAAGCCAAAAGTGGTTTTCTACGAGAGTTTCTTCTAAACCCTATAACAAGGTCAGTTATGTGCTTATGAAGTATCTTACATTGGATGGAAGGTTTAAAGTCACTCCATACTTTCATTTGGTTTTCCTAAACCACTTTAGAAGAAATGTGGTAGTCTAATTTCCCTTTTTCTCCTCCATTCTCTTGAAACTTGGTGAATTTGGTGGCCCAGGGGAAACATGCCCAACCCTCTCACCATGCTGTCATTTTGCTCCTCTATAAACACTTTAACCTACTGATTGTGAACACCCATGTGGCCCCTCCTCTCCATCCCCCCTACTCCCCCAAAGATACCCCCATGTGATCACCCCTCCGGCCTCGAGACCATACCCTCTCGTAAAAAAAATCCAAACTTGACCCTACCCCATCTTCTACCCTTTCTTATTCTCCACAGGTGAGGGCGTTGTTTGCACTTGGCCTTCTTGTATGGGTGAAAAAGAGCCTACCAATAAAGCTAGAACTAGAAACATGACAAAATGAACTGGATTTGCATAATGATATGCTTACTTAGCTCAGGAAGGAATGTAAAGTATTGAGAGAGAAAGTTAGGGGCTGCAAGATTGTTATTGATAGTGGAAATAATGACGAATAGCTGATGGAGGAGATGGAAAAAAGAATCAAATATATTGAAGAGGAACAAGACAAACTCAAAAAATAATAATGTGACATCATCTCCTTGCTTAAGGTTGACATGGGCATTCTATCCAACATCACCACTACGCTTGAAACTAGCAAGAGAAAAGAAAAATCCAAGAATGGAATTTCCATCAAGGACATCAAAGACAATATGGAGACCCTTAAGAAGAATATTTCAAAGACCACTAAACAGTGGCTAGAGATGTTATAAATTGCTTTGTTCTATTATGGATTGGACTAATTTTTGTTGTTTTGAAGTGGTTCTCTTTGGGGTGTTGTTGGGGTTTGGCTGTTGTTTTATTGTGGTTTGGCAGTAACCCTCGTTCCTCCTTTGTTGATCTTCATTTTTTTGTCCTTGCTGAATTTTTATGGATTGTATTTGAATATCTGGGCTTAGGCCTCTTTTATCTTGGGTAGGATCCCGATTAAAAACCTTTTTCCATTAATAAAAAAATATTTATATGCGGTCACTTGCAAATATAAGTTTCATAACCATTTATTTTCATGAAGTGTGAATAAATGAATAATTTTAATAACATTCATAAGAACAAGTAGTTTATGGGACCAAGAGATGAAAGAAATGTGTTTCATGTAAACATAATAATCCATCACAAAAGTTGTGTAGACATTAAACTTTTGTATCTTGTCCTTTTACAATGCCAAGTTTGACTAGGTTCCGTCTTAAGACAAATGCTCACATTTAGAATCCAATTACCTCCTCTCTCGGCTCTTCATCAACTTGCTTATCTATACACTCTGCCATGTCATCAAATATGATAATATTATTTGATCAAAGTAGTATAAAACCTATATTATTCATGACACAATTTTAAGTTTTGGTTTTCATCTCTCTGGTGCAAAAACATAGGGAAGGGTCGAGATGTAAGGTCCAGTCTTGGCTGACTTGTATAGTCCCACCCCTTCACATTCAACTACTTTGATTTCATATTTAAAATCCTATTTGGATCATTTCATCTTCCTAATGTTGACCTTATGTCACACCCCTAATTATCATGTTTTGGATACATTCAGATGAGTAGGTGGTTGTGGCCACATTTGATACAACGCTTTATACTGCTTTGATTTTCTTTAGTTAACATTATGACATGTGTTTGGAGTAAAACATTATTATCACTTAGATTAATTTCAATATACTATATTGTGAATTTACGTTACATTTTGGATTATTGTTTATATATGTTGTTTTTGTTCATTTTAATTGACTTGATTTTATGAAATAGATAATGCATTGGGTACTCTTGTCTACATGTGTAAAAGTTTTCTCTGGAGTGAGAAAGGGTATCATTGGGGAGAGATGGAAAGATGTAGAAAATGGGTAAGCATAGATATATTTTACATGTGTAATTGAGTGCATAAGAAATAATGTCAAATCGTAAGTTGAGGTCATAGATCCCCTTTGTGTGATGGGATGGATTAGATCACATTGCGATGTTGCACTACATTGTTAGTCAAGTGGTGCTTTGTTACTTTAAGATAATAACATGGTTACATTTACAATCTGTCATAGGTGATGCATTATTATAAATATGATATTAAGCAAAAAGGAATTATCAAGGTTTGATTAAAAGGGTGTTATGATTTAATCCCTAATGTTATTGATTAATATTTTATTATAAATAACTCACTTTGGCTTTGTTTTAGCTGCGCTACATTGAAACCAAGCTAAGTTGCTTTAGTTCAACCTAGTTACAATTCCAACTGAGCCGAGCTTGTGTTCAAACGAGTCACTTTCCTTTTAGAAGGCATTACATTGCATTAATAATTCCATGGATTACTACCTAACTCGTTGAGTTAACTCAGCTCGACCCAGCTACCACATTGGAACTCGTGGAGTTATGTCAACCAAGTAACTTCACCTGAGATAGATATCAACTCATCGAGCTAAAGATAAGCTTGCATGGGAAGTAAAGTGCATAGAGGCATCTTTGATAGGATTCAATACACGTTTTAAACTATTTCTAAGTTGAAATCCTTGTGCGTGTGGGAATAATTTTAAAAAGGAGGTCGTGTGAAATCTTTGACAGGATTCAATACACCATCGAAAGATCCATTACTCAACTAAACCATCAAAAATCTAAGCTGAAGGAAAACAAGCTTAATTTAGCTGTAAACATAAACAATGGGAAATATGAAGTAAACGATGAAGAACATGTAGAGATAAACTTTGTGATAGTTAAACTAGAGATATTGTATGCCGAGATAAATACTTAAACAGAGAGGTGAGCAGTGAATAAACAAATTTACATGAGTTAGTTTGAATCCAAAAATAGAGTTTTTAAATATAGATGGTAAATTGGAAAAATTGACATGAGTTTTGAGCCAGAAATAGACTTAGAAGAATGGCGGTTAAACTAGAGATAACAAAAACTGGTTAAGTAAGAAATAAAAAAGCTAAAAAACGAGTTAACCAAGAGTTTATCTTAAATTTAGGAAAAAAACTTAGTTTGAGCTAAAAGTTGTATAAATAAAAAAGAGGAAGAACTAATACTAGGTCGAGTAAAACTTATAAAAGAGAAGAAATAAAAAATTAAAAAGACACCCATGTTTATAATGAAGTTCAAACAGATAAAGAGAAAAAAACACACATGATACATAGATTCAAGTTGATCGGAGAGTTTTGACACACACAAGTTTATATAAAGAGAAAATAGAGAATAAAGCCGAGAGAAAGAGAAATATAGAAACACACATATTGGTTTAAAAATAAGATAAGAGTAGGAATTAACATCATTATCATGTTCCTCTTTTTATAAATGTTATAAACTTATCTAATATGTTGTGTATAAGTGATTGAATTAATGGTTAGTCTACGGATTGTTAATATAATATTTAGAGGTTGAATGTTGTAAGCTTTTTGTATTTGAAACTAGACCATACACTTATAAACATGTAAATAATAAAATAAAGGCCATAGTTCCATTGAACTTGGAAAGGAGAAAGGTGTTGGGAGTGAGGGTCACATGTTTGACTCCCTCCACTCCAATATCAATTTGTATAAAGTCAAAACTAGGTCAAGATAGCTTAATGTTATAAAATTGATATGCTTGAAGTCAAAACAAGGAAATCAATAAATAACCGAATGGATACGACTTTATACTCAAAGGGAGGAGTCACAGAAATCCCCAGTAAATCAAGGTTTGGTTTGAATCCCTCCTAAATCCTTTTGAAATATAATAGATTAATAAGGAAATTATTGTTCTTTTAAAGTTAAATTATAAACCAATGTTGATTTTGGGATTAAATTAATAAGGAGATTCAAAAGGATTATTTGGGGTTGGACCTTCGAGAGGAGTCATAGGTTTGGTTTGAATCCTTCCATAAATACTTTTGAAATATAATAGATTAATAAAGGAAACTATTGTTCTTTTAAAGTTAAATTATAAACCAATGTTGATTTTGGGATTAAATTAATAAGGAGATTTAAAAGGGATTATTTGGGGTTGGACCTTGAGAGGAGTCATAGGTTTGGTTTGAATCCCTCCTAAATCCTTTTGAAATATAATAGATTAATAAGGAAACTATTGTTCTTTTAAAGTTAAATTATAAACCAATGTTAATTTTGGGATTAAATTAATAAGAAGATTCAAAAGAGATTATTTGGCGTTGGATTAGGTCCACCATAATATAAGATTCTTGAATAATTATTTACAATGATTTATATTGAGCCAAAAGAGACAAACTATCATTTGGTGAAACATTTGAAACCATGCTGAAATATAGAGACACGAGACAAGTAACTTGGTGGTGCGATTTTGATCCTCATGTTTCTTGGCACCATCTTTGTAAAATCCTTCAAAACATGTTGAAGTGACCTTGCCATTTTCCCCATTTGTTCCCTTTATTATGTAAATTGTTTGGTGGTTCCTTGATCCTCAAAGTTATGTTTGTGTCGTCTGACCCTGTAATGTGGATTTGCACTTACATCTTGACTTTCCCTTTGGTTTTGATGATTTCACAAAGTTACAGTGTTACTGCGGATTTCAAGGAGTAGTATTAGTGGATTGAAGAGAATGTAGTCTTTGGTGGGGTTTAAAAAAAAAAGAAGCCGTGGAAGTCATAGGATAGTGTTCCCAAATTGAAGGAACTTGCAAAGGAAAGACACGAAACAAAGGGGTGAAGAAATTTAGTGCTTCACAGGACTTGGTGATTATAGTGTTCCAAAAAATTATTCATTTCCGTAAAATACATGGTGTAGTCCGATCAGAAGAAGCCACTGATGATCGGGGTGAGTACCACGAGGAGCCACTTAAGCACAAAGAAATAAGTTAGAATGTGACCAAGTATGGAGACCGTAAAATTAATGTTCCACGAATGTCTCAAGGTTTGATGTTCCAGTGGAATTGTAAAAGCCACATAAAAAATAAATATGGTCACGGGGAATGGATGTGACATAAAAAATAAATTGGATTTTCATGGCATCAACGGAGGAATGCGAATTTATGGCATGATGATGTAAGAAGATCAAGTGTGTGAGTATCGAATGGTTATGTGTGGAAAGATTGAAAACCCACAAAATGATGGAATTTAGTGCTCTATGGACATCGAGATGCTTAATGTTCCATGGAGTTGATGAATTCATGAAACAAAACAAAATACACACATCAAAAATATAATCCACGTAATGAAGATAATTACACGATACAAAGAAGACTCCACAAAACATAAAAAGCTATGAAAGATTTGATAGATCAAGTAAAATCTATAGAATGAAATGAACACTCGAAATCTACGTGAAGCAAAGGCGGATTATCCTAAAATTTTAACAAGGAGTTTCTTGTAGGATGATCAGATTTTCATTTTTCCCATAAATTTTGACTTAGGAATTTGTTTCACCTTAAACCGAGTGCATTGGGAACATATTGAAGGGGTATTTTCAACGAGATCAATTTTGAGAAAATGGTGAAGCAATTTGTGATATTTTAATTGTGGAAGTTTTGGCTGTTGTACGTTGTTTTTAAGAATCAAAATGGTTGGAGATGCTTCATTTTGATCCTCATTTGCCCATGGATGATTCTAGAAGAAGAATATGCCTTTCTTGCCCCCACCAAATGAAAAATGGATGATTAGAGCATAATGGGTGGAGACACATGGAAATTTCACAAACATTCATCCTTCTGATTGTATGATTTTCCATTGATTTTCTCCCGAGAACACAAATCACCATATAACATTTTCATAGTCCCTAGACTAACATCTATGTGATATTCTTTTAGAATTGAGACATTGTTGTATAAAAAGTGAAGGCTTCTCTTTAGTAGATGTTAGTTGGATTTTTGGGGTTTTCGCTTCAAAAGTGCGGGTTTTTGTTTTTGGAGCAGCTCTGCGCATAGAATTGGTGGCTTTTGCTTGTCACTTTCAAGTACATGAGAAGGTGGTTACTATTGTATATCCATTAACAAGATTTAAGACTCGTTCTTAAATGTTTCCCTCACCTCCTTTGCAAAGAGACACACAAAACCCTTATGCCATGTAAAATTTTGATGTTTCTTCTTGTAAACAAATATAAAATCAATAAATTTCCATTCTCCTCTGTAATTATGTGTTGATCATGCCAAATAACTACATAGAAGCATTTTTCAATTGATTGTTTGATTGGAAATTGAGGGTTTGTTGTATAATAGACTTACCTTGAATTGTTGAATTCAATTGTAAATTTACTTTATGCAATTTACGAAAATGCATACCTATTTTCCTTAGGTTGTCCTTTGGTGTTGGAAATTTGGTGTGATGAGTGCATGAGACTTCATTTTCAGGTGTCTATGTTGGGGTTTCAAGAGTTATTCTACACTATTTAACTTACTTGGGTGTCGATGAGGGTAAATAAAATTTGGAGGGTGATTTTCCTTTGATTCCATGTTTGAATGCATGAAGAATTGTCAAGAAAAAGTGGTTAATAAAACTACTTCTTCTCACTAGTCCCCTTTCCCACCATTTTCATCCCCTTTCATCTCATCTTACACTACCCATCACCCTACCCCTATAGATTTCATCACTTATTTCTAATTCAATATGATATCAGCTTGTAAAATCAATGTCCCCTACATATTTTGAGTGGGTTTGCTATGATTTATGAAGCTTAGCATCTCAAGTATCATTTCACTCTAAGTTGTCAACAAATTCCTTTAAAATGATGCTTGTGATCACCTTAAATATGTCTTTAGTGGCTTGTGTCTGATGTATCAAGTGTTTGTAATGCTTGTGTGACCATTCTTTTGAATGAGCATTGCACAACCAATTTTTTTTTTTAGGATTAGGAGTCATGGGAAAATCTCTGTTTTGCGATCCACTGATTTAGAACATGTTGAGTAACGTGGATGTTGTGTTGAAATGTCATTTGAAGTTGTTTCAGGTGTATAAATGAAGTATGGGTGAAAATTCCAAATAGTTAGGTTGAGAATGAGTTTACATAGTTTTATTGTGTTCCCGACTAACTACTGACTTGACCGTGAGTGAGAGAAATCTAACTTGGTTGGAACTATGGTTATACATCTTTATCTTTGGATTTTTGGTGTTTCCTTGGTCCCCTTGGAAAAAGGGACACAAAATGTGCTTTGGGAAATATTTTAACACTTGTCACCATCGAGGTGGGAGGAGAGGGAAATGGAGAAAAATTACTTAGGCACACAGGAGATGAGTTTGGGTTGCATGAGGAACCTCATAAGAGGTTGACTTGGGGTACATTTTATGTCCCCTTTGTCTTCTTGGTGAAAGGGGCAATAGGGACACAAAAATTCTCTTTGAGAAATATTGTTCCACTTTTCATCATCAGGTGCAGTCTTGGGAAGAAGGGCTTAGTTGGTTAAGCTCTCTCTGAGGATGAGAAGGATCGCATGAGGGACCAAAGATGAGGGCTAAACTAGGGTGATTTTTATGTCCTCTCTTTCCCTTTAGAAAAGGGACAAGAGGGACATAAAATTGTGCCATAAAGCTATAAGATGACATGTGTAAATTCAAAATTTGGCTAAGTACGAGAAACATGCCTACATAAAGAGAGATTGAAGACACAACTACTTTAGAGCTCTAGATGGTATTTTCATATGATTTCAACTCCCAAGATCATTTCAAGAATAATGGAATAGTTTTCGATTACATGTTTAGAATTTTATCTCAAAACATGTCTCTTTTTTCTTAGGAATAACAAGATGTGCTGTAAATATTGAGATTCCTTAAGAAGTTATTAGGTCTTGGAATAGATTTAATGATTCCAAAACATAGATAATAATTTCAGCTTTATAATTCATATTTTATTTCCTCCTAACTCCTTATAGAGCTCCTAAAATCGGTAGGAGAAGTTTAGGTTCCAATTTTGACTACTTCTTGCACCTAAAAACCAATTGTTACACAATCTATCTCTAAACCTCCACATCTTCCCTAAATCCTCCTAAACCACTTCCATGCATCTTTTAGCTCATTTCACAACTCCCGAGTTGGTTGTGCCTTAATAACCAACCTAAGGGGTATCCACCGGTGTGAAAAAGCACAGAAAAAATAGGCCTTTTGGGCCTCCAAGAGAAATTCCTTTTGAACGGTTATGAATGAATCCATGAATCACCTCCATGCACATGAAACACACTTGAAAATCATGTACCATTTCCAAAGAAAAGGACCTAACAATTAAGATATCTCCTGAGCTTTGGAAACTCACACACACTCCTTGGAAGGAAAAAATGTATTCTCGACTCTGACTAATGCTTGAGGGTCTTAGTTCATTGAGTTTTATCGCCCAAAGGGTGGAAAAAGCGAAGATGAAATGTAGATATATGATTACGTGATGACTAGACACCCTTTTGGAGAGCTAGATTTTGAGGATATATTCATAAATTTGATTAAAGCTGGAAAGTTGGTCACTTGAACAAGAGAAGGTGGAAGAACTTGTGAATAATTGAAAATTAAGGTGCACATGTTGACCTCATATGTTGAAACCTTCTTAGACCTTGAGGCTCCTCGCTTTATCTCCTCATATTCAATTACTCCCCTAAGTAAGATTGACCTACATACAATTTAAGAGTGGAATCTTGGAAATATGGGAAATATGACTAAGGCATGAACCAATTCCATCATACAAAAAGGGTTGTGAAATTCTCCTGTTGGCTAAATTTTATGCACAACATAAAACCTAGGAAGTCATGAGATAAATCTCCCTCATTTAACAGTGAGGCTCCTGTGTAATATGTTTATCAATTTGGTAAGGGTGAATCCTAATAACTATTTCTCATGGGTTTTACTTTAATTCCCATATCTCGTGAACCATAGGAAATTTTGTAACAAGTAAGCATATGTGATTGGAATATTTGTAGAAGGGGGGAAATAATAGAATTAACGAAGAAGAAAGGAAGATGCATTGATTGAACCAATAGCTATCGATTTGGTCTCATACACACAAATTAAATAAATAGAGTAAAACCATGACTTTCAGTAGTAAGAGGAAAAATAGCTTCTAACCTAGATCTAAGATAACAAAAGTTTATCTAAACTATAAAATACAAGTGGAGAGAAAAACACCATAGACAATTTTTTTTTCCAGAAATCCACCTTTTATTCAACCCCCTTCTTTCATAGAAATCACACCAAGGGTTTCAACAAAAAGTATGAAAACTAAAGAATGCTATGATAAACAAATTCTGATGAAAAAAATTGTGATCCTTTAACACCTGTAGGTTCTTCCTCTATTTATAATCCATAGAGGAAAATAAAAATAGGAAACTATAAACAAATTTCTACACGTGGAGGCTATAAAGGAAACAATGGCAATTTTTCTCCTCGAATTCCTCTTTGCATGACATGCATAATTTACAACTTAAAATGGAAATATTGATGGTGAATCACACCCACCACAATATGAAGAAAATCGATGGGTTGAGATCATTAGTGTGATTGCATAACATGGAGCTTTTCCTAAAGTACGAGACTTTACTGATAAGGAAATCTCTCTCTAGATGAAGGCAGTTCTATTCTCTGCATTGGTGTACACATACAATTTGTAGAGGGTCTACTCTAAAATCTACTCTAATTTTCCAAGGAGACAGGGTTAAGAAGATACAAGAAAATAAACCTAACTAGTAGAGGTGATGCACCAAAGGAATGTTGAACACCTACTTTGAAATTAAACACAAACCATAGAAATGCAATACAATCACCATGCATAGTTAACCAAAAACTACAATGAGAGATCAGGAGGATGCAATGAACACAAGAGAGGGTTGAAATCATCCACAGACTTATCTTATTTCTCCAAAAATTGATACAGTGCATTACAATAGCCAAGAGGTAGAGAATTGCATTACAACTTGAATGGGAAGCTTGAAACTCCACAAATTCACTTAGAATACAGAGAAGAAGGGAGGGTGCAAAATAAAAATGTCCAACCCCTAGAAAAATTCCCCTCCTTACAATATATATGAAGAATATGAGAGAGAAAGGAGAGAATAAATCGAATCCTACCTCAACCACCCCAAAAGAGCATTGAATTCACCTATAACAATGATGGGTTCCACTACAAAACCCATGCCTCTATGTGTTGTTCCTTGTTGGGAAAGAAAGGAAGCCCATACTTCATTATGGTGGTAGGTGAGAAGCCTGACAACCTAAAAAATGGTGGACTGTATTTTTCATTTTTAAGAACTTAGTCCCACTAATTTAAAGATATCCATTCGTAGTTGAGTAGCAGACGTTGAGAGATTTCCAAAAAGTCCTCTCTTGCTCAAATCTGAGCTTCTAGTTGAAAGATATGATCATCGAAGGTCAGGGTTGGGCATTCCATGTGGGCTCTCACAATATTTTAAAAGATCTAAGCATTTAAAATTCTTGGTGGGCTTCATGATTCATCTTTCATTATTGGACCCTAGACACGTGGAGGGCTGCGCTCGTTTGGGGACTTGCCTTTGGATTTTACCTTTGAATTTGTGTTGATGAGGCACATGGAGGCTTCTGCTGGCTCTTCCCATGCTTAGAATTTTCAACGGCTGGTGCAACTTTCTCAGGATTTGACCACGTGGAGAGCCTGCGCTCATTTGAGAATCTTTATTTTAAGTATCATACCAAAGGTGCATTGAAGAGACACATGGAGGCTTCCACTAGCCTTTTTTATACTTAGCGATTCGGGCCTCGAGTGAACAATATTTTAAAATATCTAAGAATTTAAAATTCTTGGTGGGCTTCATGATTCATCTTTCATTTAATTGACCTTCTGCCAATCTTTTCCAAACTGCTTTGGGTTTGGAGTCTATCTGTGCAAGATCCACGTGGAAGCCCCGCACATTCTTAAGATTTTACTACCTTTTAGGGTCTTGGGAATGCGACATGCCGACACTTGGCATCGTCCATGAACATGCTACTTCATTCCTTTGGGTGATTAAAGGGCCCCACTATATATAATTTCAAAACCCCTTTTCAGGTGGGACCTTTGTAGTTAGCTCCACGTGGAAACCCTATGGGATTTCAAGATTTTACCCCCTCCTTTCACTCTTGAAGTTGCAACATGTTGTACACTTGGCATCATCTGCGAGCCTGCTCTGCTTTCTTTGAGTCGACTCGCTATGGGCTCAATTTTGACTTACCAATTTATCCTTCTTCGTTTCTCTGGTGTGGAAGGTCATGTTTGATCAAAATTTTCTGAGGGAAAAATTAGATAACAAGTACCTTCTATTTTGCATGTCTACCACCAATTTCCAAGTAATTTATTTCTTCCAAGTAACTTGAAGTAACGAATTTTAAATCCAATTATCTAAGTTTTATAACTTTAATTAATTACTCAATTACTTTTTTGGTAAAAATAAGAGAAATAAGAAGAAAGAAAAGAAGTAATTATTCCAATTTTGGAACACTCTCCATTTTGTTCTTCTTCCATACTCTTCTTGCTGATCCAACATGTATTGCACCTCTACCTCATGAATGATATGAATGATGTCTCTATCCTGAACATGAGAATATCTCTCTCCCACATGTGGTTGAATCTTTTCTTTTGATTCTTACCCAATGGATATGGGATCATTGTAGATTTTACCAACTTCTTTGACTAGATTACTTGTGATACAAGTAATAATTCCATCTATTTCCCTGAGTAGCTAATTGTGATTTTCTTACGGGTGTTCCCTCTGTCCTATCTTCTCCTCTTGTTCTTGAAGATTTTGCGGTTCTTATCAAGTATGTGAACCAGTGAAATGTTTTCGGAAATTTAGATAAAAATCATCACCCTTTTATTTTTAATTGTATATGAGTAATTTTGAATTCTAAAAAGTACTCCGGTGAAGGCAAATATAAATAGATTCAATGTGGGCTTCAACTAGAAGATTGGGAGCACATGCATGCAATTTACATGAGCTGCATTACAAATAAGAGAGGAAGCTAAAAATTCCATGATTTTAACTTAAAACATTTAGCCTCGACTCTTAAAATTACGTGAAACTTACTACGGTATGAATGCAACATGGAAAATATGAAGGAAAGGAAACTAATGTTCATGTTCTAACTTTGTAAAATCCTTTTAATTTTTATGTGAAAAGCATGAATGAAGGGAGGCGTAAAAAAAGACATGAAGGGTAGCTTAGATTGGTGGCTTGCATTGGCTTTTTCCACTTAAGTTTGGCGTGAAACTCCTTAACTCATGACAACGTAAAAAACAAGACATGAAGGAAACTTAAATTGGCGGCTTGCATTGGATTTTTCCACTTAAGTTTTGCATGAAAACATGAAGAGGAAGGCAACAAAAAAATTGAAAGTGGAGGGAAACTTTAATAATTACATTTTGCACTTATGTTTGGCGTGGAAGCATGAAGAGGAAGGCAACTTGGATATCAGCGAATTGTATAAGCTTTTACTCTAACTTTTGCATGAAAAACATGAAGTCACGAAGTGTAAAATATATAAGCAATAGACTTCTTATAAGAAATACATTTTGACTTTTCAACGTGGAAATCCAAGTGGAAGGGAAACTTTAATAAATACAACTTACCAACTGAATTGCTTCCCGAGAAAATGTGAATTGCATTAGAAATTGGCATGGAAGTTCATGAAGGGAGGAAAATGATTAGAATATCCATGATTTGGTTTAGAGAAAACTTTCACCTCTTACAAACTAGGACTTGACCTTGCACATGCACAAAAAACCACGACTTGGATAGAAAAATTCTAGATATTTGCGGAATTTATTTAATTGCGGTTGTGAGAAAAGTCAATTTACAATAGAAACAATGGAGAGATCTTCAAAATCATAGGCGTAAGAAGAAAGAAAAGGCTAGGGTAACTTCCAAAACATTACTGAGAGAAAACCAAAACCAAACAAAAAAAAAAAAAATAATAAAAACAACACCCGAAATAAGTTGTGGGAAATTACCCAGAAAAATTTCTCCAATTAGCTAGTATGTAAAAACTCTTCCCCTGGGTGAATGTTTTGCGGTAATAATGATGGGGTGAAGTGCTTTATATAACCCAAATTTCCTAGTTTTAGCTCAATCTATTTTTAAAAGAATTTTATTTATTTAATATAAAAATAAATAAAAGCGCTTGTGCTAAGTCTCGAAAAGGAATGAGTGAGTTTTAGCATGTGGGTATTTGATGGATGAGACTTTATGAGTTCTAGGAGATACCTTTAACCAATGTGAGAAACTACTAATCAAACATGTATTGCACCTCTGCCTCATGAATGATATGAATGATCTCTCTATCCTGAATCTTGGAAGCCCTATCTCCCACATGCGGTTGACTCTTTTCTTTTGATTCTCACTAAATTGGATATGGGATCATTGTAGATTTTACCAACTTCTTTGAATGGATTACCCGTGAGAGGAGTAATAATCCCATCTATTTTCCTGAACAACTAAATGTGATTTTCTTATAGGTGTTGCCTCTGTCCTATCTTCACCTCTTGTTCTTGAAGCTTTTGCAGTTCTTCTCAAGTATGTGCACCAGTGAAATGTTTATAAAAATTTAGAGAAAAATCATCATCCTTTTATTTTTAATTACATATTAGTAATTTTAAATTACGGAAAGCACTCACGGGTGAAGTAAAATATAAATATACTCAATGTGGGCTTCAATTGGAAGATTGGGAGCACTGCGTATATGCTTTTGAAGTGATTTTGCATGCAATTTACATGATCTGCATTAAAAATCGGAGAGGAAGCTAACAATTCCATGATTTTAACATAAAACATTTAGCCTTGACTCTTAAAAATTGCGTGAAACTTTAGGTAGGAAGGCAGCGTGGAAAATATGAAGGAAAGGAAGCTAATGTTCATGCTCCAACTTTGCAAACTCCTTTAATTTTTACGTGAAAAACATGAAGGAAGGGCAACGTACAAATAAGACATGAAGGGAAACTTAGATTAGAGGCTTGCATTGGATTTTTCCACTTAAGTTTGGCGTGAAACTCCATAAGTCATCACAACCTAAAAATAAGACATGAAGGGAAACTTAGATTGACAACTTGCATTGGATTTTTCCACTTACTTTTGGTGTGAAAACATGAATAGGATGGCAGCATAAAAAATTGAAAGTGGAGGGCAACTTTAATAGTTATGTTTTGCACTTATGTTTGGCGTGGAAGCATGAAGAGGAAGGAAACTTGGATATCGGTGACTTGCATAAGATTTTCCTTTAACTTTTGCGTGAAAAACATGAATTCATGATAACGTAAAAGATAGAATCGTAGGAATCTTGTAAGAAATAATTTTTGACTTTGCCAACGTGAAAAGCCAAGTGGAATTACAACTTTAATAAATATGACTTGCCAAGTGAATTGCTTCCTTAAAAGATGTGACTTGTATTAGGCATTGGCGTGGAAGCTCATGAAGGGAGGAAAATGATTAGAATATCGATGATTTTGTTTAGAAAAATTCTTCCTCTTAAAAACTATGACCTGACCTTGTACATGCCCAAAAAACCACGACTTGGATAGAAAACTTCTAGATATTTGCGGGAATTTATTTAATTCTAGTTGGAAGACAAGTTGATTCTACAATAGAAACAATGGAGAGATCTTAAAAATCCCAAGCGTAGGAATAAAGAAAAGGCTAGGGAACTACCATAAATATTACGGAGAAAAATCAAAAGGAAACAAAAAAATAAAATAAAATAAAAACAACACCCGAAAGAAGTTGCAGGCAATTTCGAAAAATTTCTCAATTAGCTAGTCTGCAAAAACTCTTTAGAGTGAATGTTCTCATGCGGTAATAATGATGGGGTGAAGTGCTTTATATAACCCAAATTTCTTAGTTCTAGCTCAATCTATTTTTAAAATAATTTATTTATTTAATATAAAAAATAAATAAAATGCTTTTGGGCTAAGTTTGGGAAAGGAATGAGTGAGTTTTAGCATGTGGGTATTTGAAAGACGAGACTCTATGAATTCTTGGAGATACCTTTGAGAAATGTGAGAAAATGCAGGAAAACACAAACAAAAACATATCCCTTCACTTAAAAAGAATGAAAAATTTAAACATGGGTAGTCCTAGATTTCAGGGTGAAATCCTGGGGACACTAGTTGGCTCCATCTATGGACATCTTTATTTCTATCAGAATGAAAGAAGTGAAGATGAGATCCCAAGATCTCTAGTTTCATGTCTTTTCTATTGGGTTCAAGGTCAAGCAAAAGGAAACACAAAACAAACAAAAAAAAACAAAATAAAAGCAAACAACTAAGAGTCTTATTTATGTACACACATGTTTTAATCGTATCTTAGTTCCTTAAGAGTTTCGAGATCTTTGCATGTTGAAAGGAAATGATAACTCAATTCCATACGGTAGGCAAGGATGAAACTATCCATTCCGGTAGTTCTCTTGATCATGAAGGGCCCTTTCTAGAGTGAATCAGATTTGTCATGCATGCCCTTCGGTTCATTTCTCTTGTCCCACAAGAGTACCTAGTCTCAATCTTGAACTTCCTTTCTATGGCCTTCTTATTGAATACCTTGGGCAAGTCCTCATCAAATTCATCTTGTGGTGGCTCATCCTTTCTTCTCTCTATGGTGGGTAAGTCTTCATCAACTTCCTTTGTACCCAAATTTACTGGTTGTATTTTTGAGGAAGAACTATCACCATATTCTTTGTTGTTATTTAGGTATTGATCATGCTTTTTGAAAGTCTCCAATAAGGTAACTAAACCCTTGGATATTTTGTTACCTTCTAGTTGGATTATTCCACTAATGTCATCATAATATGGATCAGTTTCACCTATGACTAGTTTTTCGTGGTGGTGATTTACTCCCTTCAACATTCAACTCGTCAAAGTTTTCTTGTTTCTAAAATACGAGATATTTTTTTCGTCATCGAGAATTTGGGACAATAGACCATCTCCACTTTATATTTTCCTTGTCTAAATATGGACAACGATCTATCCAAATTTATTAGTGCATATGTGACTACCAAAGAGTCTGCCTTGGAATTCTAATTTGTTGGAATGAAGTCAATAGAGAAGGCTGCAAAATAAAGTGTAGCGAGAAAACACTCTATCTCTGTAATACTTCAGCTTATCTCTTTTGACTTGTTTTTTTCCCTTGAACTTGTTTTATTATAAGCTCAAAATCTCCTTGGGATTTGAGAAGTTTTACTCCTTTCTTTCTAGCTTATTCCATTCCTAGTAACAAGGCTTAATAATCCATCGTGTTGTTGGTGTTCTTGAACATTAGCTTGTGGGAGTATGGGAATATCTCATGATTTGGAGATATTAATAAAACATCGGCTCCTGATCCAAAAGAACAACAACTACCTTTAACCTATAGAGTCCAATTTTTTCTTCTTCTTCTGGTTTTGGCTATGGTTGAAGTTCTGGCTTTGGAACGTCTTTATCCATTTCCAAGAAGTATACACCATGGTCAAATCCCTGAAAAAGAATCTAAGATCTAGGATCTTCATATTTTGTAACAGTGTACTTGGACTTATTTTCCAGCTCCAACTTTTGGTTTATTCCCTTGATAGGAATATGGGAACATGACCAATCCATCTTTACTTCTCCTCCTAGCTCTTTGCAGAAGTTTTTGCTTAGCAACATCTTGTAGGAGATAAGAATATCTGCAACTAATATTATCATCTTTATCTTTTGTTCGGAAAAATTTCGAGAATAGCTTGTGCATCTTTGATTTTTCTAATTTAAGGGACTTGTCTCTCCAGGGAGTAACATCCTCCTATGGTATTTTTAGGGTAAGCCCAAGAGCATCTACAACTTTAGCTTGCATGACATTGTCATAAACACTTGAATCTAAAATGTAGTTGCTTAACTTGAAACCATTAAGTAATAGGGAAACATAGAATGGTTCTACTCTTTCAAAAGATGTTGGGGTGTTAACAACTGCAATGTTGTTTTGGGAAGGAGTATCTTCGGGTTTAGGAAAAATGCCTTTTGATGCATTAGATGGTCATGGTGATTGCACATATTTGAATATCCTATTTATTTTGCTTAGGAAAGGATCTCAAGTATTCAAATTCGACATTTGAACTCTAGTTTTCTTGACATGATTAATAATGTAAAAATAAGGTATAGATGTGTTAGCTTTAGATACGAGATGCCTTTTTGGTTGAGATGGAGAGCTCACATACTTATCTCGGGAGCCAAGGAAGAAGGTAAAGGGCTGCCCCTTCTTTGTTCATCAGCTAATGCCTTAGCTTGGCGAGTTTGTGATCTTGTAAATACTACATATGTATGACCATGATTATCTTCAAGAAGCTCCTCATAGTCATGTTCATATTTGTAGTTTAGGTAATTAATGTTGGAGTCGCTAGAAAGGCCTCAAAATCATCATTATTGAGCTGATTAGTGACAAATTCTTGGTCTTCTTCATTCATCTCTACTTTGTTTCTCAGAGAAACTTCAATTGCTAATCTTTGGGAACCAACTATGTGGTTTTAGTTTTTGTTGTTGTTGTTAAAATTATGAGCGAGAGAAGTATTATTTCCTAATCCATTTGAGCCATTTGTTTCTTTATCTACAAAATATCATTTGCTAAATACTATAATAGTGAATTAGGCGTAGTAGTAGAGGATGAAATTTCAGCTCTAAAAGTTCCTCTTTTTATCTTTCCAACATGATGAAGTCATCTTCAATTTCAATTTGCCATATTATGAGCTGCTAATAAGTCGGAGAGGACACGCTCTTCAGGCAGTTGATATCCTACTTACGGAAGTAATGCATTAGAAAATGCCTTTTTATTCTCATCATTTAGAGAAGAAGAAGCCAAAAATTTGTAAAGTATTCTTTGGAATTTTGTAATAAAATCTTGCATGTGCTCATGTGGCTCCTTCTTTAGCTGAGTCAGTTGAGTTATCAATGTATTGGAATCTTTAGCTGGCTTGAATTTTTTTAGGAATACATCTTGCATAGTAGCTCAGTTGGTTATGGTGCAGGAGCTAACCGGTAGAATCATTCTCCAGCCAAGTCGTGAAGAGTCGATAGATACATCTTCATGTTTGAATGCAAACACTCCACAAGATATAAAGAACGCAACCAAGTGATCATTTGGATTACGCTTTCCATATCCAAAGATTTTTGGGAAATTCTTTCTCATCCCTTTAGGTAAATCATGCATAGGAGGAGTAAGGTCCAAAGGTCCAAAGGCTGCACCCCATGGAACATGTGCTACGAGGGCAAGTAGCTGATTCTGCATCATGAAAGGAGCAAGTCTTCTTCGAGAATAGACTTGGTGAATAATCCCATCTGCTAGATTATGCTGGAAATGATCCATATATGGAGAATTTTGTACTCTTCTTCACGATGAAAGCCTAGATATGCGGCTCCTAACTTGAGGAGGATGATTGAAATTGAATTGATCTTGCAATCTATAAAAATGACTAGTCCTTCCTTGAGTCCTGCTAGATTGAGTGAATGGATGTTCAAATAGGTTAAGGTTTCAATATAAAGGGAACTGACACAAAAATATTTGGTCTGCTAAATTTTTTGTTTCCCAACAGAGTCGCCAAAAACTGTTGGCTAGATTTTATGCACAACATAAAAGCTAGGCAATCATGAGATAAATCTCCCTCATTTAATGGTGAGGCTCCCGTGTAATATGTTTATCAATTTGGTAAGGGTGAATCCTAATAACTATTTCTCGGGGTTTTACTTTAATTCCCACGGTAAGCTCGTGAACCACAACTCGACAATTTTGCAACAAGTAAAAAGTTTTGATTTAAATATTTGTGGAAGGGGAAATAATAGAATCAAGGAAATAAGAAAGGAAGATGTGTTGATTTAACCAATAATTATTAGAGTTTGTGTCATCAACACAAATTAAACAAACAGAGTAAAACCACTGACTTTACTGCGATGAGGAAAGAAATAACTTCTAACTTAGATCTAAGATGACACAAAGTTTATCTAAATTATTAAATATAAGTGAAGAGAAAAGAACCGTAGACACAAAGTTCTCCGGAAATCCAACTTTTATTCAATCCCCATCTTTCACAAAAATCACACCAAGGTTTTTAGCACAAATTCTGAAAACTTAAGAATGCGCTCGCTAAACAAATTACGATGAACAAATTATGATCCTTGACCCACAGTTCTTCCTCTATTTATAATGCATAAAGGGAAAATACAAATAGAAAACTATAAATGAATTCCCACATGTGGAGGCTATAAAAGAAACAACTAGAAATATTTCTCTTGAATTCCTCTTTACATGACATGCATAATTTACAATGAAAAATAGAACCTTGTATTTTCATGTCTACCACCTATTTCCAAGTAATTGATTTCTTCCAAAGAACTTGAAGTAATGAATTTTAAAGCCACTTACCTAAGTTTTACAATTTTAATTGATTACTCAATTGCTTTTTTGGAGAAAATAAGAGAAAGAAGAAGACGAGAAAGAAGTAATTATTCCGGTGGAACACTCTTTATTTTGTTCTTCTTCCATACTCTTCCTCTTGATCAACATGTATTACACCTCTGCCTCATGAATGATATGAATGATGTCTCTATCCCGAACACGAGAAGCTCTCTCTCCCACATGTGGCTGAATATTTTCTTTAGATTCTCACCAAACTGAATTTGGGATCATTATAGATTTTACCAACTTCTTTATTTGGATTACCCATGAGAGGAGTAATAATTCCATATATTTCCCCTGAGTTGACTAATTGCGATTTTCTTACGGGTGTTGCCTCTGTCATATATTCACCTCTTGTTATTGAATCTTTTGTAGTTCTTATCAAGTATGTGCACGGTGAAATGTTTTCGAGAAATTGGACAAAACACATCACCCTTTTATTTTAAATTGTATATGAGTAATTTTGAATTCGGAAAGTATTCGGATGAAGGAAAATATAAATAGATTGAATGTGGGCTTATTTGGAAGATTTAGAGAACATGCATGTGATTTTGAAGGGATTTTTCATGCAATTTACATGATCATGTATTGCAAATCGAGAGAGGAAGCTAACAATTCCATGATTTTAACTTAAAACATTTATCTTTGACTCTTAAAAATTGTGTGAAACTTCGGGTAGGAAGGAAGCGTGGAAAATATGAAGGAAATAAAAATAATGTTCATGCTCAACTTTGCAAACTCCTTTTAATTTTTACATGAAAAGCATCAATGAAGGGAAGCATAAACACAAGACATGAAGGGTAGCTTAGATTTTCGGCTTGCATTGGATTTTTCCACTTAAGTTTGGCATGAAACTCCTAAATTCATGACAATGTAAAAACAAGACATGAAGGGCAGCTTAGATTGGTGACTTGTAGTGGATTTTTCCACTTAAGTTTGGCATGAAAACATGAAGAGGAAGGCATCACAAAAATTGAAAGTGGAGGGAAAATTTAATAATTAGGTTTTACACTTATGTTTGGCATGGAAACATTAAGAGGAAGGCATCTTGGATATCAACATCTTACATAATATTTTCCTCTAACTTTTGCGTGAAAAACATGAATTCCTGATAACGTAAAAGATAGAATTAGTAGACATCTTGCAAGAAATACATTTTGAATTTTCCAACGTGAAAATCCAAGTGGAAGGGTGGATTTAATAAATATAACTTGCCAAGTGAATTGCTTCCCCAAAAATTGTGACTTGCATTAGGAATTGACATGGAAGTTCATGAAGGGAGGCAAGCTGCTTAGAATATCCATGATTTGGTTTAGAGAAAACTTCTGCCTCTTATAAACTACGACCTGACCTTGCACATGCCCAAAAAACCATGACTTGGATAGAAAACTTCTGGATATTTGTGGGAATTTATTTAATTGTAGGTGACAGGACAAGTCGATTTGCAATAGACACAATGGTGAGCTCTTCAAAATCCCAGTGTAGAAAGAAATATAAGGATAGGGGAACTACCATAAAATTATGGAGAAAACCCAAAACCAAACAAAAACATAAAAATAAAATAAAAACAACACCCGAAAGACACTGTGGGCAATTGCCCAAAAATTTCTCCAATTAGCTATGCAGCTGTAAAAACTCTTCCACTGGGTGAATGTTACTGCAAAGTAATAATGATGGGGTGGAGTGATTTATATAACCCAAATTTCCTAGTTCTAGCTCAATCTATTTTTAAATGAATTTTATTTATTTAATATAAAAATAAATAAATTTCTTTAGGGCTAAGTCTGGGAAAGGAATGAGTGAGTTTTAGCATGTGGGTATTTGACGGACGAGACTCTATGACTTCTTGGAGATACCTTTGAGCAATGCGAGTAGATACAAGTAAAAACAAACAAAAACATAACCATTCACTTAAAAAGAACGAAAAATTTAAACAGGGGTAGTCCTATATTTCAGGGTGAAATCCTAGGGACACCACTCCTAAATTAATAAAATATACAAGATCACTTCTTTATTGATTGAGAAAGTACATTATGTTTCCTCTATAGTAAAGATGGAATCTACCCATTGGAATGATATTTTTTGAGTCATTCTTGATATGAAATCTATGGACCCCAAGTTTCTACTTAGAAATAAAGTGTTTTTGATCCTAGAAGAAATTTTTTTCCGAACCTCGGATCAAAATAATTGAGTGGAAAATATGAGGCCTCATTGAGGCCATTGAATATTTCCCATATCACCTGAACCAAGGTTGAGAGATCAAAGACTATGTTAATGACCACTGAGCATAATGAGATGCACTCTATTGCACTCTAAGTCAATATCATTTGATGAAATTTGGGAGCATTTTTGGAACATTACTAAAGGAGAACTATATGATTTGTAGTCCTATGGTGACGAAATCATGGAAACTCTAGCTTAGATATAAGGATCAATTTCCAAAACAAATCAAAAGATCCCAAAATGGCTCAAGCATTGCAAAATAATTCAAGGGGAATCCAATCACGGCTTGATATTATCATAAATACCATCATTCCTTGTGGTAGATAAGTTCGAAGCAATGTATAAATTCAACTCGGTGATGGAAAGTCAAATAATCTCTCGATGCGAGTGCATCAAATGATATTCATGTTCACGTGATCCATTTGTAGAATAATGTTTTCCTCCTCCTACTTTGTTCCTCTTCTCATTATCTTAGGTAGAAATCAATTTTCCACAAAAAAACTTAAGTGATTTCTAATTATTCCTCGGGAAAGAAAGTTTTCCAAGAAGTAACTTCGGTGAATTACTTTCCAATTTTGTAAAAGTAATTTTTGTAAAAGAAGGAAAACTGTCTTATTCTGGAAAGGAATATGAACAATCATGTAGGAATATGAAAGGTCATCTATTTTGGGATATATATTGAAGCCTATTCTCTATTGTAACAAATTAGTTTTTCCTCCCTCTATAACATAACATAATTCTTACATTTCTATCCAAGTAATTTTTCTCCATTCTCTCTCTTTCACTCGGCCCGGATGTGTGCCAAATTTTTAAGGACAAAGGGATTTTTTACATATTGATAATAGAATGAAAATCAATATTTGAATTTTTTTCAATCTCTATTTTTGTTTCATATTCTTTATATAAATTTCATGTATTTTCTTGTGTCTTCTAATGGAGCTAGAAAGCTCTCTAAATTATAGTTAGTTAAATAGGGGTTTATCTCACTAATATAATTACCCTCCTCATTCTTCTCCACTCACTCACCTTTATTTCCCCTCCTAGTATTAGATATTGTTGTAGTTATGACACGATACTTTTGCACATTCCCTGGTTTGTAACCACCCCGAGAGATAGTTTAGTGTATAGTTTTTCAAACTTTCAATAAATGGGAGCTACCCCATTTTTAAGCGAGAGGACTTAGTCTCAGGAGTATTGAAAAATTCCCAATTTTTCTTTGAAAAATATTTCTCAAACAACATGCGAGGACACACAAATTGAACAACATGGTAAACAATATACCGCATACAGGACACCACTAAGGAGGTTACTAGAAAATTGATGCACTCAAGGCCAATAAGAAACAATCAAATACCATAGGGTGTTGTCTGCAAACAAGTGAAATCATAGAGAAATAATTTAAAACAAGAAACAAGCCATATTATGAAGATAATCTTGGGTTGGATGTAACCTAAGAAATAAATACTACACATGAAGCACCCATTAGCATGCTAGAGTAATAAGTAGTATGACACAATGTATGCATTGAGTGAATGAGGTAAGATAAATTAAAGTAGCAAAGATTAGAATAATAACACATGTATATGAGAAAGTGTAAAGTTGATGCCCTTAGCAGCTACAAAAGAACTAGTAGAGAGTAGTGTCAAACATCCTAAATCGTGTAACAATATATGTGTATCCCACATTCAATTTAATGTACCATGTGAATGCACATGTGTATATAAAAAGAGATAGTATACTATGTATAAAGATAATGAGATAAGTATTGTATGATATGAATAATATAAGTGTGTAATAGAAAAAACCAAGTAAGAGTAATGTAAATATTTTTGGATGTTTGTATATATTTAAATGTTTTTGGATTTTGAGCATATTCAAATGTTTTCAATTTTTAGTCCCCCTGAGGGCATAGATGAAAACCTATTCTACAAATAGGACTGGTGATCCAAGAATGCTCCCTGGGGGAATATTTTGATTTTTAGCACTTTTGATGAATATAGAATCTATCACCAAAGAGAGGAAGTAAGGTTTCCCCAATGTGCAAAGTGAGGTTTAGGTATGTAGCAACTCCCTCAATAGTCAAGCTGAACCTATAAACAAAGTATGTCATTAGGAAATGAAGGGGGAGTCGGATGCCCCACAATGTGTGCATAGCAAATGATCTATCCAATGATTAAATTGAGTGAAGGCCCACTATCTGCGCCGTTGTAAACAAAGGAAGCATATGCATACGAATCAAGGGAATGGTGTCGAGTCAAGATTGTGTACATGACTATGTGTGGGGAAAGTTGTGTCTTAAGGAGTTGTGCCATGTAGAAGGTGAAATATACCTATGAGGAGACACTGGATATACAAGGTATACCATGAACCCTGTGTGATGGCCTAGTCACATGCGACAAGCTATGAGACCTAGAGATATCCGAGGGTGAGTGATGGGAATTGAAAGTCAAGGATACCTAAGAAAGATAGTATCTAGTGGTGAAAGTATGGGACCAAAACTAGGAGTGTCTAACAAAACCATAAGAATATCAATGCTAAATGTAGGATTAACTATAACAATAGGTGGACTATACACAATACTAATTAGAGTGGCGGCAGGCACTTGTTGTAGGGAATTAATGATATGTAGATAGTGAGAGGAAAAATTATGATGGGAAGAATTATACACCCATAAGAGGCGGTGTAAATTATGATTGATTTGAGATATCATAAAACCAATAGATCATTTTGGAAATCAAGACAACTGGGGGTGAATTAGTGTAAATTCAACCTTTGAATGAAAATTGAATTTGGTTACTTAGTTATGAAGAAATAATAATACAAACTATGAGAAATAAGTAAAAAAACACGTGAGAAGACAATATTCAAAGTCGGAAAACCATGATGGGAGAAAAACCCACCGAGAAATTGTTAGAGCTCAAAATTGCACCCTTCCCGAGTCATAGATAACCCAATATTTTGAGGTAACACGTGAATGTCTCCAATTTGTGGGACTTGTAAATTGAGATAGACCTCAAAGAAGGCCGAATTTCTCTACTTAATACTAATTATAAACTACTCCTAGGAAGGGAAATGCAGCTACCTAATACTAATCTATGATTCAATAGACTAGGGAGGAAGGAACATACATATAAATGAAAATTCTAAACTACAGGAGGTGATAACACCATAAATAAGGGGAAAAACACTTTTGAAAGAGAGAAAATGGAACTAGACAATGATGGAGAGGGAAGAAATGATAGCCACAATCTAGAGTAGTATCTAAATTCCCATCTTCACACAATGCATAATAGAAATGATTCTGTAATATGAAGAAACACACACAACATACCAACAAGTAAATGAAGAGGAAAAGAAATGTAATAAATCACTAGCTAAGGCAAAATAGAGCCACAAAACAAGTAATTTTATTTCTTAAGATGATGCACAAATCATTACAATGGAGGAAGAAGGTGTGAATTCATTACATGATTATAGTCCAAGGCTTGCAGCTCAAGAACACTTATGCAACACTTCTCAATGATGCCCTTGCATTCCCAAAGTATCCAACATTACAAATGAGTAGTTTTTTATAATATATAGAAATTGGAGAGAAAGAGAAGGGAAATTGGAGGGAAACTTGAATTCCTCCTTCCACCCACCAAAAAATGCATTAAATCCATTTACAAAGCACATGGGAACCCTACAAGGACATACTTACGTCTATTCTCAAGTTATGCGGGGAAGAGATTGATCACCATTTTTCATCAAGGTTTGGTGGTTGGGCTACTTGTAATTATCGTTTCAATGTATGAAACAATTTTCTTATTTTTCACCCACCAAAAACCATAAAAATTGAATCGATTGTAACAGAATTGATGGGCTCAAGGAGATATTTCCAACGACATAAATGTTTTCCAATTTGGAGCTCTATAGTAAAAGATATGGCCTTCTGAATATTTTCATGTCGGGAAGCATAAAAACTTGACACATGGAAGCCATTGATTATTTTTGATATTGGTATGTACCTATGTGTGCACCTTTTTTTTTTTTCCATGTGTCACTTGTTGGTTGGTTCACGAGGGGTGGGCTTTACTTCCTTTTCTTTTCCTTGGCTTACGTGAAGGTCTATCACATTAAGAAAGGTGAGCCTTGAAAGCGCCACGGTCATCACAAATGTCGGACTATATTTTGCTTATACGACCACATGTGAAGTGTGAGATAATGAGAAAGCTCCATGCACCTCGAAATATCAGTCTCTCTAATTTGTGTTTTCCTTTGATTGGATTTTCCTTCAATTCACAAATTTTACCTTGAGGCGGACATAATTTTTTTACTAAACTTCATTAATTCTACGGATTTGATGTCCGCATGAGTCCATCTCGATTGAAGTCGATGGAATACCACCATGTGTTTTCCTCTAGTCATTGATCTTGATCCATCTTTTGCCATCAACTTCGGTCGAGTGTCCATTGAAATGCCTTGACCACCCCTTACTTCTAGGCTTGAAGCTTTATTGAACTTGGTTTATTCTATGGACTTGAGGTCCACAAAATCCATCTACTTAAAGAAATTCCAGAATAATGAAAAGTGTTCTTCTTTGATTGTTGATCTTTCCTGGCACCAGTCCCCTTTGTGCTTTGCCATGTGTCCTTGACCTTCACTAAATTGTCTTCCCCACCATGTGTTGGCATGTGGTCCTATAGGTGTTGTCACTAAAACAAAACCACATTAATAAAAAAGTGCATGATGGATTAGGGTCAGATGATGATGTGGATGATTCTTACATGATGGTTCAGATGTGTACTTGATGATACATGGAGAACCAATGAGGATTGCTTTCTCTTGCAAGACCATTAAGGTGCCTAGGTGATGCTGCATGATGATATGATATTATTGGTTTCTTGAGAATCATGTTATCATGATGGATATTAGGTTTAGAGTGTTCTTGGGAAATCACATCAATTGTAGGGTGTAGATATAGGTGACTGGATATGTTTCAAGTGCTCATTTGGAATGGGTATGGATGCTAGGAGGTGTGAGATTGATTTTTGGAGCTACATGTGCTCATTTATGAATGTATTCAAGTATATCATGGTGTACCAGGTATATTTGGGTAATTTTGAGTAATTTCATGATGAGTTACAATGTTATTTTAGTTGACCCTAGCTTCTACAGTGCAAAACCCTAAGGGGTAGCTATGCAAGTCTTAGTTTCTGTGAGTTTTAGGTATGGTGATGAAATTATGATGATTTTAGATTTTAGTGCAATTTTTCATGGTGTTTTGATAAAAATTCAAGATGTTAGGATGTAAATTTTACAAGTTATGTCAGTTTTGGTGAGACAGGGTCAAACACTAGTGCATTTCCAGCTCAGATTAGAAATTTTGTTTCTCACCTTGGATTATACAGTTTGCATGGGAGCTTATGGATTTCAAGGATGTTTCTAAATTTATTCTATAAGGTTTCACAAAAATAATGAGGTCATTTCATCGTCACATTTTTATGAACAAATGTTAAGAAGGTAAACAACTTTTTATGAGTTTGAAACCCTAACTTGAAAGTGGTATGCAATAATTGTTTCCTAAGAGGCATTTTTTTCTTCCTAGTGGATGTATAATTATTTTAAAATGTAGAGGAATCATTCATCTTTCCAGAAAGGTATGGTATATGTCATGGTGATGAGTGGGCCCCACTCAAACATGCCAGTTTATGAAGAAGTGTGTTTTGGGACAAGGTTTTCCAAAGAAGTTGCAGGATAAATTGACATTGTGGAATGTATGTGAGTTTATATTTATGTACAAAGAGGTTTCATGATATGTTGATGTAATTTCATCATCAAATGAGATCCATTCAGGTTGACTAGTCAAAGGGTAGTTTTGAGGCCATAAAAAGCAATGTTTAGTAAAGTGAGCATAATAGGAGCTACAAGAGGAGTTAGGATGTGATTTAAGTTGTGTTTGAAAAAGGATTTATAGAAATTTATATTTACATGAGGTTTTTATAATGATTATGATATTTTTTAAGGTTTCAAGGTCAATTTTTGGACAAGAATATTTTTGTTAGTGCGGAGAACATGACACGATCTTTTGGATGTATTGAGTTTTGGAGCATGAGATGAATTAGGTAATTATTTATATCACATTTAATGTGAATAGGGATGAATTTTAAATCTAATGAATCTATTTAGAAATATTGGTTATCTCTAGAAAGGTGGTAATTAAATGATCTTTGACAACTACTTATTGGGCATTTATTTTTGGTGAAGACAAAAGTGATTGTGGTTTGAGCAGGTGGTTGTTTCAAGGCTTATAACTTGCTTATAAGTGATATATAAGAGGTCTTGGAATTTACATAAAGGGCTCAGATGACATATTTTTTTAATGTTTTGAAGTGATATAGTGGCATAAATTTTTTTCATTTATTGAAGGGTGTAGGAAACAACTATTTTGACAAGTACAAAGAAGACTAGGCCCATTAGATGAAATAATTTTATACGTTGAGATAAATTGTGACCATGTATGATGTTAAAATGTTAATTTAAACATTTTTTGTGATTTATGGGTCATGAATAAGTATGGTTTTGATGTTAGGGTATTTTTTATCTTTGTGCCCATAAGGATTTGACCATTTTTGGAGCATGAAATGTTGTTTTTGGATAGGATGACCTACTTGGGTAACTTATGAATATTATATTTTGAATTTGGGATGTTTTAATAATTCATGGGTCAAGCAAAAGGAGGGAATTTTTGTGTTTGAATTTTAAATGAAGATGAGCTTATAAAAGCATTGCTTTGGGTGCTTTTTGGAGCTAGTGGTGTTTGTGTAAGAAGTGCGACCTAGGTGAGAGAGATTTAAAGGTGTTGGAACATGAATTGAGTTTATATAAAGTGATTTAAATTTCAAGGAATATAAGAAAGAATTCATGCAAGTATTTTAAGGCTTGAGAAGTGAAGGAAGAGCTAGTTTGTGAAGGATTGGACACCTAGGATTTGAAGAAGTGTGAGTGAACTAAGTGGTATCCATTAGTTGTGGAAGAAAAAAATAAGATATTGATAAGAAATTTTCATATAATAAATGAATAATTTGTAGAATATAATGAACACAAGAGATATGGGGGCGAAGATGCCCAACTAATCAATATATACAGAATAATATCCTTAAGGTGGGGTAACACCATACAATGCTCCTTAAGGAAGGAGTAACTCCACAATCTCCCAGGATGGGAATCCACTTCGAGGAGACACCTTCAATATACCTCTACCAAGTAGAAGAATCAACTAATACTTCCATGACCTCCTCATAATGATACTCACATCCTCTAAAAAGATGGGTAACACCTAATCCCAATGTAGGCCGACTCATTACCCAATATAACTAATTCCTATGTGAGCCCATATAAATAACTAAGGGGATGTGTGCCACATGTCGGAATCTCCATCAACCCATATACATTATAATATTATATCCCATGTGAACCCATACATATAATTAAGGGGATGTGTGCCACATGTTGGCATCTCCATCAACCCATATACATTATAATATCATATCCCAAGGTACATAGCATTGCCTCCCTCTTTGACATGTTTCGTCCCTGAAACATAAGAAGAAGCCATATAATGAGTGTGATTTAAATTATTGCACAATAGTCGCCATGCTCGATCCTCCAACCACCCATATGAGATCCTAATGGGTGATGTTGCTCCAAAACTGATTCCATATTCCCTTGGACTCATCTGATTCCATCCTTTTCCATATGTGATCCTCCTTGGTATCCATGCATATCCATAATAATTATTCCTGTGATTCCATGTCATATAATTGTTGCTCCATTGATTCCGTGTATAGCCTTGATTATTGCTCCAATTCTCTACATATTTATATAGATTTCTGCCCTTATGTGGCCTAACACAACTCCATGATTTTTTTCCTCTCATGATGATGTGGATGTCTATATGGTGTGACCTTAGTATGTTGAACTCAACCATGGAAATAAAATAGAAATGATCATGCTAAATATGTTATATGCTACAAGTGCAATGAGGTAGGCCATATTGCTAGTGCTTGTTTGAATGGTACATCTAGTCATGTTGATGATTTCAAGAAAATAAGTACAATGGTATGTTACAACTATAATGAGTTGGTCATGTTTCAACGTATCGTTATAAAGGCTATTCAAAGAAAAATATAAATTTTCAAGGTCCTAGAGTTCAAGCTAGTGAAGTCCAAAGAGCTAGAATGTATGACAATGATCAAAGAAAAGTATGGGAACCTATAGAAACCATGGTATCTCATCAAGATCATATGTTAATAAAATAAGAGGTGTGTCTCAAAGTTCTGATCAAAAGAGTGAGGATGAAGGTGTTTTTCTGGGTTCCCAAGAAGGCTTGGGACCTCTTCAAGTCCTTTTAGGTCCAGTCATTGTGCATACATACCTATACTATTATTCTTAGAGGTATATTGATTCAAATGAAGCATTGGTGTGAGGAGTTGTATGAGTCAAAATGAGACTCCTCCATAAGGTCAAGGAATGTAATTTTTGATCTTGTTCATGATCCGTGTTAGTTGCATGTCATGGTTGAAGGAGTCTATGATTTGTGATAAACTTGGAGACAAGTTTGAGTCTTGATGGTGTCATAAACATAGTCATGTGTTGTAAAGGGATGTATCAAATGTGTCTATGAGTCCATAGTGAGCATGAAGTTATGAAGGTGTTGTTATCTACTGAATCACATCACCATTTGGTTTGCAAAAGTGTGTATGCTTGAGCTCACGGTGTGATTGGATAACATGGGTACTATCTCCAAGTTATGGGACATGCTACTTGAGATAGACCTCTAGAGAAAGTGGTTCTTGCTCCTAAACTACCTGCCACAATCTACTCTAATGTAGGAAAAACTAACTTGTCCTAATATAACCTTCTAAGGGACTAGGGAGAGAGAGTGCATGAAAAAATCCTACACTAAAGTAGTGATACACTAGAAAAGGAGGGTGTGAGGATAGCCTTCCAATGTGTGAAAAATAGAGGCAAAGTGCATACTAAAAGGGGTGATAATAGTTCTCCATAATCTAGCAAATGCATTCACAACAACATCTCATACACACACAATGATAATGAATCCCTGCAAGAGCATAAATAGACACAATATATTTGCATGAGATTGAAAGGGAAAGAAGAATGCAACAAACACAGTAGGGGAAGAGATATCCACAAACTTGTATCTATTGCTTTCATGATATGCATAGTTCAATCTGTTATAGAATAAGGGCCTAGATCACCATGCAAGGAGTCCACTACAAGGGCTTGCAGCACATTGGCTTCACAAAAAAATTTTGACATATTTTTGCTACTCAAAAGCTATCTCCCTTACAATGAGCCCAACACTCCAATTTATAGAATTTTGAGAGGAGAGGAGAGAAGGAAAATGGAAATCTTGAAATCTATCCTCCCACCACTTGCAAGATGTCATAAATGGAGTGAAATGATGTTATGTTTCTTGCAAAAGGTCCCCCATATTGTCCCATAACTTGCAGCAATGAGAAATGTCTACCCATGCTTCATTGAATGCATCCCAACTACCAAATAAAACATTGTTATGAGCTCGGGAGCGTTTTCTACACAATTACCATTAATTACTCATAAAATTATGAACTTATTGATTACTATGAATTGGGCTCGAACTACGATTCCAACAATACCAATTTTGCACATTTTCTTTGAGAATTGCAAGAGATACGACATTCGAGTGTAGGCGGATGTTTTGGAGTGCATCGGGCATTTCTGTCATTTAATGAGAATGAGCATTTGATTGACTAGAGATGAAGATGTTTCCTTTATTTTTATATATCTACCCTCATTAAAATTAAGAAATCTAGTTTTGATGGTGTAGAGGAAGTCGTGCTTGTTTTAGAAAGTCATATTTTGTGAAAATGGAGCTCTAGGTCAAAAGTTATGACCATTTGAAGTTTGGAGGTTGGGTGTGGGAGGAATTCATCTGAAGGAGGGCGCACGGTGGCTGAAAAGAAAATAAGGTGAATGAAAGGAAGGGTGTATGTGAGCACACAAGATGAATATAAGGGACTTAGCCAATTTTAGGAAATTCTGCGGAGAGGGCGCGCTTGAAGGGTGTGATGGAATAGGAAATAAAGTGGGCGCACGGGAGGAAGGCACATAAGGGTAAGCTGGAAGGAGGAGAATGTAAAGGGAGAAGCAAGAAGGAACACAAGGGTGCATAGAAGAATTACAGTAAGGAAATAAGGTGTGAAGAAAGATGCAAGCATGTGAAAGGAAAGCAGAGGGAAACCATGTGACCGTGCGTGTAGGTGCGTATGCAACAAGAAAGAAGGAATACTCGTAGAACACGGGTATGGAGGTAGGGCACAAGCATCCGGCCTAAGGAAGCACGGTGGTGGATAGAAAAGAGGGTACATAGTAGGAAGAGTAGGGACTTATCTAGTTTTTAAGGTGTTTTTCCTCGATATTCCCCTATTTTGAAAGTCGAAATTTGAAAATTTTGAGTGGGCACCCTTCACAAGTGTTCCAAAGTAAAGTAAGAAATTCGGAGAGATGGTGAAAATTCTATTTCTTGGGTCATTTTAGTGACTTGAAAGTCATCAAACATTTTGGTCCCTCATGTCCCAAGTACCGGTGGGCCTCTTGTTCACCGATTGACCAATTTCCCCGCAAGTCCTTGTCTATCGGTTTTCGGACTTTTTCAGCCCATCTATCCCAAGTATGCCTGGGCCTCCTGTTCACCGATTCCTCACATCACCCGAATTAGATTTTATGTCCTTCACATTTTTGTGTCCCTTGGACCGCCCATGCTCTTTTGCTCGTATTGCTCACATAAGCGAGAATGGCTCTTTACGTCCCTCATGTCCTAATGTCCCATAGACCGTCTGGGCCATTTTTTCCGCTTTTCCTGCATTTCACCTTTTTGAGTCAAGTATGAGGAATATTAAATGTGCATTTATGATCTTCTCTCTCCTAAATAGCTATTTAAAGGGGCAATCATCTATGCATTTGTCACATTGCTTGCTCTTTCTCTCTTGCCCACATTTTTGTAAAAATGAGTCATTTTTCCACCTTCCTGTATCTCTTTGCGATTTTTGTTGTGAATCTATTCTTTGAAGCCCATTCATCTGTCCATTGTCAAGATGAAGATCAAGTTTCAAGGGCATGAGCATCTATCCCCTTTGGAGACTTTTGTGCCTAATATTGGAGATAGTGAAGTTCGACATTTGGATTTTGATGATTTCTGGGGTAGATTAGCATGCAACAACCCTACTCCCATGGCTCAAATGATAAATGATAGTGGAATTACATACGCTCGTTGGTTTTCCTCTCTCTGTACAATGTGCCAACACTGTGCTCGCCTGCGGGGCTAATTTCAATCTAGACACCAAGGAGGTTGTCAATGTGCATGGAGAGTTGATTGCAAAATTGGAAGGTGCCACCATCACCATTGCCTTGCACATCCTCTGAATTATAAGACTTAATTTTTCTCACTCTCGCTCAAGTTCGGACTGCTGTTTTATCAAGACAACAAAAAAATATAAGGCTCGAGTAGCAAAATCATGGTTGAAGTTCCCTAAGAAGGGAGCATCCCGACTCTCTAAGGCATTGTTCAGGGTCAATTTCAATGAAGAACTATCATATTTCATCACCTTGCTTGCCCAGATTATGGGAATGCCCTCTACTAACGAATTTCATTTTTAGAGGTTCCCTTTGATAAATATCATCTGCGAGGGTAAGCAAAACATAAATTGAGCCAAGATTATTTGTGGAAACCCGACTAAGCAATTTTCAAACATTCAACAAACTAAAAATTTCTACATGACCTCTTATCTCATGTACACCTTGGAAACATCTCGTAAGTGGTTCAAACTTCACTTTCATTAAAGGCGAGAAGGATGAGTCCATCTATGCATATTTCCCTCGGTTTACCCTCAAGGTCATGTAATCATTATTTTAGAAGGGTAAATGATGCTTTCACCATGTACAATGTGAGACTCTTAGAGGATGACACTGCCAGAAGTTTCTCTGATGAGGCTAAGGATTTGATAACCAAGTATGGGGCTTTCTTCATTTAGTTCCAAAAGTTCTCATACATCAGGTTGGCTTGTTTTGAAAGCACACCTCTCAAGCTTCCCATGTTTCTGCAACAACAAAATGGCTTTGGTTTAGGTGTTCGAGAAGCTGGATAAACTTAATAGAACCTCGCTAAGATAAGAAGATTACTTGGTCTTCATTTCCCTATCACCTTGGGGAATTATACATGCAGGACAGCTCTAGATGCCCAAAATATAGAAAGGGCTATTACTCCTCTTACAGTTCATTTCTTCAAGCCTCAGGACTTGCTTTGATCTAAAGAAATTCATTGATCAAAATCTCAGAATAACTTATCATCACCATCCTAACACCGAGAGGATTCTGGGTTGACAGTCTTTGATAATTTGTAAACGAGAGGAGGCATTTTGGTATATTTTCTCTACAACAGATCATAGATCTCAACCTCTACTAGGTGCTTGAAGGGCTTAAGGACGATGATGAAGATTTTCAATCCTTTGAGTATGAAAGATAAATCAAGCACACTCCTTTGGAAACACTGGATTGGTATGTGAAGGAAAGAGATGACTTGAGTGAGATAATCACCACTTTGTCATCATTAGAACTAAGATTTGGTTTGACAGAAGATACGTGAACTCAGGATGAACAAAGGTAGATCCTCTTCAAGAGAAAATTCCACACCTAGGAAGGAAGTACATATGCCTAGCACTGAGGTACTTGAGAAAACTCCTTCTTCTTCGATGAAAGAACCTGAGTTGTCTACTCCTTCCTCTTCCACTAAAGTGTATTAGAAAAAGGTCAAAGAAGTCAAGCAAGAACCGATCGAGGAAGAGACTCTTTTAGAGCAGTCATAATTTCCTATTGGGCTGGAGAACATTATTGTTCTAAGTGAGAATGATGATGATGAGATAAAATACCCAAAAGAAACCCTTGAAACCACTACTGAAGTAGAGAAGGAAGGACCAAGGATCAAACCTCCAAGTTTAATAGACTCCTCTGTAAAGGAAATTCTTGAGGTTCCATTCATTTCCCCACTGGAGACAATAGTGGTTCATACTCTGAGTGCCATGAGTTCACTTGCACTCGGGTCCCTTGATTCTTCTATTTCTTCTTCTTCCTTTTCCTGGGTACAACCCCTAGTCAACAACAAGAAAAGGAAATCTTCCTCCCAATTAACAAGGCCTAAATTTGATGTTGTAGCAGCTCTGCTTGGTACTACCCCTCCTCCTCCAAAAGTAAAGAAAGCAAAGACTAATTCAAGGTTGGTAATTGATGCTCAAGGCCGTAGTTCCTGGAGGTTGTAAAACCCAGAGTGGATAAAGAGGAGAAAGATCTTTTGATCTCTGACTTGAAGATTTCCAGAATTCTAATGGGAGAATCCGCACTTGAGAGTGAAGTTCATGACCTTCGGGAAACCATCACTAAAGTTATTAAACGGGTGGAGAAAGGAAAGCAAAGCATGGAGTAGTTGGAAGAATAGAACCAAGTTATTTCCAAATTTATCAGATCATTGGTGGCAAAGGATAAAGTTTTAGATCCAGCCCCATTGGTCGCTCTCCCACCTCCCATAGTTCTCATCAAAGACACCCACAAGTATTCTACTATGGGAAGGCTATTGAAGCCATTGTGGATGATATGACCGTAGCATGTTTAAAATTCATTGAGGAAGCCTTCAAAACTAATGAGAAGGTGATCAAGATGTAACATAAATTCACTTCTTTAATCAAAGCTATGGACAAGGAATTGAAAGTCTAGAGTGGACATATCACAGATCTCCACATGATGGGTCAAACCGATTATAGGATCCTGTTGTCCAACAATGTGTTTGACGATGTTAAGAATAACTTGTCAAGGACATGGATCTTTAGCATCAAGTGGAAAATAAAGGTTCTAGAAGAAGCACTGGGGGAATTAAGGAATGTATGGCAAAAAGGGGAGTCTTTTAAAACTTGTGTTGTATCCGCCTTCAAAGATATCCATTGCCATTTTCGAATGAAGTCACAAGTGTATCCTTCTCTCTCCAAGAAATCAAGGCCCAGTTTAAAGCCTTTGTCAAGGATGATCTATTCAAGGAAGAGTCAATCACTAAAGAGAAAATGAAGGACGTTTGTTCTCTCCATTCAGCTATTGCTGAGCTAATAAGGAATATCTATAGCAAACTGAGTTTGACAAAGGTATGGAGAAATGCCTACGACCATGGACTCATGCTACTTCCAACACAACGATTCCAAGGGGCATGGAGATAGTAAAAGCATTGAAGAGATTCAGGCATTGAATCCTCAAAATAGTGGGCCCTCTTCAACCATAACCGGATGCCTCTACTTCTGGCTCTTGACTCTCTTCTTTGGGTCTCCTCATATTTTAATTAAGGATTTTATATTGTGTATTTCCTTAATTAATATTTTGGTTAAAATAAATGGTTGCTAAATGTAACGACTTTGTAAGCTATATATTGGGCTATCCACACCATTCCAAATGGGGTTGGAACTCTGATAATTTTTGAAAGTGTAAAAGAACTTAAAGTTAATCAATACAAAATATTTGCCTTCCTGTTTCTATCCTGCATCGATTTATTTTCTCTTGCTTGTCTAAATTTTGTGAATCATCAATATATTACATTAATAAGCTTTGCATTCTTATAGATGTCATCTTTGGAACTTTGTGTCTATGGAATAATGTCTAGTGATTTAATATGAATGATTCTATAATGTATATATATATATATATCATCTTGGTACAACATTTATAAGGAACTATTTTGCTATCTATATTTCCGGGAATGTTGTTATGTTCTACCTTTTCCCTCCCTTAGTTATTCTCTTCTTTTGTATTGATCATCAATCTTTGCATTAAAACACTTTCTTGATATCAAAGCTCCTCATTAAAGTAAATAGTTGTACATTTGTAAATAATTTTTCTTCTTACATTAAATAAGGGCACCTCTCCCATCAAAGAGGAGGGAATTTCTATCCCCTTCTGTTGTTTTCATTAAATTATTTATTTGACAACCAATAGAAGGCAAGACTACAAAGGGGTGTGCAAGAAGCACGCACAACCTAAAATGTGAAACATCAGAGCTATAATGGAAGTAAAAGTTATCCAAATAACTAGGAGAGTTATTTGGATAACGATTAGTGAATTCAGGGCTGTGATTCTGCTAGATGAAGAGACCACTAGCCTTAGAAGTCCATTGGGCATGGAGTCTATCTAGTAACCATGAATCTGATCTCGAAACTCAGAAGAAGACCTACATCCTTGAGTGATTTAAACACTACTTCTTCACCCCGAAAGTGTTCTCTCTACTGCTTGTACTCTCTCATCCTTTGTAAGAAAATCTTGAAGTCAAGGTTTTGAGAGTAGAAAGTTGTCGAAACTTGGATTTCACACATCCTCGCAATGGCCCGTGATCCACAAGGATGAATTATGAGTGTCTATAAATATTGCCTCAACATCTGATTTTAGTTGCTCTGCATTTGTTTGAATTTCAAATCTGCAACTATTGCAAGCAACTATGAGCTTTCCATTGTAACTTTTCTTTTCTGAAGCACGATGAATTGTATACGAAGCATACACTAGAGGTAATGGAACATGTGCACCAGAACTTAGGGAAATTGGAACCTATTCTAATAACAACAACAATGTGCACAAGCACTTGGAGGAATTGGAAATTCTAGACTAATATGTACAAAGGTGAGACATTTTCCTTCTAGTAGCAATGTTTGAGATAGATTTCATTGACTGGAATCTCAAATTCTTCATAATCTAACTTAGCTATTCGGAAGGCATTGCTACCTTTACATTCAATGATCATGTATGGGCCACTCCATATGGCATCAAACTTGGAATGCTTGCTTGGATTTGCACGATCAACATCCCACTTCAGTACTAAGTCTCCAACTTGGAATGTCCTAGCTTTAGCTTTCTTGTCAAAGCTCCTCTTGATCAATGCTTGATCCTTCTCCATGGTCTGTACTACATGTTCTCGTGTTTCTTCTAGTTCTAATATCTCTACATACATGATTTATATAGGCTCAAACTCAACTAGCTCCAACTATTTCATGAGTTCCAATGCTAGAAACTCAAGTGAGATAGGTAAAACTGCTTCTTTTCCTTATACAAGCTTATAGGGGAGATTCCTATAGACCTCTTGGGTGTGATCCTATCAGCCCATAGAGCTGATTTGATTTTCATGTGCCAAGTTATTTGATTCTCATCAAGAGTTCTTCTGATGATTCTTAGTAGGTTCTTGTTTGTAGACTCCACTTGGCCATTACCCTGAGGGTAATAGTTTGATGAAGTGCTAAGGTATACACCATTCTTGACATCCCATTCAGTGATTTTGGTGCCAAGGAATGCCAAATTATTATCGATATGATAGTAGTAGGTACACTAAACCTTGTGACTATCCTTTATAAAAATCCAAAATGTTGGATTCATTTGCCTCCTTAATGTTGGATTTGGTGAAATAGTTAGCTGTTGTAAGTATCCACTTATGGGCTTGACTTGAGTTTGGGTTGATCACTCCATGAGGTCCAATCCCCATTGCATGAATTGTTGATCCATTGAAATTGGATGAAGGGGAAGCATTGCTAAAATTTCTTTCCTCACGAAGAATGCACATTTCTTGCATTTCTTGATCCATGAGTAGAAATCATTAAATACCGTAGGCCAATAGTAACCAACTTTCATGATTTTGAGAGTTATTAATCATGGAGCAAAGTGGCCTCCTACTTTCCTGTCATGGAACTCATGTAATATCTTCCCAACTGTCTTGTTGGGACACTTCTCAATAAAACGCCGTTCACATCCTTCTTGAACAAAACACTATCAATAAACACATATGGAATGGCCTATAATCTAACATATCTCCTATTTTATTTTCACATTTGTGGAGGGCATAAACCTATTTGGAGATAATGCACCATGTCTTGAATCCAACATGGAATGGGTGCATTGTAAGCTGGTTTTTCTTGATCATTTTGCAGTAGCAGGATAACCTCTTCTTCACCTTTTGACTCAACTTGTTGTTTGGAAGAGAGTTGCTCACACAAACCTTTTCCATGAACCATCTTAGTCAATTTTATTTCAATATCATATTCCATTACCCGAGTGATCCAACCTACTCTCTTCTAATTCAAGTCCTTTTTTAGGAGAAAGTACTTGACACCATTATGGGACACTAGTAGTTGAATCTTGTTGTTTGAGACCAAGTGTTTGAACTTCTTCAAACTTCTAATGACAACAAGGATGTGTTTTTTAATGAAAGAGTAATTGACTTCATAATATTCCAATATTTGATGAAGAATGCTATGCGCTATTCTCAACTTTCTTCATTTAGTTGCACCAAGATTTGAGATTGTATACGATCCTCCAAAAGCATACAACATGAAGTCCTTTGAAAAGTTCAAAGTTGATAAGAGTTGGAGCTTGCGATATTACATGCTTGATGGCCTAAAACTCTCTTTTCCTTCTACTTGTCTATTTGAATGCAATACTTTTCTTCAACATCATTGTTAAAGGATTCACAAGAATAGAAAAATTAGGCACAAATCTACGGACAAATTTTATCCTTCCCAAGAAGCTTTGGAGAGATTTCTTATGGTGTGGTAGTGGAAGTGTTTGGATGGCTTCAATTTGTTTGAGGATCAATTGTTAACCCTTCTCTTAAGACAATATGGCCCAACAATTTTCCCTTGTGTGCCAAGAATACAAAATTTTCGGATTCAATGACACTCTAAACCTTCTACACCTTCGAAATACTTGCTTGAGGTGGAAGATGTGGTCTGCTTGCATTTTTGAGAACACGGTGATATGATCCGGATATACTAGAACTACCTTGTTAATTAATCCTTTTAACATCATGTCCATAGCCCATTCTGAAACATTTCTCCAACATTTGATAGTCCAAATGACATCTTATTATATGCGTATGTCCCCATTTTGTAGTGAAGGTTGTCTTGGTGATCGTCTTATTTCACCATTATATGATTATAGTTTGAGTATCCATCTAGCAATGAAAACCTTTCAGAACCAGCTAAAACTTGCAATATTTTCTCCATCAAAGGAAGTGGATAATGATATTTGAGTGATGCTCTATTTAGATCATGAAAATATACACACAATCTGATTTCTCTGTTTCTCTTTCTCTCGGCACCAAATTTGCAACCCAACTTGAATGTTTGATAGGAAATATGATGCTAGCTTCAATCAGCTTGTTCAACTCTTTCCTCATGAGAGGTTCAATGTGGGGATTCACCGGCCTTTGCTTTTGTCTGATGGGCTTGGATTCTAGGTCCAGCTCAATAGTATGTTGTGCCAACTTTGGGTTGAAACCTCTTAAGTCCTTGTAAGTCCAAGAAAAGACATCTGGAAATTCTTGACAAAGTTGAACAAATTCAGATTTATCCTATGGGGTACTCACTTTTCCAAATTGTAATGTCTTTGAAAGAGGGTTTGAAAACCCATAAGTGAGGATCACGAGGGACAATGTGCACATCAATGGATGTGTGAACGATAGTGTGAAGAGATCTTGGGAGGAGCGAGCATCAACCAAATTTGCATGCAAAGATTCGACAAACGGGAAGAACTTGGTTAAGCCACAAAACTCTCCTCTATCTCATAGATCAAAGACATGTACATATAGGAGAGTCTTTGAGTAACCCCACCGCTGCAATCATGACAACTCGAGTAGAGAGGGGGAGTTACATTCTAAGAATAGAAGTGTAACTCCCAATGATGCATATGCGCATGATGCATGTGACGTCTTTGGCCTTGACCGACGTGATGCACTTTGACATGTAAGGGAATCTCATAATGACACCTAAATGAGACATGGACCTACGATCTCACCTAAGTGAGATGACTCACCTAATGATGTGGAAAATACACACACCAACACCCCCTTCATCATAACTTAGGATGAGGTGGTAAGTCAGAAATGAGAAATGGGTCCCGACACAAAAGCTTGATGAGGTACCCATGTACAAGAAAGAAGTCCCAAGCAGTGAAGGAAAACCTAGTGGGAAAAACATCCACCACAAGAGAAAACACACTCTCTAATCTAAGAAAGATGCCAAATATGGGTCCTGACCATAGACGAGTCCTGAAAGGGTACCCATGTACAAAGAGAAAATCTCAAAAAGAAGAAGACGAGAGATGAAGAAGGTGGTGAGAGGAATGCAGAAGATGCCATGGATGGATCTGAACTCTGTAGCTCTAGGAGGTCTCCTAGAAGAATGTCGATGATGAGATCCTCTACCTCTAGACTAAAGAAGAGCCACCCACAATGAAATGTGTGCTGCCCTTAGGAAGGACAGAAATAGCGTGTTGAAGTATGCCCACTCCAAAGGAAGCGAAGGTAGCAGAACACGAAGAACTCTGAGTGCGGTGCACGAAAGTGTGACATAGGTCTAAGCGAGTGAGTGCGAGAACCTGAAGGCAACGCCATGTGCGTAAAACTATCGAGTGAAGAGGAACACCCGTAGAAAGGATGTCCAAGTGATGTGAAGGGAATAAAACAAAAAGGATCCACTGTGAGGGTGGATCAATGAAGGTCTCTCGAAATGTGGAAGTGGCATGATTCCTGGAAGGGGCACTCCCAACAACGAGAGATGATGAACTCCTCTGAAAACACTGTAGATGGATGAGGGACCTATAGTGCATCACAAGTAAACTATGAGAAAAGATGATTAAGGTCGAGTGTAGATACTCGTCCTAATGAGGGGTTTCAACAAAAGAAGAGCGATGTAAGATAGGTATGAGTCATCAATGAAGGTAGAGGAGTGAAGTGGGCCTCACACACTGGAAGTGGAAAAGAGGCTGGTGTAATGACGGTGTGAGACTGAGTATGAGATTGCTCGATATCTGATGAGATGTGGGGGTGACAACAATGTCTGGAATAGTGAGAGAAAGAGGAGAGAAGTCCTCTGTAATGCTCTCTCGCATCGAGGTGGGTGTAAAATCCTCATCATCAGAAGTAGAACCAAGTGAGTCTATGTTAGCGGAACTATCATCACATGAAGAAGAGGAGACAACTGAATCAACAGTAGAAAACAATGGCGGTAGTATGTGAAGGGTCTCCATAGAGGGACTGAAGAATGCTCTAGACATGGTGAGGTGGATCTGAGTCTGCCACGTGAAACCAGAGAGAATGAGAGACATGCATCATCATGTGACCAAAGACATGGTCACAAGTGTCGAGGAAGTCCTCTAGATGACGATGATCAGCGGGTGTAGGAACTGGCCCAAGCAAGAAGGGTAAAAGACCCTCATGGGTGAAGTAACGTTCCATGGAAGCACGCCAAGCTGAATAGGTCTCTCTCCCGGTGAGAAGTGGCGGAGGCTGTAAGGTGATCCTACGATGCTCACATCTGGAAAGAGCACTCTCCATGATGAAAAAAATGCAAGATGCAAAAAGCAAGACGTCGGACTTGGCCCGATAATGTTTGCGTGTGTAGGCCCAAGAGTACAATCAACCCCAGAATGTGACACTTTATAAAAGTAGTGAATTTACAAAAATAATAATCCCATCACATAATGTGTAAAAAATCATGCAACTTTGACCAAGGAAGCACTCAAAAATGAGCAGTGAGTCAAAAGTTATGGCATAAATACAATTCCCGCAACTGATGGAAAAATACACTAGATGCTGCAAACACATTAAAAAAGTGCACGAAATGGGTGAAAAGGGTATCGTGTGGGTACTTGTTGGAAACGACATCAAATTTTAGGCATAGTTTGTTTTGATATGCGAGGGGATTAGTCTCCTGCCGGACCTCGCCCTCCGTCTTTGGCCGCTCGAATGAAGGACATAAATCAAGTAAAATTACAGCCTAAAAATCAATTACATGCCATGAATTGAAATGTTTTATTTTTTTAACACCCTAAAACATTAGAAAAAGAAGGTGGGCCCACGTTTGAAGTGGAGATGACTGATAATTGACCATGAGATGTGGAAGCCCACGTGGCAGATTGGAGGGTCCACGTGCTATGTTGGTGAGCTGGAAGGTGCTGCAGGCTGAGTTGTTGGTGTCCACATGGTGCAAGGAGCTAGAGTTGAGTGTGGGAGCAAGATGAAACTTTTTACCAATGTAAAAATGTTTTTCAATGCAGAAGAAATGTTGGAGCATGTGCAGGTCAGAAAAATGTTTTTGTAACCGCAATGCAAAAAAATGTTTTCTAACGTTGGAGGAAGGAGCTGGAGGTGTTGAAGCCATGTGTTGGAGGTCTCGAGTCTTTGGGAAGAAGAAGCGAGAAGACCCAAACGACCAAAAATGCTAGAAAATCCGAGAAAAAATGGTTGTCTTTGGGTGTGCAGTCTCGCGGCGTATCACTTGCAAGGATCCACACAAATGAAAAAATGCTCGAGACTTAAGTGTGCACACGAGATGGAGGAAGAGGAGCCGCTGGAGCAGGTTGCAGGCAAGTTGAAGTGGATTTGGAGGACTGAGAACCCAGTCAATCAAACACAGCAACCAAAAAAATGTTTTTTTAAACGGTGCACACAACAAAGGGTGCAGATTCCAAATGGTGCACTCAAAGGGTGCAGAATCCAAACGTTTTTCAATGCAACCAATTTTTTCAACCAAAACATTTTTCAATGCACCTCAGCAACCAAAAATATTTTTCAATGCACCAAAATGTTTAAACTCAGCAACCAAAATGGTTTCATCACCAAAAGTAGGTCGAAATACGTGCCAAGGGAGAAACGGCTGAGAGAATGGAAAACCACGTGCCAGGTGCTACAGGTTTGAATGCCAATGCTACAGATTTGAATGTCAATGCTGCTGTGCATGGAGATTTGAATGCCAATGCTATAGATTTGAAATATGTGCAAATCAGACCAACAAAGGGAAAAATGAGCCACCACAGTATGCAGAAGCAATGAGAGCTTGAAACTCAATACACCTCATAAAAACACCTCCAAATGCGCATGTGAACCCGAAAAATCGAGTGGTCAAAGACACTAAAATCAAAAAACACCAGAAACTTGAACAACCACCTCGAACACCCGAGCAAGAAACTGGAACCCACGAACATGAATAGAGGTATAAATGCCCGAAATCAATGTAAGAAGAGCACGAAAAATAGAATAACCATTATGACACACACAACGAGATCTGGATATCACGCTGGAAGCCGAAAACACACGAGCAAGATCAAGGAGTACACGGATCCATAAGATCCACTCTGATACCATGAAAGAGGGTTTGAAAACCCACAAGCGAGGATCACGAGGGACAATGTGCACATCAATGGATGTGCGAACGACAACATGAAGAGATCTCGGGAGGAGCGAGCATCAACCAAATGTGCATGCAAAGATTCAAAAATGGGCAGAACCTGGTTAAGCCATAAAACTCTCCTCTATCTCATAGATCAAAAGATGTGTACATATAGGAGGTGCTGAGTAACCCCTAGTGCTGCAATCATGACAACTCGAGTAGAGAGGGGGAGTTACATTCCCAGAATATAAGTGTAACTCCCAATGATGCATATGATGCACTGATGATGCACGTGGCCGACTTGCCGACGCACCGACACGTGATGCATTGACACGTAAGGGAATCTCATAATGACACCTAAATGAGACATGGACCTACGATCTCACCTAAGTGAGATGACTCACCTAATGATGTGGAAAATACACACACCAACAATCTTGCCTTCATCTACCTGAAATGGGCTCTAAATCTTTACCCTTTACCTGAATGTTTTCCTTCCTCTTCTAGAATTGATAATTCAAGTTGAAGATTGACTCCAAAGTTACAAGACCTTTTGGTAATTAATTAGTTCTCGGCCACACCGCTTGGTCACCATCTTTGTTGTTCCAACTTGTCTTTTTTATGATGAAGAACTCAAATTCTTTTTGTATAAAATTGACAATTTTCTGATCATTATCGAAGACTTGCCAACTTGTATTGTTATCCAAAACAACCATCTTACAACCACTTTGATATGAGGCTGGGTTTTATCACTTTTGATACTTTCTACAACATCAAATGATGATCCGATTGCTGCTAGTCTATCTGTTGTTTCATTCTTCTTTCTTGGGATGGAATTGATGCTAAAAGCTTCAAAATATTCAATAAGATCCCATACTCAATTCTTGTAGTTCTTCAACAAGATAATTCTTGGAATCATTGTGTCCTCTAACTTGGTTCACAATCAACTCACTATCACTAAATACTTGCAAATTCTTAACACCTCTCTTTCTTTCCCAATGCAATCTGTGAATTAAGGCTTCATACTCAAGTTGTGTTATTTGAGCAAGCAAACTGAAACAAAATTTGGGTAATATTTTATACCTTGTGGTGAAATGAGCATAGCTCCTCCTCTTGCACCTTGTCTACTCCTTGATCCATCAAAGAATAACTTCCATACTTCATTATCATCTTTTTGGTCTGGCTTGGTGATGCTAGGAAGAGGTGGATTCTCTTCATACAAGCAATAGAATCATAGTTCAGATTCCTCCATTTCTTTGTAAGGTTCAAAAGCATGTCTCTTGTTTGCCCATTCATCAAGATTCAAGTCTGAAATGCATCTAATTTGGTATTTGCTTCATGGGTGCTTGGATAATCCTCTTGATCAAATGTTGAACAATTTGCATTAATTGGACTCGGTACATGAGGATCTATGTGAAAGTTTGCAATGGGCTCAGATCTGATTGTAGCATTAGCTCCATACTTCATTTTGAATAACATGTGTGACCAATCAATAGACAAATAGCCCCCAATTTTAGCGGTGAAGTCTCTTGACAAACATAATGCAAAGAGTGGTGGCAAGTCTATGAATGATACATCTTTCAACATTGTTACATTGGTACATGAATACAATATGAGGCTCAAATATCTGATTACTCCAACCATTGTTACTGCTGTCCCATCCAATTGCACCACACCCTTAGAGATGACCTCATATTGAAGACCCAACTGATCAGCTATTTGTTTTGGCATGATTGAGATACTTGCTCCTGAATCAATCATGCAATTATGCACTAACTTATCTCCAATGATCAATGAGATGTAGAATGGTGGGGATTCAAATTTTTACCTTGTTGAATTCCTTGATTTTCTCTTATTTGAGCCGTATTGGTGAGAACTTTTCTTGTTGGTTGGGTGGCTGATTTGATGTTGACCAATTTTCCATAGCATCTTGTAATAGGTCTCTTTGTCCTAGGATAGCTAATGAATCCCACATCGAGATGTTTACATTTGTTTTCTTCATCTACTAAATGATGTTGAATGGAGATGAGTTATCTCTCTGCTGCCCCTTGCACATTCCTCTCTTGCACATGGGCTATTACAACCGGCACTTGAGTTGGTCTAGAAGGTGGCTTGGGCTGACCTTGCACATTAAGAGCTGAACTTTGATTTGATAACACCTTGTGGAGTAATAGGAGGCTGCAGATCATTTGAATTGAATGAATTTCTTTCTCCAATATTCCTTTTCTTGACCGTGTATTTGGCTGCTACACTTTGAGAAGGTGCTTGATTTATACCATAAAAATATTCAGCCTACCAATTGACAAGTGTGGTCTCATTCGGAGGTGCCTCTTGTTGAGCTACTTCCTACTTCTTATTTCCTTCCGGCCTATCTCTTGTTCCAAACCCGTTGTTGTCACCATAAGAGCTTGATTCAAAGAACCATTGAAACACATTTGGTTATGAGGATGATTGCATGGAAAAAACCAATCATATTTTAAGTGATGTTATTTTGCACTTTGGTATTAAGGATCTAGATGTGGATGCAACATTAGGATTATAAGGCTGGAATGGTCTATTAGTAGGAGGTCCCGACTTGATTTGATTTGCAGCTTGATTGGGTGGCCTATTTGACTGATATGGAGGTCTATTGGGTTTAGTTTGAGGCTAATATGATCTGAAATTTTGAGCTTTTTGCCTCTTAAGTGTTACCAACTCATTACCCAAGTTTTGCAATTGCTTCATGACTTCTTGGAGCTCATTTGAGGTACTAGAAGATGAGGTAGAAGCTTCAGTTGAATTTTGATTTCTTGGGGAAGGAATGGGAGCTAATGTGGGTGCTTGACTAGTGCTTGGAGTTCCTAGTTCTGGATATAGAGGCATAGGTGGCCTAGGTGCAATTTTACTAGCTTGAATCAAGTAGTTTTTGGCTCTAATAGCAATGTTATAGGCTGCAGGTAAATTTATACCTCCCATGTATTGAATCATCATGGAAATATCAGAATTTAAATCTTTAAGGAAGTATAGAAAAGTACCTTTTGCTATTAGTCTCATGGCCAACAAAATCCTATCCCACATCCTCTAAAATCTGAAGTTGAAATCGGTCAACTTGTTTGTTAGGATCCCTCTTGATTATTGTCAATTGTTCCAATAAAGATAGATTATCCCCATTTTCTCCAAATTGATTGTGAAGAGCTGTGTACAAATGGTACCAATTCTAGATAGACCCTGCTATTAGACTTCTGAACCACTACAAAGCTTTACCTTTAAAGGAAGATGCCAAAAACTTAATAACAATGTCCATTTCAGCAATTTCATGAATTGCACAGACATTTGCAATGTCTTGGATGTGGTTAATCGAGTTATCTGGTTCTCTCCAGTGAAATATGAAATGTTCTTCAATGCTGTTGCAATTGGGACTAGATTTTGTGCATTGAGAGCAAAAGGCTATTCCAATGAAGTTGACATAGGGATTGGGTTGCCATCCTGATTGGTCAGAGAACTCTAGTTGATTGAATGAAAGACCTTAGGTGGAGGTGTTGATAAGGTTCTATTTGGTGGAGATGGAGACCTTTGAGCTCTTCTTCCCCTTCTTGATCTTTCTGGGGATAAGTGTAGGTAGAAAAATAGTCCCTCTTCTCTAGTTCTTGATCTTGTTTGAATTCTTCTCATAAATATGCCAAACTTGGACTACTGAAACCAGTTGATTATGTCTCTTAAGAGTTGCCAGATGTGTAATTTCAAAGCTTCTTACAAGCTAGAAACTTACAAAAAGTGCACATCAATCTTTCTGTAATTTAAAATTAAGAGCTCTTGGTCCCACTAGGTGTGCCAGAACTATTATCTCTGAATCAAAACACTCGTTGGTTTGCACAAGTGTGTATGCTTGAGCTCACGGTGTGACTTGGATAACATGGGCACTATCTCCAAGTTGTGGGACTTGCTATTTGAGATAGACCTCCAGAGAAGTTGGTTCTTGCTCCTAAATTACACCGCCACAATCTACTCTAATGCATGCAAAAATAAATTGTCCTAATCTAACCTTCCAAGGGACTAGGGAGAGAGAGTGCATGAAAACAAATCCTACACTAAAGTGGTGATACACCAGAAAAGGAGGGTGTGAGGATAACCTTCCAATGTGTGAAAAATAGAGGCAAAGTGCATACTAGAAGGGGTGATAACAATTCTCCATAGTCTAGAAAATGCATTCACAACAACATCTCATACACACATAATGATAATGAATCCTGAAAGAGCATAAATAGACACAATATATTTGCATGAGATTGAAAGGGAAAGAAGAATGCAAAAACACATCAGGGGAATAGATATCCACAAACTTGTATCGATTGCTTTCATGATATACATAGTTTAATGATCTACAAAATAAGGGCTGGATCACCATGCAAGGAGTCCACTACAAGGGCTCATGAACATTGCCTTCTCAAAACAATTTTGATAGAGTTTTTCTACTCAAAACTATCTCCCTTCTACAATAATACCAACACTCCAATTTATATAATTTTTTGAGAGAGAGGAGAGAAGGAAAATGGAAATCCCGAAATTTGTCCTCCCATCACTTGGAAGATATAATAAATGGAGTGAAATGATGTTATGTTTCTTGGTAAAATCCCCCCCACTTGTACCATAACTTCGAGCAGTGAGAAATGTCTACCCATGCTTCATTGAATGCATCCCAACTACCAAATAAAACATTGTTATGAATTGGGAATGTTTTCTACAAAATCACCATTAATTCCTCATCAAATTATGAATTTCTTGATTTTTGTGCATTAGGATTGGAACTACGATTCAACAACATACCAATTTTTTCACATTTTGTTGAGAATTGCAAGAGATATGGCATTTTGAGTGTAGGTAGATGTTTTGGAAGTCTCATTAGGCATTTTCGTCATTTATGGAGAATGAGCATTTGATTGTGTTTAGAGATGAATATGTTTCATTTATTTTCATATATCTACCCTCACTAAAATTAATAAATCTAGTTTCTATGGTGTAGAGGAAGACTTTTCAACGACCAATGTTCCGTGCTTGTTTTAGAAAGTCAAATTTTGTGAAAAATGGAGCTCTGGGTCAAAAGTTATGACCATTTGAAGTTTGGAGGTCGGGCGTGGGAGGAATTCCGAAGGAGGGCACACTTGGTGGCATAAAATAAAAAAGAAGGTGCACGATTTCCCAGAAGGGTGTATGTGAGCACACACATGATGGGGAAGAGAAGGGACTTAGCCAATTTTAGGCAAGTTTGTAGAGGGTGTCAAGAAGAAGGGCGTGATGGAATAGGAAAGAAAGAGGACACGCAGGAGGAAGGCACAGAAGGGGAAATGGAAGGAGGATAATGTAAAGGGAGAAGAAAGAAGGCACACAAGGGTGCACAGAATAATTGTAGTAAGGAAATAAGGCACAAAGAAATATGCAAGCATGTGAAAGGAAAGTAGAGGGAAACCATGCGCGTAGGTGCGTGCACAACAAGAAAGAAGGCATACTCGCATAAGGTAGGTATGGAAGTAGGGCATGAGCATCCAATTGAGGAAGGTGTTATCACCGAATCACAATCACATTTGCACCCACTTGTGTTTATACAAGTGCATATAATTAAACTCATGGTGTGATTGGATAACATGGGTACTATCTCCAAGTTGTGGGACTTGCTACTTGAGATAGACCTCCAGAGAAAGCTGGTCTTGCTCCTAAACTACCTGCCACAATCTACTCTAATGTAGGGGAAACTAACTATTCTAATCTAAATTTCCAAGGGACCAGGGAGAGAGAATGCATAAAATGAAATCCTACACTAAAGCGGTGATACACTAAAAAAGGAGGGTGTGAGAGTAGTCTCCAAATGTGTGAAATACAGAGGCAAAGTGCACACTAGAAGAGGTGATGACAGTTCTCCATAATCTAGCAAAATGCATTCACAACAATATTCCAAGCATACATAATGATAATGAATCCCTGCAAGAACATAATAATAGACACAATATTCTTGTAAATAAGGTTAAAGGGGCAAGAAGAATGCAAGAAAACACAGCAGGGGAAGATACATCCACAAACTTGTATTTTATTGCTTCCTGGTATGCACAGTTCAATCTATTACAAGATAAGGGCCTAGATCACCATGCAAGGAGTCCACAACAAGGGCCTACAACACATTGGCTTCACAAAGCAATTTTGGCAGAGCTTTGCTACAAAACTACCTCCCCTTTACAATGAGCCCAACACTCCAATTTATAGAAAAATGAGAAGGAAAAGAGAAGGGAAAATGGAAATCCCGAAATCTGTCCTTCAACCACCTATAAGAGGCATTAAATGGAGTAAAATGATTATATATTACTTGCAAAAGGCTCCCCATACTGTCCCATGTGCTGCAGCAGAGAAAGAATGATGACCATGCCTCTTAATTGCACTCCCAACCACCAAATGAAACACTGTTATGAACTCGGCCACATTTTATAAAAAATATCCATGATCTCTCACCAAATCTAGAATTTCTTGATTGTTGTGTGTGCATTGGGTCTCTGAGACATGATTCAAATGGTACTAATTTTGTGTGATTTTGTTGAGAAATGCAAAAGTTATAGCCTTCTGAGTGCGGGCAGCTATTTGGGATCTGGCAGGCGTTTTCTGTCATTTGACGGGAATGAGCATTAATGATGTCTAGATCCGGTTGCTATCTTCGACTAGAGCCGAATATGTTTCTTTTATTTAAATATATCTACCCTCATTAAAAATAATAAATCTGAATATGTTTTTATTTATGGCGTAGAGGACATCGTGTCTTTCATTCCGTAAAGTCCAATTTTGTGAAAATCGGAGCTCGGAGTCAAAAGTTATGGCCGTTTTCAAGTTTCACGGGTCAAATGTTGACTTTTTTCTTCGCCTTGCCTTCGCCCACTTCAGCAAAAGTGTCGTCCGCATCCTACGCGCGTTACTTTTGTCCCGCTGTCTCGGATGAAAATTCTCGCCTCGGCCGATTTCGGCTTCATTGTCCCTCTTTGCGGTGAAGACACGTGGCGAGATTCCATTCGCTCTCGGCTCTTTCGGCTTTTCGCGTCCTCCGCGTACTTTTGGCCCGGATGTCCCAGTACGAAAGTCCTCTGTTTCAGCTGAACCGGCCGGTTCACGTCCTCCGCGATACTTTTGTCCCTAACTATCCTGATCGCTTGGGACAAATTTCTCCGAATGCCCGAAATGGTTCGACTTGCGCCAAACCGCCCTCCGTCTGTGTCTTTGCGTACTTTGTCCCAACTGTCCCAAACTACCGGGACAAATTTCTTGAACCACCGAAATGGCTTTTTTGCGCCAAACCATCCGATCCACATCTTTTGCGACCTTTGTCCTAGTCATGTCCCAACTACGCGAAAATAGCAGTTAGTCGATTTTTTCCACTTTTCGGCTAGCGGATTCGCCTTTTCGCGCCGGCGTCCCCGGATGCCCCTTTGCTCTTCCAGATCACCTCTGGCGGCCTTTTGGCTGATTCGCGCCCAGATGTCCCTCATGTCCCGACTGTTGCGAGGACTAGGACTTAGCCATTTTTCATGATTTTTCCTAGCCCAAGCTTGTTTTTGCAAATTTTTCACATTTTTAAAACTTGCTGGGTTTTCCTCTTGGACAGAGAGAGTTAGAAAGAAGTCGATGGGACCCGAAACATGATTTTTGCCTTGAATCAATATAATTTTTGGGACTAAAGAATTTGATGCATGTTATCAAAATTACCTTGAGGGGTGAATTTTGGATAACAATTTTGGCGACTCAGCGGGGTCATCTGCCTGCTAGATGAAGAACGGCCAGCTGCTTGTAGCAATCCATTGGGCATGGAGTCTATTTGATAACCTCTCAGCTGATCTGAAATTTGAAAACTTGTGTCCTCGAGCCATTGAAACATTCGTTGAGCTGGTTTTCCTGTGGCTGCAATTCTTTTCCAGGAGCTTGATGAACTGCAAACATGCACATACTAGAAGCAATAGGACATGTGCACAAGCACTTAGGGAAATAAAAACTACTCTAACAGCAATACAATGTGCATAAGCACTTAGAGGAATGGAAATTCTAAATTAATATTTACAAGGGTGAAAATCTATCTTTCTAGTAGCAACGTTTGAGATAGATCCCATTGACCGGAATCTGTAATTCTTCACCATCCAACTTAGCCAGTCGGAAAGCATTGCTACCTTTGCATTCAATGATCATGTATGGGCCACTCCAGATGGCATCAAACTTGGAGTGCTTTCCTAGTTTTGCATGATCAGCATCCCACTTCAGTACCAAATCTCCAGTTTGTAATATCCTGGCCTTAGCTTTCTTGTCAAAACTCTTTTTGACCAATGCTTTATCCTTTTCTATGGTCTGCATTGCGTGCTCTCTTGTCTCTTCTAATTCCATCAGCTCTGCATACCTGATTTCCATAGGTTCAAACTCAGCTAGTTCCAACTGTTTCATGAGCTCCAATGCTGGCAACTCAAGTGATATAGGTAGAACTACTTCTTTCCCGTATACAAGCTTGTATGGAGAGCTTCCTGTAGACCTCTTGGGTGTGATCCTATCAGCCCATAGGGCTGATTTGAGCTTTGCGTGCCAAGTTCTTTGATTTTCATCCAGAGTCCTTCTGATGATTCTTAGTAGATTCTTGTTTGTAGACTCGGCTTGGCCATTACCTTGAGGGTAATAGTTCGATGAAGTGCTGAGATACACACAATTCTTGACAGCCCATTCAGTGATCTTTGTGCCAAGGAATGCCAATGCATTATCTGATATGATAGTGGCAGGGGCACCAAACCTCGTGACTATCCCTTCATAGAAATCTAAGATATTAGATTCATTTGCCTCCTTGAGTGCCACTGCTTTGGTCCACTTGGTGAAATAATCTGTTGCTGTAAGTATCCACTTGTGGCCTTGACTTGAATTGGGATTGATAACCCCAATGAAGTCCAATCCCCATTGCATGAATGGCTGATCCACTGAAATTGGATGAAGGGGCAGCACTGCTAACCTTTCTTTCCCCGTGAAGAATGCACATTTCTGCATTTCTTGACCCATGAGTAGCAATCATTGAACACAGTAGGCCAATAGTAACCAACTTTCATGATTTTGAGAGCTGTCACTCGTGGAGCAAAGTGGCCTCCTGCTTCCCCATCATGGAACTCATGTAAGATCTTCTCAACTTGACATGTTCCAATGCATCTTAATAGAACACCATTGATGTCCTTCTTGAACAAGATACCATTAATGAGTACATATGGGATGGCTTGTAATCTAAAGTATCTCCTCTTTGCCTTGCTCACTCTAGAGGGCACAAGCCTGTTTGGAGGTAATGCACCAAGTCTTGAGTCCAACATGGAATGGGTGCATCATCAGCTGGTTGGTCTTGATCATTCTGTAGTAGCAGGACAACATCCTCTTCACTTTTTGACCCGTCTGGTTGTTTGGAAGCGAGCTGCTCACACAAGCCTTTGCCATGAACTAGCTTGGTCACTTTGATTTCAATATCATATTCCATCACCCGAGTGATCCAACCTGCTCTCTTCTCATTTAAATCCTTGTTTAGGAGGAAGTCCTTGACACCAGCATGAGACACCAGCAGTTGAATCTTATTGTTTGAGACCAAGTGTCTGAACTTCTTCAAGCTCCTGATGACAACAAGGACATGCTTTTCGATGAAAGAATACTTTATTTCGTAATCTTCCAAGGTTTGACTGAAGAATGCTATGGGCTGTTCTGAACCTTCTCTATTCAGCTGTGTCAAGATAGCTGAGATTGTATCTGATCCTCCAAATGCATACAACATGAAGTCCTTTGAAAATTTGGGTTGATAAGAGTTGGAGCTTGTGATATTGCATGCTTGATGTTTTCAAAACTCTCTTTGCCTTCTGCTGTCCATTTGAATGCGAGACTCTTCTTCAACATCATTGTTAGAGGCTTCACAAGAGTGGAAAAATTAGGCACAAATCTACGGACAAAGTTTATCCTTCCTAAGAAGCTTTGGAGAGATTTCTTGTGGTGTGGCAATGGAAGCGTTCGGATGGCTTCAACCCTTTCAGGATCAATTGTTAGCCCTTCCCTAGAGACAATGTGGCCCAACAATTTGCCTTCGTGTGCCAAGAATATACATTTCTTTGGATTCAATGACACTCCAAACCTTCTACACCTCTGAAATACTTGTCTGAGGTGAAAGAGATGGTCTGCTGCATTCTTTGAGAAGACAGTGATATCATCTAGGTATACCAGCACTATATTGTTGATTAAGCCTTTGAATGCCATATCCATAGCTCGCTGAAATGTTGCTCCGGCATTTGATAGTCCAAATGGCATCTTCTTGTAAGCATACGTGCCCCATTTTGTAGTGAAGGCCGTCTTGAATTGATCTTCTTCCTTTACCATTATCTGATTATAGCCTGAATATCCATCTAGCAATGAAAACCTTTCTGAACCAGCTACAACCTGTAATATTTGTTCCATTGATGGAAGCGGATAATGATCTTGAGTGATGCTCTATTTAGATCGCGAAAGTCCACACACAATCTTATTTCTCCATTTCTCTTTCTTACCGGCACCAAGTTTGCAACCCAACTTGAGTGTTTGATGGGGAAGATGATACTAGCCTCAATGAGCTTGCTTAACTCTTTTCTCATGAGAGGTTCGATATGAGGATTTACTGGCCTTTGCTTTTGCCTGACAGGCTTGGATTCCGGATCAACTCAATAGTATGTTGTGCCAACTTTGGTTGAAACCTCTTAAATCTTTGTAAGTCCAAGCAAAGACATCTGGGAATTCTTGACAAAGCTGAACAAAATCAGATTTCTCTTGTGGAGTACTTACTTTGCCAATTTGCAATGTCTTGCCTTCATCTACTAAGATAGGTTTTGAATCTTCACCCTTTACTTGAATGCTCGCTTTCTCCTTCCGGAACTGATCATTCGGGTTGAAGATTGACTCTAAGGTTATGAGGCCTTTTGGTAATTTGTTAGTCCTCAGCTACACCACTTGGTCACCATACTGCTGCTCTAGCTTGTCTTGATTTCTCATGGAGAACTCAAACTTCTTCTTTGCAGGAAATTAACAATCTGCTGATCATTCTCGAAGACTTGCTAACTTGTATTGTTATCGGAATAGCTGGTCTCACAACAAATTTGATATGAGGCTGAGTTTTCTCACTTTTGATACTTTCTACAACATCAAACGCAGCCCCAATTGCTGCCAGTCTGTCAGCGGCTTCATTCTTTTTTCTTGGGATGGAATTGATGCTAAAAGCTTCAAAATCTTCAATAAGATCCCATACCGATTTTTTGTAGTTCTTCAACAGATCATTTTTGGCAGCATTTTTTCCTTTGACTTGGTTTACGATCAGCTCACTATCACCAAATACTTGTAAATTCTTGATGCATTTCTTCTTTTCCTAGTGCAGTCCATGAATTAAGGCTTCATACTCAGCTGTGTTGTTTGAGCAAGAAAACTGAAAACGGAAGGCTGAGTAATACTTTATACCTTGTGGTGAAATGAGCATAGCTCCTCCTCCTGCACCTTGTCTACTCCTTGACCCATCAAAGAACAATTGCCATACTTCGTTCTTGTCCTTATGATTTGGCTTGGTGATGTTGGGGAGAGGTTGATTCTCTTCATGTAAACAATAAACTCCTAGCTCAGATTCTTCTATTTCTTGATAAGGATCAAAAGCATGCACCTTGCTTGCCCATTCATCAAGAGTCAAATCTGGGATGCTTCCAACCTTGGTGTCAGCTTCATCAGTGCTTGGATAATCTTCTTGATCAAATGCTGAACAGTTGGTATTGATTTGGCTTGGAGTGTAAGGCTCAATGTGAAAGTTCGCAATAGGTTCAGACTTGATTGTGGCTTTGGTTCCATATCTTGTTTTGAACAACATGTGTGACCAATCCCATTGAAAGATAGCCTCCAATTTTAGCAGTGAAGTCTCTTGACAAGCACAATGCAAAGAGTGGTGGTAGGTCTATGACTGACACATCTTGTAACACTATTACATTTGGGACATGCGTGTAGTGTGAGGCTCAAACCTTTGATTACTCCAACCATTGTCACTTTGCTGTCCCTCTAATTGCACTACACCCTTGGAGATGGTTTCATAGTGGAGTCCTAGGCTGATCGGCTATTTGTTTTGGCATAACTTGAGCTCTTGCTGCCCCGAATTGATCATGCAATTATGCACCAACCTTGTCTCCTATGATCAATGAAACATAAAATGGAGGGGGCTTCAACATTTTACCTTCTTGTTGTCCTCCATGATTTCCTTGAGAAGGTGGGTAGTATTTGTGAGTATTCTCTTGCATTTAGACTTGTTGATTTGAAGTTGACTAGTCCTGTTATCACCGAATCATAGCACCCCTATTTTATACAAGTGTGTATACTTGAACTCACGGTGTGATTGGAAAACATGGGTACTATCTCCAAGTTGTGGGACTTCTTTACTTGAATAGACCTAAAGAAATATGGTTCTTGCTCCTAAACTACCTGCCACAATCTACTCTAATGCAGGATAAGCTAACTATTCTAATCTAAATTTCCAAGGGACTAGGGAGAGAGAATGCATAAAATGAAAGCCTACACTAAAGCGGTGATACACCAGAAAAGGAGGGTGTGAGAGTAGTCTCCAAATGTGTGAAATACAGAGGCAAAGTGCACACTAGAAGAGGTGATGACAGTTCACCATAATCTAGCAAAATGCATTCACAACAATATTCCAAGCATACACAATGATAATGAATCCCTGCAAGAACATAATAAATAGACACAATATTCTTATAGAAAGATCAAAGGGGCAAGAAGAATGCAAGAAAACACAGCAGGGGAAGATACATCCACAAACTTGTATTTTATTGCTTCCTGGTATGCACAGTTCAATCTATTACAAGATAAGGGCCTGGATCACCATGCAAGGAGTCCACTACAAGGGCCTGCAACACACTAGCTTCACAAAGCAATTTTTGTGCAGAGCTTTTCTACCCAAAACTCTCCCCTTTATAATGAGCCCAACACTCCAATTTATAGAAAAATGAGAAGGAAAAGAGAAGGGAAAATGGAAATCCCGAAATCTGTCCTTCAACCACCTGTAAGAGGCATTAAATTGAGTGAAATGGTTATACATTACTTGCAAAAGGCTCGATATTGTCCCATGTGTTGCAGCAAGAGAGAAAGAATGATGACCATGCCTCTTAATTGCACTCCCAAGCTTTGTCTACCAAATAAAACACTGTTCTGAACCCGGCCACGTTTTCTTAAAAATATCAATCAATTTCTGATCAAATCTAGAATTTATTGATTTTTGTGCATCGGGATCGGAACCATGATTCCAACGGTACCAATTTTGTGTGATTTCGTTGAGAAATGTAAAATTTATGGCCTTCTGAGTGCGGGCAGCTATTTTGGGTCTGGCAGGCGTTTTCTGTCATTTGATGGGAATGAGCATTTAAGCGATTTCGGAGTCGAATATGTTTCTTTTATTTAAATATATCTATCCTCATTAAAATTAAGAAATCCAGTTTTTGTGGCGTAGAGGACGTCGTGCTCGTTCCAGAAAGTCCAATTTTGTGAAAATCGGAGCTCGGAGTCAAAAGTTATGGCCGTTTGAAGTTCCACGGGTCAAATGTTGACTTTTTCTCCTCCGCCTTCGGCCGCTTCACTTTTCGCATCCCACGCGTCCCTTTGTCCCATTTTGCTCGGTGCTGAATTTCCAATTTGGCCGAACCAGCCGGTTCACGTACTCATTGCCCAAATGTCCCATTTGCTTTTGGACCGTGATGGGACAAATTTTCCCACATCGCATTGGTTCGGCCGGTTTGCGTATTTTTGTCCCACGCGTCCCGATCGAAAGTTCTCATTTGACCGATCCGGCCAATTCGCATACTTCGCGTACTTTTGGCCCAAATGGAATGCTGCCTTGACTCATTTCGGAAGCCGGATTACTTGCATTGAGGGCAAGTTCGCTACTACCAGATGTCCTGAAATCGACCTGTTTAACAGATTAGTCAATTTTTTCAACTTTTCGGCCAGTTCGGATTTCCGCGTCCCGCGCGTCCCTTTGTTCCAAATGTCCCAAATGCTTTGTGTAGACCACTGGATGCCTTTCGGCCAGTTCGTGCCCTTTGTCCCTTCTTTGTCCACATTGCGAGGACTAGGACTTAGCCATTTTTCATGATTTTTTCTGGCCCGAGCCTGTTTTTGCAATTTTTCTTACCTTTCCTCAGAACTTGCTCTCTTCTACTTAGACAGGGGAGTTAGAAAAATATGAGGGGACCCTAGAAACATGACTTTTTGTCCGGACTCAATATAATTGCTTGGGACTAAAGAATTTGATGCTGGATGTTATCAAAATTACCTTGAGGGGTGAATTTTGATAGCAAATGAAAGTGCGACCTCTAAGGTCATCTCCGCAGGATGAAGAACGGCAGCTTTGTTTATAGCAATCCATTAGGCATGGATATATTTGATAACCTCTCACTGATGTGAAATTTGAAAACCCGTGTCCTTGAGCCATTTTTCATTCGTTGAGCTGGTTTTCCTTGGCTGCAATTCTTTTCAGAGCTCGAGGATGAACTGCTAAACATGCACATACTAGAAGCAATAATAGGACATGTGCACAAGCACTTAGGGAAATAAAAACTACTCTAACAACTAAAAATGTGCATAAGAACTTAGAGGAATGGAAAATCTAAATTAATATTTACTGAGGGTGAGAAGTTCTTTCTAGAAGATCGTTTGAGATAGATCCCATAATCTAGGAATGTAATTCTTCACCATCCAACTTAGCGGTCGGAAAGCATTCTACCTTTGCATTAATGATCATGTATGGGCCACTCCGGATGGCATCAAACTTGGAGTGCTTTATTTTTACACGAAAGATCCCATGCAAATCTCCAAGTTTGCAATATCACGGCCTTAGGGCTTTCTTGAAAACTCTTTTTGACCAATGCTTTATCTTTTCTAGTATGCCTGTTGCGTGCTCTCTTATCTCTTCTAATTCCATCAGCTCTGCATGCACCGATTTCCATAGGTTCAACCTCACCTAGTTCAAAATCTTGTTTTCATGAGTTCCAAAAACTGCAACTCAAGTGATATAGGTAGAACTGCTTCTTTCCCGTATACAAGCTTGTATGGAGAGCTTCCCTGTAGATCTCTTGGGTGTGATCCTATCAGCCCATAGGGCTGATTTGAGCTTGCATGCCAAGTTATACATTCTCATCAAGACTCCTCCCGATGATTCTTAGTAGATTCTTGTTTGAGAAAGAAGGATGGCCATTACCTGAGGGTAATAGTTTGATGAAGTCCGAGATATACACAATTCTTGACAGCCCATTCCTTAAAAATATGATCTTTGTGCTAAGGAATGCCAATGCATTATTCGATATGATAGTGCTAGGGGCACCAAACCTCGTGATTATCCCTTCATAGAAATCTAAGATATTAGATTCATTTGCCTCTTGAGTGCCACTGGCGGTCCACTTGGTGAAATAGCTGTTGCTTTATAAGTATCCACTTGTGGCCTGACTTGAATTGGGATTGATAACCCCAATGAAGTCCAATCCCCATTACATGAATGGATGATTTACTAAAATTGGACAATCCGGGGGCAAAGTACTCGCTGCTAACCTTTCTTTTCCTACGAAGAATGCACATTACCTGCATTTCTTGACCCATGAGTAGCAATCGTTGAACACACGGTTGGCCAATAGTAACCAGTTTTCATGATTTTGAGAGCCGATCACTCTTTGGAGCAAAGTGGCCTCCCACGCTTCCCGTCATGGAACTCGTGTAAGATCTTCTCAACTTGACTGTTCCAATGCATCTCAATAAAACTCCATCGATGTCCCTTTTAAACAAAACTCCATCAAGCGCATATGGAATGGCTTGTAATCTAAAGTATCTCCTCTTTGCTTTGCTGATTCCTGGAGGGCACAAGCTTGTTTTCTGGAGGTAATGCACCAAGTTTTGAGTCCAACATGGGATGGGTGTATCATTCCTTGGGTTGTTTTGATCATTCTCAGTAGACCCTAGAAGACAACATCTTCTTCACCTTTTAACCAATCTCGGTTGTTTGGAAGCGAGCTGCTCACACAAGCCTTTACCATGAACTAGCTTGGTCACTTTGATTTCAATATCATATTCCATCACATGAGTGATCCAACCTACTCTCTTCTCATTCAAATCCTTTTTAGGAGGAAGTCCTTGACGCCTGCATGAGACACTAGCACTTGATCTTATTGTTTGAGACCAAATGTCCGAACTTCTTCAAGCTCTCGATGTGAAAGGACATGCTTTTCGATGAAAGAATACTTTATTTTGTAATCTTCCAAGGTTTGACTGAAGAATGCTATGGGTTGTTCCGAACCTTCTCTATTTAGCTGTGTCAAGATAGTTGAGATTGTATCTGATCCCCAAATGCATACAACATGAAGTCCTTTGAGAAATCTGGGTTGATAAGAGTTGGAGCTTGTGATATTGCATGCTTGATGTTTTCAAAACTCTCTTTGCCTTCTGCTGTCCATTTGAATGCCAGACTCTTCTTCAACATCATAGTTAGAGGCTTCACAAGAGTGGCAAAATTAGGCACAAATCTGCGGACAAAGTTTATCCTTCCTAAGAAGCTTTGGAGAGATTTCTTGTGGTGTGGCAATGGAAGCGTTCGGATGGCTTCAACCCTTTTAGGATCAATTGTTAGCCCTTCCCTAGAGACAATGTGGCCCAACAATTTGCCTTCGTGTGCCAAGAATACACTTCTTTGGATTCAATGACATTCAAACCTTCTACACCTCGAAACAGTTTTCGAGGTGAAAGAGATGGTCCGCTACATTCTTTGAGAAGACAGTGATATCATCTAGGTATACCAGCACTATCTTGTTGATCAAGCCTTTGAATGCCATATCCATAGCTCACTGAAATGTTGCTCTGGAATTTGACAGTCCAAATGGCATCTTCTTGTAAGCATCGTGCCCCATTTTGTAGTGAAGGCCGTCTTGAATTGATCTTCTTCCTTTACCATTATCGATTATAAACGAATATCCATCTAGCAATGAAAACCTTTCTGAACCAGCTACAACCTGCAATATTTGTTCCATTGATGGAAGCGGATAATGATCTTTGAGTGATGCTCTATTTAGATCACGAAAGTCCACACACAATCTTATTTCTCCGTTTCTCTTTCTTACCGGCACCAAGTTTGCAACCCAACTTGAGTGTTTGATGGGGAAGATGATACTAGCCTCAATGAGCTTGCTTAACTCTTTTCTCATGAGAGGCTCGATATGAGGATTTACTGGCCTTTGCTTTTTCCTGACAGGCTTGGATTCCGGATCCAACTCAATAGTATGTTGTGCCAACTTTGGATTGAAACCTCTTAAATCTTTGTAAGTCCAAGCAAAGACATCTGGGAATTCTTGACAAAGTTGAACAAAATCAGATTTCTCTTGTGGAGTACTTACTTTTCCAATTTGCAATGTCTTGCCTTCATCTACTAAGATAGGTTCTGAATCTTCACCCTTTACTTGAATGTTCGCTTTCTCCTTCCGGAACTGATCATTTGGGTTGAAGATTGACTCTAAGGTTATGAGGCCTTTTGGCAATTTGTTAGTCCTCAAGCTGCACCACTTGGTCGCCATACTGCTGCTCCAGCTTGTCTTGATTCTGGTGGAGAACTCAGCTTCTTCTTGTAGGAAATTAACAATTTGCTGATCATTCTCGAAGACTTGCCAACTTGTGTTGTTATCTGGAACAGCTGGTCTCACAACCAATTTGATATGAGGCTGAGATTTTTCACTTTTGATACTTTCTACAACATCAAACGCAGCCCCAATTGCTGCCAGTCTATCAGCGGCTTCATTCTTTTTTCTTGGGATGGAAATGATGCTAAAAGCTTCAAAATCTTCAATAAGATCCCATACCGATTTTTGTAGTTCTTTAACAGATCATTTTTGGCAACATTTTTTCCTTTGACTTGGTTTACGATCAGCTCACTATCACCAAATACTTGTAAATTCTTGATGCCTTTCTTCTTTGCCCAGTGCAATCCATGAATTAAGGCTTCATACTCAGTTGTGTTGTTTGAATAGGAAAACTGGAAATGGAAGGCTGAGTAATACCTTATACCTTGCGGTGAAATGAGCATAGCTCCTCCTCCTGCACCTTGTCTACTCCTTGACCCATCAAAGAACAATTGCCATACTTCATTCTTGTCTTTATGATCTGGCTTGGTGATGTTGGGGAGAGGTTGATTCTCTTCATGTAAACAATAGACTCCCAGCTCAGATTCTTCTATTTCTTGATAAGGATCAAAAGCATGCACCTTGCTTTCCCATTCATCAAGAGTTAGATCTGGGATGCTTCCAACCTTGGTGTCAGCTTCATCAGTGCTTGGATAATCTTCTTGATCAAACGCTGAACAATTGGTATTGATTTGGCTTGGAGTGTAAGGCTCAATGTGAAAGTTTGCAATAGGTTCAGACCTGATTGTGGCTTTGGTTCCATATCTTGTTCTCGAATAACATGTGTGACTAATCCACCAAAAGATAGCCTCCAATTTTAGCAGTGAAGTCTCTTGACAAGCATAATGCAAAGAGTGGTGGTAGGTCTATGACTGACACATCTTGTAACACTATTACGTTGGGACATGCATGTAGTGTGAGGCTCAAACCTTTGATTACTCCAACCATTGTCACTGCTGTCCCATCTAATTGCACTACACCCTTGGAGATGACTTCATATTGGAGTCCTAGCTGATCAGCTATTTGCTTGGGCATTACTGAACTACTGCCCCGAGTCAATCATGCAATTATGTACCAACTTATCTCCTATGATCAATGAAACATAAAATGGAGGGGGCTTCAACATTTTACCTTGTTGTCCTCCATGATTTCCTTCAGGCTGGGCAGCATTTGTGAGTACCTTCTCTTGCATTTGGACTGTTGATTTGAAGTTGACTAGTCCTTCATGGCAGCTTGTAGCAAATCTCTTTGTCCTGGGATAGATAGTGATTCCCACATTGATATGTTTACATTTGTCTTCTTCATCTGATCAATGATATTGAATGGAGATGAAGTATCCCTCTGTTGTCCCTTGGCCTGCACATTCATTCCTTGCACATGAACGGCAGCAGCTGGCATCTGAGTTGGTTTAGGAGCTGGTTTGGATGCTCCTTGCATGTTTGGAACTATATTTTGTTTGCCAACAGCTTGTGGAGTGGTAGAAGGTTGTGGATTACTTGGAGCCAATGGCTGTTCTTCACCCAAATTTCTCCTTTTTGACCTTGTGTTGGCTGCAACACTTTGAGAGGGTATTTGATTCATACCATACGAAATATTGACTTGCCCGATTGACAAGAGTAGTTTCGTTCGGAGATGTTCCTTGCTAAGGTGTTTTATTGCTGATCCTCTTCATGGTCGGACTCTTGCGACCCACCAATGGTTTGCACCATAAGGGCCGATTTAATGCACCGTTAAAGCACATTGATTGGTTATGTGGTCGATCGCACGGAAACACCAATCATATTCTTGGGCCATGTTATTTTGGTGGCACTAAAGCTTTAGAAGAAGATATGACATTGGGGTTATAGGGCTGAAATGGTCTATTGGGAGGAGGCCTTACTTGATTCTTTGATTTATATTTGTAGCTGGATTGGGTGGTCTATTTTGTTGGTATGGGGGCCTGTTAGGGCCGAGCGCTTGAGGCTGATACGGTCTAGCACTTTGTGCTTGTTGTCTTTTGATAGTAACCAGCTCATTTCCCAAATTTTGCAATTGTTTCATGACCTCTTGGAGTTCATTTGAAGCACTAGAGGATGAAGTAGAAGTTTCATTTGAACTTTGATTTCTAGGAGTGGGAATAGGAGCCAAAGTGGGTGCTTGACTAGTGCTTGGATTTTCTAAGTTTGGATACAAGGGCATGGGAGGCCTAGGAGCTAGTTTACCAGCTTGAATAAGACATTTTTAGGCCCTAATGGCAATGCTATAAGTAAGCAGGTAAGGTTGTGCCTCCCATAGATTGAATTAACATAGAAATATTAGAATTCAAAGCTTTAAGGTAATATAGAAAAGCACCTTCTTCGTTGGCTTCGATCACTTCTGGAATCCTATCCCAAGACCTTTGAAATCTGAAGTTGAAGTCAGTCAAGCTGCTCGTTGGGAGCTCTCTTGATAGTTGTCAATTGTTCTAGTAGAGACAAATTGTCTCCCTTTTCCCAAACTGCTCATGGAGAACTATGCATAACTGATTCCAATTTGTGATAGAACCAGCTCCAAGGCTCCTAAACCATTGCAATGCCTTCCCTTTGAACGAAGATGCCAGCAATTTGACAGCCACATCCATTTCATTTATCTCATGGATTGCACAGACGTTAGCAATGTCTTTGACATGATCACTAGGAGTGGTATGATTTTCTCCAGTGAAAAATGGAATGTTCTTCAATGCTGCAATTGGAACTGGATTCTATGCATTGAGGGCAAGTGGGCTGTTGCCAGTGAAATTGACAAAGGGATTTAGTGGTTGCGCCATTCTGATTGGCCTGAGAACCCTTGTTGATGCGAGAAAAGGTCTACCAGGTGGAGGTGTAGACAAAGTTCTATTAGGTGGAGATGCAGATCTTTGAGCTCTTCTTCCCCTTCTTTCTCTGCCTGGAGATAGATGCAGATAAACAAACAATCCTTCCTCCCTAGTTCTTGACCTGGTCTGTATTCTTCTCATAAATTTTCCAGGCTTGGACTGCTGAAACCAGCGGATTATGCCTCTTTTGGAGTCGCCAGATGTGTGATTTTAAAGCTCCTTCAAAGCTGGAACTTACAACAAGTGCACATCAATCTTGTTGCAATGAAAGTGAAGACCTCTAAGGTCCCACCGGGCGTGCCAGAACTGTTATCACCGAATCACAACACCCTTGTGTTTATACAAGTGCATATACTTGAACTCACGGTGTGATTGGATAACATGGGTACTATCTCCAAGTTGTGGGACTTGCTACTTGAGATAGACCTCCAGAGAAAGCTGGTTCTTGCTCCTAAACTACCTGCCACAATCTACTCTAATGCAGGATAAGCTAACTATTCTAATCTAAATTTCCAAGGGACCAGGGAGAGAGAATGCATAAAATGAAAGCCTACACTAAAGCGGTGATACACTAGAAAAGGAGGGTGTGAGAGTAGTCTCCAAATGTGTGAAATACAGAGGCAAAGTGCACACTAGAAGAGGTGATGACAGTTCACCATAATCTAGCAAAATGCATTCACAACAATATTCCAAGCATACACAATGATAATGAATCCTGCAGTGAAGAACATAATAATAGACACAATATTCTTGTAAATAAGGTTAAAGGGGAAGAAAAATGCAAGAAAACACAAGCGAGGGGAAGATACATCCACAAACTTGTATTTTATTGCTTCTGGTATGCACACAATTGGTCTATTACAAGATAAGGGCACGGATCACCATGCAAGGAGTCCACTAAAAGGGCCTAAAACACGCTGGCTTCATAAAGAAATTTTGGATAGAGAGCTTTTCTACCCAAAACTCTCCCTTTACAATGATCCCAACACTCCAATTTATAGAAAAATGAGAAGGAAAGAGAGAAGGAAAATGGAAATCCCGAAATGTGTCCTTCAACCACTGTAAGAGGCATTAAATTGAGTGAAATGGTTATAAATTACTTGCAAAAGGCTCCCCATATTGTCCCATGTGCTGCAGCAGAGAAAGAATGATGACCATGCCTCTTAATTGCACTCCTCTACCAAATAAAACACTGTTCTTAACCCGGCCACGTTTTATTAAAAATATCAATCAATTTCTATTCAAATCTAGAATTTATTGATTAAAGAACATCGGCCTCGGAACCACGATTCCAACGGTACCAATTTTGTGTGATTTCGTTGAGAAATTTAAAAGTTATGGCCTTCTGAGTGCAGGCAGCTATTTTGGGTCTGCCAGGCGTTTTCTATCATTTGACGGGAATGAGCACGTCGACTGGAGCCGAATATATTTATCTTATTTAAATATATATACCCTCATTAAAATAAGAAATCCAGTTTTTGTGGCATAGAGGACGTCGTGCTCATTCCGACAGAAAGTCAATTTTGTGAAAATCGAGCAGTCTCGGAGTCAAAAGTTATGGCGTTTGAAGTTCCACGGGTCAAATGTTGACTTTTCTCCTCTACCTTCGGCCCCGCTTGCACCTGGCGTCCAACGCGTCCCTTTGTCCCATTTTTCCCAAAGGCTCTGAAGTTCCCTGTTTGGGCCGAACCGGCGAGATTCGCGTACTCGCGGCCCGATGCCCTATTTGCTTTTGGACCGCTTTTGGGACAAATTTTCCCGATTCACCCGGTTCGGCCGGTTTGCGTACTTTTGTCCGCGCGCTCCTGGATTGAAAGTTCTCATTTCGGCTGATCCGACCGGGTTCGCGTACCTTCGGCCCAACTATTCTGGGCTGCCTTGACTCATTTAGCCGATCCGGCCGGTTCACGCTGTGACTTTTCCCGAGATGTCCCAAACTATCGCCTATTTCAACAGTTAGTCAATTTTTTCAACTTTTCGGCCGATTCGGATTTTTCGTCCGCCGCTGGCCCCTTTGTTCCAAATGTCCCCGAATGCCTGTGCACTGCCTAGTGGCCTTTTGGCTGGTTCACGCGCTTTTGTCCCAACCGTCCCATTATTGCGAGGACTAGACTTAGCCATTTTCATCTTTTTTCGGCCCGAGCTCTGCTTTTTTTTCAATTTTTCTTACCTTTCCTCGAACTTGCTCTCTCTACTTGGACGGAGAGTTAGAAAAATATGAGGGGACCCTAGAAACATGACTTTTTGTCAGGACTCAATATAATTGCTTGGGACTAAAGAATTTGATGCATGTTATCAAAATTACCTTGAGGGTGAATTTTGGATAAAAAGTCCTTCATGTGGCAAAGCTTAGCAAATCTCTTTCTCTGGGATAGATAGTGATTCCACATGGATATGTTTACATTTGTCTTCTTCATCTAATCAATGATCTTTGAATGGAGATGAAGTATCCTCTGTTTGTCCCTTAATTATCGCACGTTCATTCCTTGCACATGGGTAGCGGTGATGTTTGAGTTGGTTTAGGAGTTGGTTTGGGTGCTCCTTGCATGTTTGGAACTACACTTTGTTTGCCAACGACTTGTGGAGGGTAGAAGGTTGTGGATTACTTGAAGCTAATGGCTGTCCTTCACCCAAATTTCTCCTCTTTGACCTTGTGTTAGCTGCAACACTTTGAGAGGGTATTTGATTCATACCACATAAATCTTCAGCCTGCCAATTGACAAGAGTAGTTTCATTTGGAGATGTTCCCTGCTGATGTGCTTCTTGCTACTGATCCTCTTTGTGGCTGGACTCTTGCGACCCACCAATGGTTTGCACCATAAGAGCTCGCTTTAATGCACCGTTAAAGCACATTGATTGGTTATGTGGTTGATTACACAGAAACACCAATCATATTCTTGGACCATGTTATTTTGCACGGTACCAAAGCTTTAGAAGCAGGCACGACATTGGGGTTATATGGCTGAAATGGTCTATTAGCGGGAGGCCTTACTTGGCTTTGATTTTGATGCAGCCCTGAGTTGGTGACCTATTTTGTTGGTTTGGGGCCCTAGCCAAAAATGACTCAGTGCTTGAGGTTAATACGGTCTAGCACTTTGAGCTTGCTTTGTCTTTTGATAGTAACCTAGACTCATTTCCCAAATTTTACAATTGTTTCATGACCTCTTGGAGTTCATTTGAAGCACTAGAAGATGAAGTAGAAGTTTCATTTGAATTTTGATTTCTAGGAGTGGGAATAGAACCAAAGTGGGTGCTTGACTAGTGCTTGGATTTTCTAAGTTTGGATACAAGGGCATGGGAGGCCTAGGAGCAAGCTTACCAGCTTGAATAAGACAGTTTTCGGCCCTAATGGCAATGCTATAAGCAGCAGGTAAGGTTGTGCCTCCCATAGATTGAATTAACATAGAAATATTAGAATTCAAAGCTTTAAGGTAATATAGAAAAGCACCTTAACATTTGCTGGCCCGACCGCCTTTGGAATCCTATGCCAAGACCTTTGAAATCTGAAGTTGAAGTCAGCTTAGTCGCTCATTGGGGGATCTCTTGATAGTTGTCAATTGTCAATTGTTCTAGTAGAGACAAATTGTCTCCCTTTTCCCCAAACTGCTCATGGAGAACTATGCATAACTGATTCTAATTTGTGATAGAACCAGCTCCAAGGCTCCTAAACCATTGCAATGCCTTCCCTTTGAACAAAGATGCCAGAAATTTGACAGCCACATCCATTTCATTTATCTCATGGATTGCACAGGTGGAGCGTTAGCAATGTCTTTGATATGATCACTAGGAGTGGTATGATTTTCTCCGGTGAAAAATGGAATGTTCTTCAATGCCGCAATTGGGCCGGATTCGTGCATTGAGGGCAAGTGGGCTGCTACCAGTGAAATTAACAAAGGGATTTAGTGGTTGCGCCATTCTGATTGGTCTGAGAACCCTTGTTGATGCGAGAAAAGGTCTACCAAGTGGAGGTGTAGACAAAGTTCTATTAGGTGGAGACGCAGATCTTTGAGCTCTTCTTCCCCTTCTTTCTCTACCTGGAGATAGGTGTAGATAAACAAACATTCCTTCCTCCCTAGTTCTTGACACAGTCCGTATTCTTCTCATAAATTTACTGAGCTTGGACCTGCAGAAACCAGTGGATTATAACTCTTTTGGAGTCGCCAGGATGTGTGATTTTAAACCTCCTTCAAAGTGGAACTTACAACAAGTGCACATCAATCTTGTTGCAATGAAAGTAAAGACCTCTAAGGTCCCACCAAGTGGAGCGTGCCGAATCTGTTATCACCGAATCACAACACCCTTGTGTTTATACAAGTGCATATACTTGAACTCACGGTGTGATTGGATAACATGGGTACTATCTCCAAGTTGTGGGACTTGCTACTTGAGATAGACCTCCAGAGAAAGCTGGTTCTTGCTCCTAAACTACCTGCCACAATCTACTCTAATGTAGGGAAAATAACTATTCTAATCTAAATTTCCAGGGACCGAGAGAGAGAATGCATAAAATGAAAGCCTACACTAAAGCGGTGATACACCATAAAAGGAGGGTGTGAGAGTAGTCTCCAAATGTGTGAAATACAGAGGCAAAGTGCACACTAGAAGATGTGATGACAGTTCTCCATAATCTAGCAAAATGCATTTACAACAATATTCCAAGCATACATAATGATAATGAATCCCTGCAAGAACATAATAATAGACACAATATTCTTGTAAATAAGGTTAAAGGGGGAAGAAGAATGCAAGAAAACACAGCAGGGGAAGATACATCCACAAACTTGTATTTTATTGCTTCCTGGTATGCACAGTTCAATCTATTACAAGATAAGGGCCTGGATCACCATGCAAGGAGTCCACAACAAGGGCCTGTAACACATTGGCTTCACAAAGCAATTTTGGTAGAGCTTTGCTACAAAACTACCTCCCTCTTTACAATGAGCCCAACACTCCAATTTATAGAAAAATGAGAAGGAAAAGAGAAGGGAAAATGGAAATCCCGAAATCTGTCCTTCAACCACTTGTAAGAGGCATTAAATGGAGTAAAATGATTATATATTACTTGTAAAAAGGCTCCCCATACTGTCCTAGGTGCTGCAGTAGAGAAAGAATGATGACCATGCCTCTTAATTGCACTCCCAACCACCAAATGAAACACTGTTATGAACTCAGCCACGTTTTATAAAAATATCCATTGATCTCTCACCAAATCTAGAATTTCTTGATTGTTGTGCATCGGGCTTGGAGCCACGATTCCAACGGTACCAATTTTGTGTGATTTTGTTGAGAAATGTAAAAGTTATGGCCTTCTGAATGCGGGCAGCTATTTCGGATCAGCGGGCGTTTTTTGTCATTTGACGGGAATGAGCATTAACCGACTGGAGTCGAATATGTTTATTTTATTTAAATATATCTACCCTCATTAAAAATAATAAATCTGAATATGTTTTTATGGTGTAGAGGACATCGTGCTCGTTCCAGAAAGTCCAATTTTGTGAAAATCGGAGCTCGGAGTCAAAAGTTATGGCCGTTTGAAGTTTCACAGGTCAAATGTTGACTTTTCTTCTTTGCCTTCGACCGCTTCGGCTTTTCGCGTCCCCCCGCGTCCTACGCGTACTTTTGTCTGGCTGTCCCAGATGAAAATCTTCTGCCTCGGCCGATTCAAGCTTCCTTGTCCCTCTTTGCGGTGAAGACACGTGGCGAGATTCCATTCGCTCTCGGCTCTTTCGGCTTTTCGCGTCCTCCGCGTACTTTTGGCCCGGATGTCCCAGTACGAAAGTCCTCTGTTTCAGCTGAACCGGCTGGTTCGTATCCTCCGCGCACTTTTGTCCCAACTGTCCCATTGCTTGGGACAAATTTCTCGAACCACCTGAAATGGACTGACTTGCGCCAAACCGGCCGATCCGCGTCTTTCGCGTACCTTTGTCCCAACTGTCCCAACTACGCGAAAATAGCACTTAGTCGATTTTTTCCACTTTTCGGCCGGTTCGCCTTTTCGTGTCTCGAGCGTCTCGGCGTCCCAGATTCCCCTTTGCTCTGCCAGACCGCCTAGCCACCTTTGGCCGATTCTCACCCGGATGTTCCTCATGTCCCATTGCAATTGCGAGGACTAGGACTTAGCCATTTTCATGATTTTCTTGGCCCAAACTTGTTTTCTCGTAACTTTTTCACATTTTTAAAACTTCGTTGGGTTTTCCTCTTGGACAGGAGAGTTAGAAAGAAGCCGAGGGGACCCCAGAAACATGATTTTTTCCTTGAATCAATATAATTTCTTGGGACTAAAGAATTTGATGCATGTTATCAAAATTACCTTGAGGGTGAATTTTGGATAACATAAGGAAGTGTGGCAAAAGACATAAAAGAGGGCACATGACGGGAAGAGTAGGGACTTAGCCAATTTTGAAGGAAAGACTACAAAGGGCGTGCAAGAAGCACACACAACCAGAAATGTGAAACATCGAGCCATAATGGAAGTTAAATCTATCCAAATAACTAGGAGAGTTATTTGGATAACATGTGTCACGAAGTAGTAAAAGGTCATCAAGAGTCTCAATGTATAAATATTTTCATCATAAATTGTTTGGGCATGAGTCTTGGTCTGTGTGTGTCATTAGGTCTTGTGTCATGAGATTTATAGGTGTGAATATCTCTTTGAATGTGTTGAAGAAGCTTTGTGAAGATGGATAAAGTGATCAAGTGATGTATTGATCAATACATTACTTCTAAAGGTGGACTATGGCCAAGACATGATCAAAACTAGTGTGCTCTAGAGAATGTTAATAAGGTTTTAGTGTTCATGTTGACAATTTTGATGCTAAAAGACCTAATTGCAAGATGAAAGGGCTAAAAGATTGTGATAATACATTTGATGATGAAAAGAAGGTTTGATGATCTTTTTGAGCATTAGAATGTGTATATGATTTGGAGAATCCTTGATTGAAGTGGCTGATATCTACAAGTGCATCTAAGGGTAGAAGAGATGATTTACACCATTCTAGATGTTTCGAGCCTCATGAAGTGTAGGAGGTAGAGTATACACCTTCCTAGGCATGAAAGCTTGTTTGCAAACATAATTTTGAAGTGTGTATGAGCCTAAAGGAGTAGTTTGTATGCATGAAGGAAGATGATATGAGCCCTCATATTGTAAGAAGGTAAGTTTGATTAGACTCATTTGTTGATCTTTGTACAAGATGGATTGCTATAGGTGCAGAGTATGTGTGAAGATCAATATAAGCTACTTTTATAAGAGAGAAAGGTCCGATTAACCTACTTATGGCCTGTAGGAGTTTGAAATAGCATGATGATGTGATATTCAAGGAGATTCAACGCCTTGAATTCCCATTAAGGATATGAAAGGTATGGAAGAAGTTTAAGATTGTCGATATCTTGTGTGACAAGTAAAAGTTCTTCTACATGATCAAGAGAATGCATTAGTCTCGATCTAGCCAAGAAAAGCATATAAGAGTTCTTATATATGGTGATATAGGTGTTTTAAAGGCAATGGAAGGTATGAATTAGGTGTTTTCTATAATTCCAACTTGTTTTGGGTTATGAATGCTTTATCTCTTCCTAATATGAATGATCATTTGTTAATTATGATGTTAATGACTGGACAAAAGTGTCTCAAGTGATTTCTTGACAAGCTAACAATGTGAGTTACTTAAATTTATGCTATTGGGATAGAAATGGAGGTCTAAAGTCTAGTGGAGATATGGTCTCGCATGCTCAAGGTATGTATGTCATTTTTTAACTTGCCAAAGTTTGTCCTAGAACTACTCAAGAGCTACTTTAGGGCTTTTGGTCCTAATGTAGTATGAAAACTAAGAAAGTGCATTGTAAAGCTAGTCTTATGCCTAGACAAGATGGAATTTAGTCAAGAAAGATGGTGTGATGATTTGACATGATCATTTATGATATTTTTGACATGTTCTCAATATGTATGGCTAATATGATGGTCTGCCAATTGACTTATAAAGCCTAAAACAAGGTTAAAGAGAAAATAAATTGTTTTGCATGTCTAGAAGGTTGAAAATGGTATTCTTGGCTCCAAGAAAGGTATGTTTATTCTTTAAGAGAAAATAACTTGTTTTGCATGTCTAGAAGGTTGAAAATGGTATTCTTGGCTCCAAGAAAGGTATGTTTATTCTTTATTTGAGATTTATAGATTTTTTAAATGGTGAAGATGCTTTATCTCTAGGGGAGCATAATGATTGCATACTTGTAAAGAAGGAAAAATCAAGATTTGAGTGCAAATTTCAAGGTTTTTATGCTTATTTGAGATCTTTGGTACATGTTTCTAACCAAACAATGATGCTATGAAGCTGTGGAAGATTAATAACATGTTTCTACAAGTATTCCTTTGTCATTAATTTAAAAAGGGGGAGAAGTTCAAGGATTTTTCCATCAATGAGGAAGGGGGAGATTGTTAGCATGTGGTCCTATAGGTGTTGTCATTGATGAAAAACCACATTAATGAAAAATTTGATGATGAATTAGGGTCAGATAATAATGTGGATGATTCTTACATGATGGTTTAGATGTGTACTTGATGATACATGGAGAATCAATAAGGATTGCTTACTCTTGCAAGCCCATTCAACTAGCTAAGTGATCTTTGCATGATGATATGAGCTTCTTCGTTGCTTGAAAAACATGTTATCATGATGGATAATAGGTTTGTAGAGTTCTTGGGCACTCACATCAGTCACACAGGTGTAGATACATGTGATTGGATAAGTTTCAGTGCTCATTTGGAGTAGGTATGGATGTTAGGAGGTGTGAGATTGAGTTTTAGAGCTACATGAGCTCATTGATGCATGTATTCATGTATATCATGGTGTACAGGTATGTTTGGGTCATTTTGAGTGATTTCATGATGAGTTACAGTGTTATTTCAGTTGACCCTAGCTTCTATAAGTGTAAAACCCTAAGGGGTAGCTATGCAAGTCTTAGTTTCTAGAGAGTTTGAGGTATGGTGATGAAATTATGATGATTTTATATGTTAGTGTGATGTTTCATGGTGTTTTTACAAAACTTTGAGGATGTGAATTTTACAAGTTATGTCGGGTTTGGTGAGATAGGGTTAAGAACTAGTGCATTTCCAGCTTGAATTAGAACTTTGCTCACCCTAAATTATATGATTTGTATGAGACCTTATGGATTTCAGGGATGTTTCTACATTGAGTATATAAGGTTTCAAAAAATAATGAGGTCATTTCATCGTCACATTTTTATGAATGAATGTTAAGAAGGTAAACAACATTTTATGAGTTTGAAACCCTAGCTTGAAAGCAATATGCAACAATTTTTTTTCCTAAGTGGATAGTTTTTATTCCTAGTACAAGTATGATGATTGGAACATGTATAATAATCCTTCATATTTCCATAAATGTATGGTAGAGGTCATGGTGATGAGTGGGCCCCACTCAAATAGGTCAATTTATAAAGATGTGTGTTTTGGAACAAGGTTCTACAAAGAATTTGTAGGATAAATTGAAATTTTGGAATATATGTGAGTTGATATTGATGTAAAAATAGGCATTAGAACATGTTGATGTAATTTCATGATCAAATGATCTCCATTCAAAGTTGATTAGTTACAAGGGTAGTTTTGAGGCTATAAAAAGTAGTGTTCAATAAAGTGAGCATAAAAAGAGCTACATGAAGAGTTAGGAGGTTATTAAAGTTTTGTTGTAAAGAGGATTACTATATATTTATAGTGATATGAGGTTCTTCTCATGATGATGAGATTTGGTAAGGTTTTCAGGTCATTTTGGGACTGAAATATTATCACGAGTGTAGGACACGAAAAGATTTACTTGATGTTTTGAGTTATTCAGAGCATGAGATGAATTAGGTGATGATTTATATCACCTGGAATATGAATAGGGATGAATTTTTCATCTAATGAATCCATTTATAAGTCTTTGGTGTTTTTATAATGGTGGTAATCGAGTGGTATTTGAAAACAATTTTTTGGGTAGTTGTTTTGGTGAAGAAAAAAGTGGTTGTGGTTTGAGAAGGTAGTTGTTTCAAGGATTATAAATTTCTTAGAAGTGATCTAGAGGTCCTTGAATTTCCATAAATTTTTCACATGACATATTTTTATGTTTTGAAGTGATAAAATGACATAAAGAATTTTTCAGGATCCTGAAGGGTGTAGGAAACAACTATTTTGACAAGTACAAAGAACACTGGGCCCATTAAATGAAATAATTTGATTGGTTGAGATAAATTGCGACCATTTATGATGTTTAAATGTTAATTTAAACATGTGTGGTGATTTATGGGTCATGAATAAGTATGGTTTTGATGTTAGGGCATTTTTATCTTTGTGCCCATAGGGATTTGACCATTTTTGGAGCATGAAATGTTGTTTTTGGCTAGGCCAACCTACTTGGGTAACTTGTGACTATTATATTTTGAATTTTGGATGTTTTTATGATGCATGGGTTTATCCAAAGGATGGAAAAGGTTTTTGTTTGAATTTGAAATGAAGATGAGCTTATAAAAACATTGTTTTGGGTGCTTTTTGGAGCTAGTGGTGTGTGTGTAAGAAGTGTGACCTAGGTGAGAGATTTTTGTAGGTTTTGAAGCATGAATTGAGATTAGATAAAGTGAGTTATAGGTCAAGTAAGATCAACAAGCATGTGTGCATGTTTTTTAAGGCTTGAGAAGTGAAGGAAGAGCTAGTTTGTGAAGGATTGGACAACTAGGGTTTGATTGAGGGTTTGAAGAAGTGTGAGTTGAACCAAGTGATATCCATTAGTTGTGGCAGAAAAAAATAAGAGACCAGATCATAAGTAGGTGGTTGAGTGGGTGATTGATCATCTTGGGAGGTTGTAGCCTCCTTGTGGAGTTGGTTCTTCACAAAATTAAGGGTTGTTATTCCTTGTAGGGGTCAGAAGCTGTACTAAACCGGGGTTGGTGCTCCTTGTGGGGTTCATGCCTCACTAAATTTGAAACATATAAATATAAAGATTATTTTTAGTGGTTTTTCTTCACCTTGATGGTTTCCCACTTATATATTATGTCTTGTGTTGATATGTTTCTTATGGTTTCTTACACATGTGATAATTACTTATATGTACACATATATGGATGGTTGAATGTTTGTGAGTATTTGAATAAGAAAATCTGAAATTTGAATTTAAAGTTTTGTAATGAATGATTCAACCCCCTCATTACATTGTGCTTCTAACACCACTTACTTGAAATGTTTTGAGAAATAATTTATTCCTCGAATTTAAGTCCGCTAGGCCCGAAACCTTTGAGGAGAGTTGAAATAACTCCACATGGTGCTTATTGAATGTTTCTAAGCCAAATTTGATGGAAATTCGAATGTCTTGCAGCATTTTGAAATTCCTCCATGTACCCACATTTTAACCTTATAAAGTGGTAGCCTTTCATTGATTGTGGAGGTTTGGGATTTATTTGTAATTTGCACGTTGACTCTCGCTTTGTAACTTACTCCCATGGGCATGAAACTTACAAAACATTCTCCAAGGACCAAAATGAAATTGCACCATAGAACTAAAGAATTTTTTTGGAACATCATAACTTGAACAATATGTAGAGTTAGAAGGAATTTTTATATTTTTGGAAAGAGGGAGAAATTTCCTATTTGATGAAGATGCTTCAGGGATCCCTAAGTACTTAAAACATATAAAAAACCAGATTTTAAAGTACTCAAAGGAAAAATGGTGTCACTTTCCCAAAATGAAACATAAGCTCATTTTGGTTGCAACAGACACCAATGCACTAAGATGGACAATATTTCCAATGAAATATTACAAAGGTCTCAAAATTTTTGAGCACCTACTCAACATGAAGCATAAAATTATCAATTGGTAATGATTACCTCTAAATTTTGTGGAAAGTTCATATTCAAAATTTGTAGGTTCTTTCAAGATTCCTCAAAGTAAATGATGATTAAAGGAGGCTTCTAAAATCCTCTTCCTTTTGAATTCTCTTTTCAATATTCATTTTCGACCCCTTCTCACTGATTTGTAACGGTCTATCATACCTTTGTCATGTTATTAAAACATATGAACTTTGTCTCATAGAAAAATGGAATCCATGATAAGTGTAACTGACATGCAAAACATTATTAGTTTCATCCTTTATATTTATAACTCATGAAAAGTTTCCTTTCTCATCATTATATCTTTAAGGTATGACTTGAAGTTACATGCACACCTAGGTGCTAGTGCATAGCCCTATTGACTTGAACTTGTGAATCTTTGAAGCTTAATAACTTGATGACTTACATTGAATTTTTGTGGTGTGAATTTTAGGACCTCTTCACATTCACTATGAAATTTGGTCAAGGCATGAAGATGTCATTTCAACACACTTTCACAATTGCTTTCACAAAATCATGAAGAACTTGAGATAATACTCATGGATGACTTGATTACCCTCAGAGAACGAGGTATCAAAAATTTAAAAATATTTGAATAAGATATGAATGGTTTTGAAACACCTTCAACTGACTAGAAGAGGAAGAGCATCCTCATTACCTTCATGAAGCATGCATTGGAGAAGGGTATCACTAATTTGGATGTACAAATTGACATCTTCACAGATTGAGAAAACCACACACTTTATGAGTTTATCATGAATTAAATGGCAACCTAAAAGGAGGATATGTATATAATGAAACTCTCTAAGTCCATATTTTGTTTCATTCGATTTAAAATAGCTCAAGGTTGTATGATTTCCAAGACACACTCATGGGGTTTTTAGATTCAAGAACTAGTCTTCAAAAGTGAGTTGGTCTACTTATGTAAACCTTTATCCATGGCATCTAAGTCACTTTTTTGAGAATATCCTATCCTTTTACAACTTACCACACCAAGTAAAATCATCAACTCAAGATATATAGTCATAATATTCAAGTATTTTTGGGAATGTGTGTACTAGTTCTTAAGGTACCAAAGACCAATATTTAATTAGAGAATCCTCCCATTGATAAGTTTAATTTTAGGACCAACCAATGCCACAAATACTTCAAATGGGATTCCTAATTCATATTAAAAATCTTGTGTGCATGGGTTGTGAACATAAATCCACAAAATCATCTCAGTTTCTCAACCTTCTTGACTAGGCATATAGTGTAGTTGTAGACCAAAAGGATTTAGACCTCAAACCCCTTCACCAAAGAAAACCATGAGCTCCAACATGTCACCTTGGAGCTGTAATAGATGTTCATATTGATTTTTCACGTAAAAATTAGGCTTATACAAAAACCAGCCTCAAGCCCTCATGACTAATTTGACTTGAGTGCCCTTTAGTGGTAGGTGAGAGAGATTGGCAAGGATCACAACAAATATTCAAATAACTTTCATAGAATATTTTATGAGCATGAAGTACACTCCCCAAAAAAACTTCCACATGCATGTTTTCATCTTTACACCTTCTAGACAGGGTAATATAACCAAAAACTTACAAAACATGGTTAAATTTATACGGTACAGTACCATGCTTGGAGATAAAAATTCCACCAAATTAAACTAGAAAGGATTCGCTATAACCACGAGTGGTTTTCTTAGCTTTGCACATGGTGATTTGAAGACCAAAAACATCATTTCTTGTCCATCAATTTATGGATATCCCTTTTGTATTTCTGACACTTCTAATTTAAGGTTTTAGGAGGGTTTGAAGTGGTTTTCACTTTTAAGGATTGTTCATAGAGTATATGGCACCATTTTACTTCATTCTACCTCTAGAATGTTCTTAACTCAGTGCTCTAACACTTTGGTGAAGACCTTAAGACACCATGGAAAATTATAACGTTCCTTTGATCTCTTGACAGATGACCTTCGAGTTGAGATAATGCTATCTAGAAGCTCGATAGAACTTAAACCATTCTATCTTGAGAACACTTCTTCACTTCTTCATGAAAATTGACAAAGGACAATGTAACACCTTCATCCACATTCCCCACATCTTGTTTTCTCGTAAATGAGCCTCTGTAACTTCATGACCAATCTCATTTTTCTATGCCTATATTGCTCCTTCTCAAGGGAAGTCATAGTAATGACCCCAAATTTTCCTTCAATTGATGATTTATGACATGTAGCTCCATATGAGAACCCTTTACAATTCTCTTGAGCACCTTCCATGCTTACATTGGCTTGAAATGGCCCGATTTTTCTTCATACATCTCATTAGGTCCTTAAACTAGGCCTAAATGGGCTAGTTCCAACCATGACTTGCAATATTTGACCTGATGATCATCCTAGAAGCCCTTGCACACTCTTGAAACATCATTTGGACATGTAGGAAACCTGAAAAGTGTATACCAAGAATTTACATACCTAATTTTAAAACCAACCACCTCAACCAAGCACTAAACACCCTGAAACCACCATGACTACTCAAGAAGACACACTGAAACCACCTTGAGAAGGCACTAAACCACTTTGTGAAGGCACTACCAATCAACCTTCATGCCCTTGAAAAGATGACACCTCATCACTCACTCTTTTCCATCAATGCTCCATGTCATCAATGACAACAACACCAAGACATGGTTCAACAATCTTCCCCTTTGTCATTGATGGAAAAAAACACCAGAAAATTTGATGGCAAGCACACATATCATAAGAGGGGAAGTGAACATGTGTTGTGCTTGAAATTAGGATTATGATTACATTTATCGAGAGCTTAATTAATAATAGAAGCATTAATGTGAAGCGTGAAAGCTTTGAAAAAGAATCTTGGAAGTCCGCATTAGTAAAGGTAATGACAAGTGGTAAAGTATTAGTATAACCAACAAGAAATTATAGAGAAACATTTGTATATTTTGAAGGTGGAAATACATGATAAGAGTGATTGAAAATTGCCTTAAATGTAACCTTTTTATATTTTGGAAGTGGGTAATTAGATATATTGAGCTTATCATTATCATTTGTAGGTTTAGACACAATAGAATTATCCCATTCAATTGCATAAAATCAATGAAATCTTGAATAATATGTTTAAGATTGAAGCATCGATAGATAAAGTGACCATTACATCAGTGATAATCAAAATATGCTTTTTTTTATCAATGTTCTTGCCTTGAGAATAACTAGAATCCAACTCGAATGGGGAGGAAGAAAGAAAAGGTTGTTGTAAGGAGCTATTACAACACCAACTGAGGTGGCATAGGAAATTTAGTAAATTTCCATTGAGCAACCTGAAGTTAGAGATTTGTTGATTAGGACACTACATTAACAATAGCCTTAGCCTTGCTTCAGAGGATTAATAAGTTTAATCTTGAATGTAGATTTACTTTTGAATTTAGTAAAAGCCTCGACTAGAATCTTGGTCACTATATTTGATTTTTCCCATAGAAATTAGCTTGCCTTCATGGTCCTTAAGGATATGAAACAAGTGATCAACGGAGTGAAAGGTTTCAAATATGAATTATTCTTGGATATGATGCAAAAATATTTGTAAAAAGAGGTCTTAAAATTCAAAATCAACTAGGAAATTGCTCATTTTATTAAGATTATAATGAAAAACATAGTCACTAAGGTGTTAATTAGGTCCTTATTTCATTTTATCAATTTATACATAGGAAATTTCGGTATCGATATTAATAAAAAATGTGCAAAAAATTGATTTGCTAATGGAGTAAAAGATTGTACATAATGAACAGATAAATCATAAAACCATTGTAATGCATAATCTTGTAAACTTCTAGCAAATAGTTTTTATAATAATATATCATCAAAAACATAATCTAAGCAAGTAATGTGAAATGATATAAGTTGTTCTTGTGGATCTTCCTTACCATTGAAAAATGGAATTTTAGGTGAAATAAAACTGAGAAGAAGAGGATAATATGCAACCTCAGGTGTGAGAGAACTATGTAGAAGAAGTGAGGAATTCAAAAATAAGAGGAGGTAGTGGCACCCCATTATAATTGAAGGAGTTGGGATTGTATATCATGTACCAAAGATTCTAAGGCATGGGTTCGAGAAGAGGCATTAGGTTCAATATGATAGATAAGAAGAGAAGAAATATGAGTGGTAGAAATATGAATGGAGACATTAAGAATAGATACTCTCATAGAGCTTGGGGAGAAGAAGCTAGAATGGAAGATGTAGTAATAGAGGAAGACCCTAATCTTCAAAGCATGCTCTCATGAGAAGGTATATAACAAGAAATTTTTGCAGCTAAGAAGATGTCAAGGATTGGTTATATATGAATCATATTATCATTTAATTGAGTATGGAAATGAGATAGAGCATCAAGTTATTATTGATCAACATTAGTATCTTCATCATAAGAATGTTCATTGTCAGAAGCTTCTATGTCTTCTAAGGATATTCGATAGAATCAAATAGAGGGTTATCATTCATAGGTTTAAAGGAGGCCATGGATTTGGAATGCTATTGTTAAGAGTTCAAGGTATTGTTGAGAACCAAACCAACTCTTATGCACATTAGGCATGAGATGTAAAACCAAGGGCCACTAGGGTTTG